>CM023200.3:25463380-26663380 GCA_004115045.4 Sinella curviseta | reverse complement strand
GTTGCAATGTTTCCTGTAAATTGTCGTATTTCAGGAAGCAAATCCTGTAGTTCATACTAGTGCGGGTTTATTAGCCGCAAGACTCGGATGAATTTAAGATGAAAGTGGTCAAGATTAGAGATGCGCACTGTTAAAATCAATAACGACAGGTTATACATTATGCTTACGTTTCTCTTGGTATGCAACAATGGTACACCATGACGTTCGAAAATAAATATTAATTTCACGTTTTAGTGACGCCAGCATAAATATTATTACTTCTTACCTGGTATACCAAAGTGAAGTTAATTGGAAATATTAGGCCTGTAACGCAGACACGTCGACTTTTAGCAATGTGATTCACAATGACCGCCAAGTTTTTATCAATGACATCAGATTGTTTCGTTTTGCTGACGAGGTCACTCATCCTTGACACCTTAAGAACAATGAATTCAACAATTATGGAATTTATTGTGTTCCCGAATACGGCTGCCAAACTTAGTTCGAAAGTTGTAAGCACCATTTCAGGTAACAATGCCGCAGTCGTGTACTTAAACGTGAACTGCGTAACAAAGCTTATAATCCAAAATGTGAACCCAATTGGAGAGTAATGCTGAGCCCAACGCTTCCAAATGAGCAGCATCAACGATACAAATAGCGTGTCGCTAATCACGTGAATGAACAGCGACTGACCAAAAAAATTATTGTAGATACAAGTAAGCCGATGTATCCTCAAGCATTTTCTAAAAACATATTTCGTGTCTCGATTGTCGTCTCTTAGGCTGCACCCGAGAACAAAAAATACTAGAAAATGAACAAGGAATTCATGGTTATTGCACATGGTGTGAATCAACGAACCCACGTTGAAACAAACGTAATAAAGAATCCGTAACGCTATATGAAAAGTGGTTTTGTAATTTTGATCAACATTGCGCGTTGCGTCCTGAAACCAAAGCACGGTATACTTAAATCTTTGAAATAAATCGCCCTCGGATACGTTGACGTTACTAAGTATTCCCGGGATCACACATGAACAGATGAGTCGCAGAGTAATGAATGACACTGTAAATGTTGATGATAGTAGCTGAAATAATTTTAGTAAAACGTCCTTAAAGTGGATTGGTTTTCAAGACATTATAAACAAAACGGTTGGATAGTTGAAAACTTACCATGTCGTAAGATGAAGTTCCAGGAGTGCGTGGATATCATTTGGCAAATTTTGACAGTCGGTTCAGAAATTTAGTCAGTTCTCGTTGATGGAATAGATGATTGTACAGGCATACACCCAAACGCAGGAAATATGCCAAATTGCTTACGCAATAAAAATAAAGAACGGGATCGCCTGGAGAAGCGTGTCTATTGTAATAGATTGATGTAGCCGACTTGTACACTTCTCCGGCCATTGTGTGAAAATGTGCTGCAAACAGGGCGATACAGAAACTCTAAAACAAATACATTTCGAAGATCTAGATTGACGTTGTTCCATTGAATATTATTTATAATATGTATAATTATTGTGTGTGGAAACCTTCTGTAACCAGAACCGTTTCATCACAATTGAACCATTTCCATTAGTCTTCAGACCAAATGGAACACTTGCCAGGTAGTAGCAGCAGGAATAGTAAACTACGATGGGATTTGCAAACCTTGTCATAATTCACGCAACAGTACTTAAATTTTTGAATGTATGTGTATTTATTTATTGTTGTATCTCCGCAAGTACATTTTTATTCAATAATGTGTGGAGATGTGATTATCAAGTATTGTTGGCAACACCGTGTGTTCTGCCTTAGCACAAGCTTCTTCAGTAGTCAAATAAAAAAGACACGTTACCCTAGTCAAGACTGCTGGTCATTTACAGTTGTTGTCGGACAGGATATAGAAAATCAATTTTGAATTTATGGTTAAGTTGGGATTGCCGTATTACTTTACAATGCCTACATCGTGTACACATACATGGTTATAAGGATCGTC
Organism: Sinella curviseta; assembly: GCA_004115045.4. Lineage (NCBI taxonomy): Eukaryota > Metazoa > Arthropoda > Collembola > Entomobryomorpha > Entomobryidae > Sinella > Sinella curviseta. Next base: position 26,661,427 of record CM023200.3, on the reverse strand, counting down.
ATAGGTTCCCATGTCTAGTAACCCTCTTCCGTATTATTCACGTCATTAAATATTAATAATTATTTTCACTCATTTGAGCGAATTCAAATCGGCTTTCGAATATTTCAAAGTATCGTCGTAGCTTAATCCTATCCATTCCATGTCGACGGTGAGCAATTCCGGTTCCGCAACTTATAGTATTCCGATTTGTTACCTAACATGCTGTGGGTTCCGTTGAGTTTAAAATGAACATGGTTAGCATTATATTGGCACACTATGAAAATGTAAACATGAGGTGAAACATTAGTTTATGATGTATCGCTATTCGTAGCAAATTATATCACAACTAGCACTGATCTTATATGATAAAATAAGTTTATTCAGTTTACCTGATACAGCACAGTAAAGTTGATTGGGATAATGTGACCTCGAATGCAAACCTGCCGACTTGCAGTAAAATAGTTCGTGATGATCACCAGATTTCTTGACTCTAGTTCAGCATGTGTTTTGGCATTTAAATGTTCTCCCACCCTTGACATCTGAAAGTAAGGTAGAATAAATAGCTGGATGAACACTGCCCTTCAGAATAATGTCTGCAATATTTGTGAATACAGATATATCTGCTTGAGTGATTACATATTCAGGTATTAGTACTCCTGCCGTGTATTTAATGCTGAACTGGATGACATAGTTTATTATCCAAAATGTAAACCCGATTGTTGTGAGCGCCACAGCCCACTGCTTCCAAGCCGTCATTAATAACGAACAAAACAGTGTATCAGTGAGTACGGCAAGAAACATTGATGTACCAAATATCTTGTTGTAAGAGCAAATAAGTCTACGAAATCTTAAGCATTTTCGGAAGTCGCCTCTAACATCCGCCTGACTGGGATTGCCGTCTTGATAAAGGTTTGGACGAATGACGCAAAAAACTAGAAAATAGACTAAGAATTCCTGATTGTTGCAGAATGATTGAATAGGAATGGTCCCATAAATCCAGGCGTAATAAAATATCCTTGCGGTTAAATGCAAAGCTGGTGATATGTTCTGCTCTGCATTGCTTGCTGCGTTCCCAAACCAGAGCACATCGTACTGCAGCTTTTGAAATGTAGCATCTGGAGACAATCTCATGGCTCCAAGCAAGTTCGGAACAAACCAGGAGAATGTTAGTTGTAATACCGTAATGGAATAACTAAATGATTTTGAGAGCATCTGAAATAAAATAAAGTTATTGTCGGATAGATTTATATCTATAACCGCATTATATTTTTTGCTTGAAATTAGAATATATATTTACAAATCTCTGGACTAGACTTGTTGTTTTCTGATTGTGCCTTTTTGAGAATTTTGATACCATGTTCAGAAATTTCATCAACTCCTTTGACCGAAACAAGTAAATCCAGTAGCAAGCGCTTACACGAAAGAAATGAAGTGTAATGCTGAGACAATAAAAGTAGATGACTGGATCTCCAGGTATATTGGATCGCCCTTTATCGATCGCTGACGACAACTTGTATATCGATCCGACAATATAGTACAAGTGAGATACAAAGAGTATGATGCAAATAATCTGCAAATTGTCATTTTCACTTTCAGGTCGCCAATGCGTGCGCTAACATTATTGATTATAAATTTATGAAATACGTTTCCTTACCTTCTGTAACAAGCAGCGCTTGGTCTTAAACATTCCATCGCCATTAGATTTTAATGCAAATGGAAGGTAACCCAAGTAATAACAGCAGTTGTAGAATACCAATATCGGATTCATGCATCTAGTCATGTTCACCCAATTTCCCTAAGGTGACAACTGTAAAGCTATATGAATGATAAATTAGTTTCAACGTAATGTATGAGTTTTTCCATGGAATGGAATTTTACATTTTATAATCACAACTCCTTGTATCTGCTTGCCAATTTTGCAACAATCCTACGTGTCGCAGAAAACGACGGAGACACGACAAATAATCCATTGAAATGTCAAGGCTATAAACTCTTTACGTCTCTTGTCACGCAGGCATAGCAGATCAATCGCACGTGCGTTGGTAATGCTGGATGATCGTGGAGAACAAACGCAATTCTGCTGCTACGTTCTATCTACTAGCTCAATTGTATTCCGTACTACGATCTTGTATCGCCGAAAACATTACATATTCGTTTTTCAACAGTGTTAATTGGTTTCCGCATTCTGCTGTAATTTATTTCAGACTTAATTGTTTTTTTGCTATATTAATATATTTCCGGGCAACATAATATGAATATCGATAGCTATCTCTCTCAGCAATTAACGTCAGCTGCCAGGCATCCGAATCAATAAATCGCTATGATTCTTATCCGATCTCCAGCTATCTGGATTTCTTGAAGATTTTCACGTAAACACATTGACTAATTCATTTAGTGATATTTTGTGTGCTACCCTCCCTGACGACATCGGTACAAAAATCTTGAGTGGAAGTGTGAAACCTTTGTCCCGATAATCATCAAAAATACTTCGTCGAATTCTTTGACTGGCAGTTTCTTTCCTAGACTATAACCTAATTGGTTGTCAGTAATAAATTAAAAATAATTATCCCTTTCACAGGTGCAAATTAGTGAAACTACATTCAGATATTGGTAACATATATTTGTAGAGGGTATGTTTAGATATATTTATTGATGTTGATACTGCGAAAGTAATGACACTGTTAAACCATGAACATTATTACAGAACTCCACATTATTATTATTACACTGGCTTACGTAAGAAGCGCACCTTGAAATATTGGTTATATAAGTATGTCCTCGTACATGATATGATTGAGGCAGAAATGTTGGGTAGCATCCCGGCTTGCACAGCATTTTAAGATGATAGTAAAATTAACATGCTCATCATACACGTGCATATCATCATATTTATCTACTAATTTAGCAATCGTTCTGTAATTTGACCTAAAGCTATGACTCTGCAAATACTTTAGCTAATAATGATAAGGGGTGCCATAGAAATATTTCATATTAACAGATATGATCGGGAATACGTAATCGGGTTGCCACTTCGTCATAAAAATTTGCTTCTGTCGATGAGAATTTACTTGTCTTTAGGGAAAGGCCGAACTTTTATTTTGGTCACTTGAGTTGGTCTAGAGAGTCTAAAGAAGTTTGGGGGAAAACATTTAGTTAGATGTGTCCAACCACAGCCGTTGTGGAAATGCGACAATTCAAACAAAAGTAGCAGAAAAGCTAGAAACGTAATGGAATGCACTACGACATAAAATGCAAGCATACTCCGAATTCTTATTTGGTCCTCAGTTTTAACAAACCTATTGTAATTTGTGTCTTGTAGTTCATGGCTAAAGTTGAACCTGTAAGCCCGACTTGCCCAATGTGACCATTTATTCATCAGTCCGTTTTCGTGAAACTGAAGATATGTCCGAGATAAATGATCCCTATTTACAGTATAGAATTCTGCATATGTCTGTCTCTCTTCAATTGATCTGGCAACACAAAACAGCGAACTCCTTTCTTCCCATCCATCTTCACCAACTGATGCAACGTCAACAGCAGATCATCATTGATTGTGGTCGTCTCAAACTTTCGCGCAAACTTTTTCAACAGAAACTGGGAATACTCGTCAACCAGGTTATTACTATCACCAATATTTTTAAAGCTGGTGTTTAGATATTTAAGTATTCCCCTGTAGCAAAAATCGTGATAATAATGAACCCATGGATGATGGGATGTGGTGTTGTCCCAGAGAATCTTGAAGCCAGAACTAATCAAATCCTTCATTGTTGTATGCGGCTTTTCTTGAGTTGGAATTGTCAACATACTAATTAGTCCATTTCCATAAAATTCACATACAAATAGGCCAACAAATTGAACAAGTATAAACAATTTGACGCCCGATAAATACCGTGGCGTAGAGTTTCCAATTACTGAGCCAACTGTATCTATCATTTCCGAAGAAATCCTATATGCGGCTTGTTTGATTGCCGGGATACAAAAGACACAAATATTGTTACGAATGTAATGAGCATGATCATAATTTCTGGTGAAAGTGAATTTACCCATACTGAAAAGTCGAATGTAATCTGACTTCCATCCTGTTCGTTGTGATTATTACAGTTAATTAATTTATGTCCAAAATCTTCTGAAAATGTAAGCCCACTTATGACTCTCTGTGTACGAATTATGTCATAATCGGGGAAGGGGAAGATATAATCGTTAACTATGTATTGATTGAACGAAGACCACAGCCGCCAAGAATCGGGATTGGAGGCGGTCACAATCTTCAATGACATATTGTGATGGCTCGCTATCGACAATGTGGACATCAGTGCACGACCACAGAATAGAAATTTTCTTGACCTAAACGGAATTATTGAGCATACATCCAGTTCATAGTAATAGTACACGTTGTTAAAATAATCATCAAATTTGACATACACAAGGGCGTCTACAGTTTTTCCACTGGCACGCCGAAATAACTGCTTATGAAACCTGCTTGAGTTTAGTAGTATATCCATTATGTTGGACTCCAATCTGCCGCTGATAACTGCAGTAGGGTTATAACCATTACAAATTACTCGAAATCCAATTTCTGTTGACATCTGAAAACCTTTCTCTGGATACAAAATCACTTTTAGTGCTGGCATGTTTTTGGTCTGAACCAAGATGCCAACATCTTCCTCTGGGTTTACTGTGTGATATGCGGTGAATATGAACAATGTCGTTACTTGAGTTGCTAGATATGGAAAAGTTTTAATGGCATTATTTTTTGCTGATCGCCCATGGGAAACGACCACATGAAATGGTTGATTGTATCTATAGATGAAACATTGATCGATGATATTTATATACTTTTTGAAAACCATGGACCGAAGTGTGGGACGGAACAAATGACAATCGTTGTTTGACAATACGACCTGGAACAATTCAGGCTTCATACAAGCACGGTCCAGTAGATAGGTTAGTTCCGTACAAAACGATGGTTTTTTGAAAGTTGCTGCAGTTGGAAACACCAGAGCAAATACCATGGAAAGTACAAAGAAGCATGGCAGGCTGTTAGACGTAAACATGTTGTTACCTTTAGTAAGCAACATTTGTGCTGAGTAAAATTATCATTCGTAAATATTATTACCTGAAATATTCTTGTTGATCATCTATCAATTTTCCGGCGCAACCTAACAAGTTAACGGTTGATGCAGTTAATAGTCAATACAAATATAATAGGGAGCATATGTTCAGATTATGTTTGACCAAGATCTTAGAGAAAATCAGCTGGAAAAACTTTCATGGATATGCAAACTTTAAACGAGATTTACAATAAACTGCTCAGATTATCCCAAACCCTCTTTTTCCCTTACTACTTTTGTAGGCTTTCAAATTTGTGGCAGCAACTGAATTCGAAAATATGCACGAAGGCTTCACACTAACTTGCAAGGTAATACGTATTGATTTTTAAGTTCCCTAAGTCTCCATTTTGCAATATCTTATGCTAATTTAGAAATTCACTGCCTCATTTTGCGAACATAAAGAACAGAAGTTCATTACATGCCGGATATTTTAGGAACCATGACATTGACATGCCATCGATTTACTTCGTCAGAAAAATGGAGTTGTCAACAGGGAAGTAAAATCAATAAGTGGTTTCGGAGTATTAATCAATTTTTACGTATACTTTGTATTCTACCAGTTACTAGATAGGCATATGCAGCATTTCACACTCAACTTTTAAAATTATATTAGTAAACTATTTTTTGTATTTTATTCATATTATTTGAGAACCATAAACTTTGTAAATGTGAATCCCATGCATACTTCTCAAACCCCATGCATCAATGCTGCGTTGTAAGATAATATGAATGAACCAGAGTTCAAGAAATGTTTTGAAAGCAAGGGTACCAGTACCCATCTAATATAATTATAATTTGACTCTGCCAAAATTCCTTTTTGCGTTAGGAACGGGATAGCATGAGACATTGACATAACTCGCATGCTCCAAGTGTATTTTATAATGATTTTTTCTTCGATAAATTAAGTTCAAAATTCGTTTGAGAACATTTTATATGTCAGTTCATTGTATGCACAGAAAAATTCTTCGGAACAACAATTGAACGTATTACTACTTTGGTCTTACTTACAAATTAAATGTATCAGTGTGGTGATTCTTTATATTTCAAAGGTTTCTTGAAATATATGATACCGATCTGGACTCTATCATATGCTGTTTCACCAACCATTTCACCTAGCCACAATACTTTTCATCTCTATTATATGGTGTACACGATGCGTCGTATTCCACACCTAATCGTAAATGTTACGTTTGGTTGCAACTTGGTGTTGAGATTAAAATGAATATTGTCATCATTATCCCCGTACCCTGAAAATTAAGAACATTGGTCCTCATTTATATATTCAGTTATACAACAATCAAATCAGTTAGGCTGTAGGGAATATGCACGAAAAATTAGAACACAATGATACGAGTTAAATTATTTCATACCTGTGACAGCAAATTAAAATTTACGGGACTGATTTTGAAGGTAATACGGCATCGACTTGACGCAGCCCAATGATTTATAAGAGTCGATAAACTCCGTTCATCGAGTTCCACTTTGTTCTTTCTTTTCACCAGATCACGGATACATTTCATCTAAAACAAGCCAGAAACTCACTACATACTAATAAAACTTAAAGTGTGATATAAAGCAAACAAATTGCAATTGCTTACATGATATGGTATCAATGCTCCAAATATGTATCTCAAAAAGAACAGAGTAACATAGAACACTATCCAAAATGCGAATCCAGTCGGAGTGTAGAAGTCCACCCATGTTTCCCACACCAAAAGAATCATGGCGCCGTATAGTATATCGAAAATAAAAAGAACAAATAGAGAGAAACCAAAAATGTCCTCGTACATCCTCAAAAGTTTAAATATTGCTAAACATTTTCTGAAAGCAGATCTTGCTTCGCAGGAGGAGTTTGCAAGGATATGTGAACTATACTCACAACAAATTGTAAAAAACACCTGAACATACAACGCAGTTTCCACAAAGGTTATGAAGCCTGTAATATTTAGACCCACAAAACTAATAATATAAAATAATATTGTTACTGGCATGTCCAGTGTGAGTAACGCATTTTGTTGGGATTTATCCGTCAAGCTACGAAACCACATGACACCGTATTGAAATCGCTGATAGGTAGTTTCTGCGGAGACGTTGATGCTACTGAGCACTGTAGGGATCAAAGCTCCGGCTACTACTGTTAGTATTGTGAAGGCAGATATAAATGTTTGTGAAAAGATCTGAAACATAAACAACACATTCCAGTCTGGCTTTTAAACGTTTAACATAAATATCCACAAATATTACGAAATATTTACCGGGAGTTTGTGGTCTCGGATAGAACAATGGCGCTTTTCGAAATTGGCCAATTTGTGGAGAAATTTTGCTACATCGCTTTTCCTTGCTATGTAAATGTAGGTGTGACAACCCATGTGAATGATGTAAAACGTCATAGCTAAAAAATAAAAATGACGGATTGGATTTCCTGGAGCCCTCAACCCTGTTTCCATTGCCGACAAATAAATTTGGAAGACTCTACCGGTCACAATGTAGAATTGCGTAACAGTTATGATTGTCCAAACAAGCTACATAATGCAACACGGAAGTTCATTAACTTTTTCCGAAATTAAATAAAGTTTTCACAGTACCGATTATTGATTACCTTCTGCAACGTGTGCTGCCTAAGACAGCACTTGCCCTGCGGATTTTTTGTGATGGAAAATGGAACGAACGCCAGATAGTAGGTACATGTGTAGAAACTTATTATTGCGTTCACATATTTTGTCATTTTGATTTTCAAATGATCTCTATTTTTGAGTATGTTGTGTGCATCGTTCAAGATATTATTGCCAAATATTGAACGAAGAAAGACTAGCTGAAACAAAGCTGGACACAGAAATCAATCAGAATTACTTGCGCATTTCTGGCTAGCAACTGCTATCCTAATTATCTGATTAATATATAGGAGCGGATTTCAGTCCTAACATTTATCAGTTGTTACTACATCACTGGATTAAATTTATGGAAATGTACGAAAAACCAAGTTGTGTACACTTTATCGATTTTCCACTTAGTTTGTCAGCATTAAGATTTTGTAGATTGGCATTATAGCGAATGTATAATTTTATTTGCTTCGTCTTCATATATTTAAATATAAAGGTAGTGGGCATATTTGTGTTGTCTGTAGAAGCAATTTGTACTGTGACCCGTGTTTGAAGTTTGATTATAGTATGACGATTTTGGCCATAATTATGCCATGCCAGAAGACCCGTATTGTCGGCAGCGTATTGCAAGGGAGTAAATATTTGTCAACACATGTCCTAATCATTTGTGATGTCCGCAAATGAATTATGAACCAATAGTTACTCCGTCGCGGTGATTGCTGTAGCAATGCTTCAAGTGTAAAATTAGCCGCAACTGGGACGGGTTGACGCTTACCCCATGTCATCTTGTTGATTTACTTACAATGGAATTCAGCCGTCATTTATGAACCATTCCCACATATTTTCTCGTCACCTGGATAATTAATAACAAAATAAGTTGGAATAGTAAATACGAGACGGTTGAAGGCTACAGTGTATTTCCATTAACGATGTCAATATTTGCAAAAATGAGTTTGACATTAAGTATTACTGTCATTAAAATTTTTCAGCGTAGTTGAACGGAAACTATTATCGAACGTAGTTCATTGCACGCCTCTGGAAAAAACTGATATCAATATATGTCTCCAAATTGTGCACTTCAGTATAAAGAGTTGAGGATGAGCTAGTGTATCCGAAAGCCTCAATGTTGCTACATATGAATTTCATCTTTTGGGTTTGATCCCAAGAATTCCGGATTTACCTTCCAATGGTCATTTGTGCTTGATTCCGTCATCATCAAAATTTCACTGGCAAAGCAGGACGAAGTGAAATATCCATCACTGCAATACACAGTCATTCTTTACGACTGTCATTGTCACCTTTTAACAACTCTTTCCTGGGGGTTTGGCTATCGGCAAATAATTTATTATCTGCTAACTAAATCTTCAACTGCAACTATGCTATGTAGCACTGGTAATGGCGTTCCGTTGCTGTAAATATTAAAACATACATGATGATGTCATATAAATTATATTCTGGCTACGACTATACTATACTGGATGTTAATTTATGGAGGTCACTCATCTTTATAAAAACCCAATAATTTGAAGAAAAATCAAATTATCCCTTAAATATTTTTCTGTCGATCATGACACAGTTTGAATTAATATATTGTTATCGTCAACTTGAATGGCTTTTGGATTTACATATTTCTACAACAATGACCATTTATTTATGATAATCAAGTTGAATGTTTCGTCCATTTCTTTTACCCATTTTACCATCTTTATTACATTTATGTAAAAAGGTACATACGACTATTAAAGAGTCGAGCGTGAACAGGTATGAATTGCCAGAATCAGGTTTAGGCTTCAGGCCAACACGTAGCAACAGTATTAGATTGATATAAGTCTCGATAAGGCGAATTGAAGTATGTAGGCAATATTTTTTGTAATTTATTTCGCCCAAAAAAGCCCAAATCATAGCTTTCATCAAATCAGCGAAACTAACAAGAATGCTTGCAAACGCTAACAAAGTCACGAAATTGTCAACTAATTTCAATTTTCGACACCCACGTTTAAGTTTTTGTTTCAAAGTAGGTACATTTCAACGTAGAGGAAATGTCCGAAATTATTATCTATATACATATATGGAATCCCCACTTGTACAACTAATAGCTCTCACAGGTTTCATCTGAAAGGGTTGCCCTAAAATCTATTAAATTGAATTATCCTGTTTGTTATTTTGACCAATCGGTAGAACCAAACCAAACACAATGACTAGTAATGTATGAATACCACCTGGAAACCGGGAATGTATAATTGAAGTAAAGAAAGCCTCTTCACCGTGTATCCTCGTTTATCTGCTTTCTAACTTCAGACACGCACAACATATCGCAGCGGATAAGATATGAAAACGCATTAACAGAAACAAGACAATTTAAGAGATTACTAAGCCACATATGAACCACCTTAAATTCCCTCAACAACTAAAGTATAGGATAATGAGCATTGCAGAATTCAGTTTCCTCAGCCAATATAGTAACTACGTCAGTACGTATGTATCGTTAAAAGTATTATATACTACATCAGAAAAACGTATTCCGACTTATGGAACGAGCATTTCCTTGCGATAGGTAAATAACAATTCACCATGAATAGTTGATGGTTTAGAAGGTGAGTCGCCATTTATGGAACAACAATTATAAATGAGTCTGCCAAAATTGATTGATGTTTTTCCAAAGTTAAAATCTCAATTACGCAAATGTACCACATGAAGAGTGACAGTGTTGTTTGGTCACGCATTTTGGCAACTCTTTTGACAGAAACATATTAAATATTTTTCCAAGTTCCCAGCAGTCGTAGCTGGATCCCGAAGGCAAAATTCATATATATAAGCGTATTAAGACGAGATAAAGTATTTGTCCCAGCTGGATCACAGTTAGAAACGGAACGCTTTCACAGAAACATTTTAAAACTTCCTTGATACTGTCTCACTTAGAGTTACAGGTACGTGAACGGTTTTTATGCTTTTCGTGTTTGTCAATTGGTAGAATCCATCGTCTGGCCGGGAATGTGTCAGTGATGCCAATGAAAGCTTTCTTATCAAATTGCATCTGCTACTGACTACTTCCCGTTTTCGTGTCGACATAACAAAAGTGATCGAGGCTCCTACAATCTTATGCGTAATGACTTGATGGATTGCCAAGATTATAAATTGTATTGTGCGTCGGTATTATTTAGGCAAATTTGCAGACACAACTGAAACAGACGGCGAGTTTGGTACATTCTCGTCTTACACACATTGCACATAGCTCTTGAACACACGTGCTCAAATACTTAAACAACGCTTCCAGTTTTCATTTTTCGAAACAAAATGTTCCTTTCGGAAAATATTTGGCCAAAATTGCTCCGTCGAATGAGAGTCAACGAACGTCTCGGCTACTCCATGCTAACTTACAACAAAAAGCGTGGGAAAATAACTCCAGCTAGCATCTACACCATCTTCTCGTTCAAGGCAAAAGCATGGATGTCTACGGTGTTTATATCTGTTTTAATCCTTCAGACATATCACTACCATCATTCAATTGTGGATACGGCAAAGTCTGTATTCTACATTTCGCTGTACACCGCCGATCTAAGTCAGGCTTGGTTTATTGCCACTCTGAAGAAGTCACTACCGATGCTCTTCAACTCCATGGTTGACTTTGAAAGGACCATGAATCGTAATTATTTAATACCAGCTAAATTCTAGCATAATAAATCAAAGTTTGAGGATTGAATATGTTTATGATTTTAGCAAACATGTGGAGACCGAACAATGGTATTGGCGAAAAACAAGTGACTCAAATTCTCAGATTGTTACATCCATGTACCACCGCCGTCGCTGTCGGAATCCATTTGTGGACGCATCCCTGTTTTTCTGGGAATCTGGGATTTATGCTTCTTGAAGAATGCTCTGCCGACGGGACGCTAGGTGTTGTATCGAAAACGATACTTGTCTTTTTCCAAGTTTGGAGCACAAGCTTCTTCTTCACCAATGCTTGTTTCTGCTTATTCTTCATCGTGTACTGCCCCGGTCACTGCATTTCTAATTACCTGTTATTATGTCAAAAACTATGTAAGGAAAGGGACAGCGCAGCTTTGGAATGCTACACAAGAATTCGGGTGCTCACTACGGCTCTGAATGATGCTTGCAGAATGCTGTACATGTTTGCAATGACCTCAAGCACACTCATCTTGATTCTTTCCCTGTATCTCTTGTTAAAGGTGGAAGCATCTGCATTTCAGCTCTGGTTCATTGTGAATATTGCAATGAGTCGAATTTCACAGCTCAAGGATTCATTCGGAATGATGGCTAATGTCAACACGACTTCAAGGGAAACCCTGAAACAATTGGAGCGTTATTTTGAGGATCCCAGGTGCAAAATACGGAACCCAAGATTACGAAGGATGATATTAGCTTCATTGCCCGAGCTCAAGGTAAAGTTGGGATCTGATAACCATTTTGATAAAATGTTGATTACCACCAACTTGGATTTGATTATAACTCAAACGGTAAGTCTCTTGATGGTTAAGGGTTAGTGCATATTTTACCATGTAAGAAGGTCTCTATTGTTTCGTACATGTTCTGCATTGAGTGATTGCAATGATGAAAATTAGACAAAATTAAAGTACTTTGTTGTAACTTATGCTTCTCAGTGTTTCGGCCACAAGCACAAACGTCTGGTTTCACGTAACATAAACACAAATTACTTACCTCTGGTGATCTTCAGCGTTCAGGAAAATACTTTTTCGTTTTACTGTGTTGATCTTTGGGGTCAAAATAATAATGAGATGGTAGCGGTGAACATAGAATTGGTAAAATAATTGGCACTGTCAAACTAATATTGATATGCACTTGCATAGTGCATTGCATGTTACTTCAATAAAATGCGCCTTTTCGAAAGCCCTGGCAGATATGTCACCTTCTTGAAATATATAACTCATTGCTATCTGTTATACTACCATGAAGTAGGTAAGAACTGATTTGGGCATCATCCTCTTTGCATTGAAATTGGGGTATGGTCTTTATATGTACACCATGATATTTTAGTATACATTATTTATCTGGAAGGTCGCCAAAAGTGGTGTCCCCGCAAGTGAAATGCCACCTGTAAACTTCAAAATAAATGAATATGGTTTGAGAGCAAAATTGCACCTCTCCAAAATATGTACATATATATAGATATTTTTATTAATTTCACGCCCACTACTAAATTACAATTGTACATGTGTAAACTAGGACGGGTGCAAACCCGAATTAGAAGACTACCGGAAGTCCGACGTGTGCAATTCTGAGTAATAAAGCACCTATTTCATCTCCCAGGACGCTAAACTTGACTTTTCTCTCAATTAGCATTTTGCGCCATAGCCCACCCACACTTTACCGGACCCACCGCTCCTACAGTTGTGAGAATTGACACATAGTGTGGTGACAAAAAATGATCAGCATAAAATTCTCTATCTGATAAGCCAATAAAAAACTTTTCTGATTAGAATGTATGGGGGACCTTACCCCCCACCGTTCCCCCGGGGTTGGGTCCCGGAGGCCCAAAATCAATACCGAATTTTGTTTTGACCTGAGGTACCTCTATCCCAAATTTGAGCAAAATCCGTAAACGTGGAGGAAAGTTATAGTGTTTACAGACTTACGGACACACAGACAGACAAACAGATCAATCGCAATAACCACCTATATAAGCATTTCATGCTTCCGGTAGTTAATAAATAATGGAACAGTCATGCATATCATAAGAAAATCGCATGTGCTTATTTCACATCAATCAGCATCAAATGCAATGGTAAAATTCGCAATGTTGTCGTGCCTTTGTTACAAACCAAAACGAAAATTATTTATTTATCTGGAAAAGAAATAAATTTGATGCTTCTAACAGCACAATATTTGGAAGTTGGAAATCAAATGTACACGATAATGTGCATGCATGAACTGAAAGTATGAGTACCATAATCATTGTTCATAATCAGCACTTAATACAACAATACATAAATTGATTAAGTATGTACGAAAATAAAGTTGATGCCTTCGGTAGATCAAAAACAGTCGTTTAACTTTCCATTATATGACATCAGCTGAACACATGAGCCGAAATTATAAAAACAATCATTATTACTTCGCAATGCTCCTGGATGATGTTATCGAAGCTGTGGGGAAAACGTTGAGCGCTATAACGTGTTACGCTACACATAAATTATATGAATAATATTTCCATTAAATATATACAGAGCACAGCGAAATGGAGAAGTCAGTTTTTCCAAAACAACCTATGTAATCAGCACTTTGTAACATTTCCATTATAATAATCAGTCACGAAAAATAGCTAAGGGACTATCCTGTTGACGGACTGACATTTTAAGCTTTTGAAACCATTTGCTAGGATCCGTTTTCAAATTTTGCCGTCTTAAAAAGGTGGCTCAAAAGATGTGATCATTTCAAAAACTATTCTAGTCTTGAAACTTACTTCACCTAATTAATCATAATATCATAAGAATTTACAAAATTCAAAGTTGGGAAATGTACTTCCTATGCATTTATTCTTCTTATATACCTTACCGTTGATGTGTCCTAATACGGAGCCGAAGCAAAATTGTCCCGTTTTGATAAATAGCCACAACAAAAATATATCCGTCGCGATCAGGGGACACAACAAACATCTCTGTTTTGAGATAACGGGCTGGAAACATAAAGTACCCCAATGACACTACGACTTTAAAAATTAATTTCTGCAATTGTGTCATACGTTTCTAAAACACACTTGTGTTGAAATCTTCATATATGTGTCATAACAAAATTTCAATTAGGTTTAGAAGTGATAGCAATGATAATGCCGCGAATACAGCATCGCCGTGTTCTGGCAAAATGTTTAATGATTACTGTTAGGTTACGTGTCTTTAGGTCCATCTGATTCCTGACCGTCACGAGAATACTCGTTCTGGAAATCTATAAAGCATGTAAGGATGATTTAATTAATAGGGAGTTCAGGATATGAGAAAATGTGGTTATCCTAGCCAAACAACATACGTACAATTTCAGGCAGCACAGATGAAACGGTGTATTTGAATGTGATATATAGGACAAAGCTTGTAATCCAAAAGAAAAATCCAAGGGCAGTAAAATGCTCAACCCAGCGTCTCCATATCATCATTAGCATTGCGCAAAACAGTACATCATTCATTACAGTAAGGAATATTGGTAATCCGAAAATTTTATTGTAGGTGGATACAAGCCTATATATCCTACCATATTTTTTGAAAGCATACCTAATATTATTATATTCTATCGTAAGATCATATCCAATTGCACTCAGCAATTGAAAATATACAACATATTCTTGATTTGCTAACACACCGCGAATGCATGTACCCAAGCTAAAACAAACGTAGTAAATTATTCTGACGGTGAAGTGAAATGCTGGGCTAACATCGTGTCCGGATATACTTGCTACGTTTTGAAACCATAATACGGTCTGCTGATATTTCTGAAACAGAGATTCTTGTGAAACGCCAGCGTTACTAAGTATGGCTGGAAGCATCCATGAAAAGGCTAGTTGCAGTAGTATAGAGCAGCAACTAAATTTTTCGAAAGCAACTGAAAACCATCATTCAACAAGTGATCCCACATTATTGTTTCTCTGAGAGGCGGATGAGAGGCAAGCATGCACATGCTTGCTCTTCTCTCTGAGATTCGAGAATTTTTTAAAAATAAATTTTCTCTACTGATTTGATCAGTGCTTTAGGTTATTGAGTTCGCATAGTTGAACTCTAACCTATTAAGCACTGATCACTGACAAAAGATTGCAGTTTAGTTACTGCTTGACGGTACTGTTGACCATCGGCTTTGTAGTGCGGTATTTACGTTGAAAATACTGTCTCAGCTGATGAGCTCACAGTTAGAGAAGTGTGCATCAGAGTATTGTGAGCAGGATAAGTGTATGTGCGCCTGCTCACATTGACAACCAGTGATGGTTTATTAGTGATTATGAGCAGCATATCATAATACGCCGCTCACATTGATAAACAGCGATAGTGATATTTCGGTGATTAGTTTGAAATGTTTTTTGTCGTTCAACTGCGGTCCCATAACGCCACACCAACGCCAACATTACGCGTCACCATTATTATCTTCATTGTGCGATTCACCGATTCTTTTTCAGTAAATATGCTATCTGAGTATATTTGCTGAAAAAAGATTTTTTTGAAGCATTCTATCGTGCCCGTGGTTTTGGTTGTGTGATCATCACCATTCAAACCCGCATAAGCATACAGAGTTGGATAGTGTCCTCAGTACAGCTAATTAGCATATATGAGGACAAAAGTGAGGAATGGTCCATCTCACTTCATAGGAGGTGGGACGGATTCTGGACGAGTCGTGAGGACGTGCCGGTGATTCAGATCATCGGCACAAGACATTCAACTAACCCCCTCCAACCGACCTCCTGTAATCCTTGAGGAGTACAGGTCGGAGGGTTAGGTTTAACACACCAGTGTAGCTTTCTGAAAGAGACCGCAATAAGCTATTTAATTGTGCTTGAGCGGCGTGAGTATTTACTTTCAATGTAATTAACTCCCTTTCAAATATACATACATACATACATACATTGTTTCTCTGCCCGTTTGATACCTAGTATTTTTGTACACTTACAATCCGTTGTGTCAAATTATCCTGACCGCTGTCCAGTCCTTGGCATACTTTCGAACATTAGTTGAGAAATTCTGCAATTTCTTTTTGACGAAATTATTGAGTATAAAAACAGGCGGCAAGTCGGGTAAAGTATAATGTGTTACTGAGAAAGTAAAAGTACAGCACTGGATTACCAGGAGATGCAAATCTCTCCTTTGTAATTAGCAGACATGCCTTGTAAATTTCTCCTAGGATTGTGTACAGATGAGCTATGAATAGCGTGATGCAAATAATCTGCATGGCGAAATTTACAATTAAATTTTTAGTACAAACTTGTTGATGTTTACGAAGAACAGATAAAAATAACAATAGATACAACGCAAGCGAATAAATCAGTTACCATCTGGAACCAACACCGCTTTAAAATCAATGTTCCACTGCTATCAGTAATGAGGCTGAATGGTGCGCAGGCGAGGTAGTAGGAGAATGAGTAGAAAACTTTCAAAGGGTTTAAACCTCTGTACATCATACACAATCAAGTGAAGTTGTGCGACGATCAATATATTTTATTTACTTCCGATTCAACAATATTATATTGAAAAATTTTCTTGTCATGTTTAAGCATAAGTTATTATATGCATTAAATGAGTTTCTAAGAATTAAATGGTACCATTAAGCTATCAAATATTTCTGACACGGTATAAATATATACGTGTCAAAAGACCAATGACGCCTTACCTTTCTCGATATATTCAAAAGCAGATTTGCGTTTCCACAAATATCCTTCTATTATCAAAACAGCCAATTTCAGCAACATATTACTGAATGTTATGGGGTTTTATATGAGTAGTCATTAGTTCATACGAAAGAAATCAATATTGTAAAAACAGGACAGTGCTGACCTTCACCCAAGGGAGATAGACTCCTCTAGGTATGAAAAACCGTCTAGCATGTGGGAACATATTATATTCTTTGATATTTCATATTGTCGTGCAATAGCGTAACAAATCTCTTGTAATTGTTTTTTTCTACGGCATTGCGTATTACAATTTTTACAATGTTCCTTATCAGAGATAGGACAACGCCGTTTTTTGCGTTATCGTTTGCGTTACCGTTATCGTTATCAACGATAACGCAAACGATAACGCAAAGTGTGTGTTCGAAATAACGAATAACGACAACGCAAGCTCCAGCGGTAAATAAGGACAACGCAGATTATAGCGAAAATAACGAATAACGATAACGCATAACGCGATCATATTGACACGGAATAAATAAGGTATATTTTGCAGTATATACTGCTTTAATTTTATAATTATTTAATATATTTTGCGTTATTGACATCCGAAGAACAGGATTATGAATAAATTCATGTCATAATATTGCGTTATTTGCCGATAATTGCTGCGTATCGTGCAAATTCTTGAATACAAAATAACGAATAACGATAACGCTAAGGCAATCTGAAATATTAAGTAACGAATAACGATAACGTCGTATAAAATTTGGGATAACGAATAGCGATAACGATAACGCAATCTGAAATTTTGGATAACGAATAACGATAACGCATAACGCAATTCTCAGCGGGAAATAACGAATAACGATAACGCATTCGAGTGCGTTACCCAGCTATGTTCCTTATTGCTTGCGTTACCAAATGATATTCCACTTGCCTATGATAAAACACGAATCGAATTTGAAAATCATTTCGGAGTTAATGGCGTTTTTGTGGCGGTAAGTGAAATGTCAAATAATTGTTGTAGCATACCTAGTTAATTCTAATTTTTGTTTTTCAGCCCACTTTTCACCATGTGTGTTTTGTTTGACAAACTCATTAAATGTATCAAAATATACATGTTTCTTATTCCTTTTATTCGACTAATGGTGGCTTGTCTCTCAATATCCGTCAATGATAACTTCAGTCATGACATGAAACAATTAACAAGTTGGCACATGAAGTTGTGACTGAGTAAAACTTGTTGCCAAATTTTATTTCATATCGTACATTGGTAATCTATGCTACGTGTCGGATAGTACTTGAACGTGACAACACAAACTTCTACTAAAATAAAACCAAAACCATTTTGAATTACTGATCGTCGATCTGCATTCAATTATCCATCGATTAAAGTTTTAATTTATCTCTTGCTATGAGATATAATTAGGGTCGTTTGTTGCAATTCAGCTCAGTAGTGTGGCTTAAGCCCACTAGTAAGTGAAGAGAAAACCATAAATAAATAAAATTGCACTCCAATTAGTTGACGTCAGTGTGACTGTTGCATTGCATTGAATAAAACATATGTCATATGTCGAAGCATGACATTGATACAAAGTGATATTTTTAAGGGTATCAGAATCACCAACGAAGCGCAAATCAAATAAAAACAATGGTAAAATTACCATCTTTAAATTCAGTGATTATTATCTGGGCAGGTTGATGTCTCAGGAATGACGTATCATGCATGCATAATTGCTGAGAAAGGAGCATTGCGATTGATTAATGACAATTTACTATAGAGTATGGTTCATAGTGAATCATCGCAGTTTTTTGCCATATCTATTAACAGTTTGCAAACAATTGCGTCAAATAATTTGGGAGCTAATATGGTTTATGTCATAGAGCGATTTATCATAAATATCCTTTACATCAGAAGTCCATTCAGTTATGTGAGATGAAATCTTTCAGTTACAAAAAGATCGCATTATCGGTTTTGGAATTGTTGTTGCAATGTCATCAATGAGCCATTCAACGCGCACGCACACATTGATGTGGATGTAACGGTTCCTGGGTGTAAGGGTTCCCCACCTCAATATGGGCACTATACATTATCACGAAAGAATATAGTAATCATAATGATGCAGCACTGAAAAGTATAAATGAAATTTATCAATCAGATTCCAAAATGAAAAACCATGTTTTTCATAGTAATGAATCAATGCTTTCCTATGCAATGCATGTACAAAAGAACGAATTTCATTCCTGAAAAAATGAAGATGAAATGTACAAAAAACGTTTCGAAATCTTTTCTTACCAGATACATACATACATCTTAAACCAGGGGTTATTCCCCAATATTATTGAAAATAATGACCCGAACCTAATAATAATGGACAATGCTAATTTAGGAGCCATAGGTTCTACGCAAAATAACAGCATATTTCAGAAGATGCAAGCCTGAAATACCGAGTGAAAATCTGCATGTATATATGCTCAATTTTATTAGTTTGAATGGAGTGTTTGTTACAACAAAGATAAATTTCCGTCGAGCATGGACTTGTTGAACCGTAAAGCAAAATCATTCTCGCATGAGAACAGAATACGTTGAGTAGATCAGGCGCAGAAAACCCTACACCCTTCACGTCACGCCAAACTAGAAAGACATCTCATTTTACATATTGGTGAGAAACCGTATTCCTGCAAAATATGCAGCAAGGAATTTGCGGAAAAGAAGAGTAAAGTCGCACACAGTTTCACACAGTACCGAAAAACGTTTTACTTGCAAGTTCTGCGGCAACTAATTACGGACTTCTGCTAGTTGCATAAGACACGAAAAAGCACCTGAAACTGGACCACTGGAGAAAACATTTACCTGTACCATATGCCCAAAAAAGTTAGCTACACAAAGAAATCTTTACCTCCACCTGAAAATTGTGCATGCAACAGAAAAGCGATTCAGCTGTGAGTTGTGTGGTAACAAGTATCCCACGAAGCAGCTACGTAGGTCACACATGCTTATTCATACCGGAGAAAGGGCATACAAATGTGACCTATGTCCAATGACCTTTCAATATTCAAGCGTGCTGAAGAATCATAGAGCCGGGCACACGTTAATTGGCAGACCCTTTAAATGTGCTCAATGCGAAAAGTGTTATCGTCTGAAAGTGGAACTAAATAAGCACGTCAATTATGCTCACATCAAGGACAACTCATGTGTTGTCTGCAGTCAGAAATTAAATAATGACACTAGTGTCCAGTCACACATACTGGCACATATTCGAGAAAAGCATTATTTCTGCATGTTTTGTCCCATGGAGTTTGGCTACCCAGACGTAAGAATGAATCACATGAAGAAAGTGCACCAGAGACAAATCCTGGGGAGATAGGCAGATGTACGAATTTGATTTATCATCCATGACAAGAAGCGAAGCAAAACCATTATAATTCCACATGTGCGAAAACTAAGATATATTGTGTTTAATGATTAAGCATATTAATTAAGATTTTGCGATTATTGTATTGTAAGTAGTTATTATTTTAGCAGTGTATGTATGTAAAGTTTTACTCAATTCAGTGTGATTTCTTTTTACTCATATCATTATATGAGAAATTGCAGAGGCGTTTAATTTCACCGTACATCTCCGTGAGACTAATTTCGAAATCCTTTGTCACAAAAAAACAGTTACTGGTGCAAGATGAGGTTCTCTGTCAAATTCCGCTACTCAACGTGGCATGTCCAAGTTGCTAAGGTGTCACATATCGTTTTAAAATACGTTATGTTTGTAATATTAGCGCTTATTATAACTATAGTTTCGTTCCTGATTAGCAACGATGCAGTTTTTCTATCACCGTTAACGTCATACAGACAAGTATGGAAAAAATCAATATGTACAGACGTAGTGCATTTACTATAGTTGCTATAGTACACTATGTAGGTAATACCGTTTTGTGATGCGATTGTCCGCAATCATACTCTTACAGCATTTGATTATGTACCTACCTAGTAAATGAATTAATAAATAGATAAATAAATATAATAACAAAATTGTATACATGGACCATTGTGAAATTGATTTAATTACTATGGTTTTTTGAAACAATTTGTTGTCATATGTTATGCATTCATACACAACGTAATCAAGGCAACCGTGTATTGGTGCAACATATTGATTCTGTGAATGAATGGCGGCATACCATACACTTGTATGCACCAAATGGAAAGAAAAGTTTCATGCAAATATTAGACATGGTTAGTTTTATTTTACAGAAAATACTGCATTATATGCATTTTTGTTACAATTTCAATAACAATTATTCATCGTTCTACTTGCTCAAGAAGACGAGTCACTTCTTACCAACTTACATTAGGTATCTGAAGTACCTTCTACACTTTCATTCACACTAATTTCAGGCTTACTTTCTCCTTCGGTATCATACTGCCCGACAATTTCTGTGATCATCACCGCATACATATTCAACAGAATTAGAAAGGCAATTGCAGAATACATTCCAATGTACAGTAATGCAATAATTCTATGTCCACAGTCGTTATTGTCCAACCCACAGTCCTCTTCATTTGCGAGACCCTGATAAATTCCCTGTACGCCGGAATATCCCAGCATTAACGCAACGGTTGAAAACGAACCCAGAAATGATTTGAAATTCATATACTCCTCGACTGCAATTAAATCCTTTACATTTTCCCACAAGTACATACCCAGCAGAGCGAATGACCACATTACCATCAGTTGAAGTAGTAGCAAGTTTCCAAGTGCGTCTTTCACATTCATGATTGAGATTACAAACCGCTGTACTCCTTTCCATTCCCATTTTCCTCCTAGAAAAAAACGGAATATTCTGAAGAGACGAGGTATTCTCAGCACACCCCTTTTAACTACACTTGTCGTCATCACAAATTCGGCGACAAATATGTCACTAATACACAGCAAGACAATTATCAAATCCATTATGTTCCATCTGGACCGGAAATAATATTTTCCCCATGCAATTAGCTTCATTATAGTTTCAATTGTGTAAATAAGAGTTATTCCGAAAAAGTGTAACGCGTCCAGTGAAACAGAACGAGATGGGCTATAGTGGTCCAGAGAAAGCAGCAAATTGTCCATGAGGGTTACTGCCATTACAAATGCATCGAATTTCCAATTTGTCACAAAATTATAAAGTGAGAAGCGGAAAGCTGATGATGGTGCTGGTATGTAATTAGGTTCCAAATTAAATCCAAATCCGTGAGATTCTTGCTTAAGTTTGGCTTGTGTGTATCTTTTGGATTGTTTCTCAGTCAAAAGTATACTATAGCCCTTGTCATCACGGAACGTCTTAGTTACGTGAGCATATAATATTCCGAGTGCTCCCAGTCCGCCACAGAACATGAATACAATTAAATACATTATCCACATTCTGAAAACACTCTGCTCCCCACCCAGTTCCTCAAATTTTGCTTCTGGACCAACGGTGGTAATTGAAAGCCAACCCGCTTTTGAGACGAGAAAAATCATATTCAAAAAACCTTCAGCAGAGTTATCAAAATGGTAGGGAAAATTTTTCCATGTATAATTTCCTTGTAGACAATCCTCCTTGCTGTAAATCGGAAGAATGTGCTCGTAGGGCCACGTGTTAATGCATCCGCGATATAGTCCAGCCAGCCAGTGAACAGCAAGTGTGTCAAAAAGCAGCCAAATAAAGAGAATGGCCAGGATTGTTTCCCACACAGCTTTCAGCTCTGAGATTAGCCCGTGGAATGTTGCCTTCAACCTGTCCACCCTTGACACTAGCATCAGTGGACGGGAAGTACGGATCACAGCAAGAGTGACACGGTGTGGCTTCGTTAACGAGTAATGTGTGAATTCAAAATCCATGATGGCTTCCTGAAATACAGAACGGTATCAAGTCAATACACCGTTAACTTTCATTAATATGATTAAAAAATTATATTTTGAACTAAATAATTTCTTACCATCAGAATTAAACTTTGTAGCCACAAGCGCGGATTTCGTAACGATTTTAGGAAACCGGCAGCAATAATTTCAAAAACGGTAGCCAGCACAAAAGTTGAAATGTACACAATCTCAATGACGGTTAAGTGGGTGGCCTTGTGATATCTTCCAAATTCCGTTTCAAATGTCATAGAAATAAGGGAGGTCAGAATGACGAGCACGCAAAATCCGTTGTAAGCCCAATGACCAGCTAATTTCTGCAAATGCTTTTTTAGGAAGTCCATCTGTTGTGCGTTGTGAGCCTGAGTAGACGAGCTGAACCTCCCACTGCTGTCAGTGGAATTCATGGGAAGCATTTGCTGGATAAAATACGCTGCCTTCTCCAAAACATTTGAAATGTTATTTTCTTTCCTGCGGTTATCTTGATCATTCAGTTCCTCAATGAAACAATGCACAATTCCAGCAAGAATGTAGCTGATGAGCAGACAACCAGCCAGGTTAACAGCAAGGTAGTATACATATGCGATAGGGCCTGCATAGTATAGGGATTCCCACAGCGTTTCAATCCACTCTCCTATTTGGATTCTAAAAGTTACATGAAAGGAACGCCAGAAATCTACAAAGCTCCAACGCGGAATGGATTGGACACTCAAATCCTTTATTCCTAATCAGAAACGTCCTACTTCTTTAATTTCTCTGCAAATTTTAAAATGTATGTATAACTTTCTGAACTTCACAGAAACTATCCTACCTGTTTCCTCTAATCTTTCGTACTGACCCAGTTCGAAGGGAGTTATGAACACAAAAAATGCAAACACAATGCAGGCGTAAAATATCCATCCCCACAGCAGTTTCAGGGTACTGAGGTATACCTTAAATACGGTTTTAAGACTGCTCCAGTATGGTACCAACTTCAAGAGACGAATGGGCTATAAACAAGTACAAATATTTAACATTTAAGAGATTTGAAAATTATTTAATTACGCTACTTTTACGGCATCAAATTAATAATATGTGAAACATTTACGGCGAACGAAAATCCTATGACATGGAACATTTGTAAGTAACATTGGACAAGAATCAGGAAGTCAAAAACGTTCCATGCATTCTTAATATAGCTAACGGGCCCATCTGCAATAATTTTCCCAAGAAATTCCGCGATGTAGATAAAAAATGCAATCTGCAAATGGCACGAAAGAATATTTAACTTATTTGATAATACAATATTAGTATCACTTCTTTATAATTTGTATATATTATGGCACACTTACGTATGGAATGATCACTTGAAACATCCAGAACATAAAAACATTTTCCTTGATGTCGTGGTAATAGACCGAAATTTCAATTATATCAGCTAATATAACACAAATCATGATGCATGTTGCAAGGTCATCATTCAAAATCCAATATTGTAATTTCATGAGTCCCGTCGAATTCTGGAATAGGCCATCATCAGTTTGTGTACTGTCAACTGTGTTAAGTTGCCTGCCTGTTCTTGTCCCATGCTCACTGAGCGATTCATTGCCGTTCGTGTTTCTAATTTCCCCTGCATCATCTTTGCTTTTCGGGAAAAAGCTTCCCAAAATACCAAAAAAGAAGCAGCCCATTGGGAAAGTGACAAGGAAAAATATTGACATAAAGAAGATCATATGCCAAGGTCCGTTAGTGTCCAGCACCTGCCTATAAATTTCTTCTGTATAATCCTCACTTGCAATTCGTGTCACCGAGAGTAAGCTCCAAAGAACATTATCAAAATTGGTATATCCGTTATTTGGATTTGGAGCGTAGCCCTGACGGCACACGTAGTTCTCTGGACACAACCTATTAAAAATATATGCAATTTATTTCAGATCTATTAAATAGGATGGCAACTTGTAAAAACCCACCTTTCTATCGTGTCATTGTTACAAACCACTAATCCTTCAAGGAACCAATTAGAATCATTACGGTTATGCATTTCCCATGACTCATGAGAGAAGTTTGCGTCTTCGGGAAACTGTTTAATGCAGACTTGGGACAGGGTACCCATGTAAAGTTGGAAGCCAAGTAGAGCAAAAACCCAGAGGAGAAAGCAGTTAAGGAGGAGCATTCCGCTTAGCATTTTAATGATATCCACGGAGAGCCGAGCGGCTTGTGATATGCCTGCACCAAGAAAAAATGTATCATTTGTTCACCCTACTGTAATGGTTATTAAAAGGTGTAACGTGGCAACAAGTTTGGCTTGCTCTTGCGTAAATATATTTACTTGGAATGAGAGGGATAATCTTAAAGATTCGTAACCAAACGGCAGCTCCATTGGTCAACACAAGTAGGTTGATTGGAATAAATCTGTCAGTTAATTATCATAGCTAAATCACGTATTTTTGTAATAAGAAAATTGAACTCCTATGCTGATCCGTCTTACCCACTCACAATAACAACAGCGTCCAACCACCACCAAGGATCTCGGTAGCAGGTAAATTGTCCTCCGCACAATCCACGAGAAAAAACCTTCACCAGTAATTCCATGCAATACACGGCGACACAAACATTACTGAAATATTTGATAGTTTTAAACTACCATGGATCATATTAGTAATAAATATAAGCCGATTGTGTGACGTGGCATTTTTTAAATGTAATAAAATCCAATCTCACTTCACTGTGTACATTATGTCCGCGATCCAATATTTTGGATAATTTTTATCCAGTTCAATGACAATCTCGTAGCTTTGTGTTGTCAATAGGGCCAGCGTGTTAATTAAAACAGTTATCACCATCAACGCAGAAAATGTCCAGTTTGTCTCCAGATAAACGGCACATTTTCTAAGCACATGGCATGGGTTAAGACAGAGTGTACGATGAGTGCCGACAGAAAACCTGTGAATAGTTCCCCATCTCCCAATGGCAACAAACGTCTACAAATTTCATTGGTAAATTTTAGGCACATTTTTATTTCTCACATCATAATAATTAAAATTTCTTACCTGCTTGTCGCAATAATAGGGATCTATTTCTTCCAATGGGATACATGGTCTCGATTCATGTAGTAGGGTTTTGTGAAGATTACTTGAAAGAACTTTTCCGTCTTCATAATCAGGATTAGGATTAGTGGAACTTTTGCCTTGCCGATTTGAACTTGATCCACTAAATGGTTTGAATAGTAGTTGTTGAAATCTAACATTTTCTTCACACTCGTCCATTATGTAGAAATTATGATTTGGCCCTCCTTAATCTCAACGACAACGTGTCTTGCTCACTCGCAAGTTGGAAATGTATAACATACCATTATATCAACAGAAGACAACGATATTGTTTTTGTTGTTTTGAATGTAGTCATTGCGATAAAAATAGTCCATACCCTATGCTTACAAAAAATCTATTCTTCTCGGTTTACAGCCTTTATGTGACAAGGTCCAGTAAATTGGCACTATTAACATATACGCATGATATCATTAGAACCGATGTAACTTGATGTTTATTCAGAACCGGTCCAGTAACTTGCTGACTGCTATATTGTCATAACACAATGCAAAAGTGGTAACGAAATAAATTTGCATACATGCGTGCCAGTAGTGCTACTATCTGTTTATTATTTATATACTATTATGAAAGATGTGTCGTTGCGTGCACTGGAGATGATAAACTTGACTCTGGTTTCTCTGAGCTGCGATAGGGATTATTATTCCCCTTACGCTCATATAAAGAGTGTGTTTGATTTCTTTTACATGTGAATCATCAAGAAACAAAATTTACGACCAAGGCCATCTTCCAAAACAAATATACTGCACTGGATTCTGAAATCTCTCGTAATATGCATGCATGCAGTAATTTATGAGATGAACGTCTTATGATTTAATAGTATAAAATATATCAAAACTCGCATGGACTACAAAATGGTGTTAATTTTGTTTTTATGAAAAAGTCAATATGTTTCCAAGTTGATTCGCGTGATATAAATAAGCATCCAATACTAGATTATTACAGGGTCCTGCATATGACAGGAACACTTACTCTCACTATCAGTCTACATAAAAACGCTTTTTTATTTTACTGAATTGGAATGCATAAAAGTACAGCAAACTATTGGTCAAATTTATCTCCTCTGGACACGCATAATCGTCCTTGTTAATAATTATGATAAATGCTAGAGTAGTAATTATTATTAGTGGGTGTCCTCTTTTGTTCACTATAATTCGTGGTAACAATTTTTTCATCAATTTTATTTACTAAAAATCAACAATATATATCTTTACAACATCGATAAGTATTCAGATTTTAAACAATGTTATTTTTATGATAATGCATACATTAACACTTTTTGATACGCTTCATGAATTCATTTCTTCCTCAGTATTACTACCAGCTTTAGTGACGACTTTTCTCTCCCTTTCAAATTGCCTTATAAACTCCGTAATTACCACCGCATACATATTCATCTGAATCAGGAAGGTAATACCAGCATAAATTCCAATGTAAAATATAGCAGCGGCCTTGCTTCCACAGTTTCCTTCATCCGCTTCACAATTATCCTCATTTCCCAAGCTCTCATATAATGTATCCAAACCCGGATATCCCAGCAACAATGCCATTGACGAAAACGAACCGAAAAAACTTTTGAAGCTTACGTAGTCTTCGATGGCCGCATATGCCCTCACATTTTCCCACAAGTACATGCCCAAGAGAGAAAATGACCACATATTTATCAATTGAAGGAACAATAAATTCCCTAGCACCTCCTTCACATTATGTAATGAAGACACGAAACATTTTATGGTTCTCGATCCACACTTGTTATCCAGGAGAAAACGGAAAATTCTCACAAGACGTATCATTCTCAGCAGACCCATACTAATGAAATACGTTGTAGCTATTTCCGTCATAACTATGTCATAAATACACAACAAGACCACGATCATATCCATAATGTTCCAGTGGGACCGGAAATAGTATTTTCCCCATGCAATCAGCTTCAAAGTAGCTTCTGCAGTGTAGAGCAGGGCAATCACAAAAAAGTGGAAGAATATCATCGAATCGGAATGCGATGCTTGATAGTGGTCGAGAGACAGTAGTAGGTTATCAAGTAATATGACCGCCATAACGATTACATCAAATTTCCAGTTTGTCACACACTTATATATACCTAGCCGCAAGGATGATTGTGGCTTTGGTATGTACTCTGCATCCAACATAATCCCAAAACTTTCACCCTTTTGGCTTAGCGTGGCTTCTGTGTACCTACTTGCTTGGTCGGTAGTCATAATAATAGCATATCCCTTATCATCCCGGAAACTCTTAACAATGTAAGAAAATAACACACCAAGTGCTCCAATACCTCCACAGAATATGAACAAAATGAAATAAATTAGCCACATCTTGGATACATCCTGCTCTCTTCCCATTTGGTGTCCTTTTGCGTCAGATCCCACAGTGATAATTGAAACCCATCCCATTCTTGAGACCAGGAACACCATATTCAAAAGCCCATGCGCAGAGTCATCAAAGTGATAGTAAAAGTTCTCCCAGGTGAAATTTCTTTGTAAACATTCATCCTTGTTCAGGATTGGAATAATTTCCTCTCCCGTTTCCAGTTCAATACATCTGTGATATAGTCCTGACAACCAGTGTACGGCAAATGTGTCAAAAAATAGCCAAATGAAAAAGATGGCCAGAATAGTTCCACACATTGTCTTCACTTCTACACATAGTCCTTGGAATGCTGCCTTCAGCCAGGGTACTCTGGATACCAACATGAGTGGACGGCACGCACGGATCCAAACAAGAGTAACGACAGAATAGCTTGTTAACGTGTAGCGGCCTACCGAGAAGTCCAAAATGCTTTCCTACAATTACAAAACGACATCAAATCAGTAAACGAATATCCCTTCCATTTATAGAATTATGGTTATTTATTTTACGTTTGTCTTACGATGACAATTAAAACATCCAACCACCAGCTAGGATTTCCCACAGATTCCCTGAAGCCATTAGTAGACATCTCGAACACAGTAACAAGAAGAAAGGTAATGAGGAACAATATTTCAATGGTCAATGTGAGACCGTGTCTGTTAATCCTCCCATCTTCTGTCTCAAATGTCATTGAAATTATACCGGCAACAATAACAAAGACGCATACATAATTATATACCCAATGACTGACAATATCTTGCATATTTCTTCGTAGGTGTCCTGCCTGTTCCTGAGGGGGTACATTTCTGAACGAGCCAAAAACGCCAATGCTATTTCTGGACTCTATTGAAAATCTGTTTTTCAAAAATTTAAATGGTCTCTCGAGAATTTGTGAAATTGTCCCTTCCCCGTTTGATGGGTCCTGTTTACTTAGCTCCTCAATTGAACAAGTTACTATTCCAGCAAGAAAGTAACTGATTAGTAGAGCACCAGCCACATTCACAACCAGGTAATACAGGTACGTTATAGCACCAGCATACGGTAGAATTTCCCATAAAGTTTCAACCCATTCTGCAATTTGCATTCTAACAATGACTCGGAATGACCTCCAGAAATCCACAAAACTCCAACGAGGAATGGAGTTGGTGTCCAGATCCGTTCTCCCTGCAAATACATTTAATTTTGACAGAGTATTTCTTTATGAAAGACAAATGTGAAGATATAAAATCACAATGACCAGTATTACCTGTATTCTCGGCCCTTTCGTATTGGCCAAGTTCAAATGGAGTAATAAAAACGAAAAATGCAAAAACAATGCAAGCGTATAGTATCCATCCCCACATGAGTTTCATGGTTCTGAAGTAGGTAGCAAATATTGTTCTGAGACTGGGCCAGTATTGTATCAACTTGAAGAGACGAAATGGCTGTTGATAAAAAATAAGTATATAATATAAAATAAATTTATAACGGTTTTGTGGTCCTCGAAATAGGTATACTTTTATACGTTGATGAATACATAGGTAACACAATTACCGCGAATAGTATGCCGATGACGTGAAACATTTGTAGGAAACACTGTACCAAAATCAGAAAATCAAAAATGTTCCACCCACACCGGAAGTACTTTGCCGGTCCATTCGCCACAACTTTCCCAAAAGATTCCACAGTGTATACAATAAATGCAAACTGCAACGAAAAATAAATTTAAATATTTTGGTGATATATTATACGCTTTTTAATTTGCTCAAATGAAAACAACCTACGTATGGAATAATAACACAAAACACCCAAAAGTTGAATCCATCATTTCCAATTCCATGATAGTACACGGTTATCCCAATTATGTCGGTAATTATAACAGAGATCAGTACGGTTCTGCACAGGTCATCATTCAGAATGTCATGCAATGATTTCCGGAGCCCACCCAAATTTTCCATTATGCCATCATCAGTTTGAGTGCTTTCCATTGATATAAGTTTCCTGTTGGTTCCCCCTCCACGGCCACCTGGAACTTCTGCACCTTCCATTGTATGACCTGGTGCACTGACCGTTTTGGAGAGAAAACTTCCCAAAACGCCGTAAAAGAAACAGCCCATTGGAAAAGTGACAAGGAAGAATATTGCGAGAAAGAAGAGCATGTGCAGTGATCCGTTCGTTACAAGCACCTGCTTATAAATTGCTTCTGTGTAGTCCTCACTTGCAATTCGTATCACGGAAAGTAAGCTCCAGAGAACATTGTCAAAATTGGTATATCCGCTATCGGGATTTGGGCCATAGCCTTTTAGGCAAACGTATTCCAAGGGACACTCCCTATTGAGTAAATGTATGTGATAAAAATAAATCTACAGCCCAGAGTCAAAGATCATAAACATTTCATATTTCATCCAAATCTTACTTGTGTACAGTGTCGTTGCTACAAACTACTAAGCCGTCAATGTACCAATTTGATATATTGCGGTTATGGATTTCCCAAGCTTCGTGAGAGAATTCAGTTCCATTGGGAAACGGTTTAATGCAGATTTGAGTCAGCGTTCCCATATAAAGCTGGCAGCCGAGAAGAGCCAAAACCCAAAGGAGAAAGCAGTTCAGGAAGAACATTCCTTTCAGTCGCTTCACAATATTGAGAGAAAGCCGACCGGCCTTCCGAATGCCTATGATAAAAAAACCGCCTCTTGTACTTAATTTATAATTACCAAGCGCAATGTATGTACAACTGTACTTACTTGGAACCAGAGGAATAATTTTAAACATTCTTATCCAAACAGCAGCTCCATTTGTCAGCACGAAGAAATGAATAGGAATTAGTCTGACAATCAATTTGCATTTGAAATTACCAGTTTTGAGAAAGCAGGTACAATTAATTTCCGGTTATAAAATTGAATTTAGCAATAAAACTTACCCCGTAAAAATAACCAAAACATCCAACCACCACCACGGATCAAAGCAGCATGTAAATTTTCCTCCAAACAATCCCCGAGATAGTACTTTCACAAGTACTTCCACGCAATAAACAATAATGCAAGCGTAGCTGAAAGATTAAGGATTGTAAGTTGCTGCAAATAAATCAAGTAGCGAAAATGTCGTTTTCTGTAACAAAGACGAAATCGGACTCACTTGACGGTATACATGAGGCCCACTCCCCAGCTTTTTGGATGACTTTTATCTATTTCATTCATAATCTCATAACTTTGTGTAGTTAACAGAGCAGCAATATTTACTAAAACCGTTGTCATAATTAGCGCAGAAAAAATCCAATTTGTTTCAAGGTAAATTGCCCACTTTCTCAGCACACTATCTGGATTCATAGAGCCGACCGAAAATCTGTGGATAGTTCCCCAGCGGCCGACCACAAAAAATGTCTGCAAACAATATAGAAAATATTACTAAAATTGAGCAGTTTTATCATTACTGCCGGTAGAAAAATATCAAATAATTACCTTCTTATCCCAGTAGTACGGATCAATTTCCTCCAGTGGAATACAGGGCCTCGCCTCCCGAAGCATTTTGCTGCACAAGTCATCTGAGAGAACTTTTCCATCCTCATATTCTACAATTGGAGTGGTACTTGATTCGTTCTGTCGCTGTAAGCTGGTCCGACCTAAGGGCTGAAAGAGCCTCTGCTGAACGCCAAACGTTTCTTCACACTCGTCCATATTTTTCAAATTATGATTTTTGAGCACTGCGTTTCTGCTAATCTCACTTGCACCCCACGCAATGTGATCAGCTCACTAAGAAATGGCAAATGATCCAAATTATATTGTATGTCGAGGGACAAGGACAAGCGTATTTTGCTGCTGTTGTTTTCTATGCATTTTGATAAGAGTATCTGCTTTCGTTGGCGCAAATGCATTACATACTCATAGGCGAAATTATTTTCTTCTGGGTACGATGCGGTAACAAGGTCAAGTAAATTGACACTAATAAAAAAATTGCAGAGGCTATCATTAACTCTGATTGAACAAAGCTGATATGATTACTTGTTTGCAGCAACGCAGTGATGTTGTGTAATAATTTGGTAAACATGGTCATGGAAAGGCGTACCATGAGCTTATGTTTGCTAGGCTGCCGTCTTCAAAATATTATGCATTGATTTCATTGCAAATCATAAACTTGTTTTGAGTGAGTGCTCACTGGGTGGATGAAGACTCCAGATTTCAGATTTCAACTGAAAATAGAGTATGGTTGAATCATATTATTTTGTTTCTTATTATGCATGTGTTGTCATGGGAGGGTGCGATTAATGATTTATGACTGCTGCTTTGTTTCAATTACGATGTGGCTGGATTGCGAAATTTCGTGCATAAACAAGTGTATTTCAAGAGATAATTATCTTTCCATGTAGGTATTATGCGATCGTGATCCTGACTCTTACATGATCCACACGGCGCACCCTAATCACGGAATGGTTTTTACTCCAGCAACAATATATGAGAGAAAAAATTATTTGTGACGTTTGAAATTTCATGCATCAGAATTATAGAGGTGCATTATTATGTAAGTCTAATAGGTATAATGTAGACGGAAATTATCATCCATAACTATGGTCACAGCTAGCTCTTTTTTCATTTTCTCAACTGGCGTGATTATAATACAGATGTGCATTGAAAGATGCTACTAGGGTTCACCGTGTACACCTAAAATTAGTCTAGTTTTTGCGGTGCGGTGCGTTGGTGGAAATATTCCATTGTTTCAGCATAATTTCAGACCTTACAAATGTGGTCATATAGCATATGCCAATATTTCACAAGAGCCTAGCTATGTAGGTATAAAAACTTGTTGGATGCATTTCTGTGGGACTGAGTTTTTATGTAAAGCAATAACTTTTTTGACGAGCATGTGTGTTGCAAGTCGTTCAGTGAAGCATGAAACATAAGTAATCATTTACGACCAGGATCAGGATGAATACATGTACGTAAAACATCTGCCACCCAGATTCGTGAAGAGGATAAGAACAAGTTGAAGCAGTAAGATGAGTAGAGAAATGAAGTTCAGATGGTTGGTGCAATGGATCAATGTTTTTCCAAAGAAATTATTTTCATTTTTCATTCAGCTATACATCCTACGTTATTAAAAATTATCTGTCGTTGTTGCAAGAAAAAAATACCGGAATTTCAGAAAACTGAATCTCACGATTAGCAACGTGAACATTCATACAGAAGGAGTGACAGCAGTGTGGTGTTATTTCTCAGAGTTATACTCTCTTAGAAAATGAAGTAAACTATAAAAAATTGACTCTTGGGATTATGTTTTACATTGGGTACTGCATTGCTAATTGATTGACCCCGAGTAAATATATGCTGAAAAGTCTCCAAAGTGCAGTTTCAAAATATAATTGGAGAGGGGAATAGTTTGGTTTGCTGAATTGCTTGTCATCGACGCCTGTAAACCGGAATTGCGTAAACCTTTCACTGTGAATGCTTCCTTTGCAATTAAAAGGATTAAAAGGATGGAGCAGAAAAAAGTCCGAAAGGCGGAAACGAAGAATTTCAAGTGCCACAGGTGTCCCAAGTCGTTCAGAAGTAACTATTATTTGAAGGAACACGTAAGGGTGCATACTGGAGAAAAGCCGTTAAAATGCCAAACATGTAACAAAGGGTTCGCTTCCAAGTCTTCCCTGAACACTCACCAGCTAGTTCACACCATGGCCAAACCGCACACTTGTCACGTGTGCAAGAAAAGTTTTGGAATTAAGGCTACACTCAGGCATCACCTTAGAATTCACACCGGGGAAAAAGTAGCAAGCTGTGCCTTGTGCCCACTAAAATTTCGACTTCACAGTTCCCTCGTTAGACACATGTCGATACACACAGGAGAAAAAATTCACAAATGTGATCAGTGCAATTTATCGTTTCGAGTAAAGCCGACGCTTTTGGAACATATGAAACGACACGCTGAGGAACGACCTTTCAGATGTAAATCATGTACCAAGAGCTTCACCAGCAGTTCCGGTCTGAAATGGCATACCATGCGAGCACACGTAGATGGGACCGGGGGGAAACGATTGACTTGTTTATTTTGCGATAAAATTGTCGGTTCAAACAGGGCATTGGAAACACATATAATCTCTCACATTGGAGAAAAAGCGTTTCCCTGCCAAATTTGTGATAAGCGATGTGCAAATAGGAAGAATTTGGCAAGTCACATGCTTTCCCACAACAAAGACAAACCGTTTTCCTGCAAAATTTGCCCCAAAAAGTTCCGGCGGATGTATGAATGCAGAAACCATGAGAAAGCGCACGGGGCTGGTCCAGTCGAGAAAATCCATTCCTGTACAATTTGCTCCAAGGAGTTCCGAGCAGCATGGCAGCTTAACAAGCACATGGAAACTGTGCATACGACGGACAAGAATTTCAAATGTGAATTTTGTGGAAAAGCATTTCCTGTATTTAAGTATCTCAAGTCCCATATGCTCATTCACACAGGGGAGCGGGTATTTAAGTGTGACCTTTGTCCTGTGACATTTAAACATTTAGCAACTTTGACGAATCATAGAGCTCGACACTTGGCTACTGGTAGACCCTTTAAATGTAGGCGCTGCGGGAAGAGCTACCGAATCCAGGTGGATCTAAACAAACACATCAACTATGCTCACATAAGGAACAATTCCTGTGTATTTTGTCATAAGCGATTTACTAGTGACAATGGTCTTCGACGTCACATTATTATACACATTGAAGAAAATTTGTAATTTTGTTGGCATTCCAAATGCAGTTTGGAGGTTAAAGAAAGAAACATGTAAACTACGGTTCAAGCAGCTTTTTTATAAAATAATACAGACAGGCGTTGTTCTTTTAAAGCGGAAAAGTGTTAAAGGTCATCATTTCCTTCACTGACCCTTACAAATTATAATTGTAAATAAATAAGTTGTTAAAATGATCCTATTGTATTGCCATGTAATTTAGTTGTATATCACTGATTTTGTTCGTAGACTGTATTAGTAGGGTAGGACATTATTAGCTCTATATATATATTTAAAAATATTTATTATTAAAATGCTTGGTAGAATAGCATTTACCAATGTGCCATTTGTCCGGTTGTACATATTTCTTAATTTCTTAAGTTTTATTAATATCAAACTGATAACATTTTAAAGGTAGTTTTGTGTTCTTTATATCTATACACTGAATAAAAAGTATATGCTCCATTAACACAACAAAATAAGATACGTGACAAGAAAAAAATAGTTAACATATTGATTCGTTTGTTTTTTTTACATTATCGGAAAAGTGCTCCATACACCTATACAAGCTTACGTATGTCGTCATATATTTAGAAACCACATACTCAACTTACAATTTTTAAATACCATTAAAATTGTTTGTTACGCAGTAAAATATTTGGCTGCGTTTAATTGTAAATTAAACGCTGCATTGAGCATTGTTGCATTAAATAGGGAGAAGTACTAAATTTTATACATTTGATTTACTTCGAACTTATGGCATGCTAAAGTTAAAATTTATGTGGTAGTGAACATCAAATAGGTGAAGCGACAAATCTATTTGATGGTCACGAAATAATTGGTAAGTTTCATGGCGGCATGTGGATTCTCTTCAAAGAGCCGTTGGTACTCCCCCGAATCTGGCGTCTTATCATGGTCCATCATGTTGAACCATTTAAGAACCAGAACCGATTTTTTAAGTAGTCCCTTGGGTTCTTCCCCATCTACACTCAAGTTATTGGCAAAGGTGAACATTCTAACGGCCACATCCACATTGAACCAGCCGTTTGGTTTGGCAATAATAAGTTGTATCATTGCCTCCTCGAGCATCCCCATACTGTACTTGTGGGCAGCGCAATACAGCTCGAAGGCAACCTCGCAGCTCCTGGAGGCTTCAGTCAAATTCCAGTAGTAAATGAAGGCGAGAAAGGCACGAACACCCGCTTCACTCATGTCAGGCATCTCAATTGAGTTGGTAGTCGCTTCCTTCATTTTACTCTCGAACATGGCCTTAAAGACGTCACTAATACCTAAAAAATAACCACCACACAAAGGTTATTACCTTTTTAGTATAAATTACGCACCTACATTTCATAATTTTTCTCAAACTGTTTACAATTTATTCCGCGATAACTAACCGGCCAAGTAGACTTTATGGCATTTCACTTCCGCCCTATTCGCAGCAACGATGACCAGATCACTGCAAACGGCTTCCTCCAAGGCCATCTTGTCTCTATAGTGTACCCTCCAGTTCCACAGGTTCTGAGCATACATTCTGTTAACTGCCTTGTCATTAAGAGAAACCGTTACTGTCAACTTCCCGGAAAAGCGTTTGCCTTGGTTCCAGGGGACCAGTTGGTTGCGTGGAAGATTCAGATCGTTGTAAGCAATTCCATGCCGGTTCGGGGCATCATGGAAATAAACCATCTCCAGGCCTAAATTATGTAATAAAATCCAAATCATCTTATTACTTTCACAGTTATTATATATCAAATGAAAATTATGCGACATCTAAAAATTAGTCATTTTATTACCGTTGACCTCGAAACAGAAATCCGTTTCACTGCGGTAGGCCTCTTCGGAACAATTGAACGAACTGACTTTCAGATTTACTTTGACATTTTCTGTCCGATAGACACTCGCAAAACTCCTGAAAATGCAAACTGTTTTGTCATCATCAAGGTTCTCGTTTCCAAAGCTGGCCATCAGCAGAGTGCCGTTGTCTTCATCCGACGCTGAATCCAAGGGTAGATCAATACTCAATTGCAAATATTTACTTCTGCAATTTACAAATTTCCAAATTGTATGAATATATTAATCCATTGTCTCTTGTATTTTGTGTAAAAGCTTGGGAATGCCAATTTTCATTGGTTGTTTTATAAATGAACATTGGAACTGCAGTTTTGAGTGACTTACAAGGAATCGTGTTCCAAAGAGTTATTAATGTGACCATCCCCTTGCACCAGTGAACTCATCAGGAATTGACAGTAACTGGGAGGTTCATTTTCCTCGTCGTCATCCATCCGGATTGGATCAACCAGAGATTCCAGCTCAATCGGAATCAGATTCGAGCGTCTGGATTCTCGGAACTGTCCATCCATTCCATCCTTAGCTTCCATTATCAAATCGACTTCCTTAACTAGATAAAATTCCATCTTCCCTATTTGTTCTCTACACCAACACAATATTCAAGCGACGACGACTGACAACAAGCGAAACCAATTAGATAAAATAAGTTGATTTTGTAATGTGATTACAAATTAGTGTCATCCCAAATTCTTACTACCACACAACAAACGACGAATTATTACTTGACTGATTGAAAATCAAGAGCAGGGTTTAATAACTACAAGATAAATCTCAAGGACGAAGGAGAGAGGGATTTGCAGTGAATTCTGGTGTTCGTTGCTGAAAGAAACATGTGGCTTATAAACTTTCTACAAGCCCCAAACTCAAATCATGATGCTTACTTAATGACTAGGTGCATTATGCATACATAAATATGTATAATCATGTATGTGTATTGGCCAAGTTCTTGTGGTGAGCATCTCCACTAACAACAGAGCCATATATTTTTTCTCCTATCCTGGTATCCCATAAGTTAGCCGTTTTGCGTAAAAGTCCATCGTGCGTTCAATTCATCCACATTAGAACAATCTATTGATCTTAATCAACGATTAATTGAATTAAAGATGATGATGATGTTGACCAGTATTGCCAGAATTATCGATCCGGTAATGATCGACTGAATGAGAGCAGGTCACAAACCCAAGCGCATACCGATTCGAGTAATTTATTACATATATGCACTATTTTCCATTATGATGTTGGATTGTATGTATGCATATCCCTCTGACATGAAATTATCATGACCTAGCTTTTATGCCGGCCAGATTAGTTTCTCGCGCCAAGTTAATGGAATAGGATCACCGGAAATATCAGGATCCGGGTCCAGCGATTTAAAAAAAATGGTCACGATTAAAAAAATAAAATATTTTTCCTGCATAATAATTTTAAAACAAGGTTTGTCTTGAAGTTAATTAACAGATTCACGTACCCCCATTTTTTTAAATTTTTAATTGGTAAACCATTTTAATCAGTGAAAATAATATAATATTTATATTATCACAACTATATTATGACAATTTATAATAATACGTACATATACATATAATAATTAAGATAATGGAAATGTTTGTATCCTTCATCAGGAAATGTGCCCAGCCCAGTGAAACCACCTCTGCGATTCGCTTTCACTTATTCCTCTTGTGCTCCATTCGCAGGTGGTATTGTAACGCCTTGTTTGTGAGAAATGTTTCAGAACACTGAGAGCACTCATAAGGCTCCACTCCATGTTCTCTAATCTTGTGATTAGAGAGGGTGTCCTTCCACAGGTAGATCTTGCTACTTCCGGGACAGACCCCCTCGCAAATGTCACATTTCATGTCAGTCCGCTTGTGAATGGTAGACTCGTGGGATGTAAGTAGCGCCTTGGTCCAGTACGACTTTCCGCATTGTTCACAAACAAACTGTTGACCAATCTTGTGCACCTCGAAATAGTGTTGACGGAGCAGCAAATGGTCCGCAAAAGTGGGATCCTTCCCATCATTGGAGCAAATGTCGCAGGGGAATGGGATCCCGCTCTTCCTGTGGGCGCTGTACAGATGCTGAATGAGTTGCTCCCGAGACAAAAAGAGAAATGGGCACTGTGTGCACCGGAAGGGTTGGGATTTCAGCTCATGGACCTCCCGAAGGTGCTCCTCAATGTCCCGAACCTGAATCATCTTGCCGCAATCGGGACATTTCTGAACCCTGTCCTCCGTGGATCCATGAGGAGCCACGACGTGAAACTTGGCGATATGAGCTTCCACGCTCTGACGCACCGCAAATGTCTTGTCGCAACCGGAAACGGGACAGGAAAGATTTCTGGCGCTATCCTCATGATTCTTATCCAGGTGGGCTTGAAGTTGGTCAATATTTTTAGCTCCAGCTCCACATTCCTCGCACAAGAGCTGACCCTTGTCGTAACTATACTGCAGTTTTGGAGGCGCATAAAGGCTGCAAATTTTGTAGGTCACCTGCCCAAGATGTCTGCGCAGTGCAAACTGGTGCAGAAAGGCCATTGGGCATTCGGGATTGGGGCACTGGTGCAAATATTCCTCGCCCACGTGGTTGCGGAGATGGGCCTTGAGATCCACGGTGGCAACACTGACGCCACAAAACTCACACAAAGTTGACACTGGAGTTTCCGAAGTTTCTGGCTCTCTGGTGGGATTATCAGCTTTTTTTTTGAAATATTTTGTTATGGTCAGCTTCAGTTTTTTGGCGGATCTGCTGCTGGCGGGACTCAAACTGTCGTCGTCGGGCGCCAGTGGGTCACGCAAGTAACCACCATCTTCACCGACATCATCGGTCAATGACGGGTCAATTGCAATTTCCGGTCTTTCTTCTTTCAGCGCTCTTGCTTTCTTCATTTCAAAGTTTGGGATTATCCAGAGAAGTCAACTTGTACAATTTACCTTCAAAAAGAGAGAAAATAAAACAAAAACATATTGTTAAAAACCCACTTCTCTTTTCTCCGTTTATTTCAGCACGTAATTGATAATTTTTAATTGACAAGATTATTTAATTACGATTTATGATGTGTAAAATTTTGCTTTAAGTAAAATAGTTAGCAATCAACTTTCCACCTCCTCTCCTCAGTCAAAAGTAGGGCCAACTGATGTTGTTGTGTGTGTTGCTGTCAGCTGAGCTCTGTTTACGTGCAAGCAAAGCAGAAAGAAGGCAACAAACTGAGCAAAAAAACGAAGCGTCTCCGACTTTGGAGCTTTCCTATAGCTACGTATGCAGATATGATGACAGTATGAAATGAAATGAAAATGAGAATTCTGCTGTTCTTTCAGTTTCCTAAAATCAGGCATTTAATTGATTATTAATTAAGGCATTATTTACATGGTGTCCAAATTTTTGTCGTTCTTTATTTAAGCTCGTACGAATCTTCATTGTATGAATAAATCCCGCATTCGGTAGATGCTCCAAGGGTCGGGTCAGGGTTTGCGTTTGCCCCCTCCTACTTTATATTTTGTCCAATGGAGACGATGATGTTATATAACGGAGATTTGAATTGCATCGATAATTATAATTAAAAGTTATTCAATTACGATTTTAATAAGCGAAAATAAGTACAGTATTTTATCAAACACAGTGTAAGTTGAGTTTACAAAAAATATTAATATGTATTTGTTGAAAAGTGGCAGAATAATAAAAATAGTATATGCATTATAATTTTGAAACTTTATTACGAAAAAAATGCTTACGAATAATTATTGTCCGCTGTTAAGTAACAATACCACATTGCTCATTTAATTTTATATATGGATTGTGGATAAAAAGTCATTTATGAACCTGTACATTGATTCTAGGTGAATCTCACGCCTTGGGAAAATGACATTTTGCAATGTCCATTATCTTTTGTCATGTATATTTTGTGAGATATTGATAAATGTGGAAACAAGAGTTCCAACGGGAGTCACACAGTGACCATGCCTTGTCCTGATAGCATTGGTCCTAAACTAAATAGTCTGCCAGCTTCTTTGCAAACTTTTTGTTTTTTGTAAGTAACTGGTATTCCTCAGAAGAACGTGTCTTTTCAGCATGCGTCTTGTTGTACCACTTGAGCACCTGAACGGATTTTAACAGTAATCCCGTTGGCTCGACTGTATCTTCATCATTTAGATTACTTTTGTACATAAAAATTCGAACGGCAATCTCTACATTGAACCAATCACTTGGTTTAGCTGCAATAAGTTCCTCCATTCCGTTCTCCAGCTCATTGATGTTGTATTTGTGCCCTGCCAGAAGAAGCTCATAAGCCACGTTACAACTCTTGGAAGCCTCCTGTAAATCCCAGAAGTAAATGAAAGCGAGGAATGCACGGACACCGGACTCACTCATGTCAGGCATTTCGATCGAGTTTTGTATTGTCTCCTGCATTTCACTCTGGAACATTGCGCTGAATACATCACTTTTACCTGGAATATAAAGAATAGACATTTGTTGAATGCGAAGCGCTCCGTGTGTACATTGCTTTGTTTCATTACATCAAAAAGGATAATGCATACTCACCAGCCAAATACACTTTGTGGCATTTGATTTGAGCACCATTGGCTGCAATGATGACCAGGTCACTACATATGCCTTTCTCTAGGATCCGTTGATGTGTTGTGGTGAGCTGGTGATGGAGGAACCTGTTCAAAAACATTTTGTTTACTGCACAATGGCTTAAGCTCACAGTAACAGTCAAGTTTGCAGTAAATTTCATTCCTTGAATCCATAGTTCACGTAATTGATTTGGTACAGAGAGTTGGTGCACAATGCAGCCCGAATTAGGCTCTTCACCGATGGGAATAATTTCCAGATCTATACAAACAAACACATATGTTCTTTGTAATCAAAATACTACTTACAATTAGTGGCTACTTGACATCACAATCTGACAAGTTATATATTAGCGATATGGTAATGATGCTAGTTCATTACCTGCTACCTCAATGCCAAAATCTATATCTATTTCACGCAATACTCTTTGTCGTCGCCTTCTAGTAGCGCGTCGTTCCGTATACATGAAATCACTCATTTGTAAAGTGAACTTAACGTTGTCGTCTCCAAAGACTTGCGCAAATCGATGGAATATGTCAGCAGAACGCTGACTACTATCACTGTCAGCGTCATCGCTGCCTACATCGTCGTTTGTGCCATGAATCTGCACTATCCCCATCTGGTCGTCTCCCACGTCCTCGTTTTGCTCACCCCGTGTCAGCACCATATACACCTCCAAGCACGAATGTCTGCAATTTGCGATATATTTAGTAAACATTCATGTAGATAGAAGCAAAGTGCATTTGAATATCATTCGATTTGAAATTATAACATTATATAAAATAGATGTAGTCATAAGTGGCTTTACTTACAAACTCTTTTGCTGCAAACTTTCCTTTAGCAGGCTATCGTTTTCTACCAGCGCACTACACAGATATTCAAGATAACCATCTGCATCATCTTTTGAAATGGTACTTTCGACAACCGGCTCCAGGTCAATGGTAACGGGATCCGACCATCTAGGATATTTATTTGGTTCCTTGGCATCCTCCTCAGTAACCATTTCAACCCGTTCGTCCTTAACCAAGTAAAACTCCATTTCCCTAGCTGATGTATTTCTAAAAGTGACGACGATTACGACAATAATTTAGTTTTCACCAAATAATTGCGAAATCAATGAAATCTCAAAATGGGCACCTCTTAGATTCTCGTTTTGCTATGAAGGGCTTTTCTGATAGCCTTGACAATTATTTGTTGCAAATGGTATATTAATACTTAAGCCGAAACAAGAGAGAACAAGATAGTTTGAAGTGAGTTGTTAAATTTACACTGTCGAAAACGAACTCATATGGTAAGTGTGGTATGCATTCCTATTCTGATGAACTGAAGCTTGGCTTCTATCAAGTATCTTTTCGTGAATCGTGATGCACTTGCGTATGTTATGTGATGTGATAGGTACATGAAGCACATTAACAACAACATACGAAAATACATTTAATCCCTTGGAAAGCATTATTGCTCTGACTGAAGGAGCTTTCAACAAAAACCGAAATTTCCTTGACTTGTTATCGTGTTACCTGCCGGTAGTCTTGTAATGAACGGTGCATTTTCCAATGTGGTTCAGATTGCAAATGAAAGGTATACTTGTGTTTGAGTAGCTAATTTTACCGTGATGGTATGGTCACTATTGTTAAGGCGCACACATTATAGCGACTTATTACTGTAAAAAATTCTCAGGCCACCAGAGAACCCACAGAATTCCCTTATTAAGTGGCGAAGCTACTTATTGATTTCACGATGTCCGTCTGTCCGTCTGTCTGTCTGTCTGTCCGTCTGTCTGTCCGTCTGTCTGTCCGTCTGTCTGTCCGTCTGTCCGTCCAGACGATATCTTGAAAACGGTTTCGAGTTTTTAAATTCTGTTTTCGGCAATCGATTACTGGTCACCCAAGCTCACTTGCTAGTGATTTTGAAATCGATCGGTCAACGGTAACGGTTAGAAACCGTTACAATTTTGAAAATTTATAAATACAGCATATGCCGTGTAGGGTATCATTCGATTCGTC
Source organism: Sinella curviseta (assembly GCA_004115045.4). Lineage (NCBI taxonomy): Eukaryota > Metazoa > Arthropoda > Collembola > Entomobryomorpha > Entomobryidae > Sinella > Sinella curviseta. The sequence goes on along the minus strand of CM023200.3, from coordinate 26,617,974 downwards.
TCTTCGAGAAAATCAATTTGGCAGTTATAATTTGAAGTAATTTGTAACGGTTTTAACGGCAGGACGATTTTAAAATTTCGAATTTTGGCTAAAAATGTGAGTGGGGTGTCAAAATGCATCTAGTCTTCGAGCTAAAGACGAATATGATACTAGCGTTAAAATTCGAAATACTACGTCGCCGTTATAACGGCTTTTTACTTTCGGATCTTTTCTTTAAGCTACTACATATGGTGTGGGGTATCAAAAAGGTAGTACTCGTTGAGCAAAATCCGAATACAATACTCTCAACAAAATTCGAAATACGACGTCGCCGTTATAACCGTTTTATGAGTTTCAAAACTTTTCTTTAAGCTACATATGATGTGGGGTATCAAAATGGTAGTACTCTTCGAGATAAATCTGAATATCATATTGCCCCCAAATTTCGAAACTCGAATTTACAGTAATAATGGGTTTTACATTTCGAATGCTAGTTATGCCGGACCACATGATCATCAGAGGTCACAAGTCGGTTTATTACTGAACAAACTTATTTATCAGTTCATAACTGTCAAAAGTAATCGCTTCGCCACTTTGCTATGCGCCAGCTTGCTCGGTTTATTATATTTAATGTATAAATATACTGCCTTTAAGGCAACCTTCAACTGTGAATCCTTTGATATTATGAATACAGTGGAGACGTACAGCAGCGGAGCCCTTACAGGTACACGCTTCAATAATGAAATAGTTTAGCAATGGGTTCATATTCGTTATATATAAGCAACGTGACCACCAAAGAGTGTTGAGTTGCATTTTATGGCATTCAGGCTGTGCAATTGGATGCTATTTTTGGTGTATTATTTCAGACACTCTCATGCATAGTAAGAAGCAACCTCTCTTGATATGATTTTAGAAATCAGAGTTTGGAAAAATTGGACAGACGCGCATTGTGTTGGGAGACCACTAGCTGCCCTGTAAAGAATTCGGAGTCGCGTTAAACTTTTACATTTTCTTAACGTAATGCAACTTGGAGTGCCAGCCAAATGCACCACTGACTTTTATGAAAATGTTTTCTACATTTAAAAGCAAAGCGTAAAGTTGAACCGCTTAGACCAATCTGAACAAGTTTATGTAACGTATCAAAAATCAAAACATCCTTTGGTGTAATGGTAGCTAGCAAAAATATGATGAAGACATCACTAATCTAATGTCACAGGTGCATACCATATAACTCATTTGCCTGTGATTCTGCTACGTGATCAACTTATTAGACTCTGATTGCATTAGCTGTGAAACAACAAAATCAATTAGTGATGCGGCAAACTGACTTTCTGTTGTCGGTGTTGGCACAGCCGGTTGAAAAAATAATTTTAAAATGGGGTTTATTGTAGCGCTCGAACTAATGAACAAACAGCGAATTCATCACAATAAAAAAAATCAGAGTTCTTTAATCATAATCCCAAAACATGTGTTTTAGTACACATACTAGTCATGAAAACGTTTTATTATACACTTAAGGGATATTTTACGGCTGACCGTCTACATTGTTTTGCCCACAGTGTGTATTTTTGATGGAACACGATACGCGGTCCATGGAATTTTTGGTGACGCATTAAAAGTCACAGATACATAATTTTTGCTTTGATAAGATTGTAAACGCATTCAAAAACTCCAAAATGTTTGATTAGCATATGCTATACCCATTATGTGCATTGTGTGACGAATTCTGTTTGCTTTGTTTCTTAGATGATGGTATATAATGCGGGTCAATCATGGATATTTTTAACATAATCACAGTACTCCCAGCATTGTATAACCCCGTAGAGTAAAAAAAATGTGGACGGAAAATGCATCCAAAATGGCAATGACCAGTTTCAAAACATGCTTAGAATTGATGACTTAAGAAAAATATAACTTATCTTTACTTTTCAAGGTCTTTAATATTCAACAATTATAGCATTAGAGACTCGTAACCAAATTGAAACATCCTGTACCTAGTATTGGCTTTCACTCAGAAATGTGCGTGCTTAGAAAGAATATGGTGATCATAGTAGTGTTTCACTGTAAAAAGTTACCAATAAATGTATGAACTATTTACTAAAATTCCAATTGCATCAATGAATATTTTATACGGCACAAAATGGATAAAACAGTATGCATTTATCATACGTGGTAGACGCAAGTAAAATTAATTGGCATGATGATGATCCTGACACAATAACGATGAACTACGATTAAATGCGTAGTGATGGCAGTCAGGTTACGTCTACTTAAATATTTCCTTGTCCCGACATTCACTTTAGTCATTATTGAAACCTGTTGGAATGACAAAAGACCAATGCATTATTTCTGTCACTTTTGCCCAATGGGCTTTACCTATTTGGATAGCTGATAGTAGACGTGGTAATATGAAGAAAGTCCATTCGCAACAAGTCAAGCATGTCTTGCATACATCAAAAGAGACGCGACAGGCCAATTAGACACCAGAAAGCGGAAACCGGAGATCTATTGACGATTAGGTATTCAAACATTCAGTGAAGTTCTGTGGCTTTTGTAATTGTAACTGTATTTTATTCATATATTATTATTTACATTGTACAGTATAAACCAGCTGTGCTTTTTAACCTTGAAGATATCCTACTACCTTAAGTGGTATTAATCACTTAATAAATGAATTTTGTTGCCTCTAGAATTAAATGTTCTATGCTTATAGAAAAACTAATAACAATTACAATAGTTTACTGAAAACAAGTTGTTGAAATTCGTAATTGAAAACTTGTTAATAATTTAATCTTGTAAATCCTCTTATCTTATGATGAACACAAGTAACAAATCTCAAATACCGCTTTTACAATAAAAACTTATTTATTTACATTTTTCATTTCCAAATGAGATAATGATGCACAACGTCTCAATTACATATCTAAGAAATCAGGAATCACTATGAACCTACGATAATATATCAGACACACGCCAACAGATACAAAAGTGTCAGTTGAACATTCCGGAGAAAAATGCTCAACGGGTTAATCCATTTTGAGTTAACTAAATCGGTCAAAAAACAACTTAAGTGCATCTTAACTCTCTTCGGTTTAGGGAATTTGACGAAAATATTTTGTTAATTGCATGGCCGTTGGTTGATTTTGCAGAAGGAGTTGCTTATATTCCAATGACTCGTGGATCTTATCTTTTGACTCCTTCATGTACCATTTGAGAACCATTACTGTTTTCCTCAATAAACCGACTAGCTCAGCGCCGTCGCTTTTTTGTTTGTCTGAAACACCACCGTTGTTTGTTGCAGTCTCGTTTCCATTCTTTGCTGGATCTTGTTCGCCTTTATCATGCCCACAACTAAAACCTTTATCATCTTTGTCGAACACGTAATTGATTTTGAAAAGTTTCACCGCCACATCCACAGTGAACCAATCCAGCGGTTTGGCAAGCATAAGTTTTGCCATTGCTTTCTCCAGATCGCAAATTGCAAACCCTTTAGCGGCAGCATATAACTCAAACGCAATGTCGCAACTCTTGGAGGCCTCTTTAATATCAAAGTGATATATGAAAGCAAGAAGTGCATGAACGCCTTCTTCACTCATCGCAGACGACATATCGATGGAGTCGTTTGCGGTGTCCTCAGATATATATTGCAACTTGGTCCTCAAAATGTAACTGCTCGCTGGAATTAATGTAAATTATAGTCCAATATTTCAATAATTTTCAGTAAAGTTCATTTTCAAAACATCACGCATTAATAATAATGAACAAACGTCTGCTACGAACTCACCGGCCAAATATGACTTGTGGCATTTCACACGTGCTCCATTGTTTGAAACAATTTCCAAGTCACTGAAGATGGCTTGTTCTAATGTCCGTTTGTTCAAATCGTTGAGCTCCCAGTTAGAGTAGTTTTTCAAATACAATCTGCTCACTGCCTCGTCGTTCAGTGTCACCGTAATCGTTATATTTCCAAACAACTTTCCCTTGGGGTCAAAAGTGCTTACGAAATTTGTGGGAAACTTAAAGTTGTGGGCTATGTAATCATTTTCGTCACCATTGGGGCACAGTTCCAAGCCTAAAATATATAAATTAAAAATTATATATCTATCAATGCAAACCAAATATTTTCAAAGTAAGGTTTACCTACCTCGAGCCTCGTAACTATAGTCAGGCCCTGCGTCGTCCTCGTTATCCGAATACTTTAATCCATCCAGTTTAAAATTAAGCCTCACGTTCTGGTGACCGAAAATGGTCAAAATTCGTTGTAATAAGCTGGGATGCGACCCGTTAGTCGACATGTCATCATCGTGTTCCCAATCGTATCCATCCACAAGTCTAATTATTCCATCGTCTCCTGATTTCTCCGCTGCCGAAGGTGAATGGAGTTGAATGCACAAGTCCAGATAATTACCCCTTGCAATTATTAATGATCTTCCTGTTTACTGCGTGCTGATTATTTAAGCACTTATAAATAGTTATGTTTATAAAGCGAAGTATTATGTTAAAAACTTCTCGTACCACTCCTGCTGCTCCAAGGTTTTATTCCTAACTCCGTCATTCCCCACCACAGAAGTAATCAAGTATTCACAGTAACCCATTTCTTTTTTCTTGTCCTGGACAGGTGCTACGACTGGTTTCAAATCAATCTCAAATATGTTTATTAACTCTAGTCCATCCGAGCCAATTTCCAATACGACATCTGCAATACCGCAGTTTTGCGTCAATGAAATGTCGTTCGCGAGATAGAATTCCATTTTCCCAACTGCTTTACTACAATATTGATACAAACTTTTCTGGAAATAATTTCCGCCTTATACAATCACCGGTAAATTATATTTTGACGGTTTCAAGCAGTATGACTAAATGGAAATAAAATCTAATTAAGCCAAAAATAGGTTATTCTGCCTCGTCCAAAAACTCAGACAAAATAAATGATGCGAACGTAGCGTGTATATCTTACAGCTTGTTTGTCTTGACAACAACAGGAAGTTGGAAGTGGTAGTGATGCGCATAATTTTACACATGAAAGACGTAGTAGAGATGTGCGGCTCGAGCTAACAAAAGCCAACCGCCAGTGCAGTGTTCTGCTCAACAACATAAATACAATTTGTGTTAAGAAAGCATAAGATTATGTTGTCAACTGCATCTTTTGTTTATGTACGGATCTGCCAATTCGCTTGTATCGCCAGACCGTGATCCTTTTTCTGTGTATGGTGCCGCATGGGAATTGGGACTGAAGATAATATCATGTCATTATGATATGACATATATGATATTATCTTATAATGCATTGCTGATACTTATTACTACCAAGAACAAAAGATGCACACTACGTTGCCCCTCCTATCTGTTCAAGTGTAATACATTATTCTCATATGCGCTTTTGTTTCCACTTCATTAGAGCATTCTTGGCAGGGTGGGCTGGGTGACAATCATGTACCCTTTCTGGCGCTTTTTGACAATAATGGCAGTAAAAAGAAGTACTTATGGGATTGGATGAAAGATACAAATCACATGGATGTGTCTGCAAATGCCATAATATTCGCTTTGGTGGTTTAATAACTTACTTACTTGTGAGTTGCTAAGAACAATGCAAACAATGAAATAATGCTGACCATCCGCTTCTTTGCGTTACTGCAGAAGCAGCTTTCCTACCTAGGTAAAAATTTCAGAAGTTTGAATCCCGGTGGTACATATAAACATCATTAAATCGTTCTTTTCTTGATTTGTAATCACACATGCATTATGATGTAGTGCGTGTCCCCACTTAAATATGTTTGTTCTTTAACGCATAGCTACCATACCGACTTAAGTAAATGTGGTGGATTTAGGAATGGTGTTTGTTTATTGAAATTTACAAATAAGTTACAATGCAATACATGCATACATACTTGCTAGTTTTGTCTAGCAAAGATTTCCATGCAACTTAGCGTCAGAGATGATTGGAGGTGACAGGGCAGAAATAAAAAATACGCTCCAAGCTTGTCTACCTTAACATTTTGTAATAATAATTGGTGACGACAAATAATTATTTTATCGAATGCATATTAAGGCTACAAAGAATGATTTATTTGAATAATTCTAGCTCTCGCCAACTAGCCGTTAGCTTTCACATGAGTAACGAAATGCTATGGAAGCAAAACATCCCATGTCATAGTTTAGCACGCAAGTTCTTCTGGTGGTAAACAACTACAGATATTACACTTGTCTTAAACGTCAGTCTAGGAGCCTTCATTTCCAAATAAATTAAATGTCCAATTAAATCAATACTATATTTCAAATTATATTATTTATTTTCAACTGTAATATTTATTTAATGGGACTTGGCCTGGCGACATTTATGCCGAGCCAGATTCCGTTTCATATTAAAATCCTTGCCGCATTTGTCACACTTCCAGGGCCGCTCCTCCGAATGCGTCCCCCGATGGAACTTCATGTCCCACTCCGCCTTGTAGCCCTTTCCACACAGGTCGCAAATGAAGGGTCTCTCCACCGCGATGTGGGAATGAATCCTCGCCACATGCTTCTTGAGCCCCTTACTCGAAATAAACGTCTTATCGCACTCCATGCAAGGAAACCGACTCCTCTCCTCCTCTCCCAGGGGACAGACGTATCTTTTGTGATAAACGTGGTAGCTTTGCCGCTTGCACTCCTTTCCACACTTTGGGCAAATTATGATGTCGTCACCGGAATGAACCCGAGTCTCGTGCTTTTTGAGATCGTACTTGTCGCCAAATCGCTTTCCGCAGGTGTCGCATTGATATGACTTCTCCTCCGCCTTTTTTCGCGCCTTAATTCGTCGTTTGATTACGGCAGGTTCCTTGCCGGATTTGATGGCTTCAGATTGCTCATCAGGACTCAAGTGAGTCCACTTGTGGTCACCGACGGAGCGGGGATCGCTCAGAGGCTTGCCACAAATGTCGCAGTTGAAGGCGTTGGCCTTCTTATGGACTGTTAAATGATCCCGGAACTTTTTGCGGGCGTGAAAACGCCGGGGGCAGAGATGGCACTGGAAGGCGTTCAGGTGCTTGTCTGCCACGTGATTGTAAATCTTGTCCATGATGAATTTCAGGGATTTTGAAGGAAAGCTTGGAGACTGGAAATCACAGACGGTGCATTTCAGATGGCCTTGATCCACAGCGACCTCCAGGCCGCCTACAGTTAACGCCTTGATGTCGTCGTTGTATTCGAATGGAACTCGGATGCTAACAGGAATTTCCAGAGGATTTGTGGAGGATGCCTCCGGGGCAGCGCCGTACATCCGGAACTGAACCCTCTTCCTTCGCTGAATGGACTTGATCATGGCCTTTTTCATATACGACATTCCTGAAAAGTTTACAGGGGGAATGTTTGGAGTGGGCTCGGAATCAGGCTTTTTGGAGGGACGTCCTCGTTTTGCAGGGTGGCTTGTGACACGTGGAGGGGAGGGCGACGGTGGTTCAAACTCACTGTCACTTTCTGAAGAAGAGGAAGAGGTTTGCCCTGCACAGCGATTCGGGTAACCTGCACGAGAAGCAGTCTCGTAGTCCCTGTCCATATCCGTTGACTCCACTTCCTCCTCCTCCGACGATTCAATGACTAAACGTCTGCTCCTCTTGGTAGCCGTCACTGCTTTAAATAATAATTAATTTATAAAAAATGGGAGAGACTGAAAAATTAATGGATTGTTTTAAGTGGATGAGAAATATTTAATGTAGTTATGACTACAATTAAATGCAACGCACCAAAATCACCTTCGTCTGTATGATGATCAGAATGTAAATCCGGCTCGGAATCACTGGCAACGTCCGCCCAGGTACCGTTGTCGTCACTGGAGTTCTCCTCCTCCAACGATCCCTTGAATCTCACAGTCCTTTTCCTTTCTTCCTTAATTTCTGTCCTGACCCCTTCCGAATCACCGTCTTCAAAACCCGCCGTCGCTACAATACATGATAATTAATCAATAAAAAAATTAAGCAACTTGGAATTGAAAATTGAAGTAAATAAATATATAAAGCACTCACACTTTTTAACACAAGTCTTTCGAAAGTTGCCGTTGACAAGAGCGACGCTGGACACTTTGTCTATATCATCATTGGAACGGAAATCGTTGTCCAGTAGGTCATCCCCCTCACAAATGGCTACATCCACCTCCATTTTAATGTCAGGGACATCATCCTCCGTCATGGCTTCCCTTCCCGCAGGAATCTCCGGTTCACTCAGCTCATCATCCAGTCGATATGTTTGTGCAAGGTCATATCGATAGGTCCCCAAATCATCCACCACTGCCATTAAATATAAACATTAAAATGCATTGTCATCGCAATTACCAATTACAAATATCAAAGTTGACAATTTATAATTATAGTCACCTTGGCTAATTTTGTCGCGAAACAAGACAAACTCAACATCCCGCCGCCTCTTCAATCTCCATCCCATCAGGTCCTCCATCAAACTTTCAACGCACTCCACATCAGATCTCATCCTCACAGTCTCCTCAATCGCCCTCATTTTCCCGTAAAACCTTGTCATCAAATCCTTTAGCCTCCTCAGCTCCTCCAGCAACTTCATCTGCAATCTGATGACATTTTCCTCCACTCCACTGGCTTCCCTCCTCACCTCCACCACGTTCGAAATCAAGTTGGAGCACTGCTCACACAACTTCACCTTATCCCCACAATAACCTACCAACTTTAGCAATCTTGTCTTATCAAACACTGCAGCCGCCTCTTGACTAGAATCATTATAATTATTATTACCAGTTCGTTTTGAACTTCTAGTCACTTTGTCGAAGATCTCGGGTTTTATGGGTGCCGTCCACCTGACGTACCAGTACAAATGTGAATGCATGACAAAAATAATTATACTGCGTTTTAAATAGCATTTATGATCATTGGCATTAACAATTGACTGTTTTTGCAAGATATTACGGAATAGAAAATATTGACGTCTATTGCGCACGACCCCTTATAACTCAATAGGATGGCATGCATGCATCGCAGTTGAGATATACATGGTGGTGTAAGGGGTCGTGCGTAAATACGTCAATACTTATTTTTTCATAACTTCTTGCACTAACAGGCAATTATTAATGCCACTGATCATAACAGCTGTTTAAAACGCAGTATAATTATTTTTGTCATGCATTCACATTTGTACTGGTACGTCACGTGGACGGCACCCATAAAACCCGAGATTTTCGACAAAGTGACTAGAAGTTCAAAACGAACCGGTAATATTGAATTGGTCCACGTCGTCCAGGTAACTGAGAAATGCTTTTAAATTGCTGTCATCACTCAAACAGTTATCAATTCTGTCGTGATTACCGATGGATGTTGACGTGAAGCAACAGAGCAAGCAAAGCCTGTTTTCTGGGACCCCCATCGTACTAGTAGCTAGCAATACACTTTAAAGCAATCACGGTGACAATGTTAACTGCTTAAGGATAATTAATTGTTAATTGTTATCGAATCTGAGCCAATTACAAAGAGAGCAAACATTTTTGTTTGCGCCGTGAACAGAGCAACAAGCAGCATGGTCAATTGACAGCCGATCAGCTGCTCTTTCTCCCACTTTCTCTGCTTTGTTTACATTTCATTCAGCAGCAGAGCACATAAAGCGGTGAGCTGTTTATAAAAGCCAGTTATTGTCTAATTAATTAACTGCCAATTATTGACATGATAACTTACTGTTCCTCAACTCTGTTAACAATTAAAACATTACAACTTCGACTGCTTTAGGGTGCGCTGTGAATTAAAATGGAGGTTCCAGAAAAGAGGCTTTGCCTGCTCTGTTGTCTCTCGTCGTCATCGGTCGGTTTGAGTGATGACGGCAATTTGAAAGCATTTCTGAATCAACTGGACCAATTAAGTAATAATAGTCAAAAGGGAGCAGTGTTTGATAAGTCAAGGCTGTTAAAGTTGATAAGTTGTTGTGGCGATAAGGTGACATTATGTAGCAAGTGCTCCAAGTTAATTTCGAGCGCGGTGGATGTGAGGAGGGAAGCCAGTGGAGTGGAGGAAAAGGTCATCCGACTGCAGCGGGAGTTGCTGGAGGAGCTGAGGAGACTCAAGGACTTGATTACCTCGTACTATGGGAGAATGAGGACGATTGAGGCGACCGTTAAGAAATCTGACATGGAATGCGTGGAGAGCTTGATGGAGGAGCTCATCGGATGGAGATCGAGGAGGCGACGGGATGTTGAATTTGTCTTGTTTCGCGACAAAATTAGCCAAGGTGACTATATATAATTATAATCTGTCAATTTTGTATACTACAGAGTTTAATTGACATGGCAATTAGGAACAAATAATTTTTAATAATTTTTTTATTGCAGTGGTGCTGGATTTAGGAGCCTATCGACGTGACCTTGCGGAACGAAATGGAGTGGAGGAGGACTCGAGTGAACCGGAGAGCGCTGCCGGGATGGAGGCGATGATTGGGGAAGAGGTACCTGCCGTTAAAATGGAGGTGAAAGTGACCCCGACAGAATTCCGTTCAGTTGATCATCTCGATAATTTATCTACCGTTGCTGTTGTGGACGGCAACTTTCGACATGACTCTAGTAAACAGGGTGAGTATTATAAAATGCCTAGCATATTTATCAGTTAATCCATTTATTTAAACCCCAAGGTACCTAGTTTCTTTTATTAATTAATCATTGTTAATTAGTGCCGGCGCAGTTTGAGGAAGGTGATTCTGGAGAAGCTGGATCTGAAATTAAAGAAGGCAGGAGTGATGCCAAGATGGATTTCCATTCAGACGATGATGCGGAAGAAGTACGAAATTCTTCAAGTGAGTTGGCAGTCAAAGTTACTAAAACTGCCTTAAATATTAATTGCTCAGTCTTTCATTAATTTTCAAAGTTAATTAATTATTATTTATTTTAATAGGGGCGACCCAGAGGAGAAGACACATGGTCATTGAATCATCGTCAGAGGAGGAGGAATCCAGCCATGAGGACGACACATTGATGGAGATGGATAATGATTACGAGCCGGAGCCTGATTCCCCCGCAGCAGGACCTGAGGAACCTTGTTCAGGATCCACCTCTGCCTCTAGCGAGGATGATAGTGACTTTGAACTGCCCTCACATCCAGTGAAGCCCGGGCGAAGGAGGGAACGACCCACCACACAAGATAAGCCTCAACAAGCCCTAAATATTCCCCCAGTCAACTTTTTCGGAGTCTCAAAATTGAAGAAGGCAGTGATCCAGTCGATTATCAAGAGGAAGAAGCTCCATTTCCGGAAATACGGCTCTGACCCGAAAGCAGCTTTCACAAATCCTCTCGACATTCCCGTCTACATCCGAGTTCCATTTGACTATAATGACGACACCAAGGCGTTAACTGTAGGCGATCTGGAGGTCAGTGCTGATCAAGGTCATCTGAAGTGCACCGTCTGCGATTTCCAGTCACCACGGTTTGGCTCCAAATCACTAAAATTCATCATGGACAAGATTTACAATCACGTGGCCGACAAGCACCTGAGCGCCTTCCAGTGTCATCTCTGTCCGCGGTCGTTTCACGCTCGGAAAGCATATCGGAATCATTTAACCGAACATACGAAAGTTGACGCCTGCATCTGCGACATTTGCCGCAAGCCCCTGAGCGATCCCCGTTCCGTCGCCCAGCACAAGTGGACTCACATGAGTGCCTATGAGCAATCTCAAGCCATAAAATCCGACACGGTACCCGCCGTAATCAAACAACGAATTAATGCGACGAAGAAGGGAAAGGACAAGGATTATCAGTGCGGCACCTGTGGAAAGCGATTTGTGTCCACTGACGATCTCAAGAAGCACGAGAGCCGAGTTCACTCGGGTCACTCCAGTGATGACATCGTGATTTGCCCCAAGTGCGGGAAGGAGTGCAAGCGACAAAGCTACCACGTTTATCACAAAATATACGTTTGCCCCCTGGGGGAGGAGAAGAGGAGTCGGTTGCCTTGTATGAAATGCGATAAGACGTTCAAATCGAGCAAGGGGCTGAAGAATCACGTGGCGAGGACACATTCCAAGGAGGCGGTGGAGAGACCCTTCATTTGCGACCTGTGTGGGAAGGGGTACAAGACGGAGTGGGACGTGAATTATCATCGACGGACGCATTCGCAGGAGCGGCCCTGGAAATGCGACAAATGTGGCAAGGATTTCAATATGAAGCGGAATCTCGCACGGCACAAGTGTCCCCAAGCAAAAAATTATTAATTAATTGTCAACAGATTTGTAATTAGTAATTAAGGTCGCGAAGAATAAAAAAGTAACTTTAAATATATTTATTATTTATTGATATCGATTTGATGGGCCATCAAGTTTACATTATTTGGTAATGAACAAAAGTGGAATTTGAGCTGGAGCCTGAATCATCTTCCAGTGCACCTCGGTCGCCACCTGAAGATGGTATCCCTGCATGAACAGTCCTCAAATGACGCTTGCGGCAATTATCTCGAATGAATCTGACGCCGCATATATGGCAAGCGAAGGGCCGTTCTCCGGTATGGCTTCTCAGATGAATCTTGTGAGCAAACCCATCCGCCGACTTTCTCCCGCAAAATTGACATTCGTACGACTTTCCGCCCCGGTGGAGCCACATGTGCTTGACGAGTTGGTTTCCCTTCACCAGCTTTCCACAGACGGAGCAGACCTGGGGCTCTCGCAACTTTGGAGGCATTCTCTTTGGTTTAGGGGGAGGTGGTGGGGAACTTCCGGACGACGTGGCTAATGGATCCGGCATGGATAATGAGAGGGGTGGGACTGAATATCCTTGTAGATGAATGGTGGTCTCGTCGTGGTCTTCGGGTACCTGATTGAACATACTTGGAGTGACTTCAGATTGGGCTTCACTTGCGGTAGGGTCTGGAGACGAGTCGTCATCGGAGAGAATAATGATGTCGTCGTCATCGATTTCCTCCTTGAAAACTGCATCTTGACCTTCCACATCCAGATCCCCCGGGTCACCGATAAAATTACAGGGCATGTCCAGTTTTGAAGCCAGGATGACTGGAGTAGCTACAAAATTTAGATACAATATTAATCCCTAAAACCTGTGTTCCGTATAATAAATTAAAAATAGTACCAATTAAATTTCAAGCTTTAATGGCTACTCACTTTCTGTAATTGTTGGCACCGTTGGCTGCAAATGAATGGTACGATGGGGTGACCCCATTCCTTGACATAATTTATCCAGGAAGCGCAGCGTCTCCAAAATGTTTTCCTTCCCACTCACTGAACAAATCATGCTCATTCCAGATAAGGGAGGCTTATCGCTGCAAACGCTTATTCCGCTGTTGGTCCGCTCGAGAGTACAACTGCGGCCGTTAATGGCTCCCACTTGCAATTGAATCCGTTGCTTCAGGGCTTCCAACTGCTGATGAAGAATATTCAGTCTATCCAGCTCCACTCCGCAATCTTCACACAGAGTGATGTGGTCCTCATCTTCACAATATTTAATTGTTCCACCCGACAGGGAAAATGATAACGCAGGGGGAAGTTCGGTGGTGGAAACGGAACTAGTTAGTGGCTCTGATGGAGTACATTCTGGAACGTTTCGGTGGTACAGGTAAGTCCAGAAGATACCCCTTCTTGCCTTTATCGACTCTTTAAATTGGAATGCCTTGTCCACGTTTTCTGGAGTCACATGGCTCGTCGGTCGCCTGCAAATCTGGCACTGGTCAGTGTTTCCAATTGTACTCATTGTGATGCTTTGATAAAGGATCGGATCTGTAATTAAATAATGTCAACATTACACAACAACGTAACGTTAATGATGTTGACCAGTTAATTTAATATCTAATGCAAAGTATGTGAACCTTATGGTTACAGACCCACACAATGAACCGACACAAAGAATATAATATCATCAATTGAAATACGACTAGAAAGAAACGGTTGTAAAATTATTACAGTATTATCTTAATGACAAGAATGATTTAAGACGAAACAATTACAAGATAAACTTTTCTCTCTGCGGCTTACAGATGGCCTGATTATAGAATGCGTGTCCAGAACATAAACACACGCCGCTGACTATATATTTCACACAACCCACATGGTTGCTTTTTTTCTCTATTGTGTTTGTTGTTGCTGAAAGCTTATATTTTGTGCATGAACAACAACAGTGGCAGGGCTACAGAAAGTTCCGGTTTCCTGGATCCTGGATCCCGGAGCGGAATTTTTTATATGTTTAGTGAATAGAGCCGAAGCGGGATTCCTAACTTGTAACACAACAATTAGGGCATTGTGAGAAATTGAAACTTTTAACAGTGACTTCTTTGTTTTTAGCAAGACTTAATTAAAACATATATTATTGTATAAAAAATTGTTCTTTAGCGAACGAATATGCAACTAAAAATGGGGCACAGTAAGAATTAGCTGACTTTTGAAAAAAAAATAAAAAAATTCAGCTTTTAGATCGCACATAGCCTGGAGCAGCATTTTGGTAAAAATGGGGCATTGTGAGAATTTGCTACTTTTTGCAATATTTGATTAATAATCTGATATTTTTATTTTATTATTGCCTTCAGGGAATCAGTATTAGCCCGGAGCAACATTTTAACAAAATGGGGCAATGGGAGAATTTGCTGATTATTGCGATATTTGGTAAATAATCAGGTGCTTTTTGAATTTTTTGATCAAAGTTACCCCGAGGCAATTTTTTTTTAAATTGGGGCAAGGTGAGACTTGTTTTTTGGCGCAATTGCATACTAATTTTGGTATTTTTTATAAATTGTATACTCCAATTTTTCTCCGGAGAGGTATCTGAGCTTGGTGAGCATATCATTTTGGATCCCAAAGGTTATGGAAGATTCTTGGCCCCTGCTTGAGGGTGTAAATGTATGCCAATTATTCACAATGCATTAAAACCACAACATTAATCCTGAAACATCATCCTGTTCGAGCTGGTTACTTAAGAGGAAAACCACATATAATATTGAATTTAACTGTGAATTGTCTGTTGTGTATTCACATGCTTAAAGGTATGATCAAATTATTAGCACGAATTAGTATTTATACACATTCAATGTTCACAAAAGCAATTACATCGTAAAATCCACTATTCGTATACAATGCTGTTAAAAATATAAAGTCATTGTTAAAATTATTGAACATTTAACAGTAAAAATTGAATTAACTTTATTTGTAAGACTCAAAATGGGAAGCCCATTTCAAATTTTTCCAGAAGAGGTAACATACCAATTCCATAAAAACAATGCATATTTTCTGCACATTTTCACATGGTATTATAAATCTTTCGCCATAGATTTGGGAACTGATTTTGCACCAATTGAATGACTCGGATGATATTGGAAACGTTAAGAGGGCTTACTCGGAGCTTAGAGATTTATTTCGCGGGAAGCAGTTTTCATTTCTCGTTTCAGAGGTCATGTATCTTATATTTCCAAAATATCTGGGCATATACGACATGAAATCTTGTAGAGCGGTTTCGAGAAGATGGGAGAATGCTATCGACGTCATTCTTGAGACGCATCCCGATCGGATACCATATAATTCTGGGAAATTGGCACGAATAAAGGAAAATCATTTTTGTTACGCTCCGCTACCAAATATAGTTACCGACATTGGTACTCTTTTTGACTCGGATTTTGACCTAATTGAGAACCCGTTTCCGGGAAGACACGTACTATTCAATACAAATGCAAGTTTTGGGGAAGAATTTCGGACGTATATGCTTCAAGCTGAGCCGATCCTAAAATTGCATGGACATCAAATTTGGTACTTGACCGTAAAATTCCACTACAATGACACTATCGATGACACAGAGCTTCTGGCGGAATTCATAGAACCACTTTTCAGATGTCTAATGCACTTACCAAATTTGAAGTCACTGAAATTGGTAAAGGCAGGATATCCATATGACGTCATCCAAAAAAAGAATCCGAAAGCGCTGCCGGAATATATCTGCGCCGCAAAATTCCCATTTCGTCTTGAAACACTGGACCTATCCGAGTTTCAGGACAAAGCCTGGGCAAATGCATTGAGCAAGTTTTTCTCTACTATATTTATAAATCATGACGGGTTGCAGAAACTCGGCATTGCGGCTGCGTATTGGGGCAAAACAGATAGATCTTTGATGCAAAATCTCAATAACCTCTGCCTTTCTGTAAACGGCATTTCTGAAGTGCGACATATTTTTAAAGATTTAAACATCAGTTCACTTCTCAAATTGACAATTATTGCCGAAAAGCCTATATGTTTAAACGAAATCCTGGAGACGCAGGTCCCTTACCAAATTGAAAGTTTGGAGCTTCTTGGTAAAATTGAACACAAATTTCCACCAAATAATCCCAGTGGATTCCATTCAAATTTGCGAAATTTAAAGAAATCTGTTTCAAAAATATTTTCATCCTCAAAAAATCTGAACGCATCGTCAATCTCGGAAAATTCATCAAAGATAAGTGAAAGGGTTTCTGTCAAATCATTAAAATGTTTGAAGATTGAGGCTGAGTTATGGCTGGGTTTGACATTTCTGAAATCATTCCCATCCCTGGAGTACCTCTCGGTTGAAATAGTGAGCAACTTGGGTAAAGAACACATTGGCCCTTTATGGGTTTCAGGATGCGAGAAAGAATTTGGTTAGGCTCTTTGTAACTTTTACTTCAGGGATGAATGCGGCAACGTGTTTAGCGTTTGGGAAATGCTGCCTAACCTGAAATTGGTTACACTATATAGTTGCTTCAGCCGTTATCATCGTTTTGCACAGGAATGTAAAGACAAAGTGTTTAGCTACTAGACACTATTTGTTTTTGTAAATATTCACTCTGAAGTCATATTCGTGAATCATCATACACATAATTTTAAAATATTTTTCCTTTATTTTCAAATGCACTGTATCGACACGTACGCCATTTGCAATAAAATATGCACTTATATTTGTCACGCATAAAATTTTATGAAAATCGAATTTGTTTAACGTGTCCTGAACGTGTTGACATGTTATGATAAATATTCTAAGATATTCCCAACTGGAACATATGAACAAAGGCGCGGTTCCGTGCTTTGTACTCGTGGAGGAATTTACGTTAATATTTGATAGAAGAGATACAAGAGATAACAAAAATCGTATGGACGTGTTGAGCAATGGATCACTAATTTAAATGAAATTGAGCCACGAAAAGATAACTGCTGTGTAGAAATGGTTTTATGTTCTCAGATCATTTGATACATATGTATTTATATGCATAATAAATCCTTTTCAATAAATCAATTTGTCCAAACTTTTCGAGTGACATGACATGAAATATTTTGCTGAATCGTCATTGTACAAAGCCCGTACTTAGTGAATTTGTATTTTTTCACATTTGATCGGCTACATCTTAATTTCATTAACTGTGGCCGTTTCTCCAACAAATCGAGGAAGGATACCTAAATGTTGGAGTATAATGTGTGGATGCAGAAATCACTCAAATCAAAAATGGGATCATTTGCCATTTATATTACGACTGCAGTGATCGTCAGCGTACCACATTAGAAAGGCAGCGAAAAATTTACCTTAAAAGGCTACTTGAACAAACATTTGCTCAAGAAATCCAAGTGGCCCATAATACCATAACTGTTCATCCTATAAACATAATTCATAACAATAAACACAATCACATTTTTATTTGAACAGGAAATTTTTTTGATATCATTTACGACTATTGTATTCAGTGTACTTTACATAAATGATTTGATATTCTCCTACCAAGCGAAGCGTATATGATATTGCTGTTGTGCAACGTAGATATTTTTTCAACAGTGTGGTGATGTGTGAATTGACGGATCCCACGATATTGACATTGCCTTTTCCCTTTTACAGGAAATCAATCGGTTATCTTTCTTTTTTATTAGGAGTAGGAACTTCAATTTTGGCATGCATTTTTAACGCAAAATTCAACGTCAGGATACCACTGTAAACATTACGGACTGAAATAACAATTTTAAGTTTAATTTTATATTTATGAGACAATGCGAACATTCCAGGTACGTATTTGTGCTCACATCAACAAGAACTGCAGGTGAGGTTAGACTTGAAATTGTTCGCCGCGCATGTGACGAGTTTTTTTATACAACATCGTGGTTCATAACCTTGAACATTCTACTTTTGAAGGGTGAATCCTTGAATATTTTCATTTCCAAATTTCAAATACGAAACCCTTACCGGAGAAGTTTCTAATTAGCAATTTTCAACGTAATTCCACAAATTTAAAAAAAATATGGGACAGATGCATCCATTTCTCAGGTATCTCTTGTACAGTGTCGCGTATTTCGTAACAAGTATTTTGACACTATTGCTCATTATCGTGTGGCTACCTTGCTTCATCTACAAGCAATGTTTACTCCTCTACATCAAACTGTTTAAAAGGTCAGAGTTTTTGGAACTTGTGGATACATACGGAAGTGTTTTGGCTGATATAGGAATTGGGCATAACGGGTGCATAATTCCCATTTTAACACTGAAGGGAAAACTGACACGAAAATCACTTTTGGAAATTGTCCGCAAGAACCTCGTCGAAGCTACAGTCAAAGACTCAAGTTCAGTGCTTCGCTACACAAAACTTCGCTGCTACGCTCAGAGTTATATGGGCTACTGGTTCTGGAAGCGTGATCCGCATTTCAACATCGAAAACCATGTCAAGGAAACCAATCACTTTGATGGAATGTTTGGGGATGAACTGCCGCCTAGAGACGAGATTGCAGAGTGGATGATGAACCAACCACTTTCAGACCAGATCAGTCCCTGGGACATAACTCTCTTGTACTACAGTCCATCCTGTGACTCATCCGTAATCGCGATTCGAATGCATCACGCATTCGCAGACGGAAAATCAGTTTTTAAACTCATTGTGGAAGGCCTTGCTCAACAATCTCTTGAAATTCCGAAAGAGTCTCAATCAACAACCAAATTTAACTATTTCCGGTGTATGGCAACGATACCATTTGCCTTGATCAAATTTAATACCAACTCAATTTTCATTCACCAGCAACTCAAAAATCATCCATGGAAAGCCACCATTTCCAGAAAAAATTATCGATGCGAAGGAGTTACCAAATCTTCCGAGCTAATACCTATTGAAATATTTAAGCAAGCTGCTATCAATAATGGTCATGTTCGAACCTCATCGGTTATCATGGCAATGGTCACAGGGGCAACTCGAAATTTTCTGAAAAAGTACTCGAATGCAGAAAAAAATTCTAGCACTCCAATCATGTGCCCTATTCCGAAACCGAGTCATCCAGCCGCGTTAACAAATCATTTGTTCATGGGAATTATTAAAGCGCCAACTCATCTGGAGAGTGGAGCAGATAGGGTGCTGAAATGTGAGAGTATTTTTACCGAAATGAGAGAAGATGCCATGCAACCAATTGCGTTAGAAATAATGTTGTCTTTAACCGGAGCGTTCTTTGGCCCCTTGAGGAGGATGCTTCCATCAAAGGAAACATTTGTCGCCATGATGACCAATGTTGCTGGACCGGTAGAGGAATTTTCCATTGAGGGTTTTCCATGTACTGACTTGTACATGGCTGGAAGTGTTATGCCTGTATCAGTTGGTAATACAAAATGGGCTTAATGAATTGCAATTCCATCCGATTTGCTTCAGCAATTCGGTATTTGATGTTGGAATATGGCTCACTTAATTTTGATTATTTTTTCATTTCCAGGCGTATTGATTGGAATTGTTGGTTACAAAAGACAAATACGAGTAAGTGTGCTGGCCCAGAGGGACGTAATGGATGAAAAAAGATGTCATGATTTGGTGGACATGATGGAAAAGGAGATCCTGAGATTGGCGAATAAATAATTACTGAATAACCTTTTTCCCCCGAGAATAAATATACATTTTTACCATATTATAATGTATTAATTATTTTATCGTTCATTGCGAATTATTTGCGAGAGTCAAATTGGTAGTAAAGTGCGTTGATGGTATTGCAAAGTCATAGTTACTACATGTCGGTATAATAATGCAGAATATATGGTGCTAAAATAAATTGGCCGTTACGTACATATGTCATGAGGCAATCTTTCTTTAATTTGGCAACAATCATGCATCACTATACTATGCACTTGCACTTTGTACAAACTCATCTTTATGTCACTCAGAAACAGTACAGGTTTTTTATGTGGATATGCATTTGTGTGCGCTTTCATACGGCATCTGTATTTTCCGATTACTGAAGCAATAGTCAAAAGAACAACGATATTTGTAAAATCGTACATGCTCATACCCACCACTGATAAACTTTTTGCATGCAAATATTGCGGCATGGAATTACGACGTTCTGCCAGTCTCAAATAAAAAGAAAATTTGCACCATGGTGGTCCTCCGGAGAAAACTCATGCATGTGGTTTCTGTCCAAAAACGTTTGGCACATCGATGAATCTTAAGTGTCATGTGAAAGTTGTGCATGCAACTAAAAAACGATTCGGTTGTGAATTTCGCGCCAACAAATTTTCTAACCGGCAACAACGAGAATCGCATATGCTCACGCACACCGGAGAACGAACCTACACAAATGACCTGTGTTCCATGTCGTTTCAATATCTTACCGTATTAAAAACTCATTGAGCCGGCACACCGTGATTGGCAAGCCCTTCAACTGTGATCGGTGCAAAAAGTTCTACAGTCTGCAGCTGGATCTGAGAAAGCACATAACATTAGAAACATTAGATCAGAAACATTAAAAAGCATATCGTTAGCCACATTCAAGAAGAATATTATTTCTATTATTTGTATTCAATGGAGTTTGCTTATTTGGAAAGTAGACGTGGTCATATGAAGAAAGTGCATTCACTGCATGCCAAGCAAAAAACGAGGAGATAAGGCAATTATACACCACATAAGGCAGACATATGATATATGTATTTCAGTGAGGGAAACTTGCCACCTAAAATAATGTTGATCATCAATCTTTTAGTAAACGTATATGCAATGTGGGAAAACTTTTTTTGCACTTGTGTGTTGCAAATAAAATATAAATTACGCAAATGTTTACTGAAGCATCAAGCTTAATAAAGACAAGCCAACACAATTATTTACTCGAGCTGCGTGACAATCCCAAATCAGTTTTCAGTCGCAATACTGTAATGTAAGTAATAGTAGTGAGTAGTGGTTTCAACTGGAAATACTTATCTCACGAAAAGGCACGCATGAAACAAAGCCGCTCTCTTCTCAGCATCATCGGAAACTGTGCATGCTGTATGGAGAAAGCAGATAGGCTCACTTTATTTGCCAAAGCCATTCTTCCGGTGGTAAACACCTACAGGCTTTATAGCAAGTAAGCCCCCATATATCTAGGTAAATAGGTATCCATTCGCATCTCTCACGGCCACAACCTTCAAGCCATACACGTACACACACATGCACACAAGGTTTACACAAATCAATATTCACAATCGCACATAGCAAGCCCAGCAATGATACTACTAACCCAGCAGCTGACTAGCAAAAAGGGGAAGTAGACGGAGAAGAAGAAAAAAAACTTGTTTTTATTTTGTCTCTCTTCCAGCAGCATAAAGATAAAGGAGACAAGATACACATATCACTTGCCACATTTCTGCAATGCAGTATTGTTGTGTTGTTGTGAGTAGCGAAAATGATACTCCAATGCGGTAAAAAATATATATCCCAAAAAAGTTGTTCATATATTGCTCATCCATATTCATTCAAAAACCTTATCACAAAAACTTAAAAACTAATAACTCATATCAGAAAAATAATTATATTTATTAACCAATTTTAAAAACCTACCAAGTATTATGTACTCTTCTGCACAATTGTGTCTTCAATAAATAAATAAAGTTTCGGTTTTGTCGCTGAACTAAAACGGTGCTCAGAAAAAATATGGCCAAATTTATTGTCACCTTAACGTAAGTTTAGATAAAGTTATGTTGAAAACACCGTCAATTGCAACAGAGATTTCAAAATTTACTAATTGTTACGTTTGCCGGAATACTTTAGCTTGCAATGGGGCCATACGAGGGATCCAAGTTACGACGGCGGCACAGTTCTCGGCTGGGCCATAAGAATAAACGGACTGAGGGCGTCACACCGAGACAGATTTCGAAACGATACCATGGGTCATTCAATGGTGGAAATAGATAACGGAAAAACAATCGACCTACTAATATGCCCAAGACAACAGCCAGCTTTCAGTCCCCAGCATGGCGCAAAAGCCTCAAATCCTCCCTTTAATTACGTTACTGATTACCTAGACAGCTTGGGTTCGGTGGGTTACGAGGTCGGCGGCTCCCACACTTTCGAGTGTCAAGGAAAGCAGCCAACTTCAATCTGGACGCTGCAAATGAGCAGAACCTGAAGCCGGAAAACTATAGCCAAAAAATAAACCAAAAATATAGTGTCATTTTTTTGGGAAAAATGCACATAAAAGAACTTGTGATTTATGTTGTGCCACAATAAATAAAAAAATCGGTTTTCTTTAAGTGTCAAGTATTGAGTATTTAAATAAATAAATTTTAAAAGAAAACATGTAACAAATCAAAAATTCTTCCTGATGCTGTAGGCAAAAAAAGTATTATATCACTTGTAGAGATTTTTGAATGTATACTTTACCGTTTTTTATAATGTATCTCACTGTGATTCCCTGTTAACTAATGATTAAGTCAAGAAATATGTACAATCTACCATATCACACACATATTTTTATTATCTAAGTTCTCCGTTTGTGTTGTCAATTGTATAAGCTCACACGGATGCATACATACATAGGTGGGATATGTGTTAGCCTTATTGTATGAAGGAACCATTTCACAATAAATGATTATCGTCATTATTTCTACTAACTAACGGAAATTTCAATGTGTACGATTTCTTTGTTGAAATCAAGCGTATCTTCAATTTTAATTATTATCGTCTAAAATTATCGTCACGATTAAGGTAAACAACGAATGAACATTTTCTATGATTATCCAAAACGTTTCTACGAGTAGGGAAGCTAAGGCATACGGGCTCAAAATTTCAGAAATGCATGCAGTTAGGTAAATATGTGGAAACGAGAGCACATTTTAAACCTTTCTGGAAGCATATTTTGTTGCGTTCATGCATTTGAGTCAGCTGCTGGGTGCTTGAATTTGAAATATGTAATTCTTATAATATGTTGTTTTGCTTTGTGTGAAATTACTTAAGTTTCTAAATTCCATTCTCAGTTTATTATGGAGAAAAATTCATTTCTATGAATTCATGCCACGCAAGCTCGTGTAATTTGTTAGTTCTTCATGCATTCATTGATTCTTTGTTGTCGAGCATGATCATAGTGAGCCTCTGCTTGAGTTATGAGCCGCGAGAGAGAAAGGTATCCAAACTGAAAGAGGTAAACAACAGAATTGATGCTCCGGTCTTTCTTCTGTGCTATTGCCGGTGGGAAAAAATTCCTTGCAGAAATATGATTTCTTTCAAGTTGTCAGTTGTTAGTTAAAAATCTTGTTTACGGATAAAGTCAACGATTCATGATATCATATTTAGTGATTAGGTATACAGGAAAGTTTACAAATATAATTGTAACAGTTTCATCATGTCAACTTATTACACTGACGAAAGTAAGTTAATTCTGTAATATTTAGAGTGACCGTGATCTTGCATAGGTATATGTGTTTTTATCCAATGATGTATGATATCAGTTATTAATATGGATTGTGTTAACAGATGTGTATCCCGGCCAGGGATGGGTAGTCAAAATGTTTAAGCAAGCGCCCAACTTTAACCGTTGCGACTGCGAAAACAAGAAGAAAGATTTCACTTTGCTACAAAAGCGTATCTGCAAGGAAACTGGATGTAAACCAGTTAGCAGTCGTTACATTGAATGCCCGAAAACATGCAAATGCTCCAACAGGCGTATTTCGACTAACAATTTCCAGCCATTAAAAGTCGCCACTCACAATTTTGGAATTCAAATGGAGGAAGGATTGAAGTTGCTGGAAGTTGCCGAGAAGGACCAGTTTATTACCGAGTTTGTCGGTCGTGTTCGAGAGAAAGATGAATACCTTAAAGCGCTGGCAAAATGTGCACCAAACAGTTATTTTATGGAAGCGTACTCGGGAAAGGTTATTATTGATGCGTCAATCTTTTGCAACGAGGGTAAAAAAGTGTTTCACTATTTAATTGAAACAAAGTATTAACTAACTTACGCAAGATTTTTGTATCAATTCTCCTGGTATCATATGAATACATTCTGTTCCAGCTCGTGCCATAAAGCCGTCCTGCTGCGAGAGTAACTGCCGCGTAGAAGAATGGACTAATTCCGAAGGTCAACACAGCTTGATTTTGGTAGCCAATAAAAAAATCGAAGTCGGGGAACAATTATTGTACGAGTATAGAGAGTCCAGTGATTCCAAGATTCCGAGGATTGTAATTACTAAATATTATTTAGAATTAGTCACTGCATAAAAATGAAAATATTCCTAGCTCATGATTTTTTGCTAATTTTCAGCCCTGCCACTGTGAAAGACTGCCACAAGGACTACAACAGTGAACCGTCATTACTTCATGGACTTCATGAACACATAACAATATCATGCTTCAAATTCATTGGAGACAGTTTCTAGCAAATGACATTACTTATACGCTTAAATCATAAATGATATTCAAAGTCTGATTTAATGTAGATAATGTAATTAGATAACGACGTTTGCTGAACCACTTTCAGTTGGCATTGCTAATAGTTTAGGATTACATCCGACACCGATACGTGCAAAATATTTTTGTGTGATGTTATTTTTAAACAGAAACCGTTACACGTTTCTGTTATATGCTAATTATACAAATGAATTAAAGTATTAAATTAAATTGATCAACTGGAAACAAAACTTGTACTACCGACAATAAACTACGAAATATGTTTTATGTAACTTACATGCAGCTTGTACGTAATCCGATTAAGTTATTTGTCGGACCACATACGTGGTGAATGCCTGTGCAATAACAGAGTAAGAGAAAATGTGAATGTAATTTCCTTTGATAAAAACTGTGTGTAATATATATTTTTATATGAAACGAATTGTTTTAACGTATGCTGCCCGACTCAAGAGGCCGATTTTTATAACGCTCAATTTTAATAGCATTTGTATTCTAAAGTATTACGAACCCTTTGCAATTTAATGAAAAAAATAATTAAGTGCAGCTAATTAGTATTGCAATAAAGAATGTAATAGTTTCGTGTAGTTAAATAATAAGAATAAACAGAGGTAAAATACAGTATAATGCAGGTTTTATTAATGTGTATTTAAGCTATTGCTTCAAATAATTACGGTAGGAATTACAGAGATGTATAATTTTCTGCTTTGTCGATTCCATGATCAAGGCAACATGTTTCCGTTATTTACATTAATAATGATATAACACTGCCATTGGTTTTTGAGTAAATGATACGGTAAGAAATGTTAAGATAAATGTAATCTGTATTATTAATATTGATTACTATTTTTTTATCAAGTGACACTTGAGTGCAAGAAAAATTTACAAGACTGCCTCATTGTACATTCTAATTTTATCAAGTTTTATAAACAATTGATACCAATACTATATCCAATTATATCTAAATTATTCAGTTTAATTCTCTACGTATTTAAATTTCCATGTTTAATTTCAATTTTACATCCCAAAGTACTTAACTATTATTACGTCACTAGTATAAATAGGGCTCGAAAAAATGTTAAGTTATACCGCCGTTAAAATTCAAACCATAGTTTATTTGTAAATACCTAATACTTTATAATAGACAAACAATATGGTAGACTACACTGACACCATCAGTTTTGATTAGATAAACTTGAAGAATTTAGCTTGCTCCATCGGTATGTTCGAAATTACAGATTCTATGTGATCAAAAATTATTTTAAAAATTTATAATGACGTACAATATAAAAGACTCACTAAAAACTACCTAACTGAACTCAATTAATTTAGATAAACTTTCGAGGTCCATGATACTGCTCCATCAACTTTTCATGGGATTATGTAATCATTTTGACCGTTTGTAAAAATAAAGGTGGGATCTAGAATTTGTAATTCTGACTTCATTGGTTAAGCTGGTTAAAACTTCCTCTTACTTTATGCAATGGAAATGATGTTTTATTAAAACCGATACAATGATCATTTAGATTATGCTAATTTAATGATTCTTTGCTAGTAATGGAAACATATGATTCTGACTGCATTTTCTGTTTATCGCTGTAAATTAATTATATGTAAATTAAATCGTTTTAAATCAGGCCGTTAATACGTATTGTATTATGCAGGTGTAGCAATAACGTTCTGTAATGTTGTTATATAGGCTGTTATAAGGATTACATGTATGCATTATTATGCACCATTAATGAATTTTTGCGTGTCACCTTAATCAGGTACTAATTTTACTGAGACAATCAAAGGTACCTTTGTCAAAGGTCCTTTGATGTCGTTACTTGTTGAATGTATTTCATACTCAAATAATGTGTCGCTTATTCAAATATATTAATCTTCAATGCAATGAACGGAAAATTGTGATAAACTACATTCATTTATTTATGACAATTTTTTTACATTTTTAATGGGAGAACTGTATTTCAAAATAAAATAAAATATAGAATTGCAGTCGATTTTTCAGTTGTAATCAGTATTCAGTTTATTAAAGTTTTTGTCACAAAGAGAATGAATTTGCCTTATACATCGATCTTTTGAGTTGGTACTAAAACGTGTTTGTTCTTTATGTAATAAGCTCATGTTTGTCAGAATATACAATAATCACAATTCACAGTTTCAGTCACCCACAAAATCAGTGTGAATATTGTATAATGCTTTGAGTCCTACGAAAACAATTTCTTGGGTTTATCTCTTCTACATGCAGCCTGTAGAATTGGTGCAGCGAGTTTGCCTGTGAAGATGAGAGATATTGTGAAGCTGAAAAAGAGAAAGAAGCTCGTGCTTGCATTCATGCTTGGTGATAGAATCAAATGTGTACTCACGCAGTACGGGAAACTTGGCTTTTCATTTCTGCTCTAGTTTGGACTTCCTATGTACTTGGGATTGCTGCCAGCAGTGACCAAACATGATGCATTGTTCCTGCCTGCATCTTTTGAGCTTGGCAGAGGCATGAATTAGGATGAAACTTGATGAAGATTTCTCTCTCAAAACGTTGGTCAACGTCAGATTTTGCACGTGATGATGATGAAGTTGAGTACATGGGGATGACCACTGACATTTGCGATGCATTCTTTCTACACTCGCTACAAGTCACCACAGTGCATAGTCAATTATATAAATCCTAAAGTGGTATTAAATCTTTTCATTCAATTTGAGTATATTTTTTTCTGCAGAGGTGCTGAATATTCAGTAAGCAAATAAGCATAACGGCGGTTACAATGCGGAAGTTTATCATCACTTTGAGGTAAGCCACAATTTTATAAATTGTTGTGCTTTATGATGTAAGGTTTAAAAAATTATTAGGTGACAGTTGCATAATTACACATTCAATCATTTAGACTGGAGTGGGGTGATATATGGGATCCCACAGATCCCTCCAAAGGCCGCGTCCATGGCTGGGGAATAAAGATAACGGGATTGAGACCGGAAGATCGTACTCCATTTAGAGCAGAATTCAAGGATCACAAAATGGTCGAGAAAGGGCGTGGACCAATTATGGACATTTATATTACACCTCGTCAAGCGGCATACCTCGGAAGTGCGTCTGAGGCTATGATAACGGACCCTCCAACCGGTTATGTTACAGACCTGTTGGACGGACTCGGAAATGCGGGTTATGAAGTTGCATCCTCCAACACCTTAATGCACACAGATGATGAGCATATTTCTCTTTGGACGCTACAAAAGAACGCTCAGTAAATCAACGCTGCTATAACATTATTTTGTGCGTGCGAATTGCGTTTTGAACAATTTCAATTTATCTTAACCATACTTTGTATGATAGTAATAATGCTTACAATTGGAGCATGTACAAACTACACATGTAATTCTAAAAATGCGCATATTATAATAAATGCAAGTGTTTCCTTCCAATGGACCATTTTGCGGTCGTACTATGGTGTTTTTAAAAGTGGGTCATTCATAATTTTGAAGATGTTTGGGCATTCCATAATATTCTGTACATTTAATTGTGGTCATGACATCATTTTCATAACTGGTATCTTGAATGCCAGCACTATATATGTCAACATTAATTTATTAAACATGATATTGATTTTACATTCGTTTTACATCTATAAAAAATATTTCTCTCTCGAAATCTTCTCACTTCTGAAATGTCATCGGAAGATGAGATTAATGTCAAAACAACAGTGACGCCGAACGGTAACAAATATATAAGGTAATTTGAGCGATGGAAGAGCAAACTAGCGCCATTACTGTGGAAACTCCAGTAAGCTCGATGAAAACTACTGGTTAGTTTGTTCGTCATGCTGTGCTGCGTGGTATTGATAGTGGCAATGCATTTTCATAATTTTGTGGAGGATGAGCACACAGCATATGTTATTGTTTCATGGAGGGAGTGATGCTACACTTGTTTCCTCAGAATGCTCACTTCCTTGGAGTGCCGGTCTTATAGCTAAAGAAATCTTATTGTTCCAGGAACCAGTAATATTCGAACCTAAATTGTGAAAAATGGGCAAAGCTATAAAAACTGGAAAAACAAGTAGAATTGTTTCGATACCGTTACTATTTGGAAACTATTTTTCTCTTATCAAGTGGAATACGCATACTACTATAATGAACGTATGCAAGGAGCTTATATTAATGCACAGAATATGTACCAGTTCCTGATGCGACATTTAAACTTTGGATGAATAATGCATTTCATCGTAATGCATTTCAAATGCATATTAATTTTGTCAATAAAGTAAGTACTATTAAAGCATCTTAAAAGTGAAGTATGCGTAACCAATAATCAGAGCTGTTATGACCAATACACTTGCGAAAATGCCATGCGATTTTGGCATACGATAATTTCTGCAACGCATTGTATTATGTTTCCCAGCTTTCCAATAAACCTTAAATTCATTTCGACAAGTATAACAATTCCATCCCGTGACTACATGGATATGTTCAGAACGAAGTTGTAAACGGGTCATACCACGCTATTCAAGAAACTTGTGTACACATTATGGTAACCACTACAATCCTCTGGTGTTCAATTGGGGACAACAAGTATTGTGACATGACGGTAAATCGTTTACTGTTTGAATATCGAATGACTCTCATGTCGTTCTATTTTTTACATACTTTCATGGTCATATCTTATTAAGCGCTACGCCTGGTTGCATGATACAATGGACAGTACAAGCATATTTATCGGTATCTAAAGGCGGATCGGCCCTGTGCTGGTGGCTTTTCTGTCTCAATAGAGTTTTGTGTACCTATATTCTGCAGAGGTGATTGAAATGCAAAATTGTATCATCACGTTGACGTAAGTATTGTTAACAAAACATTAGTCCAGGATTATATAGCAGATTGGTGTACATTTTCACAAGTTATATTTTATAGATTATTAACCTTGTTTGCTAGATTGGAATGGGGCTTCATTTCGGATCCAACAGACGCGATCCAGAACAGCTCTCACGGATGGGGCATAAAAATAGCGGGACTGAGACCTGCACATCGCGATTTGTTTCGAGCCGCGTTTAAGGAACACAACATGGTGGAAGTATTCCGAGGACCGCTTATCGACATATTAATAACACCTAGCCAGTTATCGACACTTGGGAGTGGATTTGGAGCAAGGATTATTCGTCCGCCACTTGAATATGTAACAGATCTTTTGGATGGCTTGGGAAATGTTGGATATGCTGTTGTCAGCTCCAACACTCTAATGAATCGTTGTCGGGATGCCGAACACGGACAACGTTGCCCCCGTACGTGCCTGTGCTCAAGAAATTTCACTGCATATGAGAATCATGTCTCGGTTTGGACGCTTCAAATGACGTCTAGGTAGATTTTAAGCCACAGATGCAATCCATTGAAATTTACACCGGACATTCAAAATTTTCTTATTGGTATTCAAAAACTGTCATAATAAATTTCGTCAAGATGTGAACCCACTTAATAATATCTTTAGCTGTCATTCCTGCACTACAATAATGATAATATTTTATTGTCGCAACGGTTCCCACATAATGCGTGGTATATTGTAGCATTGACCATGACTATGATCTAATTATACATGGCAATACCAATTTTGCTGCTTTCTGATAATAAATTTCTTGGAGAAAGCAATATTTGCTACAATTATGATTGCGCACCATTATTGACATGTATATGGTTTTCCAGGCACATTATTTACTAGAATTTTGTTACAAACAAACAGGTGAAATCATTTAAAAAAGCAATAACAAAATGTTGCATGATTTGCAAATTTTCATTGATGTGTGAGCTTCAAAATTATGATACGCATCAACTCAACGAGTTTGTCATCTGCAAACTGATGCGAAACCAATCAGGTTGAAACAGTGATATGCATGATTTCATAAGCTGGAACAAAGTGAAAGTGATCGTGACACATATTTAAAGCTAACTGCCCTCTGCCTGGCAAACAGAAACTTGCGTGCCCTCCTACTTCATAAAAACAAACTCCTTGACGTTGTTGTGATAATGATGTAAATACATGTTCAATATTATGTGTAATGAATTTAGAGTCGCTCCCTAGTTGAATAACCTAGATATGTCATAGCACTTGCAGGCGCATCTCGTCATGCTTGTTAAGAGAAAACTCATTTTCTCCTTGAATCCAATACGGCCCCTCTTGTTACTATGGATCGTGCCACTCTTGCAGTGTATATTGTTACTGCTTTATTGAAACAAGAACTGCTTGCTCGAGCTTAGGACAAACCACACCCTTGCAACAATGCGAGCTAAGTACCGCACACACAAATTCCAGTTCAGTAGGTTTTTTTGTGATTTGATGGTCAGTGCAGCAATGCGTGCGACGTGAGTGCGGTAGAAACCACGTATCTTTTTATCTGGAATTTCAATGCCAATATGCATCAATGATACCATGTTAAAATGGGGCGTTGGTGCATTTATCATGTCTCCACAACATGATTAGAGATTACACTGCCCAACTTATGCTTGTGCCAAGTGCCAAATGCATTGTGTAAGCTCTCCGTTCCTGTTGCAATATATGTACTCACCAGATTTTCCATTGCGTACGCACTGAATTCTTTACGGGCCGGTTTTACGGAAACAGTACACACGCACTAAGCAAACAAGGGCATCCTTCTTCACGCAAGCTTGAATTTGTGATCTGTAGGGCAATGAACATATTAACCCTATGTAACTTGTCTTGTGAATGAACGAAAAGCGAATAGAGCTGGACAGATGAACATTCTGGCCACTCCACACTATGTAAACATAACGTAATGCAACACACTTGAACTCAAGTGTCCTTGGTTTGTTAAGCATCTAAAGCAAAGCGTAAAGATTGACTTATCAATGTTTGCCAGTTTCACTATTCACCAAGGCTATCGGAAATATATTTTCCGAAAATAAAATAAAGACAATAGTGTCATCAAATTAAACATAATATATTATATTCGCATTAACCAGTTTCAAATCTAGGAGGATTTTCTCATTTCTGCAAGTGGTCTGCCTTATGAAAGTGATCATTCCAAATTAAAAAAAATACTTTACACAGGCAATACCAAAAAAACTGATTTCATAATGGAGAAGTGTCCCCCGGAGGTAAGCAGTATTAAATTTGTACAGACCATATAAGTTTGTATCTATGTTTGTATACATTGTGAATTAAAAACGAGTATCAAATTAATTGTATGGTTCCGCAGGTTCTGAAGCACATTCTAGGGTTCTTGAAAGACGCAAGGGATTACGAGAACGTGTCAAAAGTCTGCACACAGTGGGAATCAATTGTTGAAGTCATGCGGAGGGAATGGAGATTTTCAAAAGTACACATACATATGTCAATATGCAAGGTTTTAATACATCATTTAATTTCCGTGCTAATGGTTTCTTCTACTGCATTTAATAGGTATTGCCCTTCTTGCTGAAGTACATTTCCAGCAATGACGTAATGCGGTGCCGTGCAGTGTGCAGAAATTGGCGAATTGGAGTAGACCAGTTCATGGCAAACTACTCGCTCACCGGTAACCTTCTCAATTTAGAATTGGAGAGCTATCCAGCCACACTGAGGGCAAATATGAACCACACACTACGGCTAGGACACGGGTTGATCAATGAAAGGCATGCCTTTCGAACGGAGGAATTGAAAAAACTGCTACGAGAAGCAACAAAAAATCCTAGCCACAATTTAGTTAGCAGATCCATCGTCGTTATAGACTCTCCAGAAGCTCGCGACCTGAAAATTAAGCGACAACTCATCCGAATTCTGGGATCCCAAATTCTGTCACTGAAAATACAAATTGTTGGACTTTCTCCTCTCGTCACCTTGAAACGCATTCTCAAGTTGCTGTTCCTTACTCCAAACTTGAAAAATCTCATCGTCGACTGTAGCCTACGTGAGTCCGGCCCAACTGAAAACCTAAGGAAGAAGAAGCAGTTTTTCTCGTACTTAACCCAGCGGAAATTATCAGATTATTTGAAAACGTACGTTACTACTGATCAGTTCCAGAAACTGCCAAAACTGGATGGCTTGGTGTTGCAAGTCGATGGATGGGGTCATTTAGAATTCGAAAAGATTTTCTTTCAACAGGTTTATAATGTCAACATCAAACGATTTATTTTAGACTTCATCCCTGTACCAATTTTACGGAAAAGTGAAAAACTTACCGAGCTTACACTGAATGTACGCAGTGACCTAGAACTTGCTGCCATCCTCAAGATTCGGGCACCGCTCCGTACTCTCTCATTATTTGTTTCTCCTGATGTGAACGTGGGAATTTTATTCAGAGTTGTTCAGCATTTTAAATCGACACTTACAACTTTCCACCTGGACATGAACTGGAAGAAGGTGATGCATCCTGGGCCGCAAAGGCTCTATTCCAAGCTGGAGCCCTTCACAAAGCTTGATGCCCTGCTGGGTTGTAAGAAATTGAAGGCCGTTTGTATAACTGGTTTCAGACCAATCTCGTTTAATTTCTTGTATTCTTTAATGAACAGCTTGGAATATCTTCATATAGATGCTGAGGATTTGAATCCGTTCCGTGGTAAAGTTATTAAATATGTTCCTTATATATGTTCCTTAAATATGTTGGAAATTTTAACTTCTCTTACCCAAATACAAGATTGTATATATTATCGTGCGCAAGATCATTTATGGCTGGTGTTCCGGAAGTTGCGGATGTTTGGAATAGGTTTACCGCCTACAGTTGAAAGCAACGGCAGAACAATCAGGTTTCACCGAGATCCCAAAAAATAACACTTCTGGTAATATTTAATATGTAAAGGTAAATTCGCAAGATATTGCAGCACGGTTTGCTCACTAATTTCTAGTAGGTGTAAACGTCCTTAATTCAAATCAGTGTTGTACATTCTCAGTGAATGCCTGTGAATTTTAATCATATTTGGATTAAAAAATAATAACAAAATAAAATATAATAGTGAAATCATATTCTGAATAATTCGGTAATAATTAACACATGTATGTTGTTTATGAATGAATTAGCAGTGTAATTGTTTAAAAATTTGAAAATTGTAAATGTGGTTTTAGGATGAAATTTAAATTAATAATCATTTCGCGGTGTTACCATTAATATAAATTTGTATTTGCTAAATATTTAAAACAGGTTGACAAATGTTGTGTAATCTATGTTTATCTAAGTAAGACGCTGTAACCAATTAATTCATAATATGGTATTATTTATTTGCGTGTTTATATATATATATTTACGGGATATTAATAACGCTTGTGGTCACTAAGAAGCTGTATATGCATGTTGTTATATAATATTATATATAATTTGAATTTTGTTGTATCATAATTAGAGAAAAAACTTGTACAGGTAATTGTTATCCATTCACAAACACATTTGCCAAAATACGAAATGGAATTAGACCAAATTAATATAAATTTCGCTTAATCATCTTAATAAATATTGCTTTAATTGTTGTGTATAATTGGTGAAGAATTTTTATGCATTTCGACTAGGTACAGCCACATAAATACAATGCTAATACTACAACAAACTAACACGTGTGTGTTTTATTGCTTCGTCAAACGCATTTTACAGCGTCTAATAGATCAAAAGCAGATCATTTCCTACCATACATCATAAGGTCACGTGCGAACATAACCATCGTAGGCCACCTAATTGGAAATTAAAATATAAAATTTCAAATGCGCATGTCATCACGAATAATTAGTTTTTTAGTACCATAGAAAATAAATAGCAAATTATCATCGAATGCAAGTACGACATTGTGATCATAAATTCCAAAATTGCCACACAAAACTGCAAAATTTTCAACAGTAACGTAAAGCCAATACTGTAAAATTTTCTATGCAATTGGCTACGTTGGATTTACTATCACAAAACTTGTGTCACTGCGAATACTCTATTTGGTGGAATGGATACGTGCATGCAGCAGAACTGTACTTCAAACCCTTTCAGAAAGTGATTCCCTAGATGTGGAGTCTACTTCATCAGCACAGAACAGCATGACTCTTACCAAATAAAAATGCGGCAAAAATTGGGAAGTCAAACGCATTGTGTGTAGGTTATTAAATTAATTGACATTTTAAAAGCATTGCAGCATAATATATTACACTTACTGCAAAATATATTGGTGAGAATATCACAGCTCATTTAAAACATATGTCCAATAAGGAGTATGTTATTGCTACCCTAATTGTTGCGGGTAGAATCACAGGCCACGTACTACTTTTTTATTGAATTTAGGTGGAATATATATAGGAAATTTACAGACATATAAGGAAAGTTGCCATCTGGTTCACCGTAATAGCTGCCCACTTGAAAGCGTTTGAGTGTCTTATCGACGAATCCTTTGAGATTTTCTGCTACACGGTTAAAACTGCTGGTGTGCTCGTTACAACTGATTTAGGACGAGCTGAGTAGGTCCCAGAGTGGCAACATTTTTTTATAAACTATAAAGATGGTTTACAAAATTCTACATGCACTTTTCCAATGGATATCAAATAACACGTACACGTGTTTTCTTTTAAAACATCATTCAAGAATAATATAAATCAATTTTGGTGACATAGATGTTCGGCAAATCGAGGTAAATTATATATTATTCTGTTATATTGATCACACCTTCAGCAAAAGCCAATGGGCACATCTTGCTTCGTTTCAATTTAAATAAACCATGATAATGGGAATGCATTTTTTATGCACAATGTGCTTATACTGTATTGAATGCTTCCTGGAACTTCTCAACAAGTGTTTACAATATTCACTCAAAATTATCATCGTTCGTATAATCAGGTCAGCTGAATGCTGGTCAACATGTAGGTAATTGCACACACACACACCTAACCACAATAAAATTAGAGATTAAATGTGGAGAGAGAAGAATTCTTATTTCGAGTTGAGGGAGGATTGAAGCTGCTGGAGATTGACAAGCCAGCTTATCATCGAGTTCACTGGGACTGTTCGAGTGAATGAGTAGTATATTCACGTGATGCCAAAATACAAACTACTTAATTACCATATGGAAGAATACTTGTGAAAATTTTTTGTTGATGCGAAGCGACACTCTTATGTAAAAAGAGTGAAAATGTTTACTAATCATAAATTACAAAATACTGATTAAGTGGCATCAAAAAATATATTAAAAATTTCAATAATCATAAATTGATATTTTCTGTGTCAGCTTCACATATTAAGCTCTCCTGCAGCGAAAAGAACTGAACGGACTCATTATACTACCCGCACTCGATTATTGACCAAACGAAAGGCATACTGAAATTCGTCAACAAAAGTAGGTACATTCAGATATTTATACATCTGTTACCCTCTGGGTGCGTCAGTTACCCATTTACAAGCCCTTTACGGGTCTGGTGCCCCTTAACTTGACTTATCTGAACGGTACATGTAAACCTACCGATGCGTGTATTTTCAATGCATGACAGGGTAATTGTATTAGGGGTATCAGTGAATGCATGTTTGCGCACACCAAATTTTGCACTCTAGGGGAAAGCGGCATTTGCCACGTTTTGTTGTCTTTAGAAGTAATATAAAATCTTAGTGTCCAAAATGGAATATCGTATCAGTGTATATGAAACTCAACATATCTAAATGATTTTCCAGTCAGAAATAAACAGCAAAATTGTTTTGAACAAATGCGCCTGTATTAACGCGAACATTGTAAAACATTTCTTGCGCTTGATTTTGTATGGGACCATTTTTATATGGTTATCATTAAATTGAACAGAATGAAAAACCGATTCAGAATGGCGTGATCTTATTTCACATTATTGGTAATCTCATATTCTAATGCGTAGTAGGCATTAATTGTTTGTATGTATATGTGTATACGAAACTATCAGTCTCCCCGACAAGGGTAACTCATTGATAGTTCGCGAAAATTTACATAGTTAAACGATGTAACACTTTTACACAAAACGAAAAACTTTGACACATTTTCGTAAACTGAACATGCATTCTTTAACACATCCACTGGAACAGATTCCGAATGTCTTCTACCACTTTGTCAATGCAAGGTAAGTCACAATCAGATTCGTCACTAGTTCAATTGGAAATGAAGCATTTTTAAGATTAGTTTTGAAGGAGTTGAAAGTTTGTTATGCAGTACATTTGTAGCGATAAAATAGAATTATTATGAATTAGTTATTAAATTTCATTCCTTGTGTTTGAATTGTCATTGTAGATGTCATAAGTTTTTCAATTGTATTACTTACATTGAATCAAATAATGTGTCATCTTTTTCGTAATTTTGCATACTTTGTGCTTCCGCTTTGCTGAGCATGGAATGTTTGGGGATGCTGGGATCACTAATGCAAATTTCGGATGGGACTAAAGTTTACCACACAACTTAATTCTTTTATCATTTATCGATAAAGCGCAGAAGTCGAAAGCAGTGTGTGACGTGCTGATTGTGAGTGTTTCACAGCAGAGCATTCATCTCTGAGATTCAACAGAGCACACCTTTGCTATATGAATTAGTGTATATAAATGAGAATAAGAAAAATGATATATTGTAGGTATATAGAATTACGGTGACATCAGAATATTGATCATGTCTGGTCATAAATACATACATACGAATACACATGTTTTTATATTATACTGAATTTGATTAATGACTTGCTTGCTCCTATAAAACCAATACGCTATTATGAGATAATTCTCGGCCCGACCTCTACTACTGACATTCATCATTGCAAGCAATGGTAATGATGTGATGATGTAAGTAATGCGATACTCCGTGGCAACTGTTCTTCATCTCTGTGCTGACGGCAATGAAACCACTATGAGGAGCGAGTTTGTGTAAAAAACAGCTGCAGCGTATGAAGATTTCAGAATATTTTTGATTATTTCTATTAATATTTTTAATTCCTCATCGCGTGTAAATGTGTACAATTTATTGATCCTAGTTAATAATCGTCGCAATAAAATCTCATCTTGTGACTTTGTGTCCTGCAAAAATTTCGTCAACCATTGTAAGTATTATTACGTATTGCACCTAACAATTAATTTCAATTGTCTAGCAATTACACGAGATCTCCCCATAAACTCAAGAAGCATTTTTTCAGACCTCCAATAAAAGAGCGAGCAAAGCGGAACTTAAGAAATGGACAGTATCTTTAAGGACCAGTTGCAGATATTGAGTATCTTTCCGGAAGAGGTACAATTAGTTAATTGTAAAACGTTCCACCTGTTCCAAAAACTGAATAATTGTATTCTATTTTAAAATACTGTGTTCCTTTTCAGATCTGGTGTATGATTTTAGAGGAGCACCTAAAAGATCACAACGACCTGATAAGCGTCAGTAATTCATGCTCATTTTTGCGGAACCTTCTCGCCGACCGGCGACCATTATTCCTGTTTTCCAAGGTCTGGGAAATAGTGGAAGGGAAGTGGAGGAAAAACTGTTATGACGTTTTCTCAAGGGAGGAATCTCAGCGCTATCTCAATGGGGTTCAGAGTAGATGCATGTGTGGACGGAATCGGTTTATTGCCACTTCGCTTGGTCTGCAGAACCTGGACCGAGGTCCTGGACAACTTTTATCAGAACAACCAATACCACTATCAGATATCCCACCATAAAGAAAGCGACAAGTTTCGGGACATAAAAAAGTTTGAGTTGACCACGTATGAATTTAATGATAATGCCCCGAAGGTGGAAAATTTATTTCACACTTCAGCGACACTCACGGAAGGGATTATCCAGACCGATGTCCTTTCGTAGGAAGGTCACTTGTAATCCATTTCTTCTTGGAGCCTTACCCGGCTATAGAGATTGATTTCTTATATCTACTCAGTAAGTACGGAAAATATGTATGGCACTGCACAATCAGCGCAAATGTTTGCCTACAAGCAGTTCGCTTTTACACCAGTTTCAAATTGTGGCTGAAATTAATGCCCAATCTAAAAACACTGGAAATTTGTTATGGGCCACCAGTCACACAGAAATTGATAACAGAGCAACAACTTCAGGATCAGATTGATTTGGAAGGACTGGCTGAATTGGAGCATCTTCAGTTCCTCCGCACCGGATTTCAAGCAACTCCGCAGCCAATTCTAAATGAGATTATAAGGAAGGCCAGAAATATTTCTATGCTGGCCATATCGGAAAATGTCCTCCTTCCTGGGCCCATTCCGAATTTGGAGCAACTTTCTCTCACATGCCATAAAAGAGAACAGTTTGAAGCTCTGGAGGCTAACGAGGAGAATTGGCATTTGAAAAAGTTATACTTGAAATTTGGAGGCGACATTTTTATTGAGTGGGCCAGAGTATTTGCGGTGGTGGAAAATAAATGGGCTGAAACTCTGACGGATGTCATGATAGGGCTTGCAATGGCAACATGCTCTGCTGAAGAATTGAATGTCTTGGAGAATTGCAAATTAATGAGGTTACATCTCCCTAATGTGACGCGATTCCAAGTGGTCGTCAGCAACTTTTCCTCCCTACACTTCATTTTGCCAATGCAAAAGTGTTTGGAGGATCTGACTATTTTTGTTTCCTGCAGCATTGACGAGACACTGGAAGACGCTGAAGATGAGCAATTGTTTCAGAATGTTGGAAAGGGGCAAATAATAGATTTTGCGGGCTTCACTCATCGCCTGTATGAATCTAATATGTGGACACTTTTTCCTTCCTTGAGGAAAATTCAATTTACGGAGGAAGTCTCAATGGAACCTGGATATACACGCTGCCCTGACACTGTTCCTCCAACATCGCGTACATACACTAGAGATGAATGGAATGCAAACTATAAAAATAATTGACTAGTCGTGTATGATTTGCAGTAATTGCAAATGTTTAGCATTTTATTGCACACTTTTATGCGTATATTTCTTTCCAAAATTAAAACTGTAATTTAAATGTGAAGCTGAAATTAAATACCACAGGTGATTTTTTTCAAGACGCTGTATTGAGTAATTGCAAACGCTTGCCATTTAGGAGTGAACATATCGGAAACCTTTTTAATAAACAAGATTTGTCACGAAAATTCATATCAATACCGTCATACCGGAACTCTAATGAGGAATATTTGTAATCTGACAGATCTCATGTACAAAAATGACACAATGCAAATACCTAATTAATCAATGTAGTGTTGTGGCAGAGCGTACTATATACACTCTATAGTACGCTCTGGTTGTGGCTAGCTTCCATGTCAAATGCGTGTATACAGGACATAGTGTTTGTAGGAAATAATATCGGAAATAATAGCAATTAAGCACAAACTCTTTCTGTGATAAAGTTTTGAGGCGTGACTTACTACTATATCTAGTTTCGTTAAAGAGGTTTCCTACATATACGTAACCATTTTTGTAACAGTTTTGAGTGGAAAATTAACATTTCCTTTGACCGAAACAACTGCAAAATTGGGCTAACACAAGTATTTATTGCATGTATTAAGTATTTATTATTTACTGTGGGAACGATTATGACAATAAATAATATTATTATGTATTATTGTTACTTATTCCTAGTTGTTAATGAAACGCTGACTGATTTTACAATTAAATTAATGTTGAGCTGCAGCACGTCAAGTCGAATTTGTCACCTCAAAAGCGTTGTTATTTTCGTTCCATGCCGAATTGAACATATACCGAGGAGCGAGTGATGTGCCGAGCTATGTAATTGCAAAAATATAACTTTGCGGGTAAGGTTTTACAAATTACATTTACGCATTATAACATCGAAGTATATACCGGAGTACTGAGTCAGTACTACTGACAAAACAAACAAATAATGATACGTCAAAATTAATTAATGGGCCATTGAACTATTCAGTGTCATTTTTAAGTCACATTATGTTGCTAATTTGTACTGAAAATATAGCATAGCATAGATGATAGAAATCTAAGATTCATTGTCACAAATAAAGGAGCAAAAGGTCATTTTTTCCTCACACTTCATATCATTGAACGGAGCAATAACAATATACTAATAATTCTTATTTTTAAATGTTAATACAGCGAGACATTGCACGTAAAGTAAACCGCATGTGCATATATAAAACGGGACGCAACAGTCGAAGTCGAAGTCGTTAGCAGACAGAACAATATGTCTTTCTACACATTTTCTGACTTGGTCAAATCAGGAACAATAAACATGAATTTGCACAAGTTCTACTGCAATGTGGAAAATACTTGTGGCACTACAAACTAAATGTTCTGATTGGTAATGACGTAATACGGTTCGACTACGAATTAAAAACTAGATGATGCTTATGCCGAATCTGAAAACGTTTGAAATCAATTATAGGCTAACGCTCCCCGGACGGAAAGTTAGAAACATGGACAAGTGAGTACAGAAAGTTATCAATTTCCAAGGCTTTCTAGATCTGAAGAATATTATTTTCCTTTTGACAGCCAGTATACCAATCCAGGAACACATATTTAAGGAGATTGTGCGGAAATTCAGAAATATTTCTATCCTGGACTTATATAAAATCACCATACGTTTCAAACTAATGATCAATTTTGAACAACTTTTACTTGCCAGCAACAGTCGAGAACAACTTGAGACTGGAGGCTGTCCTGCAGAACTGACGTTTTAGGAAGCTATACTTGAGGTATGGGGACCACAATTTCAGCCCGTGGTCCAGAGTGTTCATGTTGCTCGAAAACAAGTGGGCTACTAGTAGTATGGGCAACATGTAAAAAACATGTAAATGCATGGAGAAAAGAAAGTCCTTTGGAAAAATGTAATATGTAAAAAACATGTAAAAACTATTTCGGGGCTATTTGGCTTTAGGAAGCACCAATTTGAATATTTTGGTGACTAAATAGTCATTGTTTACAAACACTGGCATGGATTTAGTTACTTGAATGTCAATTCAGCTCATCTGTTAATGTTGTTGTAAAGTAACACCGCATACGACAACAAAATCACTGCGCTTGAACGTTTCTTGCATGATGTTTGTCAATTCAACAATGCATACTTAGCAAGTACAGAACATCAAGCATTGTTAATTTTTTTGTATTTAATATTAATTCGCTAAAAGTTTAAAAACTTTAATTTTTATGGTTTTATCGCTGTCGAGCAGGTTCTAACGCATATTTTTACATCTCGGAAAAGTAGCTTGACATTAAAACAGAACATCATTATCATTATCACCACAAAAGTATATGGCCTGTTTGTTAAATTTGCGTTACCGCGCAAATTTTACTTTGTTTGGGGCAATGCAAAACAGGACGTACGATTTTTACATTTTGTCATGTTTTTTACATAATGTTTTTTACATAGTACATGGTAAAATGGATAAAACCTTTTTTACATGTAAAAATACCCCTCCTGGCTACTACATTGGTGTATGTCAAGATCCGCCTTCCATTAACGTCACGCTCAGAAGAGCAGACATGAGATTTGGGAGCAGTGTTAATCTCTAACACTGAATATTCCGTATGTAAAGCGGCTTCAGGTTAGGTTCAACAACAGCACTTCTCTGGATTTTATTTTGCCCATGAGCTAATCTTTTTAAATTCTGGAAAATTTTGCTTCCTTCAATATTAAAAAACACCGGAGGATGTTGAAGAGAAAATGCTCCGAAATGCTGGTGGACAGTTGGAAACTATTGAGTTCATTGGCGTAGTGGCGGTGTGTAATATGCGAGTCACGATTCTAGCATGTTTATTTTCAGTTTGCAGGT
Source organism: Sinella curviseta (assembly GCA_004115045.4). NCBI lineage: Eukaryota > Metazoa > Arthropoda > Collembola > Entomobryomorpha > Entomobryidae > Sinella > Sinella curviseta. The sequence continues at coordinate 26,575,799 of CM023200.3, read as the reverse complement.
AGCCGCGACGTGGTTTGAGTGCATGCTTGGTTAAATCTAATTTGGTGCTCGCTTTATCCGTATTGTGAGCTGACAAGGAAGGATATTTTACTTAAGGCGGAGTTGGGGCCTCAAAATTTGTAAAAATACTAAATCCGCGACGCTGAAAACCATGGTAAAGTTTATTTTTGCCGAACACTTCGTCCTAAAGCTCTACTGCTAAAACCGTAGGAAACAAGTGGCAAATCAACACTTTCTGTCGAAGCTCATTATGCTATAAATGCGATAATGTCATTTTCAAACAATGCAACGAAAATCAACAGAATTATTAGATTTTGACTGTTGCATCTAATATGCTGGGTGCAGTTTTCATTGAGTGATTGTAGTGACGGATGCGTTTAGTTATGATAATGATATTAGTAATAAGTACCAGTATTCAAACGTAGTATCAAAATCTGTATTTATAGTCGTAGTAGACGGAAATGAACTGACTTTTATTTTATTGGATTTAGCTCATGTTTATGAGCTAACTGAACCATCCAAGCAGAAAACTTAACTTTGACATTCACATGCGGTGGCAATTGTTGTTCAAATATGACATCACCAATTAATCTGGTTTATCTTATTATAACCAACAATTATTATTATTAACCAATAATAAAGGGGTATATCGCGTCTATACTAAAGGGGTATATCGCGTCTATACTAAAGGGGTATATCGCGTCTATACTAAAGGGGTATATCGCGTCTATACTAAAGGGGTATATCGCGTCTATACTAAAGGGGTATATCGCGTCTATACTAAAGGGGTATATCGCGTCTATACTAAAGGGGTATATCGCGTCTATACTAAAGGGGTATATCGCGTCTATACTAAAGGGGTATATCGCGTCTATACTAAAGGGGTATATCGCGTCTATACTAAAGGGGTATATCGCGTCTATACTAAAGGGGTATATCGCGTCTATACTAAAGGGGTATATCGCGTCTATACTAAAGGGGTATATCGCGTCTATACTAAAGGGGTATATCGCGTCTATACTAAAGGGGTATATCGCGTCTATACTAAAGGGGTATATCGCGTCTATACTAAAGGGGTATATCGCGTCTATACTAAAGGGGTATATCGCGTCTATACTAAAGGGGTATATCGCGTCTATACTAAAGGGGTATATCGCGTCTATACTAAAGGGGTATATCGCGTCTATACTAAAGGGGTATATCGCGTCTATACTAAAGGGGTATATCGCGTCTATACTAAAGGGGTATATCGCGTCTATACTAAAGGGGTATATCGCGTCTATACTAAAGGGGTATATCGCGTCTATACTAAAGGGGTATATCGCGTCTATACTAATATGGTATATGGTGACTTTGGTGTAGGGTAATGCAACACCTCCTCCGTGGGATGCATTTAACAACTTATTGTTAACCATTACACTTCATGATAGTTACAATCTGGTAAGTAAATACAAGTGCGTAACAAACAGCTGGATATTTGTGTTTGCTTGCTTGAAAACTGCATTTTATTAACCTTTATAACATTATGATTATTCACAGAAAGCGTTGACTTGCTACTTATTTTCCACGGCTTATCAGTGGATGCTTAGGGCGACGTGTTCGGCAAAAATAAACTTTACCATGGTTTTCAGCGTCGCGGATTTAGTATTTTTACAAATTTTGAGGCCCCAACTCCGCCTTAAGTAAAATATCCTTCCTTGTGAGCTGGATGTGGAAGGTGACATTATTTTTTTCATTCCTAAGTGTCCACATTATCGCAAAGATATATTTGTTTTTAGAACCCGGGTAAAATGAAAATTACATATTTGTGAATTTACTCCTTCGTATGCTCCATCCCAACAATATACTTACTTTCTGTAAGTTGACAAAAATTTCTATCATCTTTTCATTAACATATTTCATTAATGTGGTATAAAAAATGTATTACCTAGACCGTTTTGAATCCTTTTAGAAGATACGAATTGCGCTGTGAATTTCCAAATCATTTTAGATAATGTTAATCGTATGAAAGCAGTTTGCGTTTTGTTAAAAGATAGGTAGCGTGAGATGCAGTTCTCGGTCACCCAAAAAAGTTTCGATAGAGCCAATACATGTAAATAATAAAATGAAACTATTATCAAATTTGTACGTCAGTCGGCGAACAAAGTTTTACCTAACACTTTTAGCTAAGGCATTTGCAGATGGAGAATTTGTGACATCAGGTTGGAGGGGTCTGAGCAAAGTGTCTTCCAATTTAACAATGGGCCATTGTTCAATCAAATCATACAGAAGTATTGATTTTTTCTCTTCACTCTGATCCTAAACTTAATAAAATTCTTTTGTTCTTTCGTTGGCATTAGTATTGAAGCACTTCGAAAGGGTTCATTTCATGTAACGCTGCAAGATAAGTAGTTTGTGTGACTTCGGCTTTCATCCTAAAAGGTGAATATATTATATCTATCATGTAAGTTACAGACTATTTCATGTAAACTTATTGTTCCTGGCGTTCCCACCTCACAACGCATATTTTGTTTACAGTTTTAACAATAACTGATAACTCGTATCTTGCAGCCGTGGATTTGATCCTGTGTATGTTCATTGTCAGTACAACTTTTTAATGTATCTTGGACTTGTAATATAAGTAGAGCTTGTGTGTTATTATGTACCAACCATATTACCCTTGCACTAAGCGGCGGACCGGACGGTCATCATCATCATCATCATGAATTTGCGTTTATGCTTATGGGGTTATCGAAGTAGGTCGAGTTCCACCTTGGCACCCCATGGAGTTTGTAGAGTTTTGGACGCTGATTCCAACGGTACCATTCACATCCTGGAACTCGACCTACTTTGGGAGTTGTGACGATTTCAAAATTCGTAGCTCGTATTCCCTCCTGCATTAACTTTCAGATTTGAAATCGTCACAACTCCCAAAGTAGGTCGAGTTCCAGCATTTGAATGGTACCGTTGGAATCAGCGTCCAACACTCTACAAACTCCATGGCGTGCCAAGATGGAACTCGACCTACTTCGATAACCCCATAAGAAATGCACGTAAACTCATGTGATCGCGGACGACATAGGGCAACGCAATGTTATCGCCGCATAGTGCCTTGTCTTGTTGCTTCACTCATTCACTCATTATGTACAGCCTTGCTTAAAGTTGCCATAACATTGTATTAGTGAAGGACTAATTGTATTTTACTCTACGTAGTTCTTTATGTATCCTCATGAATATGGGACACGCCGCATATTTACCTGATGCATATCAAGCAGAGCACCAACAAGTAAATGTGATCTTGAGTGGTATTGAAATGATTCTGCGTTTTCGCAAAAATGTGTTATATTTCACCAATTCCGAATGCAAAATATGAATCTGCAAATAACAAACATCTTTCAGAAATGGAATTAATTTTGCCCAAGTTTTACTGATTCCATTGTATGCTCCGGTAAAATTACAGGTCAATGAATATTTTTTACGACATTTGTTGCTGTATATATATAACACCGTCAAATATATATTCTCCAAGTTGCCTCTTGAGTCACCTCAAAGGCTGAGCTGAAATCCCGAATGGCAATTGGTTAAAACTGCTGGTGTGATTGTTATGTACGACAAGCTAAGTAGGACTTTGATGGGTAACAATATTTTTTGTACCTCTCCTGCGACACAACGTTATGTTGAAGGAATTGATCCAAGAAGTGGATAACGGTTTTATTTTCAGGAAAAGCTCCGCGCATAATATTTTTAGATTTGGCGATTCTAATGGATAACCTGAAGGTCTATCAGTGCATTTACATGTCTGGTATAATGTGATGCACGTACGGAATTTGAGACTTCTAGCACAGATAAATTGTGCAGAAAACCTTGCCTAAGTTGAACCGCTACACTAAACTGGATTTTGAATCGTAATGATTTCCACTATGTAATGAAAATAAAAATCCGATTTATCTGGCACTTAAATCCCTGTTAGTATATTTTTATAGGTAAATTTGGATTGGATCCCAAAATTAGTTTCAATATCTTGATTTTTCTTCAAGGTGCGAATTCCAAGAACGTAGGCAATAATAGATTTTTGCTTCGTGTAAGGAACAAGACCTTATTCTCATGTATCATTGGCAAAGTATCACAATGCATCAGGATTTTGTGTTCGTTTGATATGCCCTATGTTTGTAGGTAGTAAATAAGTGCTAAAGATAACAGATGTCAAAATGTAACATATCATTTCATTTTACCTGAGGTGGAGCATCGTAAAATATGCTACGACAGATTTGTCAAATACCCAGTGCACTATGCGGCGATAACATTGCGTTGCCCTATGTCGTCCGCGATCACATGAGTTTACGTGCATTTCTTATGGGGTTATCGAGGTAGGTCGAGTTCCATCTTGGCACCCCATGGAGTTTGTAGAGTGTTGGACGCTGATTCCAACGGTACTATTCACATGCTGGAACTCGACCTACTTTGGGAGTTATGACGATTTCAAATCTGAAAGTTAATGCAGGAGGGAATACGAGCTACGGATTTTGAAATCGTCACAACTCCCAAAGTAGGTCGAGTTCCAGCATGTGTATGGTATTTTTTTTACGAAAATCTGTCTCTAGTGTATCTCTGGTAATTGATAACTTATTTGCAAAGAGAATGTTTAATATTACTTGCAGATACGATAGTTGCCATTTAAATACCTAAATAAAGAGTAGGAATTTGAAGCAGAATTTGTAATTTTTTACAAACAGTTAGGTTGTTTAATATTCCATTTTACAATTAAATGAAATATTATGAAAATTTCATGTAAAAGTTGTTGATGAAAACCGAAAATGCTACGGCATGAAGCAATACAGGTTGAAGTCACGACTGCAGAAAACGCAAACAACAATAACTTGCGCACATGATGTTATAAACAAAGTGTGTATAGTGGTAGCCCATTAAGGGCAGGTTGGGTACAATTTAACGTTGAAGGCATGTAGCGATCGCTGCTTGTGAGCAATTCTAACATTATTTACACTGCACTAAGCGGCGGACCGGACGGTCATCATCATCATCATGAATTTACGTTTATGCTTATGGGGTTATCGAAGTAGGTCGAGTTCCACCTTGGCACCCCATGGAGTTTGTAGAGTTTTGGACGCTGATTCCAACGGTACTATTCACATGCTGGAACTCGACCTACTTTGGGAGTTATGACGATTTCAAAATCCGTAGCTCGTATTCCCTCCTGCATTAACTTTCAGATTTGAAATCGTCACAACTCCCAAAGTAGGTCGAGTTCCAGCATGTGAATGGTACCGTTGGAATCAGCGTCCAACACTCTACAAACTCCATGGGGTGCCAAGATGGAACTCGGCCTACTTCGATAACCCCATAAGCATAAACGCAAATTCATGATGATGATGATGACCGTCCGGTCCGCCGCTTAGTGCAGTGTATATAATGTTATAATTGCTCACAAGCAGCGATCGCTACATGCCTTCAACGTTAAATTGTACCCAACCTGCCCTTAATGGGCTACCACTATACACACTTTGTTTATAACATCATGTGCGCAAGTTATTGTTGTTTGCGTTTTCTGCAGTCGTGACTTCAACCTGTATTGCTTCATGCCGTAGCATTTTCGGTTTTCATCAACAACTTTTACATGAAATTTTCATATTTCATTTAATTGTAAAATGGAATATTAAACAACCTAACTGTTTGTAAAAAATTACAAATTCTGCTTCAAATTCCTACTCTTTATTTAGGTATTTAAATGGCAACTATCGTATCTGCAAGTAATATTAAACATTCTCTTTGCAAATAAGTTATCAATTACCAGAGATACACTAGAGACAGATTTTGGTAAAAAAATACCATACGTCGAAATGGAAAACTGTCCCGCAGAGGTGAGAAATATTTAGTTTCTTAAAACTTACATACAAACATGTATAAAGGTATAACATCTAAAGTAATTCATTTAAAATATTGTTGACAATTTACTCTCCTGTAGGTTCTGAAGCATATTTTTGGTTTCCTAATAAACGCCTTGGACTACGAAAATGCGTCGCAAGTCTCTAAGCACTGGCAATCCGTCGTTGTCTTGATACGTAGGGAATGGAAGCTGTTAGGTGTAAGTGTGAACTTGCTCTATTCTTGGATTTGGAAACAACATCATGAACAAAAAACAGGAAAATTATTTGATTTATTCAATTATATGTGTTTTAGGTACTTCCGTTTCTGGTCGACTACGTGTCAAAATCCGACATACTACAATGCCGAATAGTTTGCAGAAATTGGCGTTTGGGAGTAGACCACATTCTTGAAAACAATCCGTACCTCCGTCCAACAACCTACCGTGACTCAACATTGGATAGCTATCCATTGCGCATGAAGTCTATTGCAAAACTTGCAAGACGTACGACAATGTATTTTTCGAATCGACGGAATCCTCATGGACGAAATGAACTGGAAAATATGCTACTCGCTGCCAAAAGCAATCCAAACTACATCCCAATTGGTAGGTCTGTAAGTATAAAGACTCACCCAAACGGCCTAATATCAGACTGATCCGGCAACTCTTAAGCGTTATTGGATCGCAGAGTTGGTTCCTTAGAATACACATCAGAGACTTTTCCCCTGAAACCACTCTGAAAAGTATTTTGAAGTTGTTGTACTTGCTGCCAAACCTGAAAACGCTGAACATATCCTGTGTACTCCTAGCACCAGGAAGGCCTGAAAACTTAATAAAAAAGAGTCAATTTTCTTCCAGCTTAGTACAAACAAAACTGTTAAACTACTTGAAAACATTTGTCACGACTGATAAAACCCAGCAACTTCCAAGGCTGCAGAGCTTACTTATGGAAGTAGATGGATGGGGTTGCAAAGAGTTTGAGAACATTTTCTTTCAGTTGATGCCTCCAACAAACTTCCGTCGACTGTACCTGTATTTCGTTCCCCTGGCAACAAAACTGATTGCAAACAACATTTGCTCTCTTTCATTAAATTTATATTCCGATCGTGAGCTTCTAGAGATTCTTAAATTTCGAGAGCCAGTTTGTGCCATTTCGTTATACTTGTCAATTGCTGTGGACGCCGCAACTTTGTTTAAAGTTGTTAACCATTTTAGCTCAACTCTTAAATCTTTGCTACTGGATTTATCCGAAATGGGGTTGAGGTCACACTGGCCAGTTCAAGAGATTTGTTCACGGTTGGAGCCCTTCACGAATTCGGAGGCAGTAATGGGCTGTACAAAACTCAAGAAGGTGTTTATAACTAGCTATCGACCCATCTCATTAAATTTTGTTTGCTCTCTTCGGACCAGCCTGGAGTTTCTTTCTGTCAATATTGGGAACCTTGAACCTTTCCACCAGAACGTATTGAATTATCTGTCTTTTACAGAGGAGCTGGATTTTCTCAGCTCAAGGTGGTGGCAACTAACAACATATTATGGTGGAGTCGAAAGAGCTATATTTGCATCAAATGTCTGGCTCGTGTTCCGGAAGCTACGTAATCTAGAGATAACTCTGCCAATTGAACTTGATGCTGATGCACCAAGAATTTGCTTTCGCAGAGATCCCCATAATTAGCACAGATGATCAGATTTAGTGCGCAAACAAATGTAATTGTTAACCCTTTTCCGTATGGATTACTGCACTGGTTGAATATATATTTAAATAAAATCGTCATCTGAGTAAATCAGCGGAAATATATCAATAAGCTCAACTATAATTTTTGTATTTCATACCATAATTTGGACTAAATAGTATACTAGTATTATGTACTTCGATTTTACGTTAGTAAACTGAATGTTATCAATTAAGTAAAACAAGCGTATGCTTTTCAATATGTATTGATATATTTTAATAAACACTTTTTTTTGCATATTTTTGAGAACTCAATTTATTTTAGTTGAATACACATATATTTGATGAAATGAAAATTGTCAGATTTGTTAATTAAATTTCAGTGGAAATTAAATACAATCGGTGTTTGACATAAAAATGGTGTATAGATGGTATCATATCTGAGCGAATAAATATGGAAAATCATCAAGACAATTATATCATATTTGCAACAACTATTAAATCCAATCCTGCCCTATCAAAACGTATATGAGGAGGATTAGATATCTGACAGAATGCATGATATTATAACATGACGAGGAAATTATCTTAACTAGGAATTGTCTTGTTAATTTTTCATCCATTGATTAAATCAGAACTGGCTATTCAGAACGTCATACTTGAGCTTGGGAGAAGAGAATTTCATCATGTGGGTCAGAGTGATTTACTTGCTACAGACCAGGTATAATTTTTATCTTATTACCTCTATCAAGTTTATAAGAAATATTGAATGTGGAGAATTGTTAGGCAAGAAATTTGTGTGTACATAGTTCCTTAGTAGTGACAGTTTTATAACAAAATAAAATGCTCACAATATGTATGCAACGAGAAAGATATCAATTACAAATTACTGAAAAATTTTGCCAATCAGAACTATAATTTAAAATATTCTCAATGTCGCGTACGGGAAACACTTGGAAAATATAGTCAATCAAGATCCATTATGTCATGAATGCACCCATTTAATGCACATGGACGTAGTACGTTTAGCCAAGTATGTATTTGATTTTTTAAACCATATTGGATCTTATGGCCTTCATATTGGAAGGGGAGCTCAGTTGTTTCCACCCGTCACGAAACATTTGCCTTTTTAGTAGATGTTTCGTGGCCCATTACTCATTAACACATCAGCACGTGCGTTTCTGTGTTTAACAGTTGTTCAACTGTTTCGATAAAATAAAATTCATCTCATTGCTTGGCACGTACACCACTCCAGAGCACAATAGCTGGTTTTAAAATTACATAAATGCGGGTTAGATTATCAATGCACGATTAAATAGTTGTTATGTCCAAGTGAATTCTCAAGATCATGTTTAATGGGACACTTAGAGCCATAAGATTATGGTGTGTCGACAGTTGATACCATGAGGGATTAAAAAAAATAAAAAATATCACTTTAACAACTGTATTTCATGGGGAATATGTAACGAAAAAAGAATTTGATTTGGGTCATACCGGTGGACATTTTAATAACATGGATGGAAGGGGAACGTAAATTCATGTAAATTGTACGCTGGCTACATGGTTGGAAATGGGTTCGTATGAAACCTAACAACGTTTTCAGTCTAATTCCGTTATATTGCTCTTTGATAAAACACAAAATCAAGTAGGGATATAAAACTGAGTTTAACAAAACCGAAATGCCCTTATATAAATTACATTTCATTTTCATCCCATTTTGTGTTACATAATGTCATGATTAAATCCTTGACAAGCGATCAACCTTGACCATATCTTATCTGTTTCCACACATACTTATGATATCAGAATCCGAATTAACATCGGGATGCTTAGCATATAACAATACGGGTCACAATCAAAGGAACAGGCTAGCATCTCCGCACTAAAATTCAGGTTTTCAAACAGAAATGATCACAGTTGAAATTGTGTTAAGATTAAGTGTTCAATATTGCACAAATAACGTCGCTTTGTGAAGCATTTTCCGACTTGATTTAATAGTCCTTTCTTTCCAAAAGAGTCCAATAATAAAGGCGCATCAAAAATGCCAAAATCGGCGGACATAATCACTTTGCAGTAAGTTGCGTGCTCTAAAATATATACGTAAAATTATGCTTAAGTGATTTTGTAATAACATCGGTAGTTATTAACTTGCTATGCAGTGGAAATATTCTCTATTTAGATTGGAATGGGGTTTCATCGCGGATCCAACAAATGCATCTGGTGCTAGCTTGCACGGTTGGGGAATCAAAATCATGGGATTGAGGCTCGAACTCGCAAATGTCTTCCGAAACAATTTTAAGGCTCACAAGATGGCTGACAATGTTAGAGCGACGAAGGCGGATATACTGATTACACCTCGCCAGGCGCAGTTTCTTGGCAGCGAATACGGAGCTAAGCTTACCAAGCCTCCGGTTGAATATGTAACCGACCTATTAGATGGATTAGGAACACTGGGGTTTGAAGTGGCTAGCTCCAACACACTTATGCACAGGGACGACGAGCATATTTCTGTTTGGACGCTGCAAACAATCGTCAAGTGAATCATTTCTGCCAGAATTATGTACCGAGCTTTGTCATTGCCAAAACTATAATTCTGCTGGTATTTTTAAAGGTACATTTACGTATTAAAACAAAAATTTATGTACTGGAGCACTGAAACAAATATACCAATATTGACACGTGAACAATAATTACGAGACTGTTGAAATATCACATGCAATATGTTTAAGTCGCACATATTTGCTACTAGGTAAAGTAAATGGAGCTGTTGGTTTTCCTCCTATTTACGCGTCGTTAAATAAAAACTGAATTGCACATGTTATTTGAAATAGGTAGCATTTCTTCATTCATTATGTGACAAGACGTAAGACTGCATACGTGTGCTGTGCATTGTAGTTCATTCAGCAAGTTCAGGTCATGATATGCGTAGCTCGTTGTTTGAAGAATGGGTTATGGTGACGTCAATTGGGCGGATTGATTAGCAGTTCAAGTTAGCGATTACCTTGAAAAGTATGATAACAAAGGCATTACAATTATGGATTTGAAGCAAAGTAAGACACACTTGGTGTTTGTGGAGGATCCACGTATGTATGTGTTTCGACATGCGAATCATTAGAACGTTTTATGTGGCAACGTTTTCTTAGAAAATATCGCGCAGCGACTTTCCTGTTTAAATCAAACATGAGTGTCGTTAAGTCCTCATGAATAATTCCGCATGGAGTATCTATCATACCTAATTGGATAATGTGTAAACCCTGCTGGTAAAGACAGCAATTCATGCAACGTTTGAAAAATTGATTATAATCCTTGATCAGGTTACTGTTAAATGTGGATATGACAAACTTGAACTGTTTCACTCAAACCAAAAGGTGAAATATAGGCGGTGTATACTATACCTTGCGCGCTGTATTTGTGTAATACATTGTCCATATTCCTATCAGTTTACATTCAAGTCCAAACCACAGAAGATATAACATCCAATCAAAGACCGGAAATTTGGTTTGAAACACGAAACCAAAGGAAAATATTTTTCTAGCCGGTAAATCTGTTTATCTGTAAATCTGAAACTAATAGTTTATTATCTGCGCCTACATACAAATGAGGTGAAAATACAATTTTGTTCTTGGACACGAACACTCAAATGCTTTAACCTATTTGTACGGCACATACTGGAAAATCATACTTGAATATTTGAAAGAATAACATATCGAATATTGATCTGGATACGTAAGCAATCTTTGTCGACGTTGCTTCCCGTTGGCAGGCAAACTGTTCAAGAGAAAGCTGGTTTATACGAGCATTATAGCAAAAACGTTAATATTTGTAGCTGTGCACACTGAAAGACAAACTGTTTGTAACCGATGCTGCTTGCTCTTGGATGTCTTACAAAGCTCAAAGTTGGTGAGATATTTTTGACTTCCTGGTGTACTAACTACTTCAATATTCGCGAAAAAACATTTACATTTCTGGACACAATTTTCTTACGTCTTAAATTTGAATTGAATTCAGAATGAATTGGAAAAACATGCTTTTGTGGACTGTGCTTACGGGTTTGGCAGAAAATTGCATCTGTAAGTTGCAACCGCGGAGGAAACCAACAATAATATATCAAAATATGAAGAGAGCAAATGAGAAGCCGGAAGTAAGCATGCGCCAATACAGACACCAAATGAGTGCACTACTGGACAATATTATCTCTGAGATGAGGTCGGAGTGGAAGTACCCTGTAATTGCTAACCTGGACGATATATTCCAGCCATTCAAACACTCCAATTGTTTGCTAACAATCAACAATTTTCGTGGCACTAACATTTCACCAAGTTGTACCAAGCTGCCGGTCATGCTGAGAACTCTTGTTCCTATATATATGCGTTGTGAGCACTGCTACTCGGACACTCGTCCAAGCCGTTTTGATTCAACCGTTAAGTGGATGCCCAGGAAAATGCCGAGCTTCACGACGAATGTAACTACTTACTTGGTCGACGAAAGTCACTTCAATTGCAAATTCTCCAACTTCCAGCAATGGCGTAGAAATAATGAATTGCCACAATATATATGCTCAATGCTGCTCCCGATGGAGAGGTTCATTGGCCAAACCAAACCTTGGAATTTCGTTGTCAATGTGAACCTCTTTGTCACCAGCTACATTCTGAATGATGTCGGAGTATCCGATCACTATTATGCTAAATATCCATGGCTTCAAGTTGGAGTTTCAAATTCGTTTGTGGTTCATCTTTTCGTGGTCGAGATCGATGTATCCGCTAACGACTATTACAACATGTTACGATTATTGGAACAGATTTCGAGTCGAGATGGCCGGGACATTTTCGTCTCTTCTCAATTACGCATAATAACACAACGGAATCTGCAGGACACTCTCATTGATGAATCCGCATACTTGACTGACATCTGTATTCTAAAATTCAGCAATGCCTTGAATACAAGTCGTGGGATAAGTTGTGACCGTTTATCAAGCCATGAATGGCGCAATATCAAAAACTTCCGTGTTCTACAAGACATCGCCTTTCCGATGAATGAGCTAAGGTACTGGGAGCCCACTGAATATAACAGTGAAAGCCCTTACAATGCTGATATACACAACCTCATGTTGTCTTGCGAGGACAAAATTACGACTACCAGACAACTCCAAATTGGATCAATGGATGAAATGCAGCTTCTGCATCGAATATTTGCGAATCTGATACAAAAGGCCATGTATAACTACAGCTATAACATATGGACTGATGACAGAACCGTACGTAGTGCCTGTACGAACGGAAAAGCTGAGCAATTGTTCACCAACGCTCCAGCTGTACGCCTTGAGATTGTTATTAATCAATATATTGGCAATCGGTCTGTAGCAGGATATGCGTATACGTTTCTTAATAAGCTTTCGACAATGAGATTCATCAGTTGCGATTGACCAAAGGAAATGAGTCGCTTTCCCTTCGAGGAGTTTCTCAACGTGTTTGACAATTATGTTTGGGCCTGGATCGGGGGATTCATATTGATGCTAGTAGTAAGCATCATGGGTCTTTTGAGTGACAGTCGCAAGCGTAGCTGGTCTACATTCCTTTCATCCAGTATTGTCTATTTGATTGCGGTTTTCAAAGTATTTGTTGCGCAAGGTGATCCGATGCCTGTTTCAGTAACGATGACAAAAAGACTATGAATTATGGTAGCAGCATTCCTTTTGGTTGGGATAGTAATCAGTAACGCCTACAAAAATACGAATGTGTACAACATGGTTCAGCCACGAAAACATATCCCATACGAAAAACTAGCCGAACTTACGGCAAGCAATTTTACTATATATTCCAGAGCTGTACCAGAATTGTCTTTCCGTGGTAGAAAAATAATTGAAAAACACCCATTGTGGGCAAGAAACGGGCCAAACGTGTTTGAGGCTATTTATTCAGATGGACATTTTAATTCTGCACCGAAAATCCGTTCTGAGCTACTTTTGATGCATCGGCAGATCATGTTGGCTCTCGGGATGGATGCAAAAGATAGACCCGAAGTGAAAACGCTTGATCATTTGCGGAAATCAACTAGTATTCTGGCTCCCGTTACCAATATTGTCGTTCGGCTTTTTGACGCATTGATGGCACTGTATCGGTCAGAACTGTTTAGCCTTCCGGAGGCACACGTATTTCCAAAATTTTTCACGCCGATATTTATTGAACGGCAAGAACAGGTGATTAGGGGTGAGCTAGAGAAATGTCGCCAGATTGCGCTCGTGGCGCCAGAATACAGCTGTTACAGACATGCAGCCGATTTAAGGCGACGTTTGGGTCTTCCGATTGATATCGGTAAAGAAACATATGGGACTTTTTACATGGGATTGAATATTCGTGGCAAGTTTATTCGCCCCATGTCACAAAGCGACTAAAGAACATTGAAATATCCGGGTTAATAGAATGGTGGGTTGCAATTCTTGGAAGAAGTACGGCGCCGGAGGTTGAAGCTCCTCTGGTGAGACCAACAATGAAGGGCAACATTGTTGTAATATTCTTGGTGCTAGTAGCAGGGCTCGTCTTCGCAATACTGTGCGGGGTTATCGAAATGGCGATGCCAACGTACAAGCTTGTAAAACCAATTGCTCAACGTATTGCAATTGGTGTTGTTGTCATATTTGATGTGTGCTCCAACGTGTTACGTGAATGTTGCAAAACATTCGGAGGGAAGGTGCTTAGTTGCTTCAAAATACGTGCGAAATACAACTCTGTCGTTCAAAGGAAGCGTTTTAATTGTATTTTGGTAATTCATTGAATTATCTCCATTACCGCTAAATGCTACCGTATTCTCTTTTTCAAATGTGTAACACATAAGTTGTTTTGGATTTTGCACCAATGAATGTTGTTCCAACAGATATGGTTTGTATGAAATATAAAATACTTACGTAAAATATAATATGTAAACACTGCTTGCATAAAATAGTAAAACAACTTTGGAATGTAATCAATATACATATTGATAGTGTATTTAAAACTCTAATCTAAACTTTGTTAATTATTTTGAACTGGGGTAATGTGTTGTTGTAATGAGTAGATATATGCATAAACCTAAATGTGTGGCACAAAAAATCAGTATATTCGTCATTACAACGTATTGATAATAGGTTAAAGCCATAAATGTGAATAGGAAAATAAAATAAATTTATGTATGTCGAAGTTGTCATCATGCTTGTCCTTTTGTTTTGTAGTTAGTACTTTAATCATTGATATTGCTGCTTTCTAACGAATCAAAGTTGACCGATATGAAGCGGTACTCACAAAAATATGCTAATCATAGTATGTCACATTGGTTGTTTGCTAGACATTAATTTATTAAATGGGTATTAAATTCTGCTTACAAATGGTTAAATTATCATCTTGGATGATGTAAAGTTGGTGGAAGTACATCCTTTAAATCTCGGTGCTCCCGCCGAAACCGTTAATAAACCAATCAAAAAAGGCGTCCCTTTGTTCGTTGTAAAATGTTGACATTGTAGGCGTGGTTTCATGGGACGAGAAACAACTAAAGAAGGTGAGGCCAGAAGATAGTTGCTTTTTCAGAGTGGTTTTTTCCTCATCCCCCAAAACCACGCCTACAATGTCAACGTTTTGCAACGAACAAAGGGACGCCTGTTTTGATTGGTTTATTAACGGTTACGGCGGGAGCACCGAGATTTAAAGGATGTACTTCCACCAACTTTAGTTTCAATGGATGATGAAACACTGAAAATACACACTTGATTCTGTTTCACGTTTCTGATGTTAAGCTATATTCATAACAGTTTAGGCTGGGCCGTTAACAGGAAGATAAAATACAACGGGTTGCAGCAACCGGTTAACTATAGATTGATGGCAGCAAGAAAAGAATATGTAAATAATTCGAGGTACAAATCATGGAGTATTTGTGAAATTTACATAAGGATTGGAGCAGTGCCATGTATTCACGGTATCAAATATGTTCATGTTATCCATTCTTCTTACATATAGGTACTTTGAAGGACAGGAACAAACCATGTCGTGGGATTGAAATACTCGAACATAAGAAATAAGGCAAGTATATCATCATCCCCTAATAATGTCTCTTTATGGTCCTGTGTGTTTGTGGCCTGTTTGCATGCTACGTTCTCGGTATGAAATGTGTAGATTAATTTTCTTTTCACAATTTGCCAATACTCTAAATAACAGGTTTAAGATCAATTGTATATTTTAATCGTACTACTTTAGTTTGGGGAGGAAAGTTCTTAGAACTGAGCTTCAGGGTTTGGATATTTACATTACAACTTGTACGGATGCGGTAACATCTTCGAGAAACATCGGATACTTTCCACAGAGTAGTTAGATAGGAAGGCTTCCAGCGGTTTGGTGGCCTCTGTATGAAAATGGAAAACCTGTTCATATTTGCATATATTTGTTATTTCTACTTGGATATAAATGGGTATGAAATTGGAGACTAATTCTGAATAAATGGAAAGGATGTACTGGCAAGGTTTTGAGAAAACATCCTTCATCCTCTCTGTGATCCAATGTCAGTGAAAAATATTGGTGTTTTTAGCGTAGCTCGCAACTATCCCATTTGTATAAACTTGTAGTATTATTATCGCAATGAATACAAGCATCTATCAGTGTATTTTCGAGACGGGACATGAGATCTAACGATAATCTAAATAGTACATAAAGTAAGTAAATGATATTACCTACAATTATAGGTTACATAAGAAAGATTACAGGATGCATTAATGGCAATCAGGCAATAAATTGTCATTATAGATATGATGCTTACATGATGCACCAGAAACAAAGAACTATTGGCTTTCTGCAACCTAATTTCCAGTACCAATGTCGCATAATGCCTCTCCAAATTGTTAAATTCCTGTTTCAGTAACACGAAATCATATTGTCCTTTAATTAAGAGTTCAAGCGATTATTGATTTTGAATGCATTAGCTTGACGATAGCTAATTTCCGTTTCAAATAACACACAATGATTATCTGACTGAAAAATAATTAGCCGCACATAATTTCATAGGAAGGTGATTACTTTTTTTGAATTTCTATGATACGTTTCATCATATCTCTACCTACTTTATCCAACTCACAAAATTAGTTTCAGAGTTTAGCATTTACAAGCATACGGCGCGCTGTTGTGCAAACGATCAAATTGATACTTTCAATTTTAGTGTTAAAATTTTCTGATAAGCCTGACCTGTGCAAAATGGCTTCATCTCTGTTAATAATCGCGTTGGATCTAAACCAAAACGTTATAGATAAGATGTACATCTACAGATCTGTCATCTTTTGGGACAGCAACCGAAAAACGTTCGCAACTGAAACGCGATATTTTCCCCACATTTTTCTCTGGAAAGTGATAAACTTTGGAATTATCCTTTGCATAGGAATTCCAAGTTGCCTGTTCGTTTTAATGGACGCATTGCATCATCACGGGAAATACGACATATTTGTACTATTTGCGATTGCCATGCAATTCCTTTTCGCCTTAACCGTTTGTGCGTCGTGTTATGTAGTCTTGGACGTGCACAAAGACATTGTCTCCATGTTCAATGAGCTGCAACGATTCGAGTACATGTTGAGGACTACATTCCCCGCCAAAACTAAATGGAAAGCGGTTAACAGAAGTGGAAAAGCTGGTAAAGGTCCGTCATTAAATCTTTATGACGACGAAGGTGGCCTGGATGTGGTTGGAATTGCCGTAATCCTTCTCGTCCTAGGCATGGCGATTGTACCAATTTATCTTCCTGGAATCGTCATATACTTAGAATTGGACGCACCATTCTACGTCTTTCGAGTACTTATTCCCGTAAAATTAAGAGGCGCTAAATTATCTACTTTCATTCTAGTAGTAAGAATAGTTATTGCGGGGTGGTGTGTTGCTGAGGCAAGCAACACTTTCCGAAACATGGTCGCGTATTTCATCCTGTTTTTGTTTCAGTGTGGTAGGAAGTGTATTCACAAATTGGCTGTAAATCATCCATCCGTTACTCATTGGCGAAGGCTGCGAATTTTGTTCACCGTTGCCAATCAGTTTTCCTCCAGTATACTGACATTATATCTCGCCATGGAGTTCATCCTCGTCATCCTAAGTAGTACATTTGTTGTCATTGGAACAGGGCGGGTAGAATGGTACCAGTATGTATTTTATCCAATCTTTGGGTCGATGGGAGCAGTAGAACTCATACTCTTGTTTCACTTACTGGTGTTTACTCACGCGGAAAGCGTGAGTTTGGAGTTCAAATGGATGCGCTTTTGTTCGCGTTTAGGTAATCTTCGAGGCGGACAGACGATTCGTGTCTTGTTTAGGCAACTCAAGTCCATGCAAACTATATCGTTTTCGTGCGGTACATTGGGAAACGTTACCAAAGAAACAAGAGCCACCTATTTTTATTCGTTACTTGGTTTCTCAGCAAATGCTATTTTGGCTGCTAGGGACTATATCTTGCTATAGATTATACGGTTTTAATTGAGAATTTAAGTGACAGAAATCCTGTGTGTATCTGACAAGCCTCCCATCAGATTATGAAAGGTGTACTCCAATAGATCTGCCGCCATTATTGAATTACTTACACGTACAAGAGTGAACTAGATTTGTGATGAGCCAAATAAAACTCGGTTCATTTTCCACCATAGTTAATGTTTCGGTTAGCTACTTAAATAACCTAAGAGTTTCAGTGACGTTATAATAATATGAGGATTGGCCAGTCGATTCATATGCTGAAATTACCTAAATTTGTAAAAAAACATATCATACTCTCATTCATGCAGTCACAGAACGAGAATTTCTTGGTATGACCTTGAAAAAAATGCATCAGTCTGCTCCCGTTGGCATTCACTAAGCTCTCATTCTGTGCTGCTACACGCATTTTCTGTGAGTGATTATGATAGAAGGGCAAACTACGATGACAACATAATCTTCACCAAAACGTGTTGCTGCGTAGCATTCTGCTCACGTTTCTGCGAGTTAAGTTCATTCCATGGTCCCAATGAAAATTATTCTCAACAAAAATTCACATCATCGTTGTGAATGAATGCATTGCTGAGGGAGTTGCGAAAGACCTACAACTGTGCAACAAGTTTAGTTCACAACAACATTTTGTGGAAAACCAGTAAAAATATTTAAGCACAGTACAGTACCAATTTAAATAAATGAAAAAGTTTGTGCCATGAGCCTGACAATTTGCCAGACTGTGCAATACGTTTGCATGAACGGATCAATCATTTGACAACGGCCATACATAATGGGAAAGTTTATCATCACGTTGACGAAAGTAATCTTCCATGAAATATTTGTCTTAACAATATATACAATTTTTTAAACAGAGTTATCATTCACGGAAATACGCTAACGTCCATTTGCAATAATTCGCAGATTGAAGTGGGGTGACATATTGAACCCTACCAATCCCGACAGGACATCAGCCTTGGGCTGGGGAATTGACATAAACGGACTGAGACCGGAGAACCGTAAAATATTTCGTGCGGATCTGGAGGGACATCCAATGGCTGAAACCGTAAGGGGGTCGCTTGTCGGCTTGCTTATTTCTCCAAGACAAGCGACATACCTTGGAAGTGACATTAGAGCCGAGTCAACTCAACCTCCAATCAACTACATAATCTATCTTCTGTATAGTTTGGGAGCTGTTGGATAAGAAGTTGCAAGCAATATCACTATTGCTGCTGCTGCAGTCGATGAACCGATATCGGTTTGGACACTGCAGAAGAACAGAAAATGAAAGACAGGTTTTTGGTGCCAACGATGAAAAATTAAATTGATGAATCACGGCGGCGATAACAAACATTATTACAATGCACACAGTTCCCCAATTAAAAATGCATCATATTAAATGCCAAATTTCTTTGAATTAGCACTTTATAATGTATTACAACACAGTTGATTTGTAAAGGTGAAAATTAGTATTAAATTTTTAATTGACAGTTTAAATTCCATACTTAACTCTTCTTGATAAAATACTAACTAATAGTGCAAAGCAAATCCTGTCCATGTCACCAAATGGTGATGGTGGTAGCATGTTTTGACTGCAATATTGTGCAAATTATATAAAATTTGCTTATGAATCATATTATGTAATGTGCTTAAACTCATGATTCATGAATTACTCCATCATGTATGAACGTGCACATGACAAACTGAAGCCAGATACAATTATCCTGAACTTGTAGAACCCATTTCATAAATCTGATCTAATATTTGTGTTCTCCATCACTGATTTCCATATAAGGAAATTGAAATTGATCACTTAATTCGAAATCATAATAGTTTCCGAGATATTCATTGTCAATTATTATTTTTATCTCGCGACACCCCTACAATACAAGTATGCCGTACACTGATTACTCGTTGCACATTGCGGGTATGTAATGCTGGTCTGGGTTTCTGTGGTCTCTTCTTGATGGCTTGCTTTCTCTACTGAAGAGCTGTGAGAAAATGCATAGTACACATTCAGCAGCAACAAGAGCATACCACCACGACAGCGTAGCGTTACGGTGGACCAATACCATACTAATTAATGTATGAGCACATATTATACAATACATCTGCAGCAACGCAACACGAAATAACGAGAAATATTTACCGGTTGTATTTTCCGCATAATACGTGATTTTGTAATCGTGCATTATGTGAGTTTCGCGATGCCTGTATTTGAATTTTGCATAATTCTCGATGATAACTTATCATATATAAACCTATAAAACACTTATTAGTAAACCATTATGTGTATAAGTAATATGAAAAAATATGTGTGTACTGGAGAATATTGAAAGAATGAATTAGTAAATGGATGGTGGATATTTTGACGTTAGTGGGAATACTAATTATAATTTAATTTATTTACGCAGGAGGTAATTCCAAGAGAATATCGTCAATATAATCTATTTTATCGACGTCGTTATAATTATGTTGTCCCACCTTATTTATTTTTTTTCGATTGTTGTTTAATTTTTATTATGTGGAACATTTTGACAGAGCACTCACATGAAGGTCCTTAGGAGGTCAGTAATTGCCCAGCGATATTCACAAAACTTAACAGTTGGGAAAGAAACAAAACAAGCAATTATGGTGTAATCTGATTGTAAAAAGGTAGTACAAAATTGGAATGAGCGTATAGTGTCACTTTCCTCCGGCTCTACTTGGAGTCGCTGTTTTATTTACAATGTGTCTCCTAATTGTAAGGATTGATACATTGCACCTTTTCATTTTCACATATGCACAGCTAATGTTGTATATTCAAAGCAGTTGAATTCGGATTCAAAACACCACTTATGTATGTAATAAATCATGCAAAACTATATTGTTGCCCTAACCACTGGAATACAGTTATGAATACCATTATACCACATGCAGATTCATGCAGCATTTACTTAAAAATGCTGAATTGGGCTTAGTCGATGGCCAGGAAAGTTACAAGAAATGTGCTTGCATTTTTCAAAGAAAATTGTCATCGTACTTCCAGATATCCAATGTATTTGTTTATTCATGGGTTAAGTAGGTATGCTCAATAACAACACATGATATGCATTAATATCTCTATTTTAAGTGAAATATTAATTTATGATCCTCAAGGCATGCACTATTTTACTCAAACTGAAATTTAAAATAATGCCTAATATACATTTTGTATGTGAGCAACATTTATTGGCCGTCTGCCACTCATAACACATGTGTCGACTTTTCTGTTATAATCGTCATATATTGGTAGGGTATGGTGAAAAAATAACCCATGCCGATTTTTAGCTCTCCATGTGCTCCCCAACCGTGGGGGAGGGGAGCGAAGGTTTTAAAGGCATAAATTCGTTTTTGCAATTTTTGAAAATTTATATTTCCACGTTGTTTTGAGATAAATCCGCAACATTTTACAGCAATTACAACTAAGGTCTAGTGCATCTTCGGGTATATTGAATAGACCGTCTTGGCTAAAACGTTGCAGATAGAACAATATTTATCGTCATTTTGCATTTTTTGGATGGATTTCGCGATTTCTTCCAACTACGGGAAGCTGGCATTTCATAACAAGATATGGTGTTCCAAGTACTTCAAATTGAGCTCTATTCATTGCAAAAACTCGCATTTATAAACATGCTGTTTTGGCGGAGAAATCGACAAAAATCTGTTTTTGCGACAATTCGAAATTTGTACTTTTCACCATATGAAAAGCTATATCTATGGCTACAAGCTAAATATTGTCGCCATAGACTGCACGTTTTGTAGCCCTTGATTTGCTCTCTCGATTAGTAGAAACAGCATTTCAATTCGATTTTATTGGTCAAACTGGGGGTGGGCACACCATAAACGTTTCTCAACCCCCACATGTGGCCCGAGAGTCGTTAACCTGCCACAACTTGTTTCAGAAGAGGAATTTCCAAAATCTGAAAAACCCGTTTCTGCGTTACTTCAGCCTCTACATTATGCATTTTAAATCATCTCAAAATTCGCACACCAATTGGAGCTAGACCGATTTGAATAATGGCTGTTGAGTGAACGAGACTGCAGTAGTTACGTCCGTATGAACGATACTGCCATTATTCAAATCGATGTAGCTCCAGTTGGTGTGCGAATTTTGAGATGATTTAAAATGCATAATGTAGAGGCTGAAATAACGCAGAAACGGGTTTTTCAGATTTTGGAAATTCATATATTCATATATTCATATCAGATTCAAAAGCTTTTCATATGGTGAAAAGTACAAATTTCGAATTGTCGCAAAAACAGATTTTTGTCGATTTCTCCGCCAAAACAGCATGTTTATAAATGCGAGTTTTTGCAATGAATAGAGCTCAATTTGAAGTACTTGGAACACCATATCTTGTTATGAAATGCCAGCTTCCCGTAGTTGGAAGAAATCGCGAAATCCATCCAAAAAATGCAAAATGACGATAAATATTGTTCTATCTGCAACGTTTTAGCCAAGACGGTCTATTCAATATACCCGAAGATGCACTAGACCTTAGTTGTAATTGCTGTAAAATGTTGCGGATTTATCTCAAAACAACGTGGAAATATAAATTTTCAAAAATTGCAAAAACGAATTTATGCCTTTAAAACCTTCGCTCCCCTCCCCCACGGTTGGGGAGCACATGGAGAGCTAAAAATCGGCATGGGTTATTTTTCCACCATACGCTACCAATATATGACGATTATAACAGAAAAGTCGACACATGTGTTTTGAGTGGCAGACGGCCAATAAATGTTGCTCTGTGTGTTCTTTTATGTACTTGGGATTGGGATGCGCGTATTATCAGTCGAGTCGATAAGAAATGCATCGTGGTTACATGGCAACAGCTGGCAAGCATATTACTCGAAACCGTTTTTCCTGCCTTCATGTCCCTCTGTTCCTTCTTGTTCCTTCTTCTCCCTTATCCTCTCCGTGTGTCCTATAATATGGATCAGTGCGAGTATCACCAATATGATTCAATTAGCGTACGAGGGATAGCTTGTTGAAGTTTGAAAAAGTAGCAAGAATGTAAACAAACAGAAACTGCTTAAAATCGACGAGTAAGTGTGATTGTAACCAACATTTCAGTACATTTGGAGCATGATTCGTATCACTGAAAGTCAATACATATTCCACGGAAATTTAGCACTGCGCAATAAATTTTACTCTCGTTTACATAACCTAAATTTTTTTTAAAAGAGAGCGTTTATAGAAGCGTTAACAAGTGTAACACACAATACAACAATAACAAGTGTTATTGTGGCTTCATAATATTGCTCCTTACCAACTATCGGAAGCATGAAATGTTTGAATGGTAGCTGTAGCAATTGATCCTGTTGACTGTGCATAAGTCTGTCCGTGTGTCTGTAATTTCACATTCATCACTCTTCCGGTTGTTATGTATACACCTTTCTAGTTATTGCTAATTTCGTGCTCAGTACTTTCAATTTCCACGAACATAGACTGCTCCTATGACCGTTTATGTCTTGTAGAACAAATAAATAGCAAGATTGAATAGATAATACATCAAGAGAATCCAACTGTGTTTGTGTTGATGATGGGAAGGAAAAGTGTGAAAAGTGTTAGGTATGTAACTATATATACTAACACAATAATTTCAGGACTTGTAACATATTGCTAATACAATTATTATGATGCATGCGTAATCTAGAGTAAAAAAAACTTGCGTATTTTATTTTTAGTTCCAAGCAAGCAGCTGAGTTTGCTGCAAACCGTGATCAAATGTACCAGGAACAGATTCACCTTCTCAACATTTTCCCAGCAGAGGTGAGTACGCAACTAAATGTTTGAGTAACTTTAAGGCAAATTTATAAGTGAGTAAATTACAGAGTATGCAATGATAAAAATTTCAATCTCTTTTCATTTTTTACAGGTTTGGTCAATGATCTTTGAACCAATGCAAGAGTCTGAAACCCTGCAAAATATATACGACTCCTCCCTCTACCTCCGCGGGTTTCTACAAGACAAGCGCATCTTCTATTTGTTCCCAGAGGTGTGGATCATATTCCAGACAATTAGAACCGAATGATGAAGATGCAGAATCGGTGGAGTGTGAAACATGCGGAAGGAATAGGAAGGAGCGACAGTATTCACCAATGCTGGCACTTCGCTTGGTCTGCAGTACTTGGACAAAAGCAATGGACAGTGTTTACCAGAGCGTACTTTCCGAAAACTCAACTTCCCTATGGGTGCCACATTTCATAAATTATGAGTTTGAGGCTCATTCAAGTGAAAACAATTTGGAAAATTTCCTAGACCATTTTAGTGCCACCCATGGAACGGGTTCTACCGACAGGAATCCCTTTCTCGGAAGAGCACTTGAAATTCGGCATGAGCATGTGGCTAGTCCATATCGAGCACAACGAGTTCTTGATATACTAGAAAAATACGGAAGCCATGTGTGGTACTGCAAATTAGAACTACGGGTTGAAAATCACCATGATATATTCTATCGTAATTTAAGAAGATGGCTGGAACTAATGACCAACTTGAAGGAGCTTAGCATTGACTTCGAGAATTCAAAGGAAATGGAACCGCATGTACTTCCAGAGCTTCAAGCCGAAATAAATTTGAATGATTTACCCAAATTAGAAAATCTAAAGTACCTCCTCACCCCAGTACTTCCATTGCCAATTCTTAATGAGATCATTCGAAAAAGTGAAAACCTGTCAGATTTGGATATGTACGGAGTCATGTCTTCAACAGTGGCAATGCCCAACTTGAAACAGTTTGAAGCAACATTTCTTGCAGTGGATCAATTTGCAAATATTGAGCAGGGACAATGGAATCCGGAATTGAGTAAAATGATTATTAATTTTGCAAGATACGGAACGGTGGAATGGACACGCCTTTTTTCGTTGCTAGAGAACAAGTGGGGTCGCACATTAACTGATGTGACGCTAATGCTTCCAACACCCGCCAGTCTCGCTGAACAGCAAAGTATTGCAAGCCATTGTAAATCTCTTAGGCTTAATCTGCCAAATGTAAAGCGTCTCGAGGTAACCATCAGCAGCTACTCATCACTGGACTTCATACTGCGCATGAGTGGGTCTCTGGAGGAACTGTATATCATTGTGACCTTCAGCACGGCGGATAGAAGAAGGGATTACCCGAGTGTTGAAGAGGAACAAATTATTCACTTTATTGGTTTCACCGATCGCATGCTTGATTCAAATATTTGGATCCTTTTTCCAAAATTGAGGGTGGCAACATGCGAAGAAAAAATTCGAGAATAATATGCTTATCCAGTCATTCCCACATTCACGCAGCAGCGATGGGGAACGCCAGTACGAAACAATCGGATTGTAACTGTTTAACACTGACAGGATCTCAGGTACACAGAACGCCTTCATTTTTATTTTAGTGGGAACAGCAATCCCTAGTATATAGTAAGGTAATGAGTAGGTGAAGTAAATGGTAAATATTTACGTGTACAATTTGCTGCCGTACAACGTAATATTGGTTACTTTTCCATGTAAATTTATTTAAAATAAGTATCGGTATATTGTATGTACTTGTTCACACTTGCATGGTGGCGCCACAATACCGTTTTTGCTAGCATATAAAAACTTAAATTAAAATTTAAGCCGAAAGTTGTTTGTGATATCAACATTGGTTGTGTGGTACATTATATGGTTAATATGCATTTATGAATGTACTTTTCCCAATTTACGTGACAATTCTCCACATTTGCCGAGAATTTCACCTCCTATTATTGTCGACTCGTCGTATGTCAATTTTACGTGTCTTACGATTAGCTATAATTTGAACAAGAAGTGTGTTTATCCGTTCACATTTCAAAATTTATATTTTTTCATTGATCTGCCACTCGTCTTTAGAGAAGTGGCGTATTGTTAATTTTAAGATCGATCTTATTTACCTTTCAAAAAATGTCGCTGTGCATATTTGTGTTAAATTTGTTTTGGTTTATAATAAAGTCTATGTAAATAACAAAATTGCCCATGGCACGTATTTTATGACTACCAATTGTAAAGAGTGTATAAGTTCAAACCGGCATATCGAAAACGACAACATACCGCATAAAGTATACCTTTTTATATTGCATGGCGGGTAATTCTAAGTAATTCCGTATTGGAAATCAATCAATGGGAAGATAATTAAGATACATATGAGTTACCTCAAGGGAACATTGGATTGTGAGGAGAAGGGTTGGTATCAATATCTTATGTACATTTTAATGCATTGAGCGTGTGCGTCATTCCGTTTCTCATATGCTTACGGTTTCATTTGAAATAGTGCACTTATATCCGCACGTAGTTTGTAATTTTTAAATTGTTTAGTTTTCAGCTGAGCTTGGTATGCTTCTTTGTACAATGGTTTTAACCATGCATCTTATGTCACTGAGTAATTTGTCCTGTTCCTATTATTTACTCATATTGACTCATGTATTGTTTATAAATCTGGTTTTGCTTCATCTATTTTTGGGTGTAAAGGAGAGAGTTGTAACAATAATCCTTTGGTTAATTATAAAGGACCTTATAACCTACAAATGGGGTCTGGGTCATGTTCTTGTTTGGTATTCCACTTGACTATAGACTTGATATTACCCTTCACCATTAGCATGATATTACCCTTCGCCTTTTACTATAGGGTTGGTATTACCTTTTACCATATAATTGGTTCTTTTTTAACTTACTTGGTTTCTTCAAATGATGTTTTGTATTTACTAGATGTAGGTATATAACAGCCATGTACAGCAACATGGTTGCTCAAGCACGACTATAATTTACTCGTCGTTTCAAGGGCTTTCGATCGGTGACTGAACCGTAACTGTCCGAGCAGTCTGTCCGCACTTACGCTGACATTAATATTTCTTAACTCCGATTTGCATGTATTCCTTATGAGACCTTTGACCCACAATACAGCTCCTGCACAAGCACTTAGGGACTTGTGCCTGGCAGCACTTTTGGTCTATTAATGACGAGCTTTTAAATGGCACCCATCTCGAAACTGTCCGCTCCATGGCCCAGACCTTATGTACAGGTTATGTGGTCCTTGCAAAGTGAAAAATGTTGTTTATGGCCTAAGAGTACATGATGATTTCCAATTGTTTATGATGCATAATATGCTAAATCCGTTATACAATACTTTTTTGAAGCAAGCAATAATGATGCCATAATAATATATTCATATACGAAAAATATATTTAGTTAATACTTAAGTGAAAGATAATAATGAGGTAATCCTGAATTCATGACGCATGCGTTAGAATGGCTTTTTGTTTTCACACCACTTCATCGATTTTAGATAATGTATTTGCGCCTTCCATGTTTGCTTATATATTCTAATCCTTAAGGAATCTTGAACTATTCCTTTGTCGTTGAGAAGCAATACAGCAGGTTCATTGCATTACTTCAAGTTCAAATGCATGTTTGAAATCAATATCGGTTTCGGGAACCTCTTGTTAACATGGAATAAATGTGAATCGAACGGTAAAGAAATTGATGCACGTAAGAAGTGCCACCATGCTTGTCCTCTCCATTTTAGCTAGAAGACAAAATATAATGTATGTGCGGCAATCTGCAGATAGTAACCTGACTGCATAAATAGTAGTTAAAAATAATACAAGGCGCACATTTATGTACATAGGAGCATAGGAGGGGTATGTGACTTTGGGACCACATCCGTTTTAATGGTATTTACCAATTTGTTCTTACGCAGTCGTCCTGTGTGTACAGAATATGAAGGGGCGAAGCAATATATAATACACGGTTCGTCGACAAATTCAAGCTACTCTGCGAAGTAGAGAGCCCCGTAATCTGAGATTCATGTGTCTCCCAGCATTTTCCCTAATGCTTTCTACACAATGCCGCTTATTAATAACAATGATATAACCTCAACTTTCTCATTTCATGAGTTTCAACATATGTTCTTACCACTGCAATGTCACAAGTTTGATACCATCTGGTACCTGCTTATGAAATATATAGAAATGTGAAAACGTTAGGTACATGCATTGATGCTACCACGAATGATATTCAGTATCGTCGCTAACACGCCCTGCATTCACGAGACAAAATGTAGGCTTAAGCTAGCTGCCGTTATAAAGTTAGTAAAAAATGCTACTGTACAAAATGTGCTTCTGATACATTATTCAGTCTTCAAACAACATCAGCCGTATTTGGTTGTCATGCTTTGGACGTGCTTATATTTTCTGTGTATATTTATCAATGAGTTAACAGCAACAAAAACTTCATAAACATTATTATCTAAAGTTCGAGAAAGCCTCCATATTTTGTCTAATTTTAAGCAGTAAGGTTTTATGAAGATGATTGCGGTGGTTAACTCCGATGATGACCACAGCGTTGCCGACGTGGTTAATGAAGGTTGCGGCAAGATTCAAGGAAATTTGTCAAAGGAAGACCAACAAAATTGTGAACTGCTTAAGGCCCGTGCAGAATTGATTTCCGACGTAGCAAACCGCCTGAGAAAGCTTATGCACCTGGAATTAAGGCAAAATTTTGAGCTGCTGACGACGGAAATTAGAAACAACAGAGATTACGGAATAAATCCATTACATCTATTCCCCAAAGAGGTACAATATTACGAGTGTACATCTTTTTAAAAAATTCGTTACATTGTGTTTTAGCTTGATTTATTGTTACATTAGTTAGATTCGTTGAACTAATCACGTTATTGCCATGTGGGGTGTATATATAACAAAATTAAATTATTTCTTTATTCTCAGATTTGGACCATGATTTTGGGATACATTACACACGGACCGGATTTAGCAAATTGCTCTATAACGTGCAAACTGTTCGAGAGATTGGTTGGACAAGAAAAAACAACGTTACTGTTCGGGAAGGTATTAGAATTACAACATTTTCCCCTGGTATCTCATTTTTTATCTTACCCAATTTAACTTTTTTTTAAATCGTAGATATTCCCAATGATTTCCGAATACCTGGCAAAATACGAGATTTTGAGGTGCCGCCTGGTTTGTACACACTGGTGTTCCGGCATGGACAGCTTCTTGGAGCGCTACTATACCGTTCACTCACCTTTCAAGGACATTGTTGATCAAGTCGCGTCAAGCATACCTGCTTCATCTCCAAACTGCATAATGAAGAAATTTGATTTCCAATACCGAATTGCAGATCCAATGCAGCCCCACTTCACCATACAAACCCACTACAGGATTCGAAAGAAAGTCAGGCATCGAATCAGAAACCCTTTCATTGGACAAACAGTGAATATCAGAGCGGAGATGCCGGTGACTGGGAAATCAGACTTTTTCCCAATTTTTAAGAAAATGTTCCATGAGTTTGGAAGCTACATTTGGCATCTGACACTTTCTGAAAATTACCATGTCAGTCTCAACCTCGCCGGCCTTTACTTCTTATGCTTTCAAGCTCTGGTTGGCTGCACAAATCTGAGAAGTTTTACGCTTGACAAGTGCGACACGACTCAAGCTGAAATAGCTGCTATTTTGAATGACAAGCCGTCTCCTCCCCGTCATGCTAATCTGGAGTCAGTAACCATTAACATTGAGAATCCCAACATTATTCCGCTTCAAGACACTTTATTTGAAGGATATTGCGAGCAACTAAAGCGAGTAGATATCCATTACTGGAACTCGAATCTATATCATCAACTAAATTGGGGAAGCCTGGAGGAGTTGGACGTTCTTCAGGGTAAGAGTCTGGAGTTAATTGGAAGCCTAAAGCAGATTTCGGCCCCAAATTTAAGAAGTCTTAGAATTCGGTTGGATAGCAGTAATCCTCGGCTGGAAGATATACTTCAACTTACCCATCATTTTTCAAGGTTGAAACATTTTGAGCTAAGGTTTAAAGATGGTTTCCCCGGCTTCTCTGATGATGAAATTCTCAAACTGCCGCACGACCTAATTGCATCTTCAACCCTTACCAATTTGGAGATTACATATTCTGATTTGGAGATAGGTTTTAATTTCCTGGTTTGCTTTCCACTACTAAAGCAACTAGTTATACGAAAGGGATATCACACTTCCGGTCACAACTATTTGTTTGAAGATGATACGGTGTACTCTGAGATTGACAATACAAACATTTATATTGAAGACACACAGATTGATGATGACCTTCAACAAAACCCCGTCTAACATGTTCAGGATAACGATGGCTTCAGTACTGCCACAAGCTCAAGCGACGATAATGAGGAGCTGGAGAGTGAGGAGGAGGGGGTGGAAGGCTTGCGAAATCACGGCTTTGCAGTGAATCCCGCTCCGAAGGATGATGAAATTATTTCGGGGCAGTCTGAAGATGAATTGGACACTGATGATGATGTTGATATTATTGAGAAGAGTGCTAAAATATCCAAGCGGTGTTTGGCGTCCAAATACATTGAAATATCAAAGTATCTTCGGACCGGATATCAAAAGAGTTACAACCTCGGAATGTACACTTCGTCAATATGGAGAATTATTCCGTCTCTTCAGTTTCTCAAAATTTGCAGGCCTGGTAGACACAATGAGAATTCCAATCGCGTGTTGTGTATTTACTCCAGGCAAGGTTGGTTATGGGCGAATACCGACAAACGTACACGTATAAATATTCGTCTTCAAATGGTGCAAAGGGATTTGATTCGTCAAACGGAAATCATTAATACAGACCTTAGAACTAATATGGGGCACCTTATGGCACAAATTGAAACCAATAAGTCCACCCGCGATATGGATACACTAATGATTGGTATCAGCGAAAAGACAAATAACTTTTTTGCACAGGTTGGCCACCAAATATAGCAAATTCGTTTTCAATAAATTGCAATCATATGAAAAATAAATTTTAATGACGAATAATACGTATTTTTTTACATATTAGGTTTTTCCTCTCCTTGTACACCAACTGGAGCGAAATGAAATATTAAATTGTCGTCAAGTCTGCCAGCAGTGGTGTTTTGTGGTGGACGCCTTTTTAGAAAATGTCCGCTGCGTCCACGATGAGGAAGAAAATGCCGTGAAACCGTTCACTGGGTTTCAGTATCAACAAATGCAATTTCAATTTGAATACATAATTTATGTACCGGAGCAGAAATTACATAGACACGGTCACACCAAAATTCGAAATGAGGCCGGCCGCCACTCTCGCAATCCATTGGTTGGAAGGACTGTGTCATTAGTGCTATCGTCCCTTGAGGAGAATCATTTTTCGCAGACCTTAGAGGATACTAATGCTTTTATGGAAACATTTGGGAAGCATATATGGTACCTCACCATATCAAGTAGCGACGATTGCTGTCCTATTTATCCATTCCAATACTACATGCTTATCGTCTGCATCTTGAATTGGTGTGGAAATTTAAGAAGCCTGCGTCTCAAACAAGTCGCTGTGGACTGGGAGTCGGTAAATTCAAAATTGGACATACGAGACCAAATAGTAATGAGATCCCCGAAGATAACACTGCCGCCTATGGATCATTTGGAAACATTAATGTTTCACGAGAGCAATGCGAAATTTGGGGTTACCCAGGATAAAATGATGCGTGTATACAGTGGGCAGTTGAGGCGACTTGATCTAGTACAGTGGAACACTGATAGGTTTTTGAATGAATACAAGGACACGTTAAGGGAACTTTACATTTCGGCATCACACTCGGAGCAATGGCTAGACAAAACTCACCGAATCTTCAAGCTAGAAATTTCGGCGTTAAGGAAACTCAGTATTCGGCTGGACGGCAAGAGCCCAAAGTTGGAAACGGTGATTCGTCTGACAAATCATTTCCCCACAATGGAGTCTCTGCGCCTACAATTTACGGAGAAATATCAAGGATTTTCACAGAATGAGGTAATCCGTCTACAGCCAAAGTCACTGTTTTGGTCTGGGTCCCTGAAGAACTTGGAGCTCAGCATTTATCATAGTTGTGGCGTGCCACTGGACTTTCTCATTTATTTCCCATTCCTTAAAAGGCTATGCATCCGATACTGTGTGGAAATGTTCAACATAGGATTCGACAGTGACATAGATGAACAGGTATACAACAGAGTTTATCTAAGCAACCAAGATGTTAGTTCAGCGGAAGAACATTATACACCAGAATCTCACTATGTCAGCTTTAATACACGCATTTGTTTACACGATGACCCAGTGGAAGTGCACGTATACAAATCGAATATTTGGAAGGTGCTGCCTCGGCTGGAGTTTATCGTGCTTGAGAATGTAATTGCACTATCACATGCTGGTATAGCTAAGGTATTTTCCAGGCATGGATATGACCACGCCAATAAAAAGCACAGCGAGAAAAAAATGTGTGATTCTTAATGAACGTTGTAAAGGCACATCGACGTAGTACAGCCTATGGCGCCAACAAAAATATGGGTGGAAATATTGAGAATGTAGATATTTTAATGTTTACTATATAGGACTATAATGTAATTGTTTGATCACGGTGCAACAGGATGCGATGATAAGTGGCAGTGAATTCTAGGCAAGCTGCATCTGGCACAGCGGCGCGGTGTACATGTTTTTGGTAGAAATTACATTTCCCCGAAGGTAGCATTTGAGCACATATGTTCAACATAGGCTTTGACCTAGCCGTGTTCAGTTGATAATTTGAAAGAATTGCAAGTTGGTATTGTTCAATAATAATAGTATGTAATGTTATATGTTTTGTTTTTCTTGTGTCACGATTACGGACTGAAAATAATTTCTTGCATTAGTTAAATGCCTCCATGTTTACTGATATGAACTTTGTCAATTCATTTTCTAATGATCAAAAGTCAGCCAATAAATAATTAAAATACTCTAATTTGGGATAACTTCCTACTAGCACACTTTCTCATGATGATTTGGCGACCAGGTCGCATTATGTTCTCCAAAGGCTCCACATCTATCTTATTGTAATGTACTGCAACATGTAAGAGCTGTTATCTGTAGTTGGATACTTGAAATAATTGCAGTGATGACGATGTGATGGAGAGTCACTATTTTGAAGTGCGTACATCATTATCGACATGAAATTTATCAATTCATTTTCTATTGATCCAAAGTCAGCCAATAAATAATTAACATTATTCAACTTGTGATAACTTCTTATTATCACACAATATGCTGATTTGTCCACCAGATCCCATCATGTTTAGCAGCGGCTTCACACCTATCTAAATGTATTTTACTGCAACATGTAACAGCAGTTGTTTATAGGTGGATCCTCGAAATAGATGCGCTGTGATGACGATGTGCTGGAGAATCATTGTTGTGCTGACAATCACAGCGCCAATGAATGGAACAATATATTATTCATGAATAGAACATACACGTAAGTGTATATTTGAGGTGGGACGTCGTCATTTCATTTTGGAAGCATAATATGTGCACCCTCATCAATTCACAATGGGCGATTGCAAATTTATCCGCCTCCGATTTGGCTGACATTTTGCACAGGCGTTCACTATAACGCTCTAAATGAGCCTGCTAATTGTTTTGTCTCGACACTCTACCATTTCGGAGTAATTGATAGTTAAAGTTGGTCTATGTTTGTGTTATATAAGGTATGTCCGAGGACGTGTATACTGTACATACATATTACTATTGCGAACATATTTGCGTACAGATTGCTCACTTGTGCAGCTTATTTTTTAATGGCAAGTATTTATTGAACATCGTAGAAAAAATAAGTTGCTCGTAAATTCATTTAATTTGCTCGGAAACTCAAACGACTGAATTTTCAGGGAAAATTATGGAATTTGCTCGGAAAATGTCTTTCACAAAAATATAATAAATAAAATCAGCGGTATATATCAGAATGGTATTTGTCTGGTGAATATAAAAAATGCAGGAAACATTAGACCAAGAAATATATATTTCAGCTCCTCTATGTTATATTGTTGCTCGTTCAGGACAGAATGTCCTAAATCAAAGTTAAACGTTTTAGTGATTTGCCGTTTAACTCATAGCAATCACAGAACAGATCAACATGGTCTTAGGCCCAAAGATATACGGTTAAATAACTGTTTGGCGTATGTAAATCGTTCTACTCATATATTTGAAGTACTCACAATAAAAGGGGTTCTTATACAATCTAAAACAAAATAAAAGAACTACTAATCGCATTTAGACGAAAGCAATTGGTGTTTACAAACAACATAGAGGAGGTGAAATAAGCTTTCGGCAATAATTAAATAAGAGGCAACTCTTTTTGTCACGTCAAGAAATCATACGACTTTTGAACAGGAACCATTTTACAGATTTCAGGAAAGCAGCTGCGGAACAAGATCTGAGGGGCACTGTGACAATGGGAGCACTCACGCTATTGATTTGATCCATTATTGCCATAAAAATTGTTACCCAAACTTAGCAAGCAATTATATTTTCTAGTGAGAGTTTTGTCTTACATAATAACATTCTTGGTTAGGAAAAAAGATAAATGTGTTTAAGTGCATCGAAAACAGAAATTAAAGTAAAAAACATTCAAATGATTATGACAGTTGCACATACTAAAAAATGATATTGTAAATAAATATACGAATGTGAGTACGGATTACACTAATTTATGAACAAGGCCGGCAATTAGAACACCGAACACCATTCAAAATCCATGAATTCTATATTCAGCTTATGAATTCCCTTCTCATTTTTAGCGTTCATTTTTTATCATATTTTTGTCAAAGATATTTTCCGAGCAAATTCCATAATTTTCCGTGAAAATTCAGGCGTTTTAATTTACTCGGAAAAAATCTGATTTCCGAGCAAATTGCTTTTTCTACGATGCACAATAAAATATTTCCTTTTTTAATTAGTCGGTAGGACAGTAATTCAATAATAAGCCTAGTAAATGCTTTAGCTATTGGAAACTGAGCGAATTTGTTTGTACATCTGCATGCTTGGTGGTACTTACAGTCCTTAGACCGGAAAATTTTTTGTGTTGAAGAATCTATTATGACGTCACACAGAGCCAAATTTGTCGTTGAGGCTCCCTTGACCATGAATGTTAAGAATTTTTAACATGTTCAGGGGGGCCACAACGACAAATTTGGCTCTGTGTGAGGTCATAATAGATTCTTCAACAGTAAAAACTATTACGTCTAGCCACTGTATAGTTCATCACGTTATCATTATTGCCAAGTCCAATATTCTATGTAGGTATATATATTTCCTTAAGGTTCCATAATATTAGAAAGTTGAATCGAAATTCAATTTTGGTTCTAATAAACGAAAATTTCAGTATACATATTGAACTGCGTTGAATTTTTATGCCACAGTGCTACATACTGTATAGATTCAAAGAAAACGCTTGACATAAGTCTCTTCTCATAGATATACACAGTCATGCAATTTTGAGACATACCTTACAAGCAGGTAACATAGTCCAACTTTAACTATCAATTACTCCGAAATGGTTGAGTGTCGAGACAAAACAATTGGCAAGCTCATTCAGACCGTTATAGAGAACGTATGTGCTAAATTTCAGCCAAATCGGAGGCGGATTAATTTGCAATCGCCCATTGATTGTCAGTGACATTATACTTTGGTGTAAGCACTGTCATACATAAAAAGAATTACAAACTGAGGAAGAGCAAATATCGTTGGATGTAATTGTTATTACAATATACGGCTATGATGTGATACTACTATTTGGTCATATCAAGACCAACTGACACCTTAATTGAATCACTTACAGTTAGACGTGACACCCCGTAGATACCTTTACGGTCATGATAGTGAGTGATTTGATACTGTCATACAGAATCGGGAAACATATAATTACGTAGACTTAAGTACGTAATTGCATTTTTAAACAAAGTTATGATCTCAACCAATTTTATTCGTCAAGCGAACTTCTGTGATGTTAGTTTATCATGACAGCAATATTAGGTGTCACGGTAACCGGGAAACCTTTGCAATTCGGCATCCATGTCAATCCGGTTATAATATAACAATCTGGTAACAATAATAATTTGGCAACCATAGCAAAGGCATAACCATGACAATCACGTAACAATGGAATTAGTAATACCATTCGTAGCTTAAATTCCAACTTACTTTATAGTTAACTATCCTATATCATCAGAAATACCCCCGTTACTATGCATTTTCATTACAAAACATCAAATTCCCGACTTTTGAAAGTTTTCTCGATCATCCAAGCTGCTCCACACTTCCAGAATTTCATATTTTTTTTTGTTTCAGCTCGACTCAGCAGATCGTTTACAACTTGTGGCGAAAGTTTTTTTGCCGTCACTGAATGCATAATACATGCACAGGATTGCGCATGCAAAATGCCTCCATTGCGCGAATCGCTAGCGTAGCAAGCGATAACAATCCTGGTGCTCCGCTTCGCTCTGCACGGTCCCATGTACAAAAACAGAATTCAAAAATTCAGTTCCGTTGGGAAGATATCGCGCTCACGTACGGACGGACCGGACACACAGAACAAAATTATAAGGTAGCCCAAGTGCTCCTTAACAACAACACATTATGTTGAATTTTTCTTTGAACTCTAGTGATGTAAAGTACTCGTGTTAACAAATAATCTACACATGCTTATCATATTTTGTTACAGAAGTGCAAACCTTAGCTGGGGAAAATACTCGTAATGGTGTTAGACACTTAAAATCTACACTCCACGAACATCAATTGTCTCAATAATCCGCACCCACAATCAACAATCAGTGCTGAGTCCACAAATGTTATACATTTTATATTCTGAATTCTGTGTGCCTTTCACAGAACCAAACTGTCGACCATTATCTATTGTGTAGTTTAGATTAAGAACTGATATACTCGGAATAATATATTATTGGAGCACATCATTTTCCACGAATCCATGTCAGACAACGGAAGGTGCCATGTCTGGACTGGATTTAGTTAATAGCGTGTTTTTGATGCGGCCTATTATATATATACATAAATTCTAGTATTCCTCAGCTTACAATTTTTAGAACAAATTATTCGGCACAATCATGTCGAAATCCTTACTATTATTCGTGATGTTACTTTCCTTAATAAGATCAGGTCATTGTGTTGGGGGTGAGCTATACGACAGTGACAAAGTCCCGTCTGGTTTCTGTTATCATCAACGAAATTGTGATCCATATACGTGGAACTGGTTGTGCCAATCCAGGGACCAGTCTCCGATAAATTTGCCATCAAACAAAAGTTTACTGCAGCACTCGACCTCCTACGACATAAACAAATTTCCAAAGTCGAGTCATCAGATTGACGAACTAATGGTTCAGTGGAGATACATCGCACTGACCTCATCGGCTATGGGAGACAACAAATTAACTTTTCACTGGGGCGACGACACATTTGTGTTCCACAGTGTTCATTTACATTACGGCGACTACGATGATTGTGGGTCAGAACACACCATTGATGGTAGATCCTTCCCTGGCGAAGTACATCTAGTTTATTACAACTCTCGACACGGTGACGTAAAGGACGCCCTTGAGGGCCCCAACAGCAAGTACGCCGATTCCTTTGCGGTAATTGCAGTTCTTCTGGAGACAACAGACAGGAAAGAAGATGTGGATGCATTTTTTCTTGGTAAACTTTTGAACACCTCAAGAAGTGTAACTGACGCTTCATCGTTCTGGTCAGGACAGAACAATGGAAATGCAGAGGTACGACTGGATCAGCTCTTTAAGGGAGATGAGGACTACGCTTATGTATACCACGGCTCTCTCACATCCCCTCCTTGCTCTCCGGCAATGTGGATTGTGTTGAGCAAAATAGTTGTTGTCCCTAGTTACCATATTGACGGATACAGGACACGATTTGCTAGGACCGCTCATATACCTGGTAACTTTCGGTAAGCTTCCATTGATACTAATTTATACTAATTCATTGAAGGTTGAAAGCTGTCTGACTGCCGCATCTTATATTTGAACGGTAATTGTCGGTTTTTACGTTTTACCCCCATTTTACCCAATGTTTGTATGTTTTGTTCGCAGGCCCTTACAGAGCCGAGGGAAAAGATACATACGTTTGGCCAGAATCAACTACGTTTAATTGTTGGAATCGACACATATTAAACGATGAGATCGTTTTGTAACACGTTTTGGAGCATATTCTGTTAGTGATGATATATTTTAATGCAAATAAATGTATGTTTTAGATCAAGTCTAAAGTTTTGTTGATGATGGCGATAATGGCAACAGAGGAGTTAGAATCACCTCAAGTTTTAATTGGCTTAAATAGAAAAGAATTAATTTATTCGGGCAATTTGTCAACCGTAATAAATGACTTTTGTAACGCTAATTTGCAAAACGAATATGTGTGAATATTTTTATTAAATTGTTATCAAACTGCGTGTATTTTCACCTGAAAACGTAAAGTGAACAGTTTATGTAATTGGTTGCTATATACACAACAAACAACGTTTTCATTTGCTTCTCTTTGCTTCTCATACTTCACGTTAATGTTGCCTGACATAATTCACCAAAATTATCTTTTCCACACGAATTAACTTGCTAATAACTGTTGCGAACGGGAATGAGTGATTTTATTTTATGTATGTATTTTAAATGCCATTTAGTGTAGACAAGAAGGCGCTGAGCACGCCGACTTGACGCATACGGTGCACAGTTGAGACGACTTGAGGTATTACAGTGATAGGCTTTTGAATGAATACAAGGACATGTTAAGGGAGCTTTACGTTTGGAGCAATGGCTAGACAAAACCAACGGAATCTTCAAGTTAAAAATTGAAGCATTAAGGAAACTCAGTATTCGACTGGACGGAACAGTCCAAAGTTGGAAACAGTGATTCGTCAGACAAATCATTTTCCCGCACTAGAGTCTTTGCGCCTCAAATTTACGGAGAAATATCAAGGATTTTCACAGAATGAGGTAATCCGTCTTCAGACGAAGTCACTGGTTTGGTATACGTCTCTCAAGAACTTGGAGCTCAACGTTTATCATAGTTCTGGCGTGCCACTGGATTTTCTCATTTATTTCCCATTCCTTAAAAGGCTATGCATCCGATACTGTGTGGAAATGTTCAACGTAGGATTCGACAGCGACATAGATGAACAGGTATACAACATAGTTTATCTAAGCAACCAAGATGTTAGTTCAGCGGAAGAACATTATACACCAGAATCGCACTATGTGAACATTAACACACGCATTTGTTTACACGATGACCCAGTGGAAGTGCACGTATACAAATCGAATATTTGGAAGGTGCTGCCTCGGCTGGAGTTTATCGTGCTTGAGAACGCAATTGAAATTGCATTATCCCATGCTGCTGTAGTTATGGAATTTTCCAGGCGCGGATATGATTACGCCAATAGAAAGCAAAGGAGAAGAAAATGGGTGATTCATATTGAACGTTGTAAAAGCGCATTGTTGTAGCATAGCCCATCGTGGTGTTAACTACAAAATGGGTGTCAACATTGAGAATGTGGTGTATAATATATAGGATTTTAAAGTAACTGTTTGATCACGGTGCATCATGATGGAATGTAAAGTAGCAGTGAATTGTGGGCGAGCGGCTTCTGTCACAGTGGTGCGGTGTACATATTGTTGGTACAAATTAAATTCTGCCGAAGATAGCATGTGAGCACACATGTTCAACATTGGCTTTGACCTAGCCGTATCCAGTTTCCGATAATCGATAATTTAACAGAAGTACATGTTGTTATTGTTCAATAATAATATGTAATGATATATTCTTTTGGTTTTCTTGTGTCACGATTAGTAACTTGCATACTTTCCTGGATTAGTTAAGTGTGTCCATCATTATCGATATGAACTTTGTCAATTCACTTTCTATGGATCAGAGTCAGCCAATAAATGATAACAATAATTTATTTTGTGATACTTTCGTATTACCACGCCATTTTACGCTGATTTGGCCATCAGATTACAATATTTTCAGCGATGGTTTCACACAAGTATTAATGTATTCTACTACAACATGTACTAGCTGTAGTTTGTATATGATACTCGAAACAGATCCACTATGATGACGGTGTGCTGGAGAATCGTTTTGTTTTTTTGCCGAGAGTCGCAGCGCCAATGGATGGAACCATATATATTATTCGTGAATAGAACACTTTCATGTGAGTGCATTGGAGGTGAGACCTCGTCATTGCATTTTATAGCCATAATCCTCGCATCTTCTGCAACTCACTGACATTATACATAGGTGTAAGCATTGCCATATTTAGAAAAAAGAAATTACAAAATCAGGATGCGTTGATACATATTATTTCAGATTTATTCGCGTTATCAATATTGTGTGTCTTGTGTGACAATTTCAAGTGTTCGGAGGAAAGGAGGTAGTCAAAATAAGTTTATTAATTGCGGTAAAACGTAGCGCGAATATCGTTGGACGTAATTGTTATTACAATATACAGCTTTGATGTGATACTACTATTTGGTCGTAGCAAGAACAACTGACACCTAAAATAAATCAATAATTTTACTTGCAGTTAAACGTGACATCAATCCGATTACAGTATACGTTTACGACAATCATACACGTTCGTGAAAGGTCAGATAGTTACATGATGCGCCGGTAACCGCAAGAATTATTGCAACCGGTTATACCATTTCCAATGTCACATTAAACGTTTAGAAATTGCCCAATTCCTGCTGCAACAAAACCAAGTGTAATGTTCCTCAAATTTAAGGGTTTCTAAGCATATTGATTATGAATGCTTTCCGGTGAACGATAGCTAATTTTGTTTTCAACTAACTCTCCAAAATTGTACGTCTGAGTAATTCGAGGGCGTAGTTACATGTACATAATTATATAAGTAATTGCTTCCTTTTGAGTTTCTATGATAGCTCTCAATAGATGTATACCTATCTTGTCTTAGCCGCCCGAAAATACTTTACAAGTTCAGCATCTGAAAGCATACGATGTGCAGGTGTGTAAGCGATCAATTGGTTGTTTCAATTTTACTCTTTAAATTTCCATATAAATCCTTGCAAATAACCCGACTCCAAAAATGGCTTCACCTCTGCTAACGATGGCGCTGGACCTGAATCAAAAGATCATAGATAAACTGTACCTGTACAGATCTGTAATCTTTTGGGGCAGCAGTAACAAAACTTGTGCAAATGAATCGCGATACTTGCCCCACATTTTTCTCTGGCAAGTTATAAACTTTGGAATAATCCTTTGCATAGGAATTCCAAGTTGTGTGTTCGTTTTAATGGACGCACTGCATCGTCACGGAAAATACAACATATTCATACTATTTGCGATTGCCATACAATTCCTGTTCGCCGTGACCGCGTGTGCATCTTGTTATTTTATCTTGAACATGCACCAAGACATTCTGGCTATGTTTAATGAGCTTCAGCGGTTTGAGTACAAGTTAAGGACCACTTATTCCCCCAGAACTAAATGGAGAACGTTAAGCAGACGTGGAAAAGGTGTAAAATTTCCGTCATTTTATGTATATGACAACGATGGCTGCCTGGATTCTATTGGGATTGCAGTAATCCTTCTCATACTCGGCATGGCTCTTGTACCTATTTATCTCCCCGAAATCGTCATATATTTAGAATTGGACGCACCATTCTATGTCATTCATGAACTTATTCCCGTGAAATCAAGAGTCTCAACATTATCTTCTTTCATTCTAGTTCCGCGAATAATTATTGTGACATGGTGCGTTGTGGAGGCAAGCAACACTTTCCGAAACATGGTCGCGTATTTCATCCTGTTTTTATTTCAATATGGTGGAACGTGTATTCACAAACTGGCCGTAGGTCATCCATCCATTATCCATTGGCGCGGGCTACGAATTTTGTTCAACATTGCCAATCAGTTCTCTTCAAATTTCCTTACAATATATCTCGCCATGGAGTTCATCCTCATCATCCTGAGCAGCACATTTGCTTCCATTGGATCAGGTCGGGTAGAATGATACCAGTATGTGTTTTATCCTATTTTTGGCGCCATGGGAACAGTGGAACTCGTGATCTTGTTTCAGTTACTAGTGTTCACCGATAAGGAGAGTGTGCGTTTGGAATTAAAGTGGATACGCTCTTGTTCAAATTTGGGGAATCTTCGAGGTAGACAGACGATGCGTGTTATGTTTAGACAGCTGAAGTCCATGCAAACCATATCATTTTCGTGCGGTACCTTGGGAAACGTTACCAAAGAAACAAGAGCCAACTACTTTTATGCACTACTCGGTTTCTCGGCAAATGCTATTTTGGCTGCGAGAGACTACATGCTGCTATAGATTATGCATCTTGAATTGAAAATTTAACTGCAAGATGCACATTTTAAATCAGTCAAGTTTCCCATTAGTTTAAATAATGTGGATTCCAACAGATCGTCCGCCATTATAAAATGAATTAAACACTTACAGGAGTTCAGTTTTTCAGCAATATTTTGATTGCAAGTGACGATGGAGCTGACCCAGCTCAACCTTCAATCAACTATGTAACCGATATTCTTGGTGGGTTGGGAGCTGTTGGGTACGACGTTCTACGCAATACCACTATTACTGCTACTGCCGTGATATACTGATAACAGCTTGGACATTGCTAAATAACAGAAAATGAAAGAATTGTTTTTGGTGCAAACGATGACAAATTAAAGTGATGACAGACGATGGCAATAAGCTCATCATTACATCATTAACACTCCACTTAATCCCCCAATTAAAAAATCATCAAATTAAATGCCATTTTGAATTAGTACTTTATAATGTATTACCAAAAACGTCCAATAATCAAGGTAAAAATTATTAATAAATGTTTAATTGACAATATAGATTCTTTACGAATTTTAATCCCTTGTCGATAAAATGTCAAATAATGACGCAAGACAAATCCTACTCATGTACAGAATGGTGGCACTGCTAACGTACATTAGCTGCAATGTTGTGTAGATTTGTCGTTTGCAAGTCAAATTATGTATGTAATGTGCTTAAACCCATGAATTACTATGTCAAGTATGAAAGTGCACAAGACAAACTGGAGCCGGATACAATAATACTCAACTTGTAGGACACTTTTCATAAATCTGATCTAATATTTGTGTTCTCCATCATTGATTTCCCTATAAGAA
Source organism: Sinella curviseta (assembly GCA_004115045.4). Taxonomy (NCBI): domain Eukaryota; kingdom Metazoa; phylum Arthropoda; class Collembola; order Entomobryomorpha; family Entomobryidae; genus Sinella; species Sinella curviseta. The sequence continues at coordinate 26,532,805 of CM023200.3, read as the reverse complement.
AATTTGTCACTTTAACCGAAATCATAATAGTTTCTGAGATATTCTTTGCCAATTATTATTTTTGTCTCGCGTCACCCCTAACATATATTTTTGCTATACGCTGACAACATGCTTCACATTGTAAGTAAGTAATGCTGCTCTGAGCTTCTCTGTGGTCTTCTTGTTGGCTTGCTTGCTCTACTGAAGAGCTGAGAGAAAATGCATAGCACACATGCAGCAGCAACAAGAGCTTACCACGGCAGCGCAACGGTAGACCAATACCAGATTAATTAATGTATGAGCACATATTATACTATACCTCTGCAGCAACGCAACATGAAATAATGAGAAATATGTACCGGTCGTATTTTCTGCATAACACGTGATTTTGGAATCGTGTAATATGTGAGTTTCGCGATACCCGTATTTCAATTTTGGATAATTCTCTATGATAACTTATCATTTATAAACTTATCAAACAGTTATTTGTAAACCGTTCTGTGAATAACTATATGAAAACATGTGTGTACTGTAGAATGAATGAAATAATCAATCAATGTATGGGGGATGTTTTGACGTTAGTGTGTGAAACAGTGATTAGAATTTAATCTATTTACGCAGGAGGAAATTACAACGAGATTATCGTCAATACAATCTATTTAAATTGGAGCAGGCGCCAGAGATTCCGACCTTGATTACCAACTATCCTGGAACTGTACGGATGAATGATTCGTCGTCGTCTTTCGTCGTTATGATTATGTTGTCCCAACTTGTTTATTTTTTCGATTGTTGCTTATTTTTTATTATATAGAACATTTTGACTCAGATAAAGATCCTTAGGTCAGCAATTGTTCAGCGATATTCACAAAACTTAGCAGTTGGGAGGGAAACAAAACAAGCAATTATGGTGTAATCTGATTGAAAAATAGGTAGCACACAATGGGAATAAGCGTAAAGTATCACTTTTCTTCGACTCTACTTGGAATCGCTGTTATATCTAAAATTTGTCTACTAATTGTAAGAATTGATGCATTGTACTTTTCCATTTTCACATAAAACGCAACGTATGTACATATCTAATAAATCGTGGAAAAATATTTTGTCGTCCTAAACACTGGAATACATACCACATACATTCATGCAGCATTTACTTAAAAATGCTGAATTGGGGTCAGTGGATGGCCAGGAAAGTGACAAGAAATTGGCTTGCATGTTTCAAATAAAATTGTAATCGTACTTCCAGATATCCAATGTTTATGTATTGGTTAAGTATGCTAAATAATAACGCATAATATTTATTAATATCTCTACGTTAGTGCAAAATTAATTTGTGATCGTCCTTGCATGCACGATTTTACTCGCACTGAAGTCTAGAATCTAGAATCATGCCGTATACACATTTTGTATGTGCATGTCCTTTTATGTACTTGGGAATTGGATGCGCGTATTACCAGTCTAGTCAAAAAGAAATGCATCGTGGTTACATGGCAACTGGTGGCAAGCATATGCCTCGAAATCGTTTTTCCTTTTCTACGTGTCCCTATGTTCCTGTTTGTCCCTTATCCTCTCCGTCCTGTAATATGGATCACTGCGAGTATCACCAATATGATTCCATTAGCGTACGAGGGATAGCTTGTTGAAGTTTGAAACAGTAGCACAATGTAAACAAACGGAAACTGCTGAAAATCGACTAGTAAGTGTGATTATAATCCGCATTTCAGTACATTTAGAGCATGATTCGCATCACTGAAAGTCAATACATATTCCGAGGAAATTTAACACTGCACAATAAATTTTACTCCCATTTCCATAACCTGAATTTTTTTCAAGAGAGCATTTGTAGAAGCATTAACAAGTGTAACACACAATACAACAGTATCAAGTGCTATTGTGGTTTCATAATATTGCTCCTTATTAACTACCGGAAGCATTAAATGTTTGAAAGGTAGCTGTCTTGAAAATTATTTCAGGGCTCCGAATATTTTGCTAAAACAATTATTATGATACATGAGTAAACTACAGTAAAATAAACTTGCGTATTTTATTTTTAGCCCCAAGCAATCTGCTGAGTTTGTTGCAAACCGTGATCAAATGTCTAAGGAACAGATTCACCTTCTAAGCATTTTTCCAGCGGAGGTGAGTACTCAACTAAACGTTTGAGCAACTTTAAGCTAAATTTATAAGTGAGTAAATTACATAATAAGCAACGATAAATTTTTTTAATCACTTTTCATTTTTTTACAGGTTTGGTCAATGATCATTGAACCAATGCAAGATTCCGAAACCCTGCAAAATATATACGACTCCTCCCTCTACCTCCGCGGGTTCCTAAAAGACAAGCGCATCTTCTATTTGTTCCCAAAGGTGTGGAGCATATTCCAGGGATTTTACGAAACAGTATGCATATCTAGCTCCTACCAGAAACTAAGGCAATTAGAATGGAATGAAGAAGATGAAGAATCAGTGGAATGTGACACATGTGGAAGGACAAGGAAGGAGAGACATTATTCTCCAATGCTGGCGCTTCGCTTGGTCTGCAATACTTGGACAAAAGCAATAGACAGTGTTTATCAAAGCGTACCCTCTGAAACCTCAACTAACCTTTGCGTGCCATATTTCATAAATTATGAGTTTGAGGCTCATTTAGGTGAAAACCATTTGGAAGATTTCTTATATCATTTTAGTGCAACCCACGGAACGGGTTCTACCGACAGGAATCCCTTTCTCGGAAGAGCACTTGAAATTCGGCATGAGCATGTGGCTCGTCCATATCGAGCACAGCGAGTTCTTGATATATTGGAAAAATACGGAAGGCATGTGTGGTACTGCAAATTAGAGTTACATGTTGAAAATCACCATGAGAGGTTATATCGTAATTTAAGAAAATGGCTGGAGCTAATGCCCAACTTGAAGGAGCTCAGCATTGACGTCGATGATTCAAAGGAACTGGAACCGCATTTACTTCCAGATCTTCAAGCAGAGATAAATTTGAATGGTTTGACGCAATTAGAAAATCTCAAGTACCTCCTCACACCAGTACTTCCATTGCCAATTTTTAATGAGATCATTCAAAAAAGTGAAAACCTGTCAGTTTTGGATATGTACGGAATCATGTTTTCCACAGTGGCAATGCCCAAATTGAGACAGCTTGAAGCAACGGTTCTTGCTGTGGATCAATTTGCAAATATGGAGCAGGGACAGTGGAATCCGGAATTGAGTAACATCATTATTAATTTTGCAAAATACGGAACGGTGGAATGGTCACGCCTTTTTTCGTTGCTAGGGAACAAGTGGGGGCCCACATTAACTGATGTGACAATAACGCTTCCAAAACCCAATAGTCGCGCTGAACAACAAAAGATTGCCAGACAGTGCAAATTTCTTAGACTCAATCTGCCAACTGTGAAGCGTTTCCAGGTAACCATTAGAAGCTACACATCACTGGACTTCATCCTGCCCATGAGTGGTTCCCTGCAGGAACTGGATATCACTGTAGCCTTTAGCACGGTGGATGGACGAAGAGATTACCCGAGTGTTGAGGAGGAACAAATTATTCAGTTTATTGGTTTCGCCGATCGCATGCTTCATTCAAATATTTGGATTCTTTTTCCAAAATTGAAGGTGGTATCTTATGAAGAGAGGGTAGTTGAATATCCTTATCGAGACATTTCCACAGGCACACGGGCGCGATGGAGAAGGCTAGTACAAAGCAATCAGATTGTAACTGTATGACACTTGGCTGGATCTCATGTACATTCATTTTGTTTTAGTAGAAAAATCAATCCCCAGTATTTAGTAAGGAAATAACTATATAAAGTAAATGTTGAATATTTAAGTGTAAAATTTGTTGTCGTACACCGTAATATCATTGCCTACTTTTCCATGTAAACTAATTGAAAACAGTATCGGTATGTTTGTACTTACCTAATATCCTAATTTACCAAATTATGTTGCTACAATGCGAAATAGGCTAATTACAACTCGGTCACAACATATGTAAATGAGTAATTATCATTACAATAACTTAATCTGGTTTTTCAATGTGGGACGAGGTCACCTTGGTTCCTGCAACTGGTAATCCAATTCAGGATAGAATGTAATTACATGACAATTAACAAGAAAGCTACAGTATGCCACCGGCACAATGCAGTTTTTTGTTTGCATAAAATATTTAAAATAAATAAATAAAAGTAAAAATTTAAGTTGAAAGTTGTTTGTAATATCATCGTTGGTTATGCGGTACATTCATTTGCATATGCATTTATGAATGCACTTTCACCCAATGGACGTGAAAATCCGCAACATTTGTGGTGTATTGTTAACTTTAACCTAGTAATTATTTACCTTTCATAAAATTTTGCTGTGCTTTTTTTGTTAATTATGTTTTGGTTTATAATCTAAGATAATAATTTACAAAGCGACGTAGCTAGCTAGCTGATCTGTCGATCCATCATCATCATCATCATCACCACCAGCTGCTTCCCTTCTCTCTCCTTCTCGCGTCATCATAGCAAAGAAGGGTATGGCAAAGAGAGCGAAGCATCTCGCAAAAAATAATGCAGGACAGTATACCCCTCTGTTGCTATGTCTTTTAGATAGCAAGCAACGGGAAAGGGAGAATAGACTCACGCGGTCTCTCTCACTCTCTCCTACACAACACATACACAACAGCCAGCAGCAATGCTCCACTTCTCCGTCTCTCTCCTTCTCGCTTTACAACGTGAAAGGGTATGCCAAAAAGACCAAAGCAGCTCACGAAACTTAACACAGGGCAGTATACCCCTCTGTTGCTATGTATTCTGCTGCTTGCTGTTATGTTGGTTGGTTGAGTTGAGTGCTCCTGTTGCGTGTTGTTGGTGTGGTGTTTTTTTGTTGTGTGTGTAGCGCGAACAGGTGGAGTGCGTGGCGTGCAGAGGTCGGTAAATATGTCCAACGTTTGGAGTAATTACAAACGTCACGTTCATATTACTACTATTGTTGTGGCATGTTGTTGTTGTTTGCGGGGGTGTTTTTTGTTGTTGTGAGTATGGAAGGGATCGTGCATTTAGTGCGTCACGCTCAGAGGGGGTCAGCGGGGGTCTCCGGTGAGCGTGATTTTAAATGTTAAAAGGGGTGACCTGTAACAATGACATGGTGGGAGGGGGTCTGAAAAATCGATTTTTAGCCTGACGTACTAAATGTACGATCCCTAAAGAGATGGTGTTGGTGTCGTGGAGCATTTACATTGGATTTTGAAACAAGTGATGGGTTACTGCAAATGCAATGGGATGTTGCAAATATAATGGGATTTTGCAACTGTAATGGGTTGTTGCAAATGTTATGGGATGTTGCACATGCAATGGGATTTTGCAACTGTAATGGGTTGTTGCAAATGTTATGGGATGTTGCACATGCAATGGGATGTTGCAAATGTAATGTAAAAATGTAATGGCAAAAATAATGGGGTTATCCTCTGGGCCCACATGCTTCCTTCGCTGTATATATGCTGAATATTGCTCTTGGTTGTATTTAAAACAATGGGTAAACAAACGAGCAGCTACAGCTGTGTGTACTACTGGGTGTCTTTTGAACGAACCGCCAAACTTGGTCTCCTTATGGGGATAAATGGGGATCAGTGAGACAACTGACAGCTGGAAGTGGGATCAATCAAAGACATGCGCCAAAACTGATCACGTTTGTACATTGTAGAGATGAAAGCTTTTTTGTCAAGTTCGGCTATCCTAACTGATTTCACAAACCTTATAGATTGAAATTGGAACTGCGATCTCTTTAATTGTTGGCGACTTAGTCGCCAACGGGCCCCCTTCTAGTCAAGTATACGTAAATAAAAAATGTTCTCATGGCACACCATAACAGTATTTTGGCTTACAATTGTAAAGATAAAAGTTCTTGCGGGCAAACAAAATACGACACCCTACTGCATAAAGTACTACATTTCTCTACTACACTGGTGGTGCAGTAATTCCTAATGGAAATCAATCAACGGGAAGATAAACTAAAGTAATTGTTATAGTCTTTTGATTCCTTCAATCCTGCCAAAAAATTATATAAATTTCGGGAGTTGAGAATTAATTTTACCTTTCCACAATGTTTATGGAATTTCCAGCCTTATGATTTCATTAAAGATATGGTCCTTTTTTCCCAGATGGATGTACCACTTTCAAATGTTCAAAAAGGAAGGATCGAAAATCTATATACTAACGAAAATGATCATTTTACTAATCCGGTATCACAATGATTTTATTCCATACATCATCAAATAATGATTTCAAAAATTCAGTAAATGTTTCTAGTAGAACATTTCACAACAAGTATGTCTACCCTACCGTCAACATTAGTGTATGTTAACACCATAAATCTGCTGCTTGGGATCTATTATATTACAAAAATATCTCCAATTCCTTGTCCTCGCCATTTGATTGTTCATGTAAAAACCCGTTGTAATTGGAATTGTACGGAAGTACGCCTTCAACCGTGACAATACCCAAAGTTGAAAATAATAAATTCTCACCACGAAATATTAGTGTAAAGTACAAAGCGGACACATTTCTTCAGCCACCATTCTCTGCTATCAGAAAGAATGACCTCTGACAATATCCTACGCAAACTTTTTCAAGGTTTAAAGTCATAACCTCTTGCTGGCATGTGTCAAGAAAGTCCATGCCAATTTTCAGCCAATTCGATGAAATTGATTCTAAGAAAATCCGTGCACCGCGGGAAGTACAATGCCGCAATTTACCCCATCCTACTAATATTGCGATGGACATAGTTTGCATTGCTGAATACGAATCTAGCATTCGTTTTACTAAATAATTACTTCGGTTCTGAGCCGTACCTACTCCTTATGAACTTACACTTTGAGGGAGCTTGGAGCAACATTTTATGCAGCGGGTCATTACACTACCTACAATTCCCAGTTTCAAATTAAATGTCCAATTTGTTTGCCTAAACAATTTATAATGTATTACCAGCACACATCGACTAACCCAGGTAAATTATTAAACGCATTTAATTGACAAATTGAATTACTCAACGTCTCTCAATAAGATATCAAATAATGACGCACCGGAAATCCTTCACGTTCCCAAATAACGACACTAATAACACGTATTGACTGTAATAATGTGCAAAATTCACACTTGCTCATAAATCATATTATTTAATGCACTTAAACTTATGAATTACTCCATCATGTTAGAAGGTTCAAATGATACACTGAAGTCGGATACCATAATCCTCAACTTGTACGGCACTGTTCATAAATCTGATCTAATATTTGGGTTCTCTATCATTGACTTCCCTATAAGAAAATTGATCACTTAATCCGAAATCAAAATAGTTTCAGAGATATTCATTGTCAATTATTATTTTTTATCTCGCGTCACCCCTAAAATACAATTTTATGGTACGCTGATAATATGCTGCACATGACGGGCATGAATGCTGCTATTGAAGCATGTGTACTCTGCTTGTTGGCTTGCTGTACAGAAGAGCTGAGGGGAAATGCATTGCAGACAAGCAGAAGCAACAAGAGATTACCACACGGAACCACATAGCTATACCATATTTTGGTCGATTAAGGAATGAGTGAGCACATGTTTTACCTCCACAGGAACGCAACATGAAATGAAATAATGCGGATCCTGTAAACTTACACTGGATATATTTTATCATATTTAGAGTACAACGGGGTGGGTTAGAGGTTCACCAGCATTTTTGATGATCCTTCCACAAGTAAATTAGTATGGTGTGCGCTGTGTATGCCTTTTCCCCGTATACAGAACTGAATATGCTTATACCTTTTTGTTCTGTTCCCCTTCATTTGTCGCTCTGCTTCCAATACCTACATGAATGAAAATAGGTTATCAATACACACGAAATCAACAGAAAAACAAGGAAAGCATAAGTCCACAGGTTGCAAGTACACACAAAGAAACCGGTTTTCCTTTCTTTTGTTCACATCTTCTTCATCTCCATTGTGATCCTAAAATGCGCTCGCTCAATTTTTCCAACTCTCAGTATCATTCCACTTACCTAGGTGATAGTTGCACTAGTATTACACCTGTTGTTCCTATACCACCTAATGTATTACTTGTTCGATTTTTTCGTCTTGAAGTTTTAAGACAAATGTCAACAGACAAAAACTTTTGGTAAACACCAAATCTTTACCATTGTGTACAAATAAAACATGTATCCAGTCACTGACCTTTGATGTTTTAGAGTGTGCCACGAAATATCAAAATTTAACGGAAAATAAAATACATTAACTTCATTAAAGTGTGTTTGCACTCAACATGGAAAGCAAAAGTGAGACAGATAATGGGTACGTAACAACAAACAGTAACACAATAATTTCAGACCACGGTATAAATTGTGCTACAATTGCTAGTATTATCATTATGATATGTGAGCGAATCCCAATAAACCGCAGTCGAAATCATTCTGCATTTTATTTTTTAGCTCTCTGTCCAAACAATCAGTCAAGTTTGCCGCAGCCCAGGATAAAATGTCCAATGACGAGATTCACCTTCTGAGCATTTTTCCAGCGGAGGTGAGTTCAAAACTAATTGTAAATATGAAAGCACTTTTTTGAAATTACATAATAAGCATTTAAACATCTTTTCATCTCTCATGTTTGAAAGGTTTGGTCAATGATCTTTGAACCAATGCAAGATTCTGAGACCCTTCAAAATATCCATGATTCTTCTCTCTTTCTACGCGGGCTCCTACGAGGAAAGCGCATCTTCTATTTGTTCCCAGAGGTGTGGAAAATATTCCAGGGATTTTACGCAAAAGTGTGCAACTGGAGCTACAACCAGAAAATGAAACAAATGACAAGAATTGAAGAAGCAGAAGAAAGAGAAATGGAGTGTGATGCATGTGGAAGGAGAAGAATTGAAAAATATTATTTTGCAATTCTGGAACTTCGCCTGGTCTGCAAGTCTTGGACCAAAGCAATGGACAGGGGTTATGACAGTGTACTTGCTAATAACTCAAATGCCCTTCATGAGCCAGATTTCATAAGCTACGAGTTTGAGGAACCCTTTCAGGCAAGTAATTTGCGATATTTCATGAATCATTTTAGTGCAAGCCACAGCACTGGTTCCACAGATAGGAACCCCTTTCTAGGACGGGCACTAGCCATTCCGGATCGAGAACCACTTGCTCTTGACCTACTAGAAAAATACGGAAAGCATGTGTGGTACTGCAAATTACAGTCGGCGCATGGGAAGCTCGATACTCGATTCTATCATAACTTAAGAAGATGGCTGGATCTACTGCCAAACTTGAAGGAGCTCTACATTGAGTACGAGGATTCAGAGGAAATGTATCCTCATTTGTTGCCTGGGCTACAAGCAGAGGTTAATTTGAATGGCTTGCCCAAATTAGAAAATCTCAACTACTTCTTTACCCACGTGCTTTCAGCGCCAATTTTCAATGAAATCATTCGGAAGAGTGAAAACCTGTCGAAATTGGAAATGTACGGAAGCATGGCTTCAAGCATGACAATACCCAGTTTGAGGGAGCTTGGAGCAACATTTTATGACGACGGTCAGTTTGCAAATATTGAGCAGGGACAGTGGAATTCTGAATTGAGCAAAATCAGTCTGGATTTTGAAAGCTATGCAACACATAGTTTTGTGGAATGGTCACGCCTTTTTTCTGTGCTGGAGAACAAGTGGGGGTACACGCTGACAAACGTGACGTTAACGCTTCCAAACCCCAATAGTCGCGCTGAACAACAAAAGATTGCCAGACACTGCAAATTTCTTAGACTCAATCTGCCTTTTGTAAAATTTTTTGGAGTAACCATCAGAAGCTACTCATCGCTGGACTTCATCCTGCCCATGAGAGGTTCTCTGGAGGAACTAGATGTCATCATAAACTTCAGCACGGCGGATGGACGAAGGGACTACCCCGGTCTGGAGGAGGAGCAAATTATTCAGTTTATGGGATTTACCGACCGCATGCTTTGTTCAAATATTTGGAAGCTTTTTCCAAAATTAAGGGTGATAAGATGCAGAGGCAATTTTGGGGTTTGTACATATAAAGCCAAAGACGCACGGCAGTGGTCGGAAATGAATGTGTGAAACAATCAGCATGGAACTGCTTTTGTGCGACATTATCAGAAAATCAAATTGCTTTAATTATACGCAGTTCTAGTATTTGGATAGAAAAGTATAATAATATTCATGTAATGCAATTTGGAGCAGTAATTTGTAATCTTATTTGTATTTGTTGTAAGTAATATTATTACTTTTGTTAATGTCAGAATACAATATTCCACCGCGTAAAATTTGATTTGAACTTAAGTGTAGTGTAAGTTGTTAATGAGATAATTATGAATTATCAAAAGGTTACATCAAATTGCTGTACAAGGTTTGGTATCAATTTTTGTATGTACGTTTTAATTCAGTGGGCGTGGGCGTCATCCCATTTTTCATTTGCTTACGGTTTTATTTAAAAAATACACTGAAATTAACTCGTTGTTTGTAATTTTTATCAAGTTTATTTTTCAGCTGAAAATTCAACTAGGTATGTATTTTTTCCATTGGCGATATCAATTCACCTTTTGCCATTTCTCAATTGCTCTTATTAGTTTCGTGTATGTTTAGAGAAGTCATGTGTTGTTTGTTAATCTAGTTCAGGTGCACCTTGTATTCAGTGCACAAGGCAAAGTTGTATTGGTTTATCCTTTGGTTAAATGCTTTGGTTTATAATAAAGTGACATCCGTTCAAATGATAATATGAATGATAGTAAGATTACATGCCGCATATAATTTGTTACTTCTCGCTGATCATGTGACGCGATAATTTCATATTTGCGACCAATCAGTAAAGTGAACTATAATTTTTGTCATTCGACTTTTTAACATACAAAATACATAAATTGATGACACATTTGCCGGCTTGGAGAATTATAATTGCACATTGAGTCAACGGTGAGTTGAAAATATTATGGGTACGTTTGGATATATACAATATTATTACCACAATATCAAAACGAATAATTAGTAGTTACAATCAGCATCACATTTCTAATTATAATTACATGTGATTAAAAAGTATTGTATTTTAATGGTAAATGGTCCAAACTAAGGAGATACATATATCTAGTCACTGATAATTTGTTTTCTACACAAATGACTTTTGTATCGTATTTACCTAAAACGAATATTATGTTCTTTGTCAGCCGCAAAAATGTTCACTTCAAACTAACACTCATTTCTCTCCGGAAAGTTTCATCGTGGTGATGGGTAGAGCATCAGTTTTTCAAGTACAAGTTGCATGAAGCATGCATGCTGCATATGCGATACTCACAATTAGTATAATATGTTTTGGTAGTTTAGGTTTAGGTATAGCAATGTGGTAGGAAGAACGCGAACGGCATCTTTCTGTTCTGTCGTAGCGAGAAATTCTGCGAGACAGCTGGATATGATTACATACTCCGCTTGCTTGCTCATTTTCACATTTATTTCCACTTTCCATTCTGCTTAGTGTAAACATTCACGTTAGATATAGTGTGAAGTTAAGGCCTTTAGCCGGTATTTTTATATAAATTTATATTGATACATAGTAATACACAATTAACACCATTGATATTAATAAGTTGAGTGTAACTAACGGGCATATAACTGCCAACTTTTCCCACATGAGAAAAAATGACAACTGCTGACCTAATAATTGGATCAAGTGAGTTTGGAAGAAAGTTGGATAAGAATATTATTTCTGGTGAGCCACAAAAATTGTAAAACGATTTCGTATTAACAACAAACTTTGTTACTTGAAATGTGAGGAATATTGTACATGGAAACTTTGTTACCCATTTTCGTAACCAAATATGTTGTTTGTTGTCGTACATAGGTTTACCAAGAAACTAGGTGTACGTTTGCGGAAAGATATAAGAACTAACATCAAACCAAAGACATGGAGTCCAACAGCGATGACCGGGTCAAAGGGATACAGTCGACTGTTGTCAATGCCGCCAGCACAGCTTACGTCTTCGGACGTGGTGAAAGAGATTTGAACGAGAAATTACAACTACTCAATATATTTCCAGAAGAGGTGATGAAATGGAATTTAAAATAATGAAAAATCTTTGAACAATCAAAACAACGCTGACTAATTGCCATTCTGTACTTTACCATTATGCTTTTTCCAGATTTGGGTAATGATCCTGGATTCCGTACCAAACGAGTCTATGGATTTCCAGAACGTTAGCAATTCATCACCATTTCTGAGGAACCTCTTGTTGGAAAGGCGCTCATTATTTCTATTCCTGCAAGTCTGGGAGATGCTCGAGAGATATTACTGGAAAATCTGCAAACGTGATTGGCGTCAGTGGCTCAAAAAAAATATGTAAAAAGACGAACCGAATCTGTGAGTATTAGATGTACAGCATGTGGAAGGACCAGAAGGCGACGGGAATGCTCACCAATATTGCACCTTCGGCAAGTGTGCAAATCCTGGGTAAATGCACTGGACAAATTTTACCAGAATAACCCAGTCCACTACCGCATGCAACATGATGATTCGAACAAATTCCAGAATATTTCCGGTTGTGGGCTGATTGGCTACGAGTTTGAGCCTGCTGGAATGGAACAAGCTGAACATGTCTTGGCGCACTTTAGTGACAGCCACGGCAGGGGCTCCAGCGATATAAGTCCTTTCGTGTCACGAGGGCTCAGGCTCAACTTTTCCTCACTTGACACTCCTGAGATTGAAGAGGAAAACGTTTTAAGCGTTCTCAGAAAATACGGAAAGCACGTCCATCATATCGCATCCATGGGAACTATTGGTGAGGATGGAGTCAGATTCTACAGGAATCTTAGAAACTGGTTGGAGCAGACCGTCTGCTGCAGACGCCAAATTTAAGGACACTCGACCTTATCTACTCCCAAAGGCTGAAACCACAAGAACGAAGAGCGTCTGATGAGCGAGTTCAAGTTGAAGTGACTTTAACGGGGCTACCCCAACTGGAGAAATTAGAGTATCTGCGGACACAGCATCTTCCATCAGCAGTTTTTGATGAGCTTGTGCGCAACAGCAGTAACTTGAGTATGTTAGAACTTCCTGGCAAGAATACATTCACTCAATTTCCTCTTCCAAATTTGAAACAACTTTCTCTGATGCGCTATGGGGAACCGGATATCAGAAGCATGGAAGCCTGTCAATGGAACTGGCCCCTGACAAAACTGTTCTTGGTCTCAGAAGTTTTCATTGAATGGTCTAGACTCTTTACATTGCTCGAGAGTAAGTGGTCGCAGACGTTGACCGATTTGGTACTGACTCTACTTGCACCAACTTGCCTTCAACATGAAAAAAAGATAATGGAGAACGGCAAAACAATGCAGCTAAATCTTCCATTGGTTCGACGTTTCAAGGTTACAATTAGCAGCTTCTCTTCGTTGGATTTTATTTTGCCCATGAAAGATAATTTGGAACGTTTGAGTATTTATGTTGCATTTGATGTTCAAAAGTGGAGTGGCGACGAATTGGCTGAAGCTGTTAGAAAGGGAGAAACCATACAATTTCTTGGTTATTACAAGCGGTTCTTGGAATCCATCATTTGGTCACTTTTTCCAAAATTGAACAAATTGACATGTAGGGAGACATTTCATCCAGCCGCTACTGTGCCCAGATTATTTCAAGGATCTGCCAAAGTGGCAAGGTCCTGGAGGCACAGCAGAATAGAATGGCGTTCCTTTATGGGAAAGTAAAATTGCATTTCGTTTTGTTATGTTCGTATTATTAAATTTTTTACCAAACAAAATTTTATCATAAATAATGTGTTTATTCATGTATTGAAAAATAGTGTCGTAACAGTTTTAGTTGTTTTGGAACTATGTGCGTACTTTGTTCTATGATATCCTCAAGCAACCTGCGGAAATAAATTTTCCATTTATTTGCCTTAACTGATGAACTAATAAATAAATTTGCATATAATGGGGCGGGATCGGCATTTTTGGGAGGTGCGGGAAAAAATTATCTTCAGAGTACCACGGAAGATTATGGGCGTCTGGCAAAATACGTATAAAATTACAGATGCATTCATAGACATACCAGGCCATAAAGTCGCGGATTAAATTAATTTTTAATAGTTTTCGGAACGCAACTTTAACATATTAATCAGAAACACATTCCCGTATTGTCATGACCCTAACCTGAACAGTAGCATATTAATTATCATTCAACACGCGTTCCGTTTCTGTGTACGTAAATAAATTTCAGGTGTTTTTCTAAAAGACAACAGTGCTACAATCTGGCACAAGTCGTGCTAGTGGATTCATTTTGGAGCAACAAAATATCAGAAATGCATAGCATTGGAAATCTTATACTGGTCGTCTCCATCATCTTATTTTATTTATTCCTATTTGTGCCAGTGGTGTCTGTAAACAGCAGCCACAAAATATGAAAGAATAATGCGTCTAAAATCCTTAACCCTGTGACGCCTCACAGATAGGACATATATAAATAGATATATTGAATCTTTCAAAACTGTTCAAGCTTAGTTGTTTTGTGCATCTTTAGTGACGGTACTGGTTTTAACTACACATTGAAACGAGTTCCAACACCAACTTATACCGGGCAAATGCGGAAGCAAATCCATAAATTGAGCCCTTGTCCGTCGATTCAGGCAGAACAATGCAAATAGTAAAACTGGCGCAAGGCGATGTGCACATTCAATTGCAATTACCAATACAGGTTTCACGGAATGTTTGTCAGGATCGTGATAGTACCAGGTCAAGAGTGGAACAACGTCAGTTCCTCCAATGATCAAAAAGAGTTTAAGAAAAAACATAGCCCTGCAATTACAAAACTTAATTTGATTACAAACTTGCAAAGATGTCTACCAAATTGTATCAAATGAAGTATAATCACATGCTGTACAAAAATACCTGGTTTCCTTAGATTTTTGTAAGCTGGAGCTTCCCAATCTTTCCATGCTCACAACTCTTGCCTTCCAGAAAATGTGAAAGGTGAGGGCGATAACTGGAGCGTTAAGGAGTAAAAAAATTGCCATTGGGATGTAGACGTAGTATCCTCGAAATGCCTTTGCGACGAAGCATACCCTGTTACCATATCCTGGAACTGGCACCTGTGACAATGGATTTTTATACACAAGGTCGACGCAGTAAAAGGACAACACAAGAAGAAGAGGTATTCCCCAACCGCATATACATAAGCGTCGGAATACTTGCGTCTGTCTGTCCTTAATGTGAACTATTGTTTCACGTCGAAATACTTTGAGAAAATTAATGTTCAAGAGGGTTAGCCACATCAAGCTCGCCAAAAGGAAATAGTGCGAAGCCAGGGCAATTGCTACGCAAGACCACCCAAGTGTTGTAATCTTGGCAGTTTCATTATAAGAATAAATGGCAAGAATGGTATATGAAAGCGTCGAGCAGCCAGATTTTCCAAGTATGGATATGCTATACATTAGCACATTGCGGTTGTGTTGGTTATGTTGCTTTAACAGCAGAAGATATATCACCACAGTAGCTAACGCGAACACGAATGCAATTGCTGACGTAATTGCACTTGCTAACGTCTTCCCAAATTGTCTTGGCCGTATGGGTGGCTCGTCTGATTTACAGGATACAACTATAAATTCATCAGAACGTCCGCTCACGGATCCACTTGGAGTATATGTGCCATCAACACAAAAGTGCATGTCATCCCTCAAGACCAACTTCCTGCGACCTTTGTAAAATACAACAGGAGCCAGTTTCTGTGGATTCTGTTGGAGCATTGCTAGTTTGATGTAGGCTTTTTGACCATCACTATTGTCCGTTGAGGACCACAATTTGAAAATATTCCTTGCAGGAGTTTGCTCCGGTTTGCATTGAGACGACAGGGCATCCTCCAAGTACATTACCAACCGACGGGTGTTGTAATTATGGATGTTATAGTCTACACTGTTGTCTGCCAAATACAATGTTGGACTCCATCGTTGCTGATCCTCTGAGAGCTTTCGACAAGTTCCAGTTGTATCCAATGCCTCGTCCAGATGACAACACTTGGGAAGATACGTAGTCTTAGCGGGATGAAAAGGACATACGCGAAGCGTGGTGGAGTATTTGTTGAAGGATTGAAAGCAATAATCTCTGCCTGGGCGGAAATAGTACAGTCCATCGAAAAACTCTCCAGTTTTCAGAAAGTGGGCCGGGATGTGTTTTGAGGCACCAGCTATAGTTTGATAAGCCCTCGTCCCTTGAGAATTGGTTTCATTTTTTGAATGTTGCATTTTACCGTCTTTCCGACGGAAAATGACTTCTCTTGAATCGGCTTCTTTGCAATTGAGGAAGTAGTGATGAACCCTGTTACATGATATGCAACATTTACAAATATACATATGTGAATAAATGATTGTCATGTTATTGTTAGTTACACGTCTACCTTAAGTTAATTTCGAAATTCTCTTGTTGCTCATGTGCGTTAAAGTTTGGTGGGATGATTAGCACGTCCCCAATATCAACCTCCGATGATAAATCTGTTGCTCTCTTATAACATTTGCTAACGTCTACAAATGTGCTGGTTTCCTGAGTGCCGTCCTGACACCACGTTGAAATCGGGTAACAAAATAGAATGACGGCGAACAATAATTTAGGCATTTTTACTCTTGACGACTTAAAGCCGACATTGTAGTCACTTTGGTTTTGTCGTGTCTACAGCTTCTCAGAGTTTAGTGCAAGTTAACTGTGTCTCTGGGGACCAAATTGATGGCGGTTTCGTTTATTTAACTAAGCCTAGACGAGAAGCAATTACAAAAACATTATTTCCGTTATGAATTTCCTCACGGTTTATCCTTCCTGGAACTGTTTCACGCCAACTTGTCTTAGTACACGTTGTAATAGAAGATTTTGGGTTGTTACCAATTACCAATACCAGTGCTGGTGTCTATGTTAGAGGAAAACACTAAATACGTTACATAAGTTGTGTAAGAAATACTGGCGTCAATAAGTTGACGCATAGTATAAATATGCGTTGTTAATTATGTTGCATATTTGCATTTTGCAGACTCAACGACCGACTGTTATGGTAAGCAAAGCTTCCTCGATTACTGCGATATGGCAACACTGAATTACACTCAAAATATTATGGTTCAATAAATCTGGAGAGGAAAACAGACAATTAATCATTTCCTCGTGGATTTCGACGCATCTGGAACAGATAGTCAGCAGGAAAGTTTGCAAACGACTATAATCAGTTCACAAGGTTATTACGTCACTGTATACTTTTTGCATTCTCCCAACATTTCTAAATTTCAGAAAACGTAACAGGAGGGAGAAACTTCCTGATTACGTGTTTTGGCCGCAGGTAGTTTGTCATCATTTCTGAACCAAAACGCCATCAGTTTCGTGTTGAGAAAATGGATATTTGTATTGACGGATTAGTGTGTTTTCAAGCATTCCAAAATCGTCATTATGTGTATTCTATGTTACATGATAAACAATTGAAAAGAGAGAATAGGCATATACGATGTCGGCCTGTTTGCGTGTTGTACATATTTCACCATCATTTATACATTTCTTTGTGTTCCAAGTATTACCAAAACTAAGATCGTTCTGACATTGCTTTAACATTGTATCATCTGCGCTATTGCCAACCCACCGACCGCGAGCCCACTTGGGTTTGAAGCATACAAACTGGCAGAGCGGAGGTAACTGACGAAGGAGGACGGTCTGAAATAAAGACTGACAGTACTTTCAAAACTCCGGCATGGGTACTGCTGGAACAAAACTTTTCTCTTTCCATTATGTACAAATTCCCAGCCGACACTGGTATCACATTGCGCGTAAAATGTATCGTTACTATGGACCGTTTACTTATCGAAAAAATAAAGAGCCAATTGATGAAATAGGCACGACTGCAACCGAAACCAAAGGTAATAAAGTTGTGTACTGTTAAAACTGTTCTTGATGGTTTAGGATTACGCGATGACTTCCAATTGTAAAAAAGTGTCGTACTTTCAGGCTAGCTTATAAAAATAGGATAACATGCTACATCAAATTTGTCATTTCACTGTTGAACTCGTGATGCGCTAATTCCAAAATGATGACTAATCAGTGGAAAGTAATCTCATTTGTCATTGTAGATAACATATAGAAAAAGTACGACATATATCTGTAACCTCGGGAAGTTAAAACGACACAGTGAATCAACGGTGAGTTGAAAATGTCATCCATATGTAGAATGAAAATCAATTTTCTTTTTTGCTGGGAAAGTATCTGCAGATCATTCACAAAACAAACTATCTTAACACCATAATAATATTTTCAGCTGTGCAATATGGTTATGTCAACATTTAAAGTGAAAGTTATTGTGTACTAAGGTGCTTTATAAAATAATTTATGATACGTTTAGTATATATATATATGTATATATATATATATATATATATATATATCCATATCTAGAATCTTCATACTTTTTCATTTTTATGTATTTCAGTTTTAAGCTGACGAATCAACTAGGTATGTATAGATTTTCTTTCGCATTAACCATACATCTTTTTTCACTGGCTTACTATTCACTTCTTTAGAGAAGTGATTATTGTTCATTAATATAGTTCGTGTACACATTGGATACAATGCACAGCACATATTGGTGTATTGATTATGCTTTTGTGTTAATAATAAAGAGTGTTATATAATTGACAATGTTCTTCATGACAAAGCAGAAGAGTGATCCATTTCCTCTCCCACATTATCGTTCATTCAAAAAGATTGAAAATTGCATACTTTGTATTTATAGCTTGTAGTCTACGCATCCCCACATTAATTCTGATGTAATTAGAAGGCACATCTTGTTCATGAAGATACTGCTGGATCATAAACTGTTTATCAAATCGATATGGTTAACGCATTTTCTGAAGCCGTCTAGGTACAGCAAGTACACACTAGACATATTCAGATACAAAATAAATGACGTTTTTCGCAATAGGCGCACGATACCATCGTTTGCTCTGAATATTTTTATTCTGAAATAACCTTTGACATACTATTTGTAAAGCTTGGACTTCATAAAGAGATATGTTGCTTACTGAACAGCAAAAAACACAAAATGCTAGTAAACAGTTTTGATGTCTGACCTTCACCAAACTGACAAGCATGATGTCAAAAGTAGAAGTGGTTCTCCTGCTCATTGCCAAAACAATTGATACTTTAGTCTGCTCCCTCTGACTGATAATTCATACTAACGCTGTGACACTTTTTTAAGCTTTTCTCTGGATGGATGGGATGACGAATGAGTAGTATTTCACCAACTCAATACTCGTATGATTGCAGTCATTACATTTGCCAACCAGAACTGCACCAGTCTGCATTCGGCTCTCATACCCACTTCTCGATACACATCTGGAAAGTGAAGTGCATCCACATATTCTCTGGAACTAAAGTTGTCAACGTGATACACTTTATGCAGGATTCCGGCGTATTTAGAATGGGGAAATTCGTCATCACTGTGAAACAAGTACAATTTTACTCTTATAAAATTTCATGTTGCATAACATTACCGAGAAACGTCTGGGATTATTACTAGAACAAAATCGTCATTTTGACTTTCAGATTGCAATGTGGCGACATTGTAGATCCAACGAATCCCAGCGGAGTGGCAGTACACCGCTGGGGATTGCAGGTTTGTGGATTGTCGTCCTGTTTAAATTAAACTATTTTTTCGTTTGCCCAGTGATTTTTCCCAAGGAATGTATACATGTTTGATGTCTACAGTAACATTTTAGTAACGTAAAACACAATTAAAACACTAATTGTTAATTATCAGTTTACTGTATTTGTTCCGGTCAGCTACTATTATTTTATTCGGCGTCACATTATATAATTATTATTACCTGGGATTATGACGGATTGCGAATAGTAATGCTGAATAGTTCAACCCGAGGTGATAAATCTTTCAGGTTACTGATGAAACCCAAACGAATTGTAGTATTAGGTATTTTGCAAAAATGACTATAATGACGTTTGCATCATATGTATATGTAATGCATATTTCCCTAGTCATCTTGTCTAGTTCAAATTAATACTCATTTCTTCCTGGAAATTCTCATCGTGGTGGTAGATCAAGCATTATTTTTTCATGGACAAGTTCATTTCCCCACCATCCAATATTATGGCGTTTTCTGCCATAGAAACCATTGCTAAGCTTCAAACAAATATTTATTTAATGACACATATATAAAGCAGATGTGCCACATGTATAACAGTTTTGTGATCATTTCACTTCTCAGTTTTATTGATTAAAAATATTTGAATATGGTATGCTTAATTACAGTAGTGACAGAAAACAAATGTATGACTGAGTGTAGCTGATAACTCCCTTTCGGCTGTTATTTATCTTGGTTATTCCACACAAACTTGCTAATACCAACATATTTGTTTCTGGTTTTGGCAACCAACATAAAACAATGCAGTAATTCTAAAGAAAGGAAGACTGTCGTTGGGAAAGCATCTATCCGGTTATGTTAATAAGCCCTTCTATTATGAAATCAATTTTGGGCCATCCTTTAGCACTGCAAGCAATTGCGATGACTTTCGCATTTTCCTTAAATGTGCATGTACATTCCATGTAAGCATGAAAATGTCGGATCTAACCAAGATTACATACAGAATCGTAATGCCACAGTGTCAGTATTTACCACCTGAACTAATGAAACGTCCATTCCAATGTTAACACATGTTTCCGGAACCACCAGAATGTTCAGTTGTACACATGGTCGAGGCTGGTACTCATGGAAGCTAAGGAAAAGGTACCAGGCTGTGATTGCGAACTGAATTAAGTCGAAACATTGAAAAGGTAACCTGGAGTCCTTTGAAGTATAATCGACGTAGTAATTTGGTCGTCCTACTTGTCCTACTTGTCCTACTTACAATACTTGTAGTATTGTAATGCTTAATTAACAACTGTAAAAAGTATGATAATATTTGGCATGAATTTGATATCCGTAATTTTAGTAGAAACAGAATTTGTAATCGTTGTCATGAATCATTTACATATGCCTTTCGATGGAATGGATGTGTATACACATTCGTATTGTTCAATTTTGTCCCAGTATTTTCTTGCTTCAACTTCTATATTGATTAATGGTGTTGGTAAACAACAAATCCTTGACCGATGCAATAAGTTCACAAAAGATAGTCTTCTAATATCCGTGTTTTGAGGTTCTATGTTTTCATTTTCAAAGTCAGGCAGGACTTGACATATAGCCTTGGCATTTGTTTATGCATTTGCACAAACCCATTTGTAATTACGGTTATACGGATTTTTTAATTGTGAGGAAGCCAATAGTTTAAGCCCAAGAGTGCTAACCATGCCTCCATTTGTCACAGAATACTTAAAGGAATACCAGAAGGCTACTTCGGCACTTGCCGGCATTACAGGCGGAGACAAGTTGATCTGGCCTCCAAATAGCCCCACGGTTCATTTTTCCCCAAGACCGTATATACTTGGCCTTCTGGTCGGTGTAATATTTAGTCTTCCGGATATTTGGCACACCATACAACTTGCGAGAGGAAGGAAATTACAGAACGATGACCCACTGGAAGCCGAAATGGTAAACGTCGCATTTATAATGGGTACAGCACACGTGGATACGTTTTTCGTTACCATGTCCTCCCTATATTATTACGAAGACCTGGAAACATTCTTCAATTGGATGCTGTCGTTTGAAAAAAGATACTGGACACGCGACAAAGGTAAGTGCACACCAAGTTTACACGGGTGGTTACCCTAATATTTAGAATTTAAAAATGGCTTCCTCTTGACATTTAATAGCATTGACAGGGGAAGTCAACAAAGCAAAGGCTGGAAAGTTCACTATCCGCCTTCTAGTGCTGGCCTTCAAGCAACTAGGATTCGAATTTGCAATTGCTTCTGTAATTTTGCCAACTCTGCCAGTCAACCTATTTTCCTATCCACCGGCAAGTTTATTCATGGAGCTTTTCACCACGTGTACTCACATCTTCGTTCCAATTGAGTACAGCTGAATCCTTGTACATTTAGTAACGTTTGCAGGTAACCATGTGCTTTGGACCATTATCGTAAAAATGGGATTTGTCTCGGCGATTGAAATTATCATGGGCGTCGTGTGTCTTACGATAGCGTTAATGAAGTTCAATAGGTATTAAATTACAAATTTCTTACTAGATATATGCATTGATCACAGTTAAATCAAATGATCTTATTAAACTGTATTCGCTATAGGGACGTACAAAAATCCATGCCATTCCCTGCTGCCAGCGGATCAGCCAATGCCGTACCGGATTCACTGGTGAAGACCAATTTGTTGTATCACCAAATTCAACTACTTACAAAAGCCTTCAACGAAATGCAATCCAACCAGCTTGTAGTCTTCTTGGTATGCACTGGCGTGTGTCAAGTCAAATCCGAATTGCAGGTTTTCCGGAAACCTTCATGTGGAAGTAATGACATTGGCGCTCAGTCGCAGATTCTAACATGCATGATCACTTCTCTCTACTTGATAATCGCAGCACACACAATGTTCACTACAATCTATTTGTATGGATGTTGTGGAGACGTATATGGCACGTCTGTAAAAATACTGGCCGGCATGAATCATAAAATGAGCGGTAGGGAGACGCGCATCTACCGGAAGTTTCTGAACTCATACCAACCTATAAGGATTACATTTGGAGCGTCCCATTTCATTGAGAAGTTGACCCCTGTCGTGTTTCAGATGTTTCTCTTGGCAAGATTGGTAGACGCCTTGCTGCTGAAGTAAATCGCAACATGATCGTTGCTGGCACGGCGCTATATGTCAATGCTCATTCCTAGTTTAGTTTAATATTGACAATTGTTATGAATTTTTTTTGTGTACATAAAAATTATTTATATATTTAGTTTAGATAACGAATAAATAAAATGTGAAAGGTACATGTTATGTTTGAATGCTGATATATAACGCAAATAATTTCCTTCAAACATGAATCTAATTGAATAAAAATGTAATAAAAAAATTGTATTGAATAAGAGCTCTTCAAGTATTTTGCCTTCCAAGCATTCGCAATGCTTTAACAATTCCTTCCACCTTTCTGGTTTCGTTCCACCTCGAAAAAAATAATTTAAAAATTAATTTTTTTGACTCGGTGCTCGCTTGTTTCTCGTACGAGCCGAGCGAGCTTACTAGTAACTCGGTACGCCGAGTCTCGTTGCACAGGCCTATTGAATACGTGGAAACGTTGCCAAATGAGAACAAATAAAAGTTGGTATGTCCTTTTTCGAAATTCCTACGTATAATCTACATTTTCCCTGTTGAACTCGTGAGTCGTGAATTCCAAATGAGCCACGAATCAGTGAAAAGTACATTCTTCTCTCCATCGCTCCTTCTGGATAAAAAATTCAAAAAATGATGACGTATAATTTAAAGTGAAAGTAGTGAGGTAATCAAGAATTTCATGACGCATATGTTGGTATGGATTTTGTAGGTACAGTTAGTCGCATAATTCGAGAGACGCTAGACTTAAACCCCATGTTAAACTGCACTTTTGAAAAATTTCTCAAAAATTTAGGGATGGACCAAAAATTATAATTTTTGGAGGTCGAAGCATTCAAATATGGAGAAATTGGTCAACTCATCCCTCGTGAAAAAATATATTCAGGTTTCAGAGTTTCAGACCTTAGAAGAATCGCAAAAGTCAGCGGACACCTCTTATACATGGGTAGGATAGGGATTTGGGTGTCTCTTGACTTTTTTCAAATATTCTAAGGTCTGAAACTCTGAAACCTGAGTATATTTTTTCACGAGGGTTGATTTGATCAATTTCTCCATATTTGAATGCTTCGACCTCCAAAAATTATAATTTTTGGTTCATCCCTTAATTTTTGAGAAATTTTTCAAAAGTGCAGTTTAACATGGGGTTTAAGTCTAGCGTCTCTCGAATTATGCGACTAACTGTACATCACTTAATTAATTCCGTGTGGACATAATCCGTTTACTTTTTTGCCTGCAGTTGCGATTCCATCTGAATTATTTGACCTAGTCGATTGTCGTCTTTATGTATTCCAATTTTAAACTGATGCAACAACTGGGTATGTATTGTTTCCTTCTGCTTTAGTCATTCTTCCTTTTTCATTGGCTGACTCTTTTCTTCAGCATTGTGAGAAGTGATGCATTTCTGCGTTGTGGTTCACATTGTACATAACAAGACTGTTGTACCCGTCACAATGTGACGGGACCGAGTTTGTCAAAGGTTCCAGAGCCTTTTGAGCAAAAACCATGTCATGTCAACGTCATAAGTTCCATGATTGTC
Source organism: Sinella curviseta (assembly GCA_004115045.4). Lineage (NCBI taxonomy): Eukaryota > Metazoa > Arthropoda > Collembola > Entomobryomorpha > Entomobryidae > Sinella > Sinella curviseta. The sequence goes on along the minus strand of CM023200.3, from coordinate 26,508,539 downwards.
GAATTCTATCATTACATCCCAAATCCTATCATTACACCCCATATCCTATCATTACACCCCATATCCTATCATTACACCCCAACTCCTATCATTACACCCCAACTCCTATCATTACACCCCAACTCCTATCATTACACCCCAACTCCTATCATTACACCCCAACTCCTATCATTACACCCCATATCCTATCATTACACCCCAACTCCTATCATTACACCCCAACTCCTATCATTACACCCCAACTCCTATCATTACACCCCAACTCCTATCATTACACCCCAACTCCTATCATTACACCCCAACTCCTATCATTACACCCCAACTCCTATCATTACACCCCAAATCCTATCATTAAATCCCAAACCAATCACTAAACCCCAAATCCAATCACTAAAACCGTAATCCTATCATTACACCCCAAATCCTATCATTCAATTCCAAATCCTTTCATTAAACTACAAATTCTATCATTCAATTCCAAATCCTTTCATTAAACTACAAATACTATCATTAATTTCCAAATCCTTTCAATAAATTTCAAATCCAATCACTAAACTCCAAATCCAATCACTAAACCCCAAACCAATCACTAAACCCCAAACCAATCACTAAACCCCAAACCAATCACTAAACCCCAAACCAATCACTAAACCCCAAATCCAATCATTACACTCCAAATCCTATCATTAAACCCCAAATCTAATCATTAAATTCAAAATGCTATCATTATACTCCAAATCCTAATATTAAAGCACGAATTATAATATTAAACCCGAATTCCATCATTAAACCACTAATTCCATCACTAAACCACTAATTTCATCACTAAACCACTAATTCCATCATTAAACCACTAATTCCATCATTAAACTACTAATTCCATCATTAAACCACTAATTCCATCATTAAACCACTAATTCCATCATTAAACCACTAATTCCATCATTAAACCACTAATTCCATCATTAAACCCCGAATTCCAATACTCAACTCTATAAACCAAAGGGAATATATACAATGCATGTAAGTGAACGGCATCTCTTTGTTGTAAAACGCTACCCAGCGACATCTACTACACATTTCCAGAACTGTTAGAAGTGCGTAACGTATGTGTAGTATTTGTACACATACGACTAACATACAAACAAACAGATCATAATATGTATCTACTCTCTCCCTCAAAAGTAAACAAAGAAGTGATCGACTCACAGTACTCAATTATACTTGTATTGATGCACATAAAAGTCAAGAATCTGTCCTTTAAATAAATAGCTTTAATAAAAAATTACTACTTGTTATTTGCCAAGGTAATCTGACGATGGAACATTAAAAACCGAAACCAATAGTTTCACTGTCGACACAATTATTCGCGGCGTTGCGTCCCGCGTTATTAAATGCAATCATCCATTTCTCAATAGCTTCGTATTTTCAAATTTCACATAAAAAACAAAACTTAAGCACCCTCCCCCCAATACTTTTGCTACGCCAAAAAATTCTGTCTTAAATGTTTCTGATTATTTTAGTTAGGGTATGTTGTAGCCAACTGGTTCTAGCAATAATGAACTTATTTATATAGTATCTTATATATGACTATAGTAGTAAAATAATTACATATATAATCTAATCGTACTAGGACAGAAGGCTCGGCTGTTGCCAACATGTCGATAAAAGCCTTTTCATGTATTCCTCAACTATGCTGTTACATAAACAAGCTTAAAAGATTTAGTACTTATATTCCATCTCGAATTTAATTTTAAATTCGAGATGGAATATAAATATTAAATTTATTTTTTTAAATTGAATTTTTAAACCAAATTAAGCTCGAATATTAATACTACCAAAAGCACTGATAAGGCTATGCACAATAGCCGTCAAAGTTTTAAATAAAAATAGGACATAATTGTACAAGTCCAACATGGTATATTTTTGCCACAAGTCCGCTGCCATCCACATAGTACATCTATCATGTTGACTGTGACTCTAGAGACAGTTGATATCAACGGGCTTTCTACGGCTAGTTTATTATACTTATGTATCCATATTTCAGTTGTTCAGAACCATTTGTACTCAAAAACATTGTAGTACACGCAGTTTGTCAGTGCGCTTGCATTTCTAGAGACATCAGCTATCTACTAGCAAATGTTCAAATGTGCTACCGTGTTGCATATTTCGTAATATTAAATCAAACAATCAAATATTCACGCACATTGGAAGCTCACCAATCCGATTGTATTCACACGAGCATGTTTATTAAACTTGGTTAGTCTAGACAAATTACAGTCTCTTAAATCGAAAAACAGGACAAACAATTTGCGCACTTTGCTGCCTCGTTTTACATTTAATATTTTTCCATTTCATCTCGTAAAATCTAAAAACTATTGCATATTCACTATGCTCAGCTCGAAGCGAAGATTGGCGTTCATCATTTTTCATCGCCTTTTCGGCTACATGCCTCCATTTGTTATGGAATGGGACAGCAGTTACTCAACTATCAGGTTACGGAAATCAAAGCTGGCTCTCCAATCATTCTCTTTCTTCCTCTGGATAACGGCTGTCAATGCACTTGGATGCTTTCACGTTTCCACAACCCATTTGCTAATAAGGTCAAGAGACGACTTCAACACTGGGCTATTGTTGATATATTCAACTGGTATTTGCGCAACCGGTCTTCCAATATTATGCACTCTTCTATTTCGCAAAAACGATGAAGTAATTCTTGGCATTAATGCAATACTAGCTTTTCATGACACCCAAAAGAAAGGTAGGTGAACTGTCTGTGAAATTTTTGAAAATTTCAAAAAGTTCCCCCACCAACAATACTCTAAATTTAAATTGTATGCTTTAGTAGGATTGACCAAACACACCAGCAGAGCGAATGTATCAGAAATCGTTATGCTCCTAATCGCCGTAATTGCTCCAACTGTACCGTTTTTTGTTTACTTTATCGCACTCTGTTTTTCCATGGATCCATACTACTTCATTTTGGGAGATATTTGCCAGGATCCAGGAATTTGGATAAGAATAATGTGTCTTCTGATCCGAGCTACTACAATGTTATGTGCATTTGACAACGCAAGGTTCTTCGGTTTCGTGGGTATGATGTCAGTACTTATAGGTGACACGTTCCACCAGGCAGTGATGGTAGTGTACAGGGATCTGGCACAGGGGGGTCGCACCAGAACCTGCTGGAAACAATATAATCGCGTCTGCATAATTTATACTTGCAACAGGGGCTTTCTTGACGATTTAGTGTGCGCCGTATATTCGGTTTTGTTCTGGTCCATTTTGGTTATTAGTTGGGTACTACTAAAGATGTATAATTCCGTTCCGTTCTCTTTCTACTTGCTCTTGTTTTGCCTCTTGTGTTTGGTGTCACTCGCACTATATATCGTTTCTCATTGTCAAGTTTAGTGAAAATTGTAGAACCTTTATCCGTGACCTGCGACAAGTGTCCAAAGGGAAGCATGCAGCGGCCAAATCGGTTTCCGGTAGGAGGTTGTGGTTAACAACCGTAAAGGCAACGTATGTCGTGCGAGAAATTACGATTTGGTATCGACCAGTTCTTCCAATGGACCGCATGCTCATAATGTATTTCTGTTACAATCTGATGCTTCGTCTTGCGGATTTGGTTTTGATTTTCTAACGCGCAAAACACTACTCACCTTCATAAGCTGATCAAGTTTAAGCACACAGTTCCTTGAATAAATATGATATCTAATACGTTAGTAAAAACGTTTTCCAACGTTATCATATCAATTTTATTTTTTAAATGAAACAGTACTAATAATGCACATACATATAGGGAATTGTACATACGCCATTTCGCTGAACTTGATGGTCTTTTCAACAAACTTTTATTTTGGGATTGAGACAGCACTAAATATCTCAATTTGTTATGGTAGCCAAAACTGCGATTTGCTTATTCGAATTATTTTAAATGCATATTACTAAATTGCACATCGGAAATTTTGTTATTTGCACTCAATTATATTGTTGATATCGCGGGATAATATTATGACCCGCTGTATAACATGTACCGCACACGTCGCATGCGTTAGGCCAGCGTTGTGTTCTGCCACTATCAAATGATTAATATATAAAATCTTTAGTATTGTAACTTGAGATTTAGAAGGGTGAAGTTTTTAACATACGTGTTAGCAGTGTAGTTTTGAACGGGAGGGTTAGCAGGTGAAATGTTTCAAGTATTGACTAAATTAGCAGGCGTCTAGCGTTACATAGGATTTAGCAAGTGTAACATTTTGTAACGATTTAACGTTGGATTTAGTAGGGGTAACGTTTTGTTAGTGTTTTAGTTTAGAATGTGATAACATTTAACATGGGAACAAGGGGTTTACGCACGCACAGGCACATGCACGCGCCCTGCTAAGTCCTTGGCTTGAATTTTGGAGATAATTGTATATTAGAATTATAATAATGAGCAATGTGTACCAGTCGCATTTTTCAACCAATTCGTGAGTTTGCATTCGTGCATTATGGAAATGTCACGAAACCCGAATTTCAATTTTGGATAACTTATCATATATGAACCGATAAAATCCGTTATTAGCAAACCGTTGCATGTATAATTATATGTAGAATATTGTTGTATACTGAATGACAGCATCAATTAATAAATGGAGGGATTGTTAATCATCACCATTTTACTAATAATAGATGCCACAATGATTGCATGCTATTCATCTTCAAATAACCATTTATCAATTCATTCAGTTTCTCGTGTATCACTGGCAAAAAGAAAGTTGATAAAAGCATCGGAATCATTGACAGTTAGAACCGGTGACCAGTTACTTGGCATATGTGAGATTTTAAAAGTATTCACAATTCTTAGCCTTTAACATTGGCTCGTTCGTTTCACTTCTGATGACAATAATGAAACACACAGGATGACTGCTTCATCCGGCAGAACTACAATGGAATTTGGTAGCGTCGGTGAATGATTGCGCTCACAGCTCCATAATTGCAGCACTGCCAGCGCAAACCGGTGACACGGGTGATAACAATTTTTTAATGGAATGTTTAAGGTTGTATTAAATTTTTAACTATGCTAGTTCACGAAGGGACGCGAATGCTTACAAATATGAGTCCAGTCAAGTTAAACTTATTCTTGATCCCATTAATATGGCTGGGAAATATTTCAACTGAGGACTGCGTCGTGCCAAGTCAACTTAAATCTGGTAAAATATTGACATTAACAACTTTCCTATCGCAGAGATGAATAAGATTCAAAATAATTTGTGGTATGTACATTCGCTTGGAAAATTAGCCGTGAACCTCAAATAATTAAAATATGATGTTCCAAGAGATTGTCCCACCAAAATAACCCGACCCAAGGACATTTACTCCATCCTGGAAGCAATTTCTTTTGAAAATCGAACCCTCATCAAAATGACTGACTCCCAGCAGAGCGTGGAACCAAGTTTCAGAATGGAGCGAGTAATGTGCAGTAACGGCCATAACAACAAAGAAGGTATGCGCATGAGGAGCAGAATTAAAACCGCCATTCTCTCCACTCTGCGATTTTATGCAGCACACCTGGACGCTTTTAACTCTACTGATCATACCACTGGATTGGCGATTCTAATGGGTACATACTGACTGTTACAGCAGCATATCTGCAAATCATTTATGGAAGCTAGTGGTCGCATTATTACTTTGTTGAAGTAAATATTTTGTAAACTTTTATTTTCAACAGCTGTTGATTCCAAGTATTTTGGCGAGTTTTACTCTCAGACTCCCTACTCATTGAGGGATTGGATATCCCAAATCTGCGACCAGAGTAAAGAAACTGGTAGATGTACAGCGTTATCAACAAATTATCATGTCGAGTGTTTCTTTCTGTCGTTTCCGTAAACGTACCGTATGGTTTATAGGAGAGGGTTACTGTCGAGCTTATGCGAGCAAGTTTCTACCCAGACGCCGCTACTGGGACAAATGGCTGGAACTCGGGCTGTTGGCAAACGACCAGCCAACAGCAGAAATTGGAACTGAAAAGGAGACTGTTTGGGCAGTGGTCAATCACGAGTGCATGGAGGCCCTATTGTCTCGTTGTGAGGTTCCAGGTGTTTGCGAACGGGTTATGTATGACCGTACACCCAGATCACAATACATGCTAACTCATCAGCTCCTCTTCCGAATATTTGCGCAAGTTAAAACTGTAAGAGAAAAATGAAGTAACTTTTCCAAAATACGTGTCGTTTAAGGCGAATACAGTGATCAATTGATTCTCTGGGAATTTTGCAGTGGAAAGGTTGGCTTCCAAGTAGGCTTGTGGACGCTGACATCAACAGAAATATTTGCGGAAAAAGCCTCCAAGAAGCTCAACTTCGTGCCGACCGTGGGAGTCCATTCATCAACCGTGACTTATTTGCCGAATACGGTAAGTAGGTTCACGTTTAAGTGCAGCATGGACCGATGAAAATTACAACATTATGTTTCACGTGTATTTAATTTTATTATTTTCAGTTGCATTTTGCGGTTTCATTGGATATCCCAACTTCTTCCGAGATGACTGGCTGGAAACCATACTCTCTTGGCAGAGCAAAAGTGATTATGGATGATTTGTTATGGAAAGAGGCAGCAACTTTTCCAACAGCGACCAAGGGATTGTAAGAAGACTGACCGATAAGGAGAGGCAGTTGGGACTCGAATCACATGGCGAAATTTGCAATCTCCATTGCACATGTCTTGGCCTTTCCGCACTGGCTGTAGCGTGGGACTATTTAGGGGATGCATGTGTATAGCGCATTTATTGTAATCTTGTAATATATTACATATGGTTGGTTTAGTAATGGAAATATTCATTGACAAATTTCAAGCATATCTAATGTTGAATGGATGCAATTAGCAACGTAAAATCATTGTATTGCGTCCAGATAATAATGAGAAAATTTGAATGGTGAACACGACTGATTGATGACAAAATGGAGTAGATTTTCTACAATCATGAGTCAATTTGAACACAATTATTATACCAATCGGATTAAATGGGAGGTGAGGAATTATTATTCACTCCAACAATAGCACCAATTTTAACACTAGTTTCCAACCTTTTTCTTAAAACAGCATCTTCTAATTCCTTCTGAATGGTATTGCATTCCACGTTGCCATCTTCATCATCATAATAGGGCATCACAATCCCGCAAAGAATTCTAGCACGACAATCGTCACTACAGGGATATTTTTCCAGCAAGTTTTTGGCATCCATTCCTTGATAATAATGCCTGTCATTTTTAACACCAAACAATTGCATTAAATTGGGACATGTTCGCAATCGAATTAGTAATATCAGTAGTGAAACTTACTTGTAAAATAAATTGAATGATTTATCGTCCTTGGCCATCCTCGACACAAATTTCTTCATATTGTGAGGTAACACATTGGATATATTGTAAGCCTTTGTAGCCTGATATGACCTGAACCATTTGACATACTTTGCATCGTCTTTAGGGCTGATCTCCACATTTGCGTTGTTGCCGTGTGCATCTCGGTATAGCCCATTAGCCTTTTCTAAGTCATATGTCCACGTTTCGTGATCCACTATATTCCCGTATGTCGCCTCACTTTGATCCATGTGGTAAATCCTGTAGCCGGGATTCAATGCACGATAAGGAGCAAAGCTGGGTCCAATCCACATGACATTAGTCGGCACCGTCTTGTTTTGAGGATCATGAAGAATCCTGAACTCATCAAAGTGCGTATGTCCATAAAACTGCCCCTTGATAATTTCGTCATATCTAGCAATGATTTTGTAAAATTCGCGTGACCATGTCTTGGAACAGTCTTCATGCCCGGGTGCAACATGGCTCACAATGTGAGCAAATTTGTTTTGCCTCAGAGTTATGTATAACTCATCTTGTAGCCAGGAAAGCATGCCACTGGGATCCCTCGGGGCATACATTTGCCACATGTTGAAGCCGTAACACACATTTGTGTTGATCACAATAACTCTTAGGTTCTCATTAACCTCAGCAACATAGTGACCAGCTTTAAGGAAGTTTTGGATTTGGTCAGTGGGGATCCACTGCTTCCAAGCTTGATATGCCGTTTCATATACCCAGTCCTGTCTTAGCTCAAACGGAATTGGGTTTGAGCTGGGCGGAGAAAATGTGCGACTGCTGGGGCTGTACTGATTAAATGGATGAGAGTCGTGATTGCCCAGGCACGGAATTATGGCTGTGTTGGGGAAATATTCGTAAAGGATACGCGACACGACATTTATAATGTGCTTGTTTTCTCCAGCATTAGTTGCCCAAATTGAGTGGGAGGGAATGTCACCAGTCATATAAATCAACTCTATGTCGGGATGCTGTCGCTTGATGTGACGTAATGCCATATGTAACATTCTGAGCGATGCGTCACACTTTCTATTATCCCCATAATAGCCAGCACCAACCTGAGTTTCGTTTGGATATCCGAATTTTTCTTGACAACAAAGTATGTGATTGGCGCAATCTGCATTTGTTCCTACCTTGTAATCTAAGTCGATGTGTAGATCCGTCAGTTGTAAAATTTTCATGGGTGGCTGATCCATAACTTTTGCTGACATGGGCGTGACAGTGTCCAGTATGTTGGCAGTGTCTGAACCATATTCTTTATCCACTGGATGAGGATCTATTTCTGCGATGGATTCAATAATTGGATCCACTTCCCACTCAAGAATTGAGTCTGGTGATAGATTTTGGGGTACACGACATCCAATAAATTGGAAGCTGATGCCACAAAACTCGGCAGGGCTTAACTCGCTTCGGTGTTTTGAAATCCAGTAGAATGTTGGTATTAGCCGCTGGATAACACCATTGCAAACATCAGAGACGGCGAGTCGAAAATAGTTGCATGTGAACAAAGCAAATACTTTTAAATCTTCTTCCGTCTCAAGATATTTGGTGATCTGCAACGACATATACATACCAATTTCCAGTTTTATTTGTGTCATCGGATATACTTTTCTGGTATGTTGGAAGTCACATATCCAAACAAGTTATTTTGCACTTACCTTACGCATAAGCAAGCCTGTATAAACCTTGCAAGCCGCGCATGCTGAATTCAGTTTTATTTTCTGAACCAGCCCCTCGAAAACACTACGAAATACTGTCAAATCTGGCACTCCGTACTGAGCTGCTCCAATCCTCTTATTTTCATCTGCATAATTCAACATGTGTGACATTGTCATTTGATCCGTAAGAAACTTTTCCATTGCCGATATTTGTTGCTCAAGCACTACTTCATCATCATTTGCATTATAACTTGTGTTGGACTGCTGTTGGTCATTGTCAGCTGCATACATATGAAAAGACCAAAGAATGATATCACGAAGTCAATTGGATACCAAAAAAACGAATTTGAATAATGTACAAAATAGCTCACAATTGTTATCAAATTAGCTATTACCTGCGTCACTGGAGACGAGCAATGTCATCACCATAAGTAAAAGTACCGATGAAACATGAGCTTCATGAAACCTTGAACTGCTTGCCATGGCCCTCTTGCTGTATATGTCAAGTTTGTGGTCAAGGTCACTCGATATTATGAAGCGTGGCAGCACATTCAAATACTTTGAAAGATACCTATTGATTCACTGTCAACACTGTATCTAAGCTTATTGCAGAAGCTTCAATTAACAAAGAAAAGTTTCTCTCAAGCACCCTTATAAATGGTTGTTTGAATTAAGAAGCTAGTTCCCTGTTGCTGAAACTGCTCTCAAAGCATTTCATATTATCCCCCGAAGCGCGCAAAGAAAGATTATATAGTCGTACGGTTTCAATGAAAATTCGCACAGAAACAGATCGTACCGGTCCTGCTGCGACATGATGCAAATCACTTCGTATTTGTTATTACGTATAATTTTATTCGCAAAACAGCATTATAATGTCCCTGAGACAAGCGAATTGCCGACTTTGAATTACTTTCAACATTCATCATCGTTTCGGCGTCATTTTATAGAGATCATATATATACAAGGTAGGGAATATTGATTATATTGATGTGACTTGGATTTATCAGGAAAAAGCCATCTGTTTTGGTAGGTAGCTGACCCATGAAATAAATGGTAATCGGTTCCATAAAATATGCAAGTGCCTATATGACACTCATAAAGTGCAAAGCCAATGGCTTCTAAAAGTCATTGTCAATGCGTTACAAATGTACGTTGTACGAGGCGCTCATGTGTACATGCATGGTGCAATTAATTTGACATTGGATAAAAATAGACGTGTACAGCAATTACGAAATGACCGTCATTGACGGAAGAATGAATGTTTAATGGAAAGAGTATTTGTCTCATTGAGATGAAGATGAGTGTGCTTGTTGAATACGTTAATTATTCGTAATGATCAGATTATTGCAAGAATATATGACGCGTGCTCATATCAGTCAGGCCAGGCTTCTTGTGTGTCTTATATTGGTAATATATATTTGTTTCGACAGAAAATCATATTAGATGTATATTGAATTGAGTTATTATGAATAAATAAAATCACACGACAAATAAATTCAAAAACTGAAAAGGCATACCAAATGTTCGTGTGCTGCACATAGATACATACAGTTAGATAGAATGGAATTGATGTATCCTGTCATTCTTTTTCCCTGGCCAAGCAAACTACCACGCTCTCTGAGTACATAATTTGGCCCAAGTTTATTCATGATCAGTTAGGAATTTCATTGGATTGCATTTGCTGTTGCTGTTTATCACCTGCGCTAATATTCAACCCATCAACTGTGAGCTCGCTTGAATTTGAAACATGGAAAATGTCATAGCACAAGTAACTAACCAAGGCGGATAAATAGTCCGAAATACTGTTTAAACGTCTGGTGGATTCACCAGCCAGGTAATGTTACAGGTGGAACAAAACATCACGGTTTTCATTATGTACAAATTTCCAGGGCAGGGACACTGGTCAAACGGAGAGTATTTCAGCGGTATAGAAAAATGTTGTTTTATTTGAGGATCATTTGTACGTGAAATCAATTTAATTAATTCGTTTATTAAAATTTAACACAACTCGTCCAATAAATCATACAAGATACTCATGCAGCCTTGCCTAGCAAGATATTACTACATTGTTTCAACGTCAAAAATTGCATTGAAGCAAATAAACAAAATAATTTAATAAAGTTATCGGGACAACATGATCCTGTTTCTTAAATTGATCAGCGATTTCGATGTGTGTATGACCTAAAATGAATAAGTTTCTGATGTGTTAAATGTAATACAAAATTCAAGCATCTATATTTAGCTGTGGATTTAGTAGGTGTTACCAATGGGCTGATGAATAAGAAACATGTTTAGCTTTATTATATTCAATAAAATTGAGCGCCGTACATAATTATTATAATTTAGTTGATTATTATTCGTAATTAAGAGTAACGATAAAATGTATAATTTGATTAAATGTAAAATTATTTACGCCGACCTAATATGAACCGAACACGAGAAAAATATTTTTCTTCTCATATATTACGATCTAATCTATTTCCATGCAATGAGTTAGTTGAAGCCAGTATGATGATAACTTCCAGTTTTTTTATTTTTTCGTTTTATAATTTCCAAAACTACTTTTTGTGCATTTTGCATCTATTTGAGACTTCCTACGATTAACGACTGGACTGAATGAGCTCTTGTACTACTGACTCGAATGTCGGAAATTGTATTGACCATGGAGTGCATTTGTTCAAGTTTAAACGTAATAATGAAGAACGCGGTTGTTAACATCAATTGTGTTATATTGAGATGACCTTGCTCCAACCTCGGGCGGCTATGTGTATTCTGAACATAATTTATTCTGTTGTGCTGGGGTCTCAAAGATTATCACGACCCCTTACACAAATCATCGCATGCAAGTATGCTCAATTTGAGTAACTCAAATGGGGCTCTATTCAGAACTGTCCTGGTTATAAATCTTAACCTTTACCTCCTTTTAAACTATAACGAATCCTTTAACTTGGACAGTTCATGGTGCAGTTGACATTCAGGAGAACGGTGTTATTTGATCATTTTTAAAAGGTTTCTAAAAGATTTTTAAAATTCAACAAAGGTTTCCTGGCTCAATCTGTAAACAATGGCAACAAATAACTAGATTCGTTGCTGCGCTCTCCTTACCGACAATAATGGCAATAGGCAAACTATCTGTGCACTCTGCAGCTACGTAAACATTAAAAAGTCAATATTTGATAATCCACAGTGCCCTTGCACGTCAGTGTTTCATGCTAGACTATAATAACCACTTGTTATACACAAAAAAACATGACAATCGTAGTCACCTTGAGACTTTTTAAAGCGTATTTATAAGTTCGAATTCTAAAATTGTTAGACCGCAACACATGTGCTTGATTAGTATTTCAGTTTGCAATTTAAATATTTCAAAGATGATTTTCAGCAACCCTGTCAACTGACCTTAATGGCATCAAATTTTTATAAACTTTGCAACGGATTTAGAAACGGGTATAAAAGGGAGCATCATCTCATTCGGCATCATTCGTAGATTTGGTAGATTCTCTGGAATTGCAAATCTCATTCTTACATTTCCCAAGCAATATAGTATATAATTCCAATCCATTTAAAATGAAGAAATTGATTATTGTTTTATTTATGGCTACCTCATTAACATCTTATTCTTCAGCTGCTGTGGTTCCCCAATCCAAATTGTATTTCGGTAAGTCTATAATTATGTTCTATACATATATAAATATTTGAGGTCAATACCAATAATATCATCATTCTAGTTTCGATTGACCCTATCGAACCTGCAGCAGCTCCAACACCGGCTCCTGCACCCAGGTCTCCACCAGTTCAACCCTCAGCGGATCCGGCGGCACAACCCTACCTTCCCCCGCAGCTAAGCCACCAGCTGTCCCCGTAGTTCAGGGACCAGCAGTTCCAGGAACTAAGCCACAAGTAGGCCCGGCAGCTCAACCTCATCAACTGGTAAAACACTCTTAACATTTATCGTGATATACATATTACATTACACGGTAACGACATACAAATGCACAGTAAATAGTATTTTGCATCTAACAATTATGCTCAAACAAACAACTACCAAAATCAATTTTATTATATCCGATGTACAATATCGGACAACAAGTTCCTACCATGACAAAAAAAGTTTAAGATAAAACATAACCCAGCATATAAAAAATTTAATTTAATTATAAAGTTCCACAAGTATCAATAAAATTGCAATAACTAACGCCTTTCATATAGTTCCAAACACTACAAAAGTTATCGTTCTGAATTTCTGCAAACGTGTATCGGCAGCGATATTGATCAACTCAGAAATTACATGTTCACTTCAATTCGAAACATGAAAGTTAGTAGAGAGCAACACAACTAACCAAGGAGGATAACATTCTGAAATGATTTTGAAACTGGTCAGGGAAGTTGAGTACTATAGTAAAGGGAAGTCTCACTGTGGTCGCAGCGGAATTGTGGGGGAACTATTTAGTCGTAATGCCTACATATGTTATTTTGTGACTTACGACGTCATAAGTCACACATTCATCCTATGCTTAAAAGTCGACAGTGGCGCCCCACTATGCGTTACGTTGTGAGGTATTGAAGTGAGACTTCCCTTTACATAGTACTCAATTTCCCTGGAAACTGGTAGTGTATTAATAATTCAGACATGTACGGGGCGGGCACGAAATTTTTTACTTCTTTTTCGCAACAATTGTGTTCCTATAAGACGACTGGGAATCATTTTTTAGTAATCAGGAGGAATTCCAAATGGATTTGGAGACTTTCCACCTTAGCTACACTTCCATTTAAAAATTAAACGTTGTTTACGTGCCGTCCCTTATGCCGAATTCAACCCAAAGTTTTATACCACCACGAAAGAAGTTTTGCGTCTGACAACAGTACTCGCGACATTAGTCTTATACAGAGTACGTCCGATGGTTGGAAATGTTTGTCTATTTTTAGTCTCACTTATAGATTGATGTGTTTCTACTGGGTACGCAACGATTTTATGAGCAATGAAGGAAATTAGAATGGACAAAACTATGCAACAAAGCACTACCTCATAGCTTTACATACATCATATTTACATTTTTACGATCGCATTTTTAAGTCATCCGTCTTTCAACCCTTAGGTGTAGCGTAACTCGTTACGAGTATAATATATCACGTATTCATTGCACCAATTTTTCACCGTTCGTCGTTCGACAAAATGAAGACCCCATTGATAAAAAGGGTAAGACTGTAACCGAAACCAAAAAGGCAAGAGAAGAAAGGCCAGTGCACCAACTCAGAAAAAATGTTATGAAAAGAGCTTGAGGTTTTTCCAGATCACAAATACATAGCTTGGGTTTTTCCCAGCAGTGAAGGTGTAACCACGTTTGGTACACATACCTAGCTGAAATGAAGAAATGCGAACGCAAGACTATCAAATGAAATGGGTTAGCAGCCTTTCATGAGTTTAAAAATGTGTACATGATTTATATGCATTACATAGTTACAGCAGGAACTTCAGTTTCAATTCAGTACGGAAGGACCTACATGAATACAGTCTAAATTTGGGTACGGTTTGCATGTAAGCTTACTACAGGTTCGTTGAAGAAGCATTGAGTAATCCGGAGGCGTTTGCATCACTACTATCTCAAGTACTGACACCAAAACTCCAATATTTTATTCCAAAATTCTAGAAGTAAGGTTGGAGATTCAAAAACATGAGTCCAGTAAACTTAATATTACCATTGATCCCATTAATATGGCTGGGACATGTTTCAACCAAGGATTGCGTCGTGCCAAGTCAACTAACATCTGGTAAAATCTTTACAACTTTTAAATATCACAAGCATATTCTGCAAAATGATTTGAACTACATACATTTACAAGGAACATACGCCCTGAACCTCAAATAATTAAAATATATTATTTCCAACAGATTGTCCAACAAAAATGGCGAGACCTAAGGACTGGTACTCTATCCTGGAAGCAATTTCTCTTGAAAACCAAGACCATGTCAAAACTCCAGACTCTCAACATAGCATGAAAACAAGATTCGGAATAGAGCGAGTAATGAGTAGTAACGGCAGAAACAACGAAGAAGCTATGCACATGAGGAGCAGAACTAAAAACGCCATTGATTCCACCCTGCGATTTTATGCTGCTCACCTGGACGCTTTTGACTCTACCGATCACACCACAGGCCTGGCCATCTTAATGGGTACGTAATTACTCTTACCGAAAATATGTAAACCACTTATGGGAAATAGCGGTTAAGTTTTTATTACGAGAAATAAATTGTGTCTCAAATGTCACTTTGTTCAGCTGTGGATGACAAATATGGAGGCGAGTTTTATTCCCAAACCCCCTATCGGATAAGGGATTGGATTTCACAAATCTGCGACCAGAGTGAAGAAACCGGTAAATAGATCTATTTTCGTGAAGAAAATATGCTAAATGTTTTGTTTCTAAATGCTTCTCTAAATACACCCTACGTTTGCAGGAAAGGGATACTGTCGGCAGTATGCCAACAAGTTTCTCCCCAGAAGCCGATACTGGGACAATTGGCTAGAACCAGAGCAATTGGGAAACGACCAACCAATAGCCGAAATTGGAACAGAAAAGGAGACTGTTTGGACAGTTGTCAATCACGAATGTATGGAAGCTCTCTTGTCTCGTTGTGAGGTTCCACATGTATGCGAACGAGTTATGTTTGATCCAACACCCAGATCACAGTACATGCTGACCCATCAGCTTCTTTACCGCATATTTGCCCAGGCGAAAACCGTAAGTGAAAAATAAAGCTGAAACTTTCCCTAAATTCCCACTGTGATTACTAGAATGCGTTAAATATTGTAACATGATCTTCTGGTAACCTTGTAGTCAAGATGTTGGCTTCCGAGGAGATTGGTGGATGCTGACATCAACAGAAATATTTGCAGCAAAAGTCTCCAAGAGGCACAATTTCTCGCCGATTACGGCAGTCCATTCATATTTCGGGATTTGTTTGCCGAATACGGTACGCAAGTTCAAGTTATTTTTACATGAGCAGATCAAAATTACAATGAAATGTAGAATAAAATTTAGCCTTGATTGTCTCAGTGGAATTTGTGGTTTCATTGGATATCCAAACTTCTTCCGGGATGACTGGTTGGAGACCATCCTCTCTTGGCAGAGCAAAAGCGATTACGGGTGTTTTGTTATGGAAGAAGGTAGCAAATTTTCCAACAGCGACCAAGGTATTGTAAGAAGATTGGGTAGGATTATACCTATCGGGTTTGGCTCATTTTTTGTGTTAACATTGGTTGTTAACACTAAAAAACGGATTTTATGTGTTAACACGGCTGTTAACACATAACAACTGTTGTGTTAACATGCCTGTTAACACCTAACGAATTACGTGTTAACAGGTTTGTTAACACCTAACGAATTACGTGTTAACAGGCCTGTTAACACCTAAGGAGTTATGTGTTAACACGGCTGTTAACGCGTAAGAATTGGCTTATGTGTTAACATTTTAGCAATGAAAAGAACGCATGTGGATTGTTTTGGTTTGCAAATTGCATGACGCAAGGAGCCTTAAATATAAGTCAGTGTTAAAGTTAACACATAAGAGCTTCTTAAGTGTTATCATGATTTCATATAAAATGGTTGCCTAATGGGACGGGTTGTTTGCTTAGAGGATGTTACTGCTTTGTAGCTTGGCTTAAAATTATTTTTTATGAATCTGTTTTTATGATGCCGAACGGAAGTGCACGGACCGACATTTTAAGGGTAACCATTCTATGCAAAGAGCAGTACATACTTTGTCAAAATTCTTCATGTTAACACTTAAGAAGCTCTTATGTGTTAACTTTAACACTGACTTATATTTAAGGCTCCTTGTGTCATGCAATTTGCAGACCAAAACAATCCAAATGCCTTTTTTTCATTGCTAAAATGTTAACACATAAGCCAATTCTTACGCGTTAACAGCCGTGTTAACACAAAACTCTTTAGGAGTTAACATGCCTGTTAACACTTAAGGCGTTAGGTGTTAACAGGCCTGTTAACACATAAGTCGTAATGTGCTAACAGGCGCGTTAACACATAAAATCCGTTTTTTAGTGTTAACACCCAATGTTAACACAAAAAATGAGCCAAACCCGATAGGTATAATCCTACCGAAGATTGACAGAAAAGGAGAAGGAGATGGGACTTGAATCATCTGGGGAAATCCGCAAGCTCCACTTTACATCCCTAGGCCTTTCCGCATTGGCTGTAGCTTGGGACTATTTAGGGGATACGTGTGCATAATAAATTCATTGCATTTTGAATTGCGCATATATGGTTTGTTAAAGGAGAAATCATATGTATTATCTGCAACTGTGTCCACCGCTAAATGGATGGCATCAGAATCATACATTATGTTAACCGTCTAATCATTATTTCAGGTTATATTAATTTCAAAATCTCAAAATAAATATATATGCATTAAATATTTTGAAAGTAAATCTGTGTCATTCGCTTTTACTTCCCATTTCAATCTACAATCGACTCAAATAGTTGTTATACATGCTCAAGGAAGTCCGTGTCGCATTTGTCTCAATTGTAACAACATTTGGATAACGTCACATTTATTTCACTGTCGTCACATATGTATCTTCGAGCTAACTTTCCAAATGAATCCTCAATATCCTTAAACTATTAAGGCATATACATATGCGGTAAGCACATTAAAAAGAAACTTCATTTTTACTGGTATATATTCCATTTGAGAGATATTAGACCGTCGCGTCGTCCGATATGTAACTGTGTATGTACATGAATTATTATTTCATGCTGAGTAGTCATCCCCATTGCCACGTATTCTGGGCTTTGTCAGGTCAAGGTATTTAATACAAAAGCAATGACTTACAGCGGCACAATTATTTCAATTAATTATTCAGAAATAGATGCATATCTCACTTACCAAAACGCCATCACTTTACAGCACTTACACGAGAGAACTGTACAATTGGGAACACGCCGATCAGCGGACACGTGTCAACACTCGCCACAAGCTGGTTCAGAGGTACGTAGATTATCTGAAGACGGAGTTTGGAGATCTTATTCGGCATAACTTAAGGGTCCGGAGGAACTCAATCCTTGAAAATGTTGAGCTTGAGAGGGAGGAAGGGGATTCAACTGAAGGCTCTTCTGAAGACGACTCTGTGGGGGATGCGGAGAGCAAGTTTGGAAATGTAACCATTTTCATTTTAAAAAATTACATAATATTTTATTTGATACTTTAAGAATTATTGCAGTTTCACTGTCTACTATTTTTTGCCATCCTGCAGGTCCTTCCGTTTGTTTCCAACTTTCTGGATCGAAAGGATCTGCTCAGTTGTCGCGGCGTTTGCCAGTGGTGGCGTTCTGACGTGGACGACTTCCTGGAGGAATTCTTGAATGTGGATCCTCCCGTGCGGATGCGATTGGCGGATGAGCATACACCGGATTGCAGTTGCCTGTGAAACCACTCGAGTTTGAGTACACCTTCCATATTCCAGGAAATCCGGGGTCCACTACAGGTCACCACAAGGCCATGAAGGAGATGATGGCTCATGATGGAAATCCAATTATCGGAAGAACCGTCTCCATTGTCCTCACCTCGTCTAAGGCGAACCATTTTGACAAAAAGATGCGCCAGGCTTCCTGTTCAAAAAGGACATTTGGCACCTGAAACTGTCCAGCAGCCCCAACTTCAAGCGAATTGCTCCCATGGATTACTACAGGCTTATTGGGAAAATTTTGAAAATCTACAGAAATCTCCGGAGTCTGAACTTATCTCACGTTGGGGTAATCTGGCCAAAAGAAGGATATGAGGTCAGCATTCCCATCCTGAGACTGGATACCAAGCAGGCTCGTCTGCCCCCTCATCACAGTCTTATCTCTTTAGCGGTTCATGAGACGCACCCAATGATTTTGACGATTCAGGAGCGACTTTTTGACTGGTACCGCGAGCAGCTCCAAAGGTTGGATGTGACCTGCATGAATAATGACACGCTTTGGGATTTTCGGGATATGTCGAAAGTGAGGGAGCTGACCATTCCCGGGATACAGAAACTGAAGTCGTATTATTTTAGCAGAATGTCGGAATTGAACAAGCTCTGTTTTCGGCTGGACGAGGAATATCCGAATCTCGAGCCTGTCGTCATCCTCATCAATTATTTCTTTAACACGCTTGAGAAAGTTGAGCTTATCTTTGGAAAAGGCTGCAAAGGATTCTCAAGTGATCAAGTGTCTGATCTCGATACGAATAAGCTGTACTGGTCTCCATTGCTCACCTGTCTGGAGTTGAAATTTGCGGAGGACGCCGGGACCTCGTTTGACTTTTTGATATACTTTCCATATCTGAAGCTACTATGTATCCGATACACTACCGTTGAGTCAACTTCGCAACTGGACTGGAAGGAAGGATGCGAACGCTGTCATTCCGAACATGTTAAGGAAAAGACGGAGCCAAACACATCCTGCTTTATCAAGCTCGATGCGATTTATGGGCCGAATTCGGGGAATGCTGAGCAAGATAAGCGTGCGGTGTACACGTCCAGCATTTGGGAAGTGTTAACGCGGCTCCAGTTTTTGGAAATTGAGCGGGAGACACCACTGGAGTCTGTCCTTCGCAGAGTATACTCCAGAAGCGGATATGACAATTTTATAAAGTTATCGGGGGATCAAGTTCCTTAAATTGATCAGCGTCTCAAAATGCCTAAAATGTATAAGTTTCTGATATGCTAAATGTAATACCAAATGTAAGTATTTATATTTAACTGTGGTTTTAGTAGTTGGCTGATGAAATAAGAAAACTATTTGACTTTATTCTATTCAATAAAATGGCTTGTATGACTGTTACATTGTCGTTTCAAGTTGGAACATATTCGTGCTTCTTATGCTTTTCATTATCCTAGATTTAGATTTAGCTCTGCAGAGTACTTAAAACACATTTTGTACATACTAGAAGTGAAAAGGAGCGAAACTTAATTATACGAAAACACGAAACTCGTGTCATTTTACCACAAACTGTAGGTTAGCAGCATCTAAAATCTGTTAAGTAAAAACTTGAAACATAATACCTACGTCATGGACGATCATGTCACATTTTTATTTTTTGCCTAGCGTAATATAATCATATAATGTACCAATCAATTCTCAAAGTTTCTAGTCGAAAGTATACACTTATCTGTGTCAACTGCCATTTTGCCACTTAATATATATACTTAATATAAATTGGTTTCATCTTTGTGGTTCCTCCTAAAAATTGAGTCAGTCGATGAAGTGATAATTCTCAAGTTCCATTTGGTGTCCATGCAGCTGTAATTTACCAACCTGTTTTCTTGGCCTCTTCCTTTGCATTAACAAGTCATGTCTGTTAATTTGAACTAGGTTTTGGAGATAAAAAGAGCTATTCCATAAACATTCAATTGTTGACTGGGACTTATCTGACGTTAAAAAACTCGAAACTCACATATTGCAAACCTCTGGACATAATACGTTACAAGCATCAAGGGATTTCTTGCACAATACACACCACAACCATGAGTACATGCTGAGATTTTACCGACCCAATGCACCTTCTCAAAACATTTCCAGAGGAGGTAAGTCATTATCCCATAACAGCGATGAATTGCTTTAAGTGTGTATTGTAATGCCAAGGTCCCGGTGTTCCGTGGAGAAGTGGTATTGAACATTATTTATACACCTGGATATATTTTAATATCTTCTACGGTTTGTAAATCTGAAGCCCGGATGAATTTTTTACGACGGTGGCTGAAGACTATGTCACAATAGTTGAATGTTTAGAATAATATTCATATTCTGGAATAAAAGTTGTCATTTGATTACTTGTTCCACTTTGCTTTATCTCTAACTTCTTTGCTGTGCAGTGCGATGAATAAAAACAATGCGTTGTTTAAAAAAATGTGTGTTGTTCCCATACTTTTATATACCAATGATTACTTTATGCAAAAAAGCGACAACATTCTAAAGTTTTGTCTTGACATTGGTCATTATATATGCTGGCTCAACTACTCGATTCATCGTTTCTCCTTAAGCATTGTAACCATTGCGCATTTTGTTCTACCTACACGTTTCAGCGATGAACTTAAGTTTGTTATTGTAGTTATGCGTTTATTAGAGAAACGCAGGTGTCAATTGTTCAAACTCATCGCTTCTTTGCTCAGTTCGAACTTCGCATTTAGGCCAATGAATTTTTTCTTAGGATTTCATGTCGTACTGGAGGATTACCTGTCCGAGGATTCTATGATGTAGTATTTCCTGTCGGGGATTTCCTGTCCGAGGATTTCCCGGCGTCGGACTTGGCGTCATGTAATCAATTTTGAGTGTGCATGCAAATGTATATACAACCTCCAATTAAGTCATAAAACTCATACGAAACTACTGGAGTGCCACGGTGTATGGGCGTGACATTTATGAAATGACGAAACACATTTAACTTACCTTACTCACAAGTAGACTCACAGTCTTGTCCCCTCGATATCTGAATGAAATTAGTCCAGTTTTGTAGAGAATTTTTCGCTGATTCCGAATATACTTATCTAAGATCTGACAAATTTGATTTATGGAATCTACGGGATAAAAACGGTCGGCAGTTTTACTATTTGAGTACGATATTCATTGACGTAACATAAACGTTTGCTTCCAAATGACTTTAGTTTTTATGTGGTGTCATAGTTGTATAAAAATTCGGATTTCTATGAAATCCGCGACTATAAAAGCCATGAAATAGCCTGACGCTGCAAAATGCAACAAAGTATCTTGTACCGCGGTGGCGGACAGAAATGTTCATGGCGGCAAAGCAGTCAAAACATTTTGACATGTTCAATGCATTAGGTCTATGTCATCGCTATGTATTCGGGCTATACAGCTGCTGTGTATTTGGGATATACAAATGTAGGAAAGTTGTATAGTTGAAATTATGATTTCTGATTTTCAATTCAATACACACATTTTGGATGATGATGACCCCTAACAAAATGTACGCATGTACAATGATAACCCCTATTGAATAATGACCCCTAATGAATAATGACCCCTATTGAATAATGACCCCTATTGAATAATGACCCCTATTGAATAATGACCCCTATTGAATAATGACCCCTATTGAATAATGACCCCTATTGAATAATGACCCCTATTGAATAATGACCCCTATTGAATAATGACCCCTATTGAATAATGACCCCTATTGAATAATGACCCCTATTGAATAATGACCCCTATTGAATAATGACCCCTATTGAATAATGACCCCTATTGAATAATGACCCCTATTGAATAATGACCCCTATTGAATAATGACCCCTATTGAATAATGACCCCTATTGAATAATGACCCCTATTGAATAATGACCCCTATTGAATAATGACCCCTATTGAATAATGACCCCTATTGAATAATGACCCCTATTGAATAATGACCCCTATTGAATAATGACCCCTATTGAATAATGACCCCTATTGAATAATGACGCCTTTTGAATAATTACCCCTATTGAATAATGACGCCTTTTGAATAATGACCCCAGCATGAATATCATCATCCATAATGTTTGTATTGAATTGAAAATTAGAAATCCTAATTTTAACTGCATTAAACATGTACCTAACCATAGAACCATAGTACCATAGAATCTAATGCATTAAACATGTCAAAATGTTTTGACTGCTTTGCCGCCATGAACATTTCTGTCCGCCACCGCGGTACAAGATACTTTGTTGCATTTTTCAGCGTCAGGCTATTTCATGGCTTTTATAGTCGCGGATTTCATAGAAATCCGAATTTTTATACAACTATGACACCACATAAAAAACTAAAGTCATTTGGAAGCAAACGTTTATGTTACGTCAATGAATATCGTACTCAAATAGTGAAACTGCCAACCGTTTTTGTCCCGTAGATTCCATAAATCAAATTTGTCAGATCTTAGATAAGTATATTCGGAATCAGCGAAAAATTCCCTACAAAACTGGACTAATTTCATTCAGATATCGAGGGGACAAGACTGTGAGTCTACTTGTCAGTTATGAAAGTCCGTTTCTGCTCAGTTAATCATGCATTCAAGTATTTACATCTGATATGCATTTATCTAGCCAATTAAAGTGACATATTTTGGTTCGTCTGGAGTAATTCAACCCGTATGAACTTGTATCGAATTTTAAGGTTATTCAAATGTAAATATATTACATTTGCATTTTGATAATTTTGATATTTGGTATAATCTGACTATTGTCTTACCGTAAATTAATGTTTTTACTTTTTCCCACTATTAGAGAACAGCGTTATACTCATGTGTATGTCCCACTTATTTAACAATATTTAATTATGAATACATGTGGAGAGTACGTAATTGTTGGTTTTATATGCGGTAATTAAAATAAGATCAACTATTAGGCATAGAAACACGATTGAAATTTACAGACAAACATAACATGTAGCTATTTATAACAAGTACAGCGGCATACCACTATAATTTAATGTGAAACATGGACCACCAAATACAGCATTTATTGTATTTGTACCAAGTCATATTTAAGTCTAACAAAACGCCCATATATGAACTCTAGAACTGTCATGTGTTGCTCGTCGTCGTCTTTCAATGTAAATATCCAGAGGCGACAGCTATCAAAATGAAAGGAGTATAACCTTTAATCTTTTTTGGGTGAGACCGATCTACCAAAATGTCGTTCCGGCTGATTTCAATTCTGGTCGGCACTTGGCGTTTTTTGAAAGCAACTGCTTTTATTGCGAAATCATCATATGATATGTTTCGAATTTCTGGGCTTGATTATTTTATGTCTTTAGTGTTATTTTTTACTGTGCCGCAGATATTAGGAGCATCCGCTCCTCGAGCGAACAACCTAACTGAAACTTCACGGACGATCAAAAGTTTGAAATGTTCTACGGCAGCTTGTTAATAAGGGCCTTTGAACAAGCTTCAATCATTATTAGCAACTTTTACAAAAACGGCCATTGTTGTTACCTTGACTTTTCTCCTTCCACAATTAATTCTTTTCAGTTTCATTAAAACTGTCTCAGAAAATCGATGCACAGAATCATAATATTCCTTTACCCATTCCAGAATTACTTGTCTGTGTACACTTTCGTATACAAACACAATTCCTGCTAGTAACAGTGAGCATCCTATAAAAAGAAAAAATCCACACAAACGTGAGTCAAGAGTTAGGCTAACAACTTGTACATTATTTTCCTTCACAGTATCCTTCTCGTATAAATTCCTCATAATACTATTGATAAAATATCGTATCCCGCTCTCGTACAGGACGGTGTTTAAGCAACGTCTTATTGGTGTTAAAACCTTGCCGTTTCCATACATCCGTGAGAGTGAAAATTTTAAATTGTAGGCTTTGTTAATAAACTTCCACTTTGAATCTTGGTAATGTTTATGGTGACATTTTGTTTGGACAGCTCTATAGCTTTCCAGTGTGTCCACCTGGATATTCTGAAATATTTTGACATTTACACGTTCACTCATATATTGTTCACGATTTAAAGTAATCCAGTACTCATCGTCCAGTACATTTCCCATAAAATTTTCCGACTTCAGTCCTGCTATGTACCTATCGCTTTTGAGCTGTCGAATTAGTTTAATGGCTCCTGAGGTTTCCGCTTCAGAAAAGGTTGCAACCACCTCTTTGGGCATTATGAATTGATATCCATTGTTAAGTAATTCATATAACGACCTGTACAAATATAATGATTTGGGAACTATCAAATTTCCGGTCATTTCGGAGCAGTAAATGAATCCTAACAAAAAGCTTATGAAAACAAATGCAACAGTTACAAAATGCACTGTTCGTGCTCCTTGCTGCAGTAAAATAGCTAGCACCTGAAATAATAATTCCACTTTTGTAGCTCGATTTTGTTTTCCCGTTTTACAAATTAAAACGAGGAACAACCATACAGAACCGCTTGTTATTGCATAAACGATCCACGTCGCAATGTCAAACGGACAACTTAGTATATCTACTATGTGAAAAAATTTGAATGTTTCTTCTAATATAGGGTACCTAATCCGAAGTTCTGTAGTGTCCCAAAATACTAACTCCATTAATTCTGATCTATCTTGCTGAGCGTCAACATACTCCAAGCCTTTAACAGCAAACAGAAACGCTTTTGTATTTAAAAGTTTTCTGTCGAATATTAAATCTCTACCGTCATCTTCTAATTGTGGATCGTATCTATGGTCGTATGCTGCGGTAAAATTTAAGTGGCTTATTAATGTGTTCACAATTGTTGTAACTGCATCCGGAAATATATATGGCCATGGATGCAACACTGGGAAGCCGCCAATGCGGATAAAAGTTTCGCTGTATTTCCCTGCAAACATTGTTGGGTTTTGAACGTAATTCACGTATACTAAAGGCGATTGCTGGTGCTTCGAAACAAATTCGTATTTGATTTTGCTCCAAAATGTTTGTTTAAATACATCCTGCACCATATTTAATTCAGCCTTTGTTCTATCCTCAGCGCATAGAAGGCTTATTTTCTGTATTTCATACTCATTGACAAAGTATTTAGGTGGCTCAACCGAGACCAACAGTGTTGATATTGGGGACTGAAACATCCAGTTTGGCTTCCCATGATGTGCACGTTTTGTGAATATCTCAGGATTCTTTAGCTTCATTACAATTAATACAGCATTGCTTTTTACGCGTATGGGTGTATACATAGATGCCACTGAAGTCAACCATGTCGTCCAACCCACAACCGGTTGATGTACAGTCGATCGCCGATACTCGGCCACTTGTAGAGTATCTGTAATTACAACTGTACAAAAGTTATTTACGCGGTTACGGGTGATACGCACTGGTTTGGTGTCAAATATATCTGCAGTTGCGAAATCTGCAACGCTAGTTTCCTTGTTTGTTCCACGAGATACTCTCCAGTGCATTTTCTTATTGTTATCGGAAATTATCCAAAGAATGAACTGATAGTAAATTCCGTCGCATTTCCGTTTTACAATTGTATTGCCGTTTAGGATGTCGAGCAACTCTTTTGAACCTGATATGTGATTCGTAGAAGGGATTTTTTGAAGAGCGGGTGTACGAATCAAGTACGCAACACAAAAAGGATAACTTTCGTGAATTGATTCTAAGATATTAGCATACACACAAGGTGTAGAAAACAAAAATGTTACGCATGTGAAATCCAAGACGATTTTAAGAGTCATTATATATGAATGTGATTGCAATCCAACAAACTGCTGAGAATAAAATTCGTTTTGTCAAAGTTTCGAAATGTGGCAAAATAAATATTTTATACTGTTGTGATTCCTTATATATATATGACAGAACCAGCATCGAACAAATTCCCTGGAATAAAGGATTCGTCAACGGTGTATCTGACGAATTATTATAAAGCATGTCATGTCGAAATATGCAAATTTTGAGTCGTTAGGAGCTAGTTATTGGCGTAATTACTTCACACGATTAAACGCAACTACTGGGGAAAACGCGACGATTTGTATCCATCGGATTACGAAGTATAACCACGCAGCCTCGATTTATCGCGTTCGCATATTGTAAGATCCGCAAGCTGCAGAACATCACAAGCAAATATATAATTGTGTAAGAATTATCGATTTTCCAACACAGGCATACCAATTACCAAGACACCAGACGAGTTGTCTTATGTGTTTTATGGCTACGAATTTATCGTAAGACAAGCGAAGACACTGAAAGATTTATGATAAAATATTCAACATTAAGCTACCTTATACAACGTGACAAGTAAAAACCTAATGCAGTTCTGTCTGTAAACAGCTATGCCCCCTATCTGGTCAAGCGTTGGATTTTATAATATCTTTTCTTATGTACACAAAATAAATGCACCGATGTATCTTTTAAGCAAAGTGCTACGCGGTTACATTACAAACAAAACTCATTGTGCAATATAGAATACTCTATTTCATTGAGACGTTCTCTAGCCAGTGAATTATCTCCAATCAAAATGTTAAATTTTCGAGAGCATTAAATTCACAATCAGTTACATTTATTATGTATATTTTAATTTTCTTGTGCTGATTTATCGTCCATGCTTTGTTCAAATGTCGCGTTCGTTTCTTGGTACCAGGTCACCCCAATACATGTGCTGTTTAACGTTTCTTTGTAATGTCTTAAACCGACGATATACCGGTCACTCAGTATTCAGTATTTACTGTTCTGCGAACTATGCAAATGAAGGTTCGAAGTCGACTCACATTATCCCACTTCAACATCCACCTAAGCATTCTCTGTGAACAACATCCGAAGTTTTTCATGCTGGTTATATTCAATAGAAACGTCACAAACTTTTTGATTATTTGTCTCTGCAGAATTTCGTATATGTATAATTTATGTAAGTGCCGAGGAGGACAGCGTTGGAATGCATGTGGAATAAATAATTATAACTTAGTTGATGTAACAGTTTTGAGGGTGGCATTTGAAGCAATCTGGAATGTAGAGTCGATTTAAAATTTAAAAATGTGATTACTAACGGTCATTGGCCTCATTGGTTTTGGTTTGGAGATAGTGAGAATGGTATGGGCCGTCCTAAAATACCTTGTGTTAGCAATTTGAAGAGTTGAATCAACGTGATTACGTGGGTTGTCCAAAACAGGAAATTCAATATAAATGTATAATTTGTTTGCAAGTTTTGAAAATGTTTATGTCACTTTACTGGTTTTATATGGGCGCTCAGCATGGCAATTTCGTAGCGCAGAACAAGGATCGTAAGAAGTTACGAATTTTCTTGCTTAGGTTGCGGTTTTCACGAACGCACTTAAAACAAATGTAAGTTGAGAAGTTAATAATTATCCATTCAAAAACATGGCGTCTGGAGAAAGCACAGCACACACTTGATTTTTCCTGAGAATAATTAGGTAGTCCTAGAATGCATTTTTGGAATATCGTGTTGCTGACCGTACTCTTGCGCACAACGGCATGAAGTCCAATAAAACAGGTTGATAGCTTCTAAATGTTGTGCTGAGTTTCCAGCGCATCTAACCAAAACGCTACTTGTGAGTAACGTGGGTATTGGATAACTTCGGAGTGACTTATCCAATACCCAATAGCATAGATCAATATAAAGTAACGTAAGCATCTTCAAGTGAGAATGCTAAATTGCTAAAGCTTCATGGCGATAAGAATTATTCAACGTTAGGTGATTCATTTACCTAAATACTAGTACAGGGCAATACAACTAATACCACTGATCCGGCGAATTTAGTATGCATAAACCATGGAACGCCTGTCAATGCATTAGTTATCATGGAACGAAATGTACTGCACTGGTAAGTACTTGGTAGTTTGTATCACTAGTAGACACTCAATCCAGCATTCTACTCAAATAATCAATATGGAATGTTCAAGAGCAAATAAATATAATATATTCGTTATCCGGAATATGAACCCTTATAAATTGCATAAATACTTCCAGCAATTGAGATTCCAATAGAATAGTAGTTGAGCTATTTTAGAGTTGGTCCATATTAAAAACATTTGTCGTGTATTTGTGTTATATTTTGTTATTGAGTATAGGTTTACGAAAAGCATCAGAATCGAAAACGCTTACCCACTTTAACAAGAACGTGGCCTTTCGTGGCTATTTAGAATCATGCATTTAGATATTGTCGTATTTCAATTTCGAGAGCAGCTTTATAATTCAGGTCGCGACATGAGGAATATCTACTCGATTTTTGAAACCATATGCATATGCCACCACCGGTCTCACCAGTACAAGCGTATTTTAGAAAAATGGCAAGCGTATCTCTCATTTCATTCAAAGTTACAGTATCTAGTGCAATTGGAGAGACATGTTGGAAAGCTGGTTGCAAACCGGCGGCGGGCGTAAATTTAAAAACAAAATGTTTTCCGGCAATCGACTCTGTATAAAGAGCGTCCAAACGAGGAAATCGTTTGGTGAAAACTAAACTACTACGAGTTCAAATAACCAATTGGTACTGGTACCCTGACTTATTTCTAAGTTAATGATTATTATCAAACGAAGATGATAATTAAATCTTTGGATGCAATGACAGTCTCCCATTGGATATTATCATATGGAACACCATAAGATGAAATACTGACAATTCAAATTTCGTTTGTGAGGCAAGTATATGCGTTTTCTACATGACTTAACACAATTTGTGTGGTACAAGGAAAACAACTTCCTGAAGCATGACATGTTTAAGTAATGATGAATATGGGTAGTGTATTTTCTGGAGCAGTAAAACTATAATTTAGCCATAGAGGAATTAACATTTGACATGAAAATGCGAGAATCGTACCAGGCTTTATATGAAGTGCAATATTGATTACACAATCTCCGCGACGCGCGCGACGAGGATTCCTCGTTATTCAAGGGTACAATGCTTGAGCTCAATTGATTACCTACTCTGCTTGCTCAGCGAAGAAAAAATGCAAATTGCTTGCAAAATACATTAAAGTCTGACATAATCAAACTGACACGAATCATTGCTGTATAATTGACTCTCATGCTCATTGACAAAAGTCCCATACACTTTACTCCACAATCCCGCTGTAGGTCTTAAGGTATGTCCAAAAAGGGAAGGATATTTTTAAAAATTTGTATAACTTTTCGAAAGTTTAATGGATCGGTGTGATATGTTCCTCAAACATGCACTTACTTATGCTGATACTACATGTATTTTTTCACGAATCTAGCCCTTTGCCTGTGTGAGTGGTGGCAGGCTCATTAACACACTCCATTTTGGAGTGTTCAAAAACCTAAGGATATTTTTTCCAAATTGTTATAAAAATTAATAATTATGATTCAAATTGTGTTTGAATCATAATTCATCTAAGGTTTGTTATTATCTACCCTTGGACCTTGCACGGTACATACATAAATAAATGGGCGGATAAGAAAGCAGAAAATTTTTAACTGCTAACGTTCATGAAGGCATGAAAGAGTATTAACTCTTAGCGATCTGGACACACCCAGGTTGTACTCATTCCAAATTATAGATGCACTGCGTCTTTAAAAAATCTCAACATTGGACGTCTTAAATGAGTGTATGGGTTGTGTCAACACTCACATCCAACTCACACCAGGCAAACGCGGAAGCAAATCCATAAATTGCGTCTTGGTTGATTGATTTAGGCATAATGACGCTAATAGTAAAACTGGTGCAAATCGACGTGCACATTCATTTGCAATTCCTAATACATGCTTCATGCAAGGTTTGTCAGGATCGTGAAAGAGTCGGAAAACATAAGTTACTACCCTGACAAAAGAGAAGTTTAACATAAAACATAACTCTGCATATAAAAAACTGCAATTTAATGATAAAGCTGCACAACTATCAATACAATTTCAATAACTAACGCCTTTCATATAGTTCCAAACATTACAAAAGTTATCCTTCTGAATTTCTACAAACTTGTATCGGCAACGGTATTGATCAACTGAGAAACTGCATGTTCCCTTCAATTCGAAACATGAAAGTTAGTAGAGAGCAACAAAACTAACCAAGGAGGATAACATTCTGAAATGATGTTGAAACTGGTAGTGTATTAATAATTCAGACATTGCTTCAGGTAGAACATAGCATGCACTCTTTCCATTGAACCAATACTCAGCATCCTCGCGACACTAGTCTACAAGGGTCGAAGACCTTCCAAGCGCTCCCCTGTCCTGGATTTTTCGCTCCCCGAAACGCGGGCGCGCTATCGCGCGCCCGCAATATCAGCGCTTATTTAGCTAATCTGTACCTCATACATTTTAACATATATAATACTAACATACATTGCACATTTTTTGCCTGTCTATTTATTTAATCTAGTCCTATTTCAAAGGAGACAGTTGTATTCGAAAAAACTGACACTTACCGCCCGTGATTGAATGCTGGTAAACTAAGTTGTAATTATTCCAAATCATTTGCATGCAAAAATGCCATTCTAAAAAACCATCTCCTTTGTTTGCATCTCTACGTACACCAAAACAACCAACCGAAACGTCACGGTGTAGTAAATATCCGCTTATGGATTTAGTTACAACAATATACTGCTCTCGATGGGCGATGATGAAAACAGGACAATTCACAGCAGAAACGTACACGATCTTGGTATGCCTAACAGTATTACTTTGTGAGCACATTTAACACACGCAAGTGCTTCAGCATGCAAAGGGATTGGCATAAGCATGTATGTCAACATTTCTATTTGTAAAAGATATATAATATCTATTATATATAT
Source organism: Sinella curviseta (assembly GCA_004115045.4). Lineage (NCBI taxonomy): Eukaryota > Metazoa > Arthropoda > Collembola > Entomobryomorpha > Entomobryidae > Sinella > Sinella curviseta. Next base: position 26,477,314 of record CM023200.3, on the reverse strand, counting down.
CTTTTCGGGCAAATATATTATGCATTGTATTGCGTTGTATGCTTGCGTCATGCGGCATGGTATCTTGCAGATCAAAATGGCAGATGATATATAGCGTCATTTGATACATTTGAAGTAGATGAAATGGTACTAGCAGTATCTCTTGCTCTATTACAAATACCTGGCACACCCAACCCTGAAATAACATAGTGAGAATACACTATACCCAAAAGGTGTTGTATAAGTAGTATGATGCCTTGTTGCCATTCCAGTAGCAAGCAGGCAAATTACAACTATTTTCCGCTCCCTCGCTAAAAAGTACTAAGCAACAACACAAAATAATTACCAAATAATTATAAAGCTTACACATTAGAATAAATTTTGAAAGTGCACGACATGTCGGAGAGCAAATTATTAGTTGCCTACAGGGGTGATGCTGACATCTCATCAGTATCAGCGAAACCTTTTTTCGGAACTAACTACTCGACAAGGTCGAAGCGGCTCAACATAAAAATTAATATTTGGTACAAACATTTTTCCTGAAAACAATGCCTTTAATTATAACTTAAACTTGTGGTAAACCACAAACTTAATGACTTGCAGGTTTTCAAGCTCCGAGGCCATTTCAATCAGAGCAATTGCCTTCTATGGGCGGAAATGTGATGACGAAAACAGGCCATCATTTCTCAAATCCCAATCCCAATCTGACCCTCCAAAGTCGAGCCCGAGAAAACTATTGCTGTTCTTGAAAATTTCGGAAAGCGCCATGTACAATGGTCAGAAGCGAGATTCCGAGCTCACGAAATTTCTAACGGAAACTCACTTGGAGGTTGATGTTGCGGACTACAAAAGATGCGATGTCTTCTTTGTCAAGCTTCCTCGGCCAGTGGTGGTGCCCGAAAATATGGTCTTTGACGTTTCCTTCCAATTGAAGGTAAGCTTAAAATCGAACCAGTTACGCTGGACTACTTTAAACTGGTCACGATTGTAATGAAATAATGAAGCTTAAGTTATAATAAGGAACAGAGAAAAAATTGACTAAAACATTGTTCTAATATTTAATTATTAGGGAGTTCGTGAGTACATGGAGTTCCATGGATTACCTAAGGAGAAAAACTTTCCGAGGGCCCTGAAGGTCGAGGGAAGCGACGTTACCATTAACGTCCACCAGTCCAGCTCCCAGTGCGCTGGATTCCAATTTACTGTGCTGGAAAAGACCAAGGCAGCTTCAAGTGCAACTAGAAGCCTTCCGAAACAAGATTCAAGATGCAAATGCGCAGTAATGTAATTAAATACTCCATTTGAAATGATAATCCTTTTGAAACAATATTTCTGAACTACACATTTCTCAAAATTAAAATGAATTGTTGTCACTTTATTATCATCACACTATTCATAAATAAACAATGTAACTCATTTTAGCCGCAATGTATTTAAATCATTTTATTAACTTTACTTTATTTGGGGCTGTAATCGGGGGTTTAAAAACCGTTAAATCAAACTTGCGGAAAGGAACATTTCTAGCATATACAAAAAATTACATAAGGAAGGCAATGTCATCAATCAGGTTATCTGACGGAGTTTTGTGTACGCTTGTAATTGGTGGGTATTTTTCCGGATGAGCACTATCGGCGTATCCTTTATCCTCGACTGAACAAGCATATTCGGGACCTCCCCTTAGGTGGCGGTTGCTTGCTTCAAATCCACTTGATATACGTTCTGTCGTCGCATTGCAACGCGCAGCACTGTCTGCCCAGCCATCACCTCGGAAGTAAAACGCGCCACAAGCTTCTCTATGCGGAGGGGATGGAGCGTCTCTGGACATATTCCGAATCCATGGGATCGATGCCAGTGTTCCGCTCGAAATACCTTCCAGCCAAGAGAAAGCATTTGACTGTTTTCTGGATTTTCCTTGTTTCATCCATTCCTGTTCTGCAGTCTCCCGTTTAGGTTCCCATTTTTTCTTGCGATAATTCTCAGGTTTGACATAATTTCGCTTTTCATCCAACTGATCGGTTGGAACCCATTCTCCATTGAAATATACCACCGACTTTAAAATTGTTTGTGGTGCAAAGTGTTTGCCACCGTCCTGTTCGTATTCCAATTTTTCCACGGCTTCTTTTGCGAGCTGGTACTCTTTTGCGGAATCAAAATCTGAACTATCAAGGGAAAGCTCAAAATCTAGTTTATGTCCAAATTTCTTGGCAAACTCCTCACAAGCTTTAACAGGTCCCTCTTCATCGTACACGTCCAGACTTGGTGCCTGACATTTTGCAGCGTGTAATATGTCATACTGAGAACAAAAACACAATAATCGTTTATGTAAATATATAAGAGTAAAAAATGCAACCAACATTGTAAACGGCGCAAAAAAAATCTCAAACTGAAATCTCCCAAATTACTTTATTATAAGTGTTGTTTTGATGAGTATTTCTTACTGGCTGAAAAGAGTATACCATGAACTATGATTTTTTTCAGGATTTCAGGAATCATTGCATATAATTGTCAATATTTACTCAATCAGGATTGCATGAGACAAGGATTATTCGGCCTTCAATTTTTATTTTGTACGCCAATACGCTTCCATGATCATGATGCTTCAGCGTAGATGTACCTGAACAATTCATCCTGCAAGTTGCAGGATGCCACATCATCATTAAGATGCCACATCAAGAAAGCCAACGTAAATCTTACTACTTCTAAGCAAAATGACTAAAAAACTGAATTCCTTTCACGAAAGTAGTAATTCAGCTTACTTTTGGTTCTTTGTTTCCTAGTAATAGGCTAAATAAATATATGATAACATAAATGTGGCAGCTCGGTTATACTTATATGCACTATGTGCACGTTAATCAAGTTTGATCTGCATTCACGTAAACACATCAAATAATAAAAAAATCGTGGGCTTTTGTTTTGGAGGACTCAGTTCCACCTGATATAACAGCCTTATTTGATATATAAAGATAAAACCTCACCGCCGATAAACTAGGATGCACAACGTTCTCTCGTTTGAGTTCGAGACAACTTGCTTTAATGGAACCCTCATGTCCACGCTGACAAGGCGTCCAACGAAATTGGTTCTCATTAACTGAGCCGGAACGAGCAGGCCGAAAGTACTCGGCTGTCATTGTCTTTATTGCCGGAATTGTCCGCAACTCCCTTGCCAGACATACGACGTCTGATGAAGAGAACCTGATGGATTGTACAAACATAATTATCATACATTTATTCCAAGGCGATGTGTTTAAAAAATACGAATGATGTTGTTTTTTACCCCTTTGTATGTAAATCGAAAGTTTCCCAGTCAGTACGGTTTAGAACTTTCAAGGGCTCCGCACCTAGTAATTTTTCAAGTAGCTCTTTCTTTTCCACGAAGTCAGGCAATCCAACATGGATATATTTTTGCATCCTTCGCCTATAATTTAAAATTCGAAACACATATTATTGATCAAATCTGATTACTCATACGGATGGCATTATAATCATTAAAATTATTATTCATTTGCATACCAAACCGCAACTTCCAACAACCCCGGGTGATTGGTGGCACCGACTAGCAAGACGTGCTTGTCCGAGCACAATTTATTATGTTTTTCTAGCCGGTTACATTCCACTAGAAACTGAGTAACATTTTCCCGAATAAATTCGCTTCTCGTATTCTTTCTGTCTGGGAACAATCCTTCCATTTCATCTGTAGTAAACAAAATTTACTCAAAATATATCATGTGGTGTTATTGTGAGAATATAAAAAAACGGGAAATATTTTGGCTTACCAAAGAACAAAACACTCGGTGCTTGTTTAATGGCAACTGACATGAGCGCTCGGATTTTACGAACCATATTACCAACCAAACTATCAGCAATATCAGCGCCAGAAATTGGGATGAATTTGTAGCGAACCTCCCTGGCGATGGCCTCAGCTAGCATAGACTTGCCAGTGCCGGAAGGCTAAAGTCAACACGTAATACAAAAATGAAAATGTAAACCAAATTTCATAGACTTGACTGCAGAGAAAAACTAATGATTGAACAATAAGAAACCAACCCCAAACAACATGAGAGAAGTGCATTGGTCTTCTGGAGGCACTAGACCAGTAGTGCGAGGAGCAATAATGGCATTCCAGACGTGGAATTTATTTTTTTTGTGTCCGATTATATCTGTCCATTTTGGTAGTTTGGAATCATCGCAGGAAGGGTCCTGAACAATTTGCATGAATTGCTCAACGAACGCATCATCTTGTGTATCTCCTCCGCCATGTTCATCCGTCGCGTCCTTGAAGGCTTTTTTCGCCACAGTCAACTTTTCATCAGTTGATTTTTCACACCCTTTGCTTGGCAATGGCTGCGTTCTTGGTTGCTTGTAAGCCGATGTTGTAACTCCAACCGAACACTGGGGTATTGCTGGCTGTGGTGTTGGAGTTTTCACAGCCTGCTTACTCCTTTCAGAGATCAAGTTTTCAATTTGGCGAACTATCTGGTGAATTCTGTCCATTTCTTGATTGACCACATCAATGTCCTCCAAATCAATTACTGGCAGAGCTGTAACAAATAACATTTACATACTGAAGTAATCAAAAAATTGGTTTGCACAGCGATGAAAGAATGTACTTGCCGCAAAATGATATTTTTCCGGAAGCTGAGGAGTCAGGTGACGAGAAGAGGTCAGAAGATGACATTCAGGGCAGTGATGAGGATGGTCGGCAAAGTACCAGTTACGATTCTGAGAACTGGCCAGAAGTAGGCACCTCCGAAAGTAAAACGGAAAGTGACCGGGAAGTGGTCAAGAGGAGCGCCCTTAGCCAGTCCAGAAGGTGTTGTCGCTCCAGTTTCGTTAAAATATCGAATCGGCTGGAAGAACACGATATGATTTGGAGGAACGGCAGGTGGGTGGACAACTACGAATCAAATGTTTGGAGGATCCTTCCCTCCCTCCAGGTTCTGAAAATTTGCATTCCAGAATCATACGATAGCCATGAAGTCGAGAAATGGTACGTTTACACGAGAGAACTGTACAATTGGGAACACGCGGACCACCGGACACGTGTCAACACTCGCCACAAGCTCGTGAAGAGGTACGTGGCTGATCTGAAGTCGGAGTTTGGAGATCTTATTCGTCATAACTTAAGGGTCCGGAGGAACTCAATCCTTGAAAATGTTTAGCTTGAGAGGGAGGAAGGGGATTCAACTGAAGGCTCCTCTGAAGACGACTCTGTGGGGGATACGGAGAGCAAGTTTGGAAATGTAACCATTTTCATTTAAAAAATTACATAATATTTCATTTGATACTTTAAGACATTATGTAAGTTTCACTGTCTATTATTTTTTGCCATCCTGCAGGTCCTTCCGTTTGTTTCCAACCTTCTGGATCGAAAGGATCTGCTGAGTTGTCGCGGCGTTTGCCAGTGGTGGCGTTCTGACGTGGACGACTTCCTGGAGGAATTCTTGAATGTGGATCCTCCCGTGCGGATGCGATTGGCGGATGAGCCATACACCGGATTGCAGTTGCCTTTGAAACCATTCGAGTTCGAGTACACCTTCCATATTCCAGGAAGCCCGGAGTCTCCTACAGGTCACGACAAGGTCATGAACGAGATGATGTCTCATGACGGAAACCCCATTATCGGAAGAACCGTCTCCATTGTCCTCACGGCCCGAAAACTGAATCATTTCGACAAAACGATGCGTCACTTGTGCTGGATCCTTAACAAGTTCAAAAGGAACATTTGGCACCTGAAGCTCTCAAGCAGCCCCAACTTCAAGCGAATTGGCCCCGTGGATTACTACCGTCTCATTGGGAAAATTTTGAAAATCTGCCGAAATCTCCGGAGTCTGAACTTATCTCACGTTTCGGTAATCTGGCCAAAAGAAGGATATGAGGTCACCATGCCCATCCTGAGACTGGATACCAAGGAGGCTCGTCTGCCCCCTCATCACAATCTTATGTCTTTAGCGGTTCATGAGACGCACCCAATGATTTTGACCATTCAGGAGCGACTGCTTGACTGGTACCGCGAGCAGCTACAAAGGTTGGATGTGACCTGCTTGGATAATGACACGCTTTTGGATTTTCCGGAAATGACGAAAGTGAGGGAGCTGACCATTCCCGGGATACAGAAACTGAAGTCGTATTATTTCAGCAGCATGTCGGAATTGAACAAACTCTGTTTTCGGCTGGACGAGGAATATCCGAATCTCGAACCCGTCATTAACCTGAACAATTATTTATTTAACTCGCTGGAGAAAGTTGAGCTTATCTTCGAGAAAGGCTGTAAAGGATTTTCTAGTGACCAGGTGGCTGATTTCGAAACAAATAAGCTGTGTTGGTCTCCATTGGTCACCTGTCTGGAGTTGAAATTTGCGGAGGACGCCGGGACCTCGTTTGACTTTTTGATTTACTTTCCGTATCTGAAGCGACTATGTATTCTATACAGAACCGTTGTGCCAATGGCTCAACTGGACTGGAAGAAAGGATGTGAAGGCTGGCCTTCTGAACATTTTAAGGAAAAGACGGAGCCAAACATATCCAACTTTATCAAGCTGGATGCGATTTATGTGCCAAACGGGGGGAATGCTGAGCAAGACAAGCGTGCTGTGTACACGTCCAACATTTGGGAAGTGTTAACGCGACTCCAGTTTCTGGAAATTGGGCAGGAGACACCACTGGAGTCTGTCCTTCGCAGAGTATACTCCAGAAGCGGATATGACAATTTTATAAAGTTATAGGGAATCATGATCCTGTTCCTTAAATTGATCAGCATTTCAAAATGCCTAAAATGTATAAGTTTCTGATTAAATTAAAGTTAAATGTAATTCCAAATGTAAGTATTTATATTTAACTGTGGTTTTAGTAGTTGGCTGATAAAATAAGAAAAATATTTGATTTTATTATATTCAATAAAATGGCTTGTATGACTATTACATTGTCGGTTCAAGTTGGAACATATGAGTGCTTGTTTATGATTTTCATTATACTAGATATAGCTTTGCACAAGTCATGTCTGTTAATTTGAACTAGGTTTTGGAGATGAACAGAGCTATTCAATAAACATTCAATTTTTAACTGGAATTAATCTGACGTTAAAAAATTCAAAACTCAAAGATTCGAAATCTCTGGACACAAAACGTTACTAGCATCAAGGGATTTCTTTAAGGGATCGTCCATTTAGGACGTCACGCAAAAATCCCCCATTTTTCAGACCCCCCCTCCCCCATGTCACAATTACAGGGTACCCCTTTTAACATGTAATGTCACGCTCAGTCTAGACCCCCCCTCCCCCCCTAGGGGCGTGACATCCTAAATGGACGATCCCTTCACAACACAAACCACAACCAAGAGTAAGAGCCGACATTTTAACGACCCAATGCACCTTCTCAAAACATTTCCAGATGAGGTAAGTCATTATTCCAGAGTCATTTCGCATGTAGCTGCCCGCATGTTTGTGAAAAGATATTTTGTTCCCAATCACTGTTTTTTCCAATTTGTGGTTGTCATAGTGAATGATTTCATAATTATAAACGAATTATAAACATTTTATGTAATGCGATTGCTAAGATAAGCTTTATGCATACTTCCTACAAATGCTGTGGACTATGGAGTAGCTTGTCAGTAGCCTCGCATATGATCGAATGGCGGTACTGGAAATACTTTTACAGAATTTGGGAAAAAGTTCCGGACCCGAAAATGATTAGCCGTCGTTGCAGTGCAAACACCGGAACCATCGCATTTTTTTGGCTGGGCGAAATACCCTGGTGCGTAAAGACCAAAATCCTAAGATTTCTGCTTAGCAAACATCCCTGATGTGATGAGGGTCCCCGAAATACCGATAACACCGTTAACAATTTTGTAAAGGATTTCCACGTCCGTAAAATGCTACATCTCCTTACACTATCATTAATTGGTTACAACATGTTCATTCGTCCTGTCCGTTGATAACCTTGTACGGAATGTCGAGTTCAAGTACCCTATGTAATCTGTCAAACAACTATTCTAGCACGCAATTTTGGATTGGAATGTTTCAGTAGACATAATGATGTCGATAATATTATCAATAATAATTCTCCTTCAAATGTCAGTATAGAAACCTTGAGATATTGCATCTTAAACTGTTCTTATATTAAACATCGGATTATTACGGTTCTTCTATTACTTTTAGTAATATATGAGCTTACAAAACAACAAAATTTCACTTTTGCATGACATGAAGGCAGATCAGTTGACTGGTTACATAAAGTTCACGATGAGTTCATGGACATTTTCTAAAATGCCATCAAACCTCATAATCAAGCTTTTCTGTTGGCGTATTACGCTAACACTTACTATTCGACATAACTAGCGAGCTAAACGCATGTCATAATACTGAGAATACTCTATGCTGCCCATCAAACAGCATGTTATGATACGTCATTGGCAAAAAAGGATCTCAAGGACCACATCATTTTGATGGAACCGACAAGTAACAATCCAGATGACCTTCTCATGTATACTTTGATAGTTGTTAGTTCACTGCCCAGTTAGTGAGCTAGGAAACATTTCGTGTTGTCAAGATGTAAAATCTTACGCACAAGCTGCTCCGAAATACTCCTGAGGTACGGGCGATGCAGCGTATTCCACGGATGCATCTATTTTGAAAGCCGCACTTCGCTATTGATTATTACTTCAAATTGATAATTTTAACAGTGTGACGGAAACATATGGTAACACTTTAATTTATTCACATTAAAAGGTAAATAGAAAGCATTTTCCAACTTTACATTGTTAAACAGACTTGCATAATATTTATTAATATGATGCATTATTTCCGATTACTTTCCAGGAATGCCGTGATACATTTACCACCGATCCACCAACAACGCTCACGATGGGCACCATCTCAATTATCGGTGTCGTATCATATATATTATTACTATTTGGTAGTCACACTGCTGCATACGTTATTGATGGCCTCGCCCATAATCCATTTAATACGTACTCAACATTGTACAGAGCCCTGAGTGGCTGTACTATACATTTGTCTAGAAGTGTGAGACGCAATATAACTAATGACTTGCAGCATAGTTTCACGTCATTTTGCGTAAACAAATGTATGACAATTCAAACGTTGACGACAGGTTCGTTTAGTGAATGGTCGCGTTCATCGTATGAGTTGCAAGATCAAGGAAAAAATAGGGACAGTGAGCATGAGGATTTCACCCGGTCCTCCAAAATGCTTTTAGGATCTAAGAAATTTGGCGATCATTGTTTCGTGCAGGTGTCCACCATGCTAAAATCGAGTCCTTATTTCAGCGGGTACCCGTTTTATCATCCAGAAAATTTTCGCGGTTTGTATCGACCATTTTCACCATTATACATTTTGGTCCCATTGTATATTAGTCCCAAAAGGGAGATGCTTGAAACAATATATTCCCTATCAACAAAGGTAATCTATCTTTCAGAAAAGAGGCCGGACATCTACGTTGCATGCATTCCTTGCATTTATATTCCATGAAGTGGCTGGCGACGATACGCTCCATTGATAAGCGTAGCCACTCACAAATATTTGGGGATTAAAGACATCTCGGATGTGGATCATATTGTAGAATTCATATACTTTGGAGCTGCCAGCGGTGCTCGTTTAGAGAATACATGGGCTGTTAAAACTTGGTGCGCCTACTATCCAGCAAAGAAGCGCACTGTAACGTGGTTCAGTTTTTGCCTTGATTCACTTGTTACAGAAGCAACAAATTGCACTACACCAACATGCTTAAGACTATCAGGCTCATTTCAAATGGAAGAGTTTCATGAGACGATAGGTCCAATGGTTTATCTTTCGTCATCCGGTGATTTTGCAGGGGTAAAGTATACTTACATCATTGACACAAGTGGGGCAAGCTCTTCTTGGTCTAATTTGCTCTCATTGGTTCTACCATTTAGTTTGGCTGGCTGGATTATTATTATAATTTGTGTGGTTTTCTTAACTCATGTACTTAGATTATCAGGATTTGAAGGCAATGTATATTTTTGGATTTTTTCTACATTCTTAGAGCAGGAGGATGACAAGAAGACCTCGGTAACGTATAAAAACTGGTTCTTAATCATATTGTGGCTATTCGCCGCTCTCATCCTTAGAATGGCTTACACCTCAGATCTGTATGGCTACATGACATTCGAGGTTGAGCCAGGAAATATTCCCGAGTCGTTTGACGACTTGATTCTAAATCATAATATTACCATTTTTACATCGCAAATCACGTACGGACATCTGCATCAAAGCTGGGGTTTTATGTCCATGTACAAAAGTTGTTGTTCTAATCGCTCACATGATATCGTGAATTTGTTGCATAGCAAACTTGCAATGGTGAAAGAGCTTCAACATGGGCGTAATAATGATCAATGTACGCACTTAAATCTATACGGTAAGACAGGGATTTGCTTCGGTCAGGAGAAATTTGTCGTAGTAGGAGAATACGACAAAGAGAGATTTCAGTTTCCGCTGATTAAACTTGTCCTTTTGGGATCGCGCCAAAACTTTAAAGTTTTCGAAACAAATGATAGGGAACGGTTCGCAACTCCACGGTTTTATCAATCGCGAGAAAGAAATTATCTGATTCCAAGGTTCAGTAAGGCTTTAGCCTCTCTCACTGAATCGGGAATCAGTCAATTGCATGCAAGATATAATCTTGAAAATAATTACAGATATTTCTTAGAAGCATCCTCCAATGGAACGCATCTAAATGTTTGGAACGTCAGTGTAGATTCGAGATTCATGCAAGTTTCAATGCGCCGATGGATGGATAAAGGTTGCTTTGACTACTACAGAAAGGAAGTATGTTCCCTTGAATCGACTAGAAGTTCAGTTGCAAACGATAAAGATGAGCCTGTGCTTTTAGCAGACTTGATTCCGGTATGGGTGTTGTTCATATTTGGTATATCAGTCGCTATAGCTGCTTTCGTTTTAGGATGCAAAATTTGTAGCCGGTGTAATTAAGAATATCAACTTTGTATCATAGAGATTAGTTTTAAGATTAGGTCTGTCAGACTAGTTATAAGCTGACGTGTTTTAGCTACATATTCAGCATTGAGCTTGTAAATTACTTCGATATGTATTTAATTGTTCCACGAATTGAATATATCATTAGCACACATCTGGCCTCATGTGCTCCGATCGTTACAGTGATCCTGCAAAGTATGTACGTATAACACATCACGTTATCAAATATTGATACATATTAATAAAATTATACAATTGTAAAATTCGTTTATAAACAAAAAATCAACTTGGCAAAGACTAGAGATAAAGCCGTTTTGAATTATTTGTATCTTCAATGGTTTGACTTTTGGGTTGTTACCATTGTGTCGCGGAGGCAGAGTAAATGGACAATATCATAACTTGTGAGCTGTAGTAAATATTTCCCTTCCATTGTTAAATGCGTTGAAGGAAATATACAATACAGTGATTTAAGTAAAATTATATCAAGTGGGATTTGCAAGCAGTACACTTTGGAGAAATTCATGGTAGCATTTTTGGAATGACTGGAAGAGTAGGTGGGTTATCCGTTTGTAATAGTCGTGGTCATTATTAAGCGATGTATATATTTATTATTTGAATACATATGTTTCAAGGACCAAGCAAACGTTATAATTTCATAAGCAAAGCCATAACGTTGTCAACAATATTTTCGCGATACTTTTGGCATTTCATTGCGTTTCGAATATTACAAAATTTAGTTTATATCCGTCATTACTGAAAACGTTTATCACACGCGCTAATATGCAACGCATCAACTGCAAACTCACTTGAATTTGAAACATGGAAACTGTCAGAGCGCAAGTAACTAATGAAGGAGGATATATGGTCTGAAATAATGTTGACACTTGAGGTGTTTTCAAAACTCAGGCATTGTTGCTGGTAAAACAAAACATTCTCTGTTTTCATTATGCACAAATCTCCAGCCCGGAGACACAGGTCAAACGGAGAGTACTTTGGCGGATTAGAAAGCTGTTCCTTTATTTTTAGTCTCATCGATATGTGCAATGAATGGCATGGAAGCAATGACCCAACAAAATAATTTCGTTAGCAGCTTCAACTGGCTATTAATAAGTACGTTTAAGTTCGCAGACTTTTATTTTTGACCGTGTGTTGCTCGACAAAATAAAGCCCCATTGACAATCTCGGTAAGGGTACAACCTCAAACAAAAAAGTTGATGGAAAGGAAAATGAACCAATTCAATAGAAATTGAATGAAAAGGGCTTGTGGTTTTACCAGATCACAAATAAATGCTACTGGGTTTTTCCATTGAAGAAAACCTACTAAAAGTAAGCATGCACTCAACTGAAGAATAGTACATACTAAAACAACAACAAGCCTTTCATCACCGTCAACTTGAACCTGTGCATTTGCATACATTGCCTGATGTGCTTTCAGCAGGTACTTGTCAGCAGAAAACCGAAGGAACAACATGCATGTTCCGTCTAAATTTAAACACACATTTGGTATAAAGTCGCTGACAGTTCATTTATGCTGTCAGTTAGCGTTCTGAAAGCATTCACTATCACTACCATCATCACAACTTGTTATATACATATTATAAAACAGTATTTCTCGTGTACGCTATCTCAAAAAGTGACATTGGAATTTCAGAAATATGAATCCAATCAAGTTTATTTTACTGCTGATTACATTCATTTGGCTGGGGAATGTTTCAGCAGAGGACTGCGTCGTGCCTAGTCAACTTACGTCTGGTAAATTTATGCACAAATTAACGATCACAAGCATATTCAGCAACATAACTTGTATCATATCAATTCATAAGTAGCATATGCTACGAACCGCAAAAAATTAAAATGTAATATTTCTGACAGATTGCCCAACAAAAGTTGCGAGGCCCAAGGACTGGTACTCCATTCTGGAAGCACTGTCCCTTGAAAATCAAAACCTTGTCAAGACGCCCGACACAGACAACATAGAAGAGCGATATGGAGAGGAGCGCATTATGTGCAACAAGGAGGATTTTAGAGTATCCGTTCGGCACATGAGAAATAAGATTCAAGATGCCATTGAATCTGTTTTGCGGTTTTACGGCTCTCACCTGGATGCATTTAATTCAACTGATCACATCACCGGACTCGCCATCTTAATGGGTAGGAATAAACTATGATTTAAAAATGTATGTGAAAATATGTATGGCATGTTTTGTTCAGGTACATGCTTAACAAATGTAACTTTACAAAAACATTTTTTTGAAGCTGTTGATGACAAGCACGGAGGCCAGTTATACTCCACCAACCCGTATCCTTTGAAGAACTGGATTTGGCGAATTTGCGACCAAGATGGCCAAACAACTGATCCAGAGCTAGAAGAGGGTAAACTGAAATAACTTATAAAATAATCACACGAAACAATTAATTATCTTGTAAATACCTGCTTTATCAAAATAATCTAATTGAACGACTTATATTTTTCACAGAGAACAGTTATTGTATCGACTACTGGCGCAAATTTCTAACTCGAAGTCACTACTGGGACCAGTGGAAAGATCCCCAAGCTTTGGCAGACGATCCGCCAATACCTGAAATTGGGACAGAAAAGGAGACCGTGTGGACCGTGGTCAATCATGATTGCATGGAGGCTCTTGTGTCTCGTTGTGATGTTCCCCATGTTTGCGAACGCGTCATGTTTGACTCCGTCCCCCGATCCCAGTACATGCTTACTCATCAGCTCCTTCATCGCATGTTTGCGGAAGTGAAATCGGTACGAGCAAAAAACACCAATGCTGAAGCTTAATATAAAATGTAGAATCTTAAAAATATATTTTAATTATGTAATTTAATTTTTTTGTTATTGGTAGACTTCTTGTACTCCGCCGGAGGCACTGGTGGATGCCGGGATCAACCGGAAAATATGCAGCAAAAGTCTTCAGGAGGCACAGCTTCTTGCCAATTATGGCACGCCATACATCTTTCGGGATTTATTTGTGGAATATGGTAGGCAAAAGACAAATTTGTGAAATATGAGTTGGAACTTACATTAATGCAATTACAAAAAATGCTTGATGTTATATCCTTTATTTATCCAGTGGCATTTTGTGGATTCATCGGCTATCCAAATTTCTTTCGCGATGACTGGCTGGACAACATACTTTCATGGCAGAGCAAAAGCGAGTACGGGTGTTTCGTTTTGGAGGAAGGTAGCAGGTTTTCCAACAGCGACCAAGGAATACGCAGAAAAATCACCCCGAAGGAGAGGGATATGGGACTGGAATCTTCGGATGAAATTTGCAAACTTCACTTTACATCCTTGGGTTTATCCGCGTTGGCAGTAGCATGGGATTATTTAGAAGACTATTGCAAATAAATCGCTTTTTGTCACTTACGGATTGTCCATTCAAGCAATTTATCCAACTAAACTAAATCCGACTCCGATCACCTGCAATCATTAACATGGGTATTGCACTAATAATGTAGCTAACCCAAAATATCTAGTATGTATTAATAAATATTTTGCAAACCGAACCAACTCCTTAAATTTTTGTAACCCTGGCATTTAAATTCACCATACTACGAATTCATCGCACAATTATAGCCACATTCATTCATGCGTAGTGCGTTACTAGCTACATCCCAACATGTACCTAACACACCTAATATACATTAATATAAAATCTAACAAAAATACATAATTTCGATCCACACATAATACATAATTGTAGTCGTGCACACACAATCATTCGTCAAAAGTCTCGAAATACATATGTATGTACATGTTTGGGTTAACGTGTATATTTAATTTTTTGCAGATTTAACGGTTTTAAACTGAATTTTAGTGAACTAATGAATCTTAGAAAATCCGGAGGGCTTATGGGTCCAGTTATTACATGGTACGATGAAGTTTCTTCCTAACATTATTTTCTCTGCGCTTGATGACAAATATGGATGCGAGTTTTACTACGAAATAGAGACGAGATGGAGCTGGCAACCCTGACGAAATTTTCAAACTCAACTTCACATCCCTTGGCCTTTCCGCACTGTAGCATGGAATTATATAGAGGAACATGATACATAACACGAGGTGTGTAACAAGTCCATTGTGATTTTTGTTCTGCATGGTTGTTAATGTAAAATAAACTTATAGTTCCCTGATGATTTTATGATATATTTGTTTCAAAGTCTTTAATAAATATGTAATAAATATTGTTGCAGACACAGCCATTTAATTGACGCATCATATTATTATGTTTTACTTTCCAATTGAGTCTTTAAGTTATGTTAATGCATAACTACAAAAGTACGTGTCATTAGTTACGCCAACATAGACAATAATCTCATATATTTCATTGTTGTCAATAAAATTTGGCTTTCTTTCCAAATAATATCAAACTGCTATAATTTTCAACTCTTCTGGTATATAGGAAAACATGTTAAGAATGAATGTATTTCTCCTCGTGTAATTTGGTCGCTAATATCATTTGCTATTTGTAAAATGGAAGAAGTGCATCGTACAAAATGCTCTTACAACTTTATGTGTGTGTCGAAAAGTATGCTGTGCTGAAAATTCCTGCTTTCTTCATGCGCTTAACTGTGTCAATATATAATTTTGCTTATACGTGTGATTTATGAGAATGCTGAATGCGCACCAAGTAAACTGAAAACAGATAACAGTAGCAAGTTGGAGCACAGTGCAGTAGGAATGGTTCTGAATGTTCAGGGGGTAACGAACAAATCTACCAGACAGCTGGTTATGTGTACTAACTCAGCTTCTCGCTCATATTTATCTCTACTTTCCATTCTGGGTGTGTTAAAAATGTTAGTTAGCTTTAAAGCGTAATAGAGGGTTGGCGGCCGAATTTTTATTCAGTTGTTTAGATATGCATGTATTAGACCATATTCGTCCAAGTTATTTGGTAAAACTTAACTAACTAGAACATAATTAACATTACATTATTTGTAGTACATTAGAGAAAAGTTAAGGCGTTGAATAATTAGAACAAGTGAGCTGTTAATACAGCTCGACCAGGACACACTGACAATGAGTGGTACGACATATAAATTGTAAAATGTTATTTAATCAACAGCAATGTTTGATGTATTAAATTGGAAGAAAATTATATATCGAGATTTCTGGTCAACGATTTTCCAAATCACATCGTTTGTTCGTTGTTTCAGGTCAACCACAGAAAAAGTTCAACTCAAGGGGAGACTTTCATGTAGAGACTAACGTCGAACGAAAAGGTTTGGAGCACAACCCCAGCGAAATGGCGACAAGGGTACATTCAATTTCAGTTCAAGATTCCAGCGCAGTGTCAGGGTGCAGTCGTGGTACAAAGGAAAAGTTTAAACTTTTGACAATATTTCCGGAAGAGGTAATGAAATTAAATGCATTGGCACTAGCAAAAAAGCTTATCACCAGAATTTTGACTAATGGTTCTTTATATGTTTCTGCTATTCTGTTTACAGATATGGGTAATGATCTTGAAAACCATTCCAGACGATTCAAAGGATCTCGGCAGCATTAATAACTCATCACCATTTCTTAGGAGCCTCGTTTTTGAAAGACGGACATTATTTCTATTTCCGCAAGTCTGGGAGATTTTCGAAAGATATTATAGGCAACTGTGTAAACATGATTACATTGAGTGGTCCAAGAAGGATTATATCCAACGACAAACCCAATTAGTAGCAGTTAGATGTGCAGCATGTGGCAGTTCCAGGGAGCGACGGGAATGCTCGCCAGTACTTCATCTTCGACAAGTTTGTAGATCTTGGACAAATGCCCTAGACAATTTTTATCAAAATAACCGTTTCCACTATCACATGTTCCATGATGATTCAAACAACTTCTTGGATCTTGCCGGTTTTGAGCTGATTGCCAACGAGTTTGAGTACGTTGGAATCAAACAAGCATATGAGTTTTTGCAACACTTTAATGAAACTCATGGTGGTGGCTCCAACGAAAGGACTCCGTTCGTGTCGGGAGGTCTGAGGTTGAACTTTTCTTCATTTGCCACCCGTGAGGATGACGAGGAAAATGTACTAAGCATTCTCAGAAAATATGGCAAGCACGTCCATCATGTCGCGTCCATGGCAACTATTGGTGAAGATGGAGCCAGATACTATAGAAATCTTAGAAACTGGTTGGAGCAAACGCCAAATGTAAAAACACTTGATCTCCACTACTGGCAAAAACTGAAGCCACAAGAGCAGCGCCGATCGACTGAACGATTACAAGCGGAGATGAATTTAGGCGAAATTCCATCACTTGAAAATTTGGAGTTTCTTCGAGCAAAACATCTGCCACCTGCAGTTTTTAATGAATTGGTTCAAAACTCCAGCAACCTATGTATGTTGGAAGTGACTGGGAATAATTCCTTCACGGAATTTGCTTTGCCAAATTTGAAGCAACTTTCTCTGAGGAGCTATGGGGAAAGCGATATAAGAAGCTTGGAGTCTTGTCAGTGGAACTGGCCCTTGACAAAACTCTACTTGGATTCCGAAGGGAATGTTTTTGTTGAGTGGACCAGATTGTTTACACTACTGGAGACCAAGTGGTCGCATACGTTGACAGAATTGGCACTAAAACTACTGGCACCAAACAAATCTCAACAGGAAAGAAACATTTTGAAAAATTCCAAAACTGTCCGATTGAATCTTCCACTGATCAGACGATTTAAAGTGACTATAAGTAGCTTCTCGTCATTGGATTTTATTCTGCCAATGCAACATACTTTGGAGACTTTGAAAATTTCCGTTGGATTTGATTCTCAGATATGGCAGAAGGACACGTTGGCTGAAACTGTACGAAATGGACAAATCATACAATTTCTTGGATATTACAGGCACTTTTTGGAATCCAATATTTGGGAACTTTTTCCAAAATTAAAGGAACTGACTTGTGCAGAGAGCTTTAATCGAACTGACACTGTCATCAATTCATTTCATGGGCCAGAATTACAGGCGACTTCGTGGAAGCATAGGAGACTGGAGTGGCGTGATTTCAAGGGATAGTGCATTTGCCTTTAATTATGTTGTATATTCCAACTGATTTTCGAGAAATCGAACTAAACTAATTTTAGCCGTATTGATACGTTGATTTATTATTTGTCTCATTAATACTTTTTAGCCTTACTGCCTCAAGCTGTTTTTGTCATAATTTCATTTGTGGTACGGCATGGAAGAATGTATTTAGGTATTTTGTTTTCTTATATGTACAAACAAATAAAAGTTTTGATTCGTTTGATTGAAATAAAGGAATTCAAGTTAATTTAATGTGTCATATAAATAGTGCTTGTGTTGCGCAGCGTCGCAGCATCATTGTAAATTGCTTGAGACGGCAATCATTATTGCTCATAGCATGGTAAATGTTAGTAACACAATTAACCATTCTTACAATAATCATTATTGAATAATGGATATGAACTAATTGTAATTCTTGAAATTATTATTTTATTTATTATTATGTATGTGTAAAGTGTTTAACTACGCATTTATATCATTGCCAACTCGTTTAAGGTGAAACTATTAGACAAAAATCACTTAAAATAATCGTTGTAATTGATCTAATAAATTATTCAAAATGAGATATCTCATTTGCCAAAAACTTCACCACTCCCTTGGCGAAAGATGGTTATGAAAGCATACGCTGAAGTAGATGAGCACATGCAACTGCGGACGGGTGTTGTACCCAGGACAACATTTGAAATAAAATGTACATAAAATTATTTTTTAATATTGTACTGGACGTAACTTCAACGCATTAACTCTAATGTATGTCTGGCATGCACCAATTTGGCGCAGCTACTTATCCACTGTCATTATACACCTGCGTAGATTCGGTGGACGTAAGTGAATTTCAGGTGTTTCCCCAAAATACAGTTGCGATTCATCTTTATTCCGCAATTCACTCATGTTGTTTGTTTGGCATTGCAAGAATAGATGCAGTCGGAGAGAAATCTTATAAAGTCTGTAATATAATTAATTAATTAATCTGGTTTGGTATTCTTCCAATTTTTTTGGAATTCTTGCGAAACGTTATATTTCTTTTCAAAATTGTCAAGAATATCCATATCGAAGTTAATTTCGGAGCCTTTCATGGGAAGTAAAAAAATATTCGAGATGCCAATATGCATCATCATATTGACCATAAGGGCAAAGAATTTTCCTGAATGAGCTTCGGGATCCTAAATGTTATAACCAAGGTCGGATCGCGCTCCGGAGGCAAATCCCGCTGCGACCCACATTTTATGTTGCAAAAACGCATTGGGATAGTGAGGAAACAAGTACACAAGATGCAATACAATTGCAACAAATACGATGAAAGTCTCACATTGCCCCAATATTTGTAAAATGTTTCTCCAAGCGAATTTTTAATTAAACATCTCAAAAACCAGCACATTCTCATGTTCCCCCACTTTAAGAAGATATCGATCCGAGTGCATTTTCGTTTGCTAAAAGGAAACACAGTACCTGTACCTCTCATAATGCCCCGATTGAACATCCCGCCAGCCGTACGAGTACATGTCTGGTGCACGTGAGTGGGGCACTGTGAGAATCTTGAGTTTTTAATGTGAAACATATTAAATGTTATGAATGGCTACATATACAATTCATTTCTGATAGCGTTGTAAAATAGATTTGTGAAATAATTTAAAAGTAAGAAATCCCGCTGCGCCTCTATCAAAAAAGCCCCAAAAAACAAAAAAAATGGAATCCCGCTCCGGGATCCTGGATCCCGGAACTTACACTTAATGTAGCCCTATGTAAGTGCTTGGCTGTGTTGATCTGCTTCAGATGTAAAAAGGACAGTATAAATCAGTGTTGTTTGTTTATAAATATATTTAACTGTGGCAACTTTTATTAACAATAATGATGTATGGGGGACCATATACGATCTGACAAATTTTCATGGACTTCCTGGTTGTGAAATTGGGATTAATGGACTAACTCCAGGACATTGTGATTTGTTTGGATCAGCAGCTGCAGTTATGCGGTTGTCCATGGTGGAAACGGTGAAGGGAGCGGTGATCGACTTGTTGATTTCCCGCAGAGAATATCAACCGCTTAGTTCTCAAAATGGGGCGAGGTCACATAAACCTCCAATTAGTAAAGTGATAGAGGTACTCAACGCCTTGGATTATATCGGGGACGAGGTAGCCAGCTCTCAAATTGTTTCCTGCATGGAAAATAGCCTCGACCTCTTTGGAGTGTGGACATTGCAAATAGACAGTCCCTGAGAATTTCGTTTTGTGTTTTGAGAGGTTGTAGCAGAAATAACTAATGCATGTTATATGTGCCTATAATTGTTCGGTTTTAATGGTGAAATAAATCCAAAATTAGTACAGTAAAATCGCTACTATTGATTGTAAGATGGACTGTTCATTATTTCATTTCAAAAACAATTTAATTATAAAAACAACGATTAAAAATTACTAAAATGTTATAACGATTCCCACATTTTGGAATAGGTATACACATTTTCGTGTAATTTAAATGTTATTTGACGATTTAAGTGCCCAGGTCAGGCTCACATAGTTTTCCCTTCTTGAAACGCTCGTATCCCTCCCTAGAGTAAACTCTTCGCTGCACATGGGAATCCAGACTTGGTGACGGTACGCGTTCAATTTCCAAAAACTGGAGTCGCGCCAGCACTTCCCAAATGTTGGATGTGTATAGTCCAACCTTATCCCACTCAGCATCTCCTCCATCCGTTCCATAAATCTTATCCAGCTTGATAAAGCAGGAAACGTTTGGCTCCTCCGTCTGGTTACAATGTTCAGAATGCCAGCGTTCACATCCTTCGCTCCAGTGCGGTTGAGCCTTTGGCTTAACGGTCGTGCACCGAATGCATAGTCGCTTCAGGTACGGAAAGTAAATCAGAAAGTCAAAAGAAGTCCCGGCGTTCTCCGCAAATTTCAACTCCAGACAGGTGACCAATGGCGACCAATCCAACTTATACGTATCCAGATTGGCCACTTGATTACTTGAAAATCCTTTACAGCCCTTCGAAAAGATAAGCTCAACTTTCTCCAGTGAGTGAAAGAAGTAATTGCTGAGGATTATGACAGGCTCGAGATTCGGATTTTCCTCCTCCAGCCGAAAGCAAAGCTTATTCAATTCCGACATTGTTTCCCAATAATACGTCAACTCCATCTTCTGTTGCCCGGGAATGGTCAGCTCCCTCAATTCCGACATTTCTTTAAAATTCCATATCCCGCCCCAATCCAAACATGTAACGTCCAAACTTTGGAGCTGTTCGCGGTAGCAGCGATGCAGCCGCTCCTGAATGGTCAAAATCATTGGGTGCTTCTCGTGAATCGTTAAAGATTTCAGGTTGCGATGATTGGGTAGACAAGCTTCTTTGGTGCCCAGTCTCAGAATGGGCATGGTAACCTCATACTTCTCTTTTGGCCAGATTACCCCAACGTGAGATAAATTAAGACTCCGGAGGTTTTTACAGATCCTCAAAATTTTTCCAATGAGCCGGTAGTATTCCACGGCGCCGATTCGCTTGAAGTTGGGACCGCTGGACAGCTTCAGGTGCCAAATGTGAGTTTTGAACTTGTTCAGGAACCAGCAAACCTGGCGCATCGTTTTATCGAAATGGTCCGCCGTTGTTGACGTGAGGACAATTGAGACGGTTCTTCCAATAAACGGATTTCCATCATGATCTATCATCTTCTTAATCAGCTTGTCGTGGCCTGAAGGTGATCCCGGGGTTCCTGGAATGTGGAAAGTGTATTCGAACTCAAAGGGTGTCATAGGCAACTGTAATCCGGTGTATGGCTCATCTGCAAGTCGCATTCGCACGGCAGGATGCACATTCAAGAATTCGTGCAGGAAATCGTCCACGTCAGAACGCCACCACTGGCAAACGCCGCGACAACTGAGCAGATCCTTACGATACAGAAAGATGAAAACAAAGGGAAGGACCTGATGGAAGGGAAAATTATCAAAATATAACTTATGTAATTATAAATTAAAATACGTAATTATAAAACTGTATTTATTATTTTAAATAAAATAAAATGGTTACGTTTCCAAACTTGGTCTCCGTATCCTCCACAGAGTCGTCATCAGAGGAGTCTTCAGATGAATCCCCTTCATAAATCCCAATATTTCGAAGAATCGAGTTCCTCCGGATCCTTAAATTATGTCGCAGGACGTCTTGAATTTCCGTCTTGAGATATGCCACGTCCCGCTGTACGAGTTTATGGCGAGCGCTGACACGAGTCCATTCCTCAGATTGTTCCCAATGGTATAGTTCTCTCGAGTAAACGTACCATTTCTCGAGTTCAGGGCTATTGTATCGTTCTGGGATACAAATTTTCACGACCTGAAGGGAGGCAAGGATCCTCCAAATGTTTGGCTCGTAGTAGTCCACCCACCCGCCGTTCCTCCAAGTCTTACCGTGCTCTTCCAACCGTCTCGATATTTTAACGAAGGTTGAGAGGCAGCACCATCTGGACCGGCGAAGGGCGCTCCTCTTGACCACTTCCCCCTCACTTTCCGTTTCACTTTCGGCGGAATCTTCGGACCTGCTCTCCGAATCTCCACTGCCACCATGACTCCCATCTTGGTCACTACTTCCTGATCTCTTGTCAATCTCGCCATTGTCGGAGGAATGCTCCACATCAGGAAGGATCTCACTTCGCCCCTCCGTCTCCTTCTCGCTGGTAACCTCCTGGGGATCCGCCTGCTGCTCAGATGACACCACAACCTTCACTTCCTGGGCGTCATCGTGATCATTTAACCAGTCCACCTCATCCCCTCCATCCTCCTCCTCACTAGTCGCCTCTTCTTCGCTGGAATCCTCCCCACTTTCGTCTACGTGGACTCTGTGCTCAAGGTCCAACCAACTGTCGTCCTCACTCTCATACTCTGGCACATTAAGCTGACCCACGTCATAATTGAGGCCCAGGTCATCCTCTACGTAGTCATCATGGTTAACTCTCCTCCGATGTGTTCTGTCATCCTCGTAAAGCATGTGACGCCAAGAGGCGACAGGTCCTTTCACAATTACAAGTTCCTTGACGAGAGGGAAACAGAGGAGAAAATTGTAACACAGCTTTACATCCGAATGGGTGATCTCCAAAGTTGCCAGGGAGACAGAAGCGATAAGATGTGGAGGAATGTTAAGAATCTCGTCATCAGAAAAGCCACGGAATCCATCCGAAAACTTTAGGTGGAGGTGGTGCAGCCTTGGAAAATGATTGGTGAGTTCTAGTAAAGATACCAGCCACGGGTCACTTGCGTCCAAGCGAATAGAGAGCTTCCTCAAATTGGGGGCATTAGTGTCATTTAAGCTCTCCAGTAACTCCACAGCGTGTCCATGAAGGACATCCAGTTCCATTAGGTTACCCCAGTACAAGTTGTGGTACAGCTCCGTGTTCCAAACGTGAACTTTCAATTGCTTCAGTTGTCCACAGTACTTTTGAATAAGCTTATCTTGGAGAAGGAAAACGTTACGGTTTTGAATCAGCACCTCCAACTTCTCCAGGCGCTGATGATTTGGAGGAATCGGCATGGCGTTAAATCTCCTCTCCAGCTCCTCCTCCGGAATCGACCAGTTCAGCCAACGGAAATTCCTGAGGCGAAAACTCTTCAGATTTGGACATCCGAAAAGGATCTGAAGACACAGCGAGTAAACTCCAGAGAGACTCAGGCTTGCACCGAAATCGGAAAGACACATACTCCAAATATGTCTTCCGAACTCCAAGTACATGCGCCGAAAGTCTTGAAAAAAGTTGATATTATGATCTTCTGGGCGAGGCTCCTCGACTTCAATTCTGACTGCCCTTCCAATGAATGGGTTCCCCGGATGTCTTCGCATGTCCTTTTTTGTTCGGGGGTACCCACACCACTTCCTGTCATTACGGATTTTTTGGCGGAATTCAAAGTTCCGAATCTCCCTTCTCGGCAAGTCCTTGCAATCACTGAGGTCTTGCACGACGTCCGTGGACCGATCAGGAACTGATGAGTAGTATTCCTCCAAACACTTGTCAACGGCACGTCGCCAGTGCTTACACACCTGACGAAGCGCCTTAATTTTGTCCCTGTTTAGGTAATTGGAGACCAGTGGGAAAACCTTCAATCAGAAACAATAAATAAAAACAATCACTATTCACATAAGCACAGAAAAAATACTTGCCTGCTATGTACCTGACTGATTTTAGTAATTTAAATAGTACCTTCCCAAACATTACTTCCGTTTTCTCCTTGGCCACGACTCCTTGGAAGAACCGGCATGTTCTGCCACAGCTTGCGAGGTCATCAAGATCAGTTACGTGTTCAAAAATCATTATCCAAACCTACAAAAAAATAGACAATACAACACTTTTAGTTTTAAGCAATGCCACTAAACCCAGCACCACTTGCTAATCAAATCAATAAATCAATTTAAATGGTTAAGTTTTGAGTCTGTTTACCTCCTCCGGAAATACAAACAGTGGATCCATTCCATTCACCAGCGTCTTCCTAGACCGAGCCCTGAGTCCCTCAAGCTTTTCCCTTAACGCCAGCTTCCTCACTATCCTCTGTCGCTCAGCCTCCTTGGAAATCAGTTCCAAATGAACCTCCAAGTCGCTACGTGGCTTGTCACACCTCCCATTGTCGAGGTAGCTAGAAACTGTACAACGCTTATCGGCGCTAGGCTCCGCTTCCTCCATATTGACAGAGGAATGATGATAATACTATTCAGATTATATCGATGCTAATTAAAATTGACAATTTTATGAACAAAAATGATAAGTTGAGTGAGAAAAACAGTAGAAATGAGACTGTGTGGGAGTATGGTAAATGCAATGAATGGAATCATCTGTTGACTTATTCTTGTTGTGTTAAAAAAGTACAAGCATGTTGACTGACTTAGGTGTGGTGGTAAATAAGCATACTAGACGAATAATGGAAACGTCTTTGTCTCTGTAGTTTTGTAGTTTATGCAGAAAGTTATCCCATCCCATGTTAGTGCTGCAAGTGATAATTGGCTGTCTAAAACGGGAATATAATAGAAAATGTATTCCCACGACCCTCCTGACTGAAACCGATATGAATTTATTTAATTGCTTTTGTCCACATATCCATATCTTTGTCCACAATGGCTCGAATGTCTAATTGCAATGAATTAAATTACAAAGACATGTCATCAGTTATAGTAGAAATATTCATATATTCGCTTTAAATATGTACAATAATTTAACGACATAACCACACCGTACAAATTGCATAATATATTACCACGACGTATTTTACTTCATGACTTCGAGAACGTAACGAAGAACATCCCATTCTAGATTCTTATCAAGGCATAAATGCAATGGATCGAGTCTTACATTAGACGATATACATGCACATATTAGATAGCAAATAGTAATGGTAAAACTTGGCCAACAGAATTATTTAGCCTTGGTGTTGGGGAAAAGCTATTCAAAAACATTCTGACTGACATTTTGTGTTGTAATAAATCCTTAATTAAAACATTTGCACATAACGACTTAACGATGTCTGTCTGCCCAGATGACATTAAGAGCCTTTGCTAGTTAGAGTGATTTTAGGCTAAAATATGAGTTTCATCATCGGAGCATTTTTGCTCCTTGAGGTGATGATGTGAGAGAAGGGAGTGGAGTAGAATAGATCAGGTATTGCTGCGAGAATTTCTAGTGAATTTATTTTAGGTTTAATGGAGTATTTATACAAAGGCCATGTAAGGATACTAAAATAAGTTGAACAATTCAATGTTCCTTAAGGCAAAATGTATTTTAAGGTTATATTATAGAAGTTGGATAGTAACGACCAAAACTACATGAAAAGTGTTAGAAAAGTTGACAGGTAAGTACATAAGTATGTTCTTAGGTTTGGAATGTATATAATATGTTCACATGTCAGTCGATGCATGTAAATATATTATTGGCAAAAAAACAAACTAAGGTCATTGATTTGTGCACGTATATATTTTAAGGTAATTTAACTTATATAATTGTATATAATATTTGTGTCCTTATTAAATTATATTTAATGAGTAATTCGTTAGTTTACAGTTGCGTTTATTTGTAACCTACAGCACAGCAAGCAATTCCGTGACAATATATTTACACACATTTATGACATTAGTGCAAATAATTCAAAGCAGTCCATTACATCATTCGATTCATTTTACGACATAATGCACCCAAAACATCAGCCCATCGAGACTTGTGACGTCACGCGCGGCCACTTTCACCGGACAGAATTTTTTTTTAATTGAAAATGGAGCAATCAAATT
Source organism: Sinella curviseta (assembly GCA_004115045.4). NCBI lineage: Eukaryota > Metazoa > Arthropoda > Collembola > Entomobryomorpha > Entomobryidae > Sinella > Sinella curviseta. Next base: position 26,451,110 of record CM023200.3, on the reverse strand, counting down.
TGTTCATAAATGTACTACGTATTTATGAGCAGCGAGATAAGCAGAATTTATTGCACTGCTCGACTAGCTGTCGCAGACAATGTCCATCCTTTTGTTGCTTTTAGGCAGCATGGCGATATCTCGACCTTCCAGCAATTTGTGCCTATGTTATCAATGTCATTATAAGTATTAGCAGTTTCTAATCATTTAAGCTCGGAGAATATGCATACTCATTTATGTTTAACTCAAGCATACCAGACTACTTCACTGCAACAAAATATGAAATGAATGGAAAGATGGCAATTTACTTGGAAGAGTACATTGTTGACTCTAGCCACTTTGTTGTCAAATACAATAATAATATTGTGCAATATATATATATACATAAAGACCCAAACATTTCTTAATGAATATTTACCCTGATCTGTTTTAATTGGTATTTTGTGGGAAAGTTTATTGCGTGAAAATAAAAATGACATATTTTATATTGCGTTATGAAATTGAGAATCGATACATCATTTTGCGCTTGTGTTAATGTACTTGTAGCACCTATTACAATTTGTGATCGCGTTCCTATTCTAAGAATATTAAGATCCATACTACTTTGTCAATAACTAGACAGCCCTGCTTTGCAAGAACAGTGATTGTTTTTCCCAAGTGAACTTGCTGATACTTTGAAATGTATAAACATGTATTTCTTCAGACACCGATAGTTATAGTATAGAGCAAACATTCTGCACACAGAATATGCTCTTTATTCATATATGTGTATGTAGTTGTAAACGCTTCTTGTTGTGAATACTATTTGCTCTCGTACATGTAACTAGTGCCTGAACCCAGAATTCAAATTATATGCTTGGTGTATCAGCCCAGAATGAATATAGTTTAGCTTACTCCTTGCTTGTAACAAATACATGTTAGTCAAAAATTGCAGAGCTAAGTATTGCATTTCCTACCTCAGTGTTGATTCAGCTGTTGGGCGTGAAGCGGGTGTACCATAATTTGTGCATTATCATCATCATTTACGAAACATTGCGCTCTGCTGGAGTATTCCTTGCAGCTTTCAAATTATTAAAACGGTAAATATCATCTAATGTAAAACATATTGGTGACGTAAATTGGTAATGAAAACTGCGTAAGGCAAGTGATCAATTTTGAGATGTTTCATTTAATACCTCACCACAAAATACTAACTTGTGAGGTTGTCTGCTAATAATTTATTGACAAGTTCCGGTTCATTAATTTTGAACAACTTTGGATAGCCACAATAAACTAAATATATTTTTCAATTTTTAACCAGAACAGATTGGACGTACTGCAGAATCGCGAGGTAACAGGATTCCAGGTCTCGGGACATAAAATCCTACTAAGAGCACCGTGGCCTTTAAACCACTTTTTACACAATCATGAGTGCAAGCACAGACGTTAACGACCAGATGCACCTTTGGCAAATATTTCCAGAGGAGGTAAGTTATTTTTACAAAAGTTACAAAAATGAGTTATTGTGTCTGAGTATGGCATTTACAAGATTCCTACGTGAGGCCAGAAATCTACCACTAATGGCAAGGTTAAATTGATTTTGTATCTGTTTACAGATTTGGGTTTTGATTTTACACACCGTTGAAGAACCCGAGTCTCTCGTCAATATCAACAACACATCTCCGATGTTCCGAGCAATCCTTGCTGGCAAACGCACCTTCTTTCTCTTTCCCAAAGTGTGGGAGGTACTTGAGTCCAGATTCAGAAATCAGTGCAAGGATGATACAAAGATCATATCCGGTCCTACGGCATTTTCTAAACGGTCGTTAGCAGCTGTATTGAATATCCGACAAGTCTGCAGACAATTCAGGGATACCCTGGACAACTTCTATCAAAATCATCCCCACCATTATCACTTCCGGGATGAGGAAACTGATAGCTGCTCCAGCTTGAAAAATTGTGGGATGATGATGTTTGAAACCATAAAATACATAAGAATTTTTGGATCGCATTTTGACGAAACTCATGCGACAGGCGACCGAAATCCTTTTATTGGAAGGGGAGTCAGCTTAAAGGTTCCGTGCATCTCCCCATCTGGGCCATATCCTGTCATGAGTGAACTTGTTTCTAACTTTCTGCTAACATATGGACAACACCTGTTTACCGGCCCGGTCCCCGCGGATCCATCTCCCCGCCAGGGTAAAACTCCCCGCGGACCCAACTCCCCGCGGACCCAACTCCCCGCAGGCCCAACTTCCCGCGGACCCAACTCCCCGCAGGTCCATTTCCCCGCGACATATTTTCCCCGCTAGGGCTATTCCACATGTGATTCTTTCCCCGCATGAGTGACTTAAATGAAAGAAATTGTAAACGAATGAATAGCTGTGGATTCATATAAACGATTGAATTGCTAATTCGCGTGTGTAGGTATATTCAAAACATCGAAGGGGCAATCTTGTCTTAAATCTTGAACATGACTAACTGGGATGTTATTGTGTAATGTAGAATTTTATTACAGAATTTGTTACTCTATTGCAGATTTTATTGTACAATTTGATATTTTGTTTTAGAATTTGAGATTTTATGGTGAAATTTGGAATTTTGTTGTGAAATTTGGAATTTAGTTGTGAAATTTGGAATTTAGTTGTGAAATTTGGAATTTTGTTGTGAAATTTGGAATTTAGTTGTGAAATTTGGAATTTTGTTGTGAAATTTGGAATTCAGTTGTGAAATTTGGAATTTTGTTGTGAAATTTGGAATTTTGTTGTGAAGTTTGGTATTTTGTTGTGACACTTGAAATTTTATTGTGAAATTTGTAATTTCATGTATTAATATACATAAAAAACTGCAAGATTATATATTAAAGTTTGCCGAATTGACTACCTGGAATTTCATTGTACAATGTATTACTCTATTGGCGATGCCGGGATTTTATTGAAGCATTTGGGCTGTCAAGGAATAATTTGTGATTTTATTGAACAATTTGTGGATTTTGTTGAACAATCTGGGATTTTATTGAACAATTTTGGATTTTATTGAACAATTTGGGATTTTATTAAACAATTTGGGATTTTATTGAACAATTTGGGATTTTATTGAACAATTTGGGATTTTATTGAACAATTTGGGATTTTATTGAACAATTTGGGATTTTATTGTACAATTTGGGATTTTATTGAACAATTTGGGATTTTATTGAACAATTTGGGATTTTATTGAACAATTTGGGATTTTATTGAACAATTTGGGATTTTATTGAACAACAGGATATTTTATTGTAGAATTTTTGTCTATTTTTTATTATGAGTTGTTTATTTTTAATCTCGTTATGTTCATTTTATGAATTTGGCAAACTTTAATCTATAATCTTGTAGCTTTGTATGTATATTAATTCAGTGAATTAGCAATTCAATCGTTTATATGAATCCACAGTTTATATTCATTCGTTTACAATTTATTTCATTTAAGTCACTCATGCGGGGAAAGAATCACATGTGGAATAGCCCTAGCGGGGAAAATATGTCGCGGGGAAATGGACCTGCGGGGAGTAGGATCCGCAGGGAGTTGGACCTGCGGGGAGTTGGGTCCGCGGGGAGTTTTACCCTGGCGGGGAGATGGATCCGCGGGGACCGGGCCGCCTATGGCATTTTAAAATTCACACAGAAGTCGGTCGCAATTCATTTGTTGCATTCTATCAAACCCTTAGAACCTGGCTGGCTCTGATGCCAAATTTGAGGACACTTGGCATAACTTGTGAGACTCCCCCGGGTGTCCAACTTTCTGAAAACCAACTGCAAGCGGAAATAAATGTGAACGCACTGTCAACCCTAGATACCTTAGAGTTCATTCGGGCAGACGGTTTATTCCCTCAAATATTGAACGAGATTATCTGGAAAAGCCGGCGGCTTAACAAAGTGGAACTGATGAGAGAATTGACTATATCGGTACCGGTGCCCAACTTGAAGGAGCTTTTTCTCCAGATTTCCACCGAGGCCCAATTTGAATATCTTGAGGCCGCTCAACAAAACTGGCGTTTGGAGAAACTTTATCTGAGCTTTGGTCCGGATATTTTTGTGGCTTGCTCCAGGATATTTGAACTGATGCATAATAACTGGGGAGAAAGTTTGATCGAGGTAAAAATAGAGTTTCCAGTTCCTCCATGTCACCAGGATCAAGTTGGCGTTGAGGAACAGTGTAAAACGATAAGATTAAACCTGTCTCGTGTGAAGCAACTTAAAATGGTAATCTTCAGTTACCGGACCCCTTTGGATTTCATTCTACCCATGACTGAGTCACTGGAAACTTTGCAGATTTTGATTAGCCGGGAATCTGAAGATGGACGGATGGATGAATTATTATGCAAAATGGAACAAATTATTGATGCTGTGGGCTTCTTCCATCGATTCTACGAGTCAAATATTTGGAAGGTGTTTCCGTTCCTGAAGAGGATTGCACTTGCCGAAGCTCTTGCCCTCAGTCATTGGAATCGTTGGGCACAACACTTTTCAAGACCGACTCATGTCTACGCCAGACAGGAGTGGAGGGTAAGCCTTCCAAGGAGACAAAAGAATTAAACGTTCAGTTTATGTTTTGTCCATAGTATGATCATGTGTGCTGTCATATATCATTGTAGAAATTCTCTGATTATCAACTTCCGGTAAATATTGTAGGTAATAAGGATTTCTTTCGAATTTGAATTAGATTTTATTGCTATTATTACATGTACTTGAGGAACTATACAAGTAGAACTGGATAATAATAACGTGGATAGATTGCATTGAGAAAACTTTGACTTGAGTATGTTCGTTAAACAATTGATAATTTATCTTTTCAAGTTGTATGCCAGTGACCAAACTATAAAAGAAAGCAGTAGGTAATTTTTATGACTGTAGACCAGGGAAACGCTAGCTCCGAGTTTATTGTTGAATGTATTTAAAAAATGGAAAATTATAATTATTACGTTCGAATTTTATTCAGGATGAGAATTACAATTACTACAAAAAATCATTTTATTATGTATTGTCATACATGTCACTAATTATATTACTGTTTGTTTAAATATCACATATAATATTATATAGGTATCTACATTTATCTTTAACTGTAGTCTTAAGGAGCCATGCAAAAATGCTAGCTAAACCAGTTGTTTAAATAAAACACATGTTTTCAAAAATACCTACATGATTGTTTGAAACCATTTCTGAGTTTCAACACGACGAAAGTTCGGAGTACGTTATGACTTTCATTTTATTCCGTTTATGCTGCTTAGTAGTGAAATTGAACGTATACATAATCTAATGAAAAATATTATTAGTATGGATAGAAGTACAACATAACTTTAACAATGATGATTATTATACAATATGCTCTTATATTGCGTAAGCAAGTTAATTGTTACTGTGCCATCCAACCATGGTACCATTTTAATCTAAATTAAATATCAATTTCTAAATGAGTACTTTCCATCCTGTTCCGGCATTCAATTCAATTTGATTAAATGAATGTTTTTAATTTATATTAACGTACTATTGGCCATGTATGTTTTGATGAAAGTATTAATTTTACTTAAAAGGCATTAATCTATACTATCCATATAATTACATTTGCAGTATTTTCTAACACATGCCTAGAAAAATTGGTTTATGTTTCCGCATCGAAAGCTGCTTATCCGTAGTGAATCGAGAACTGCCGGTAGCATTTCAAAACATAAATCTTGAATCTGACTGTGGTCTATCATTAGAAACTTGCCGAATGAATTTAAGCAATTTAAGACAGTCAACCATGCATTAGTTTTTCGTGCATCGCCATTCACCAAACTGACAAACAAACCAGTCAATCACAGGTCATTAGCATAATACGTCAAAGTTGAGTATGCTGAACTCGAGGAAAAGTATAAAAAATGACAATAAAATAATATTGTTCACCCTGAACAATCAGGCACATTTGCCATAAAAATTCGCCCCACTAGCGGATAGTTATAGTTTTAGGTACTGTTCAAGTTGGGTGCATGTCCTATCAGTAAGGCAGCTAGTAACAAATTATTATTGATGTGATGATAAACCCCAAAAGCTCTTTTTGGGTTCACTGCCAACCTGAATTGAAGAGATTTACAATGTCGTTTCGTAATAACAATTCGTAATCTAGTCAGTTATTGAAGAGGATCTAGTTGATGCCAATCACCAATCTGTTTAAAAAAAGGTTTACATATCGCCTGCAGTTTAATTTTGTGGAATGAAATATACCTACTTTATCGATCCAGATAACATTAGTAAGTATCTTACACTGACGACACAATCACATTGAGGGATTTCCATGCCCTAGTTGAACACGTTGATCTTGAAAACGAATGCGATGGAAAGCTGCAAGGTGACACCGGTTACATCTACTCACCAAATTACCCACACAATATTAGCATGTGAACAAGTTGGTAGCCCATTGTTCATGCTGTCATTAGGCTCCTGTTCGTTTGCTCTTTATTTTACTGTTCAAATCATACATCTTGGATAATGTTATATCGATCGACCATAAAATATATATCGATACTATAACATACCAGTTGAGCAGCTATGTTATGTCATTGTAAGTATGTCGAAAACTAAATCAATGACAAACTGAAAAGCATGCTCATGACAACATTTGTAGTTGTGCCTAGTTGACACATAATTACACTTGAATGCATCACCATGAACACAACTGGGACACTTTTAATAATAAAACCATAAATTTAATGATTCTTATGTTGATGATGTACTACAATGACAAGCGAGTATGTCACAACTAGCATTCGTAATAGTTAGATATTTGTGCAATGCTATATGTAAATTGTATCAAGGTTAAGCTTCCATGTCTTTAACAAATTCATATTGAAGAGTGGGATTGCTGCAATACTCCGACGTCGTTGCTGTTGCCAATTAAAAGTTTGCAAAATATTCTTGCCGCTTTTACTGCACGGTATAACACTTAACGTAGAATAAATATTTATAACTGTTTATATTTTGTTTTCAAAGAAGCACATTTCATTAATCCAAAACGTCCATATAAACGTGAAAATCTTGAGAAAGTACATAGGTATGTACTTTTCAAGAAAGCTAACGTTTAAACAAACATCTTTGGTCGTCACCGTCACTACTACCCCAATCAAATGATATGTAGTCACATTGTGTTCATTGAAAATTTTAGTGTGTTAACGGACGATGGTAAACTTGTTGCAATTGGCCAAGAATAGTTTTGTATAGTGTTCTAGTGGTTGTGGTGAAGGCACGGCACTGGATTTAGTTTTTGATCGAGAACCCTAACGGTTAACGAAAACGCATTATATTTATCTAGTCCGTTCGTTGTTTTCACGACAAAGAAAGAAACCAGATTTTATGTTTGACACATGTTGCAATTGCTAGAGCTATTACAGCGCGGTCGGAGCCAATTGTTTCATAGCACTCTGATTCTTTGCTATATTAGCCTAAACACTTTCCAGGGTTTCAAATTTGCATGATTATTAAAACACAAAAAATATAACTCCTGCACGTTCCTTGCTGCACCGCGAGCCATACAAAAATGGATACCATTTTAAAATATTACCTTATTCCATATCTCCTATTCTGGTCTCAAAGCTGCATTAACTGTGTTTCCCCGATTCCATTGATTTCCGTTGAGAATCCCTTTAATCAATACTCTTTGCTGTATAAAGTTTTCTCATCTTGTACGGTGCATTTGTCTAGAAGTGGCAGACGCAATATCCCAAACGAATTGCAAGAGATCTTTCAGTCTCATTGTCTTGTCTAATTCAGACGTTAACGAGCGAGAATTTTCGAAAGTGGTTACAAATTACGCTCAAATTGCACAACACAATCCAAAGCATGGATACGGAGCATGAAGATTTCTCCGAGTCCTACAAAACGCTCATGTCTCCACAGAAATTTACTGATAAATGTCTGGTTCAAGTACCTTCGATCCTAAAAACTCATCCACTTCAAACAGGCTATTATTTCTTTCATCCCGAGAATTACTACAGGGCAGTTAACCAGTTCTCTCCCAATTATGTTTTACTCCCCCTGTATACAAAACCCAATCAAATTTATTTACCAATGACAAACTTCATGCCATCCAAAGTAATCCTACTTCGTTCTCGAAAACAAGTAATGTTCATTGCGTGTATGCCTTGTATGCACGTTTTAATAGTAAGTTACGTACAACAACCCCATGCTCCACTTGTTCATGTTAGCGGAAAAGTTTATAATACGATTAAGAAATTGGTAGACATAAATGATATTGTAGAATTAACTTATTTTGGAGAGCCTAATAATGCTAGACGCAATGATAGAGGTGACTTGGTTAATAGCTACTGCGCATATTATCGTCGGAGAACAACTATTGCTTCACCAACTTGGTTCAATTATTGTCAACTAATGTGGATTGCCCATGTGACCAATTGCAGTCGTCAATCGTGTGTACAGATGACGTCAGAATTTAGTATGGAAGACTTTCACAAAGAGTCTAATGCTAAATACTACCTATCTTCTAGTGCCCAATTTAGCGGACTGAGGTACACTTATTATGTAGATCCGAATGGAGATGGGTTTTCACTGCAGAATAACAACTTATTTGCTTTAGTGTCGCCATTTAGTCTGTTTGGCTGGATTGTCATTCTCGGTACCATTCTATGCCTAGGGACGATTTTGCATTTGTCTGGTTTCAATGGTAATTCATATTTTTGGATCTATTCCACGATTGTCGAGCAGGAAGAAGATAATAGGCGCTCTGTTAACTTTAGAAATTGCGCGGTAATCGTAATTACCTTCTTTGTTGCACACATCCTACGAATGTCATATACATCTGATTTGTATGCATATATGACATTCCAAACGGATCCACCCAATATCCCCGAATCACTTGACGACTTGATTCTGAATCACAACGTTTCCATTTTTGCTGCATCTTTGACTGTTGGACATTTAGGTGAGATGAGATATAAAATGACAGCAAATAATGGAACATGTTGTGCGGAGAGCACGCATAATCTAATCAACAAATTCTTGGGCAAGCTTGTCATGAAACAAAATACGTCACCACTGGACAGAAAGGAACGACATAATAATTGCACTCAACACAATTCACATGTAATAAGAGGTCAGTGTTTCCGTGAATCAAGATTTGCTTATATAAATAACTACGATCGACAATATTACGATTTGTCTTTGACTAAGCTGCTTGTAGCATCACTTCGAAAGAATTACAAACTTTACGAATCAAACGAAATGGAACGATACACAATCATCAGAATGTACGCCGCACCAAAGCGAACCTACATGAACGACAGGTTTGAGAATGCATTGGCATCCATGAGTGAGTCAGGAATTGCTCTTTTTCATTACAAGTATAATCTTGAGAACAACGTCAAATTTTATTTGAGCACATTGGCCTACGATACACACATAAATATTTGGGGCAGCAGCGTCGAACTGAGATATATGTTGGTTGCAATGCGGCGATGGGTGATTGTTGGCTGTTTCAATTACTACCGGAGGGACGTTTGTTCCTTGGAAACAACCAAGAATTCAAATATTGACGATACAGATGCGCCGGTGTCTTTGACAGATCTTATTCCCGTATGGACCCTCTTTATCCTCGCGGTATTCATTACCACTGGCATCTTGGTTATTGAGCGCATTAAGCAAAAGCTGCTAAAACACGTTTAAGTACAGTAGTTAAGGTATGGTGTTCTAGAGCAAGTAAAGTTGATCTATACATAATATATGGACTACAATTAATTTACGACTGTAAATTCATGATATGTCTATATCGTGACATTAAGATATTTGCAGTGATTTATCACTTTATGCAAATATGCATAACATACAATTATATGTAACTTTGTGTATTGATGCTAATAAATAGTGACAGCTCAGCACTTATGTAAACATAATATTTGGGAGAAGGCTTCCATCATGAATGCATAAACGGCTACCAGTCTGGACTCTGTATGGTCATATGAACAAGACAATAATTGGTCGCTTCCGTAACAAATATCGATACTTATTCAAAGTTTCAATTTCACAGTTATAAAACCGTATTATATTTAACCGATAATCCATTTTCATAGTTAATCAGTATTAGTCTGAATCATGATATTCAACATTGAAATGCAAAATTAGTTTTATAAGCTTATCAGCATTTACTGTCCACTTATGCCTCTGCAAAAAACAACCCATCGTCAATCTAATGTTAGATGGCAGCGATACGTAAGCTGTTTCAAATATAACTTTTACAAGAACCGATGCACCCATAATATTATGCTTTAATAGAAAGGGTTCACAAGAAACCTTTTATACATTCGCGAGAAAAGTATCAAGAGGTGACAACTTCATGGTTTGTTCTGGTAAGCTACTAACAAGGTTCTCCAGTCCTTGAAGTTTTGTATTTACGTCCCACTCAGAAAAAAACGTATTTGCCGAAAACCGTGGATTTATTAGTTTTCAGTGAATTTGGCCTGTAGAGGATTTGAAACTAAATGTTATTTATTAAGAATAAACTCATCCGTTTATGATTTGCTAAATACAAATAAAGAAATGTAATAGGGATATACAAATAATCAACTAGTCATACACCTAAACAAGCTAACATGCAAATAAGCAACTGACCCAAGATGGGTAAAAATATAGCTAACCCATTTCAGTTTAGCTGTATAAAAGCTCTAAATTATTTTCTTATTTGCATCACTAACATCCGTACCGGACAACAACATCTGTTTTCAAACGTAGTTGAAAACAGATTCCAAATTTCATTCCAAAGATACACTTTGTATCTAATAAACAACATCTAATATTCAGAGCTGAGCAAATGCTTAGCTTATCTTCTTGTAGTATTATTATCACTTTCGTATTCCACTATAACTTAATGTCAAATCGATAGAGGAAACTCCAACAAAACTCCGTTGAATTGCTCCATTCCATGGACGTATATATTATTGATCGACATTTTGATCTAACATTCACGGTCGGCGCATGTTTACTATAGTGGAGAACAAGTTCATCTATACATATTTGACGGACGGACGGACATACTGATCTATAGAATTTGCAGGTGAGTGACTTTATCGCTGATTCTGACATCGAAAAACTTATGATGCAAAGTATTGCCACTTTTTGTGGGAACCATTATGACAATAAAGAATATATATATATTAGGCACATCCGCAGTAAATAACAATGTTCTGAACCATATGAAAAATGATATACCTATTCATTATCGATGTACACTAAAACCATTATTCTTGAGATATTTTCTCCATAATACTGTACGAAATTATCGAAAGGATAACATTGTTTGAGGAAGTACCCTTTACTCATCAACGTCTTTACATCTTGCACAACACATATATTAGGAAGCAAGCTTGGTCATATCCGAAATGAGCTGCAGTTAAATTTACTTTCTTTGTGACAACCTGTCATGATATGGTACCTGGAAAGTAAAGTAAGTACACAAGGGCATTCTTAAAATGATAGATTCACATTTCCGTAGAGCCCTGTGCGTGTAAGAAATTATTGGATAGCCAACGGTAAGGCAAATATTTATGAGTGGGCTGGCACAATATTGCAGTTTTCTGGGTGCCAACTCATTAGTATATTAAATAGATTTCATTACATACAATCATACTATGTGCGGGACAATGAATGGCTGATGTTTCCTTAAGATAAGAAAGTTTAATTTATTTCAAAAACCAAGACCAAAACCAAATCAGTTTTCATGTCACCGAAAAGCAATGGGTTATCTCAAAGTGTAGTACACATGTCCAAGTCAACGAGTACTGTTCAAATTCGCTTATTTATTTCTCTGAAGAGTATTAACAAAATGCTGCAGGTCAAACCAAGGATGTTCAAATTACATAATTTGCAGCTTTCAGCTAACCATAAGCAAAGTGTTAGCAGTAGTCCCAATCCATCCCATAAGTTGGTCGGCATTCCAAAGGACATTTCGGTAATGACCACTTTCTCTTTCCAAAGTCATAGTTCCCAACAAAATCGCTATCATTGTTTTGTCGCCGTACGGGAAATGGGCGCACAAGGGTAGAATTTCTCCATTCTTCGCAATGGTAGCTATCGTGGGCAACAATGTCATCCTTCCTTCTATAAAATATTGCCTCCTTTAATACACGCTGATCCCAGCCTCTCTCCTTTGGTATTGTTCGACTCGCCACCATAATTAATTCCCTCAGTCTTGCAGCGGTTTCATGCTGTGATTCAGCTAACAAAGTATTCCTTGCACCCCACATTCCTCCCAAAATGGCTGTATTGTGGTCCTTGTTTTTGTCCCGCATCAGATGAAAGGGCTTTTTATCAGCCAAGTGAAGCCAGTCATGAACCGCGGCAGCTTCTCTGGCATTAATAGCGGAATCCAAATCCCTTGATAGAAATATATCCACGGTGGGATCTCCAAGGACGAGGAAACGCCAGGTCATGAAAAACATTTTGCTCTGGTCACCCATGCTGGGCGTTTTCTTGATATCACACCAAAACAAATCCGTGTTGTTGCATACCAGGTTACAGTAATCACCTTCCAGGTTCACGTCCGTATATATTCGCATTGTATAACCGGGATAGTATTCTCGCATTCTTTCAATGTTCAACTGAATCCCTTTAATGTACAATTTTGTTCGTTTCTTTAGTAACTCAGACGTTGGGTAGGCCAGTGAAAATGTAACAACGTTTTGCACATTGCTACTATGAGTACCATGGTCACTACAGGTTGAGTTAAATGAAGAGTTGTGTGAAGATGAATTTCGTGGAAGAAGATAATTTCGACGACATCCGCACTCTGGAATGGTTTGCGCAGCCTCCGCGATTGAGTCAGGCTTGTACATTTCAGTAACATGATTTTGTGGAAATTTCAATGACCGGTGACCACTTCTAAATTGGGTAACTCCGTAGTAAATAAAAAACAGAAATACGCACAAAACTGCCAGTTGCTTTACATGGCGAAACCGAATTAGGAGCATCATTGCTTAAAGAAATTATATTCAATTTTGCCTGCTCAGGGTTTATGTCTTTCATCGACAGGAATTAGGGTAGCCTTCAGAACGTAGATACAATTAGTACTTAAAGTATATTTGCGATCTCAAACATATTTAATTATAATTGGACATAAGCATTGGTCGTAATAAGTTTTATTATGATAACGTAATGCATCATTAAAATATGTAACGCTTTTACTACAGTAATAAAAGTTCTCCGATGACAATTTAGAAGCACATAACAAGAATCTGTACCCAAGTTCTAAGTTGGAAAATAAATTTCATATTGGCAGCGTTTTGCTAAAGCATACTTGCATTGGATGGGTTTAATCTATTGTCACATTGACTTTTTCGACAATTTGTAAAACGTTGTAAGTAGTAACAATATATTGTTTTGGCCTTCTTCCATTAGTCATATCATACTAGTCTATGTGTCTGCAAGGACTTCAAATATTGTAAAATTATTGCTGTGGAAACACATTCCGTATCAGTTGCCTCTACGGTTAAAGAGCTTGACGGCGGACAGAGTTTTCCAACTGCAGTGTACTAGATATTCTGCAACAAAACATACGGACGCTTTTCTCATTTGTTAAGCGCGTTGGGCCGTGGGCACCAACGCAAACCAAAATAATGTTAAATAACAAAGCCGCAAGGACGAAACGACGGATAGCTTTCATTAATGCACATATCGATTTCATTAATATTGCACTTTTCATGCGGGCAATAATTCACAGTAATACTATATAATTGATATTCATATTAATCTTCGAACGAGCCAGTAAAATTAATCGTAATTTCCCTGTTAATTACCCGTTACTGTACCGTTTTGTTCATTAATTAAATTAGTCGTTGCCACAAAATCATTACATATATTACCTAATCGTCCAATGTGCGTAACAAATTGCAAATAGTAGTTATGTCATTGCCTCTAAGGAAATAACCATGATACATGGTTAGACTATTAAGCTTACTTCAAAGGATTCAATCACTAATGTATAAACAAACTGTAGTTTATTAGTTATGTCAAATATCATTGAAGTGAACTTGCACATTTCCACCACCATCTACTTTAACCGCGAAGCCATGCATTCAACATATTTTTTGACCGGCTACAAGGGAATACCCAAAATAGTTGGAACAAAAAGTTTCGTATTCCTTATTATTTGGTTCTTGCAAATATTTTGGCTGTCTTTACACATCAAAAGTATCTCCGACACACAGTGCGACTCAAACCGTGCATCAGAGAAACGGCGACAACTCATAGAAGCCTCCACTAACTGTACGACAGTATTGGTATGGACAACCTACTACGACACTCCGAGGGAAAGCTTCCAGAGAAGTTTGGACGCAATCATGTTGGAGAATTCGGAATGTTTCCAAAGCTGCCGCTTAACCGTAAATAGAGATATTCTAAATGTATCCGACGCTGTAGTATTCTTCTTCCATCATAAAAGTTTAAAATATGATGATTTACCGTACCAACGAAGTCACAATCAACTATGGGTACTGTGGGCTCGGGAGCCACCGACTAGAAACAACATATCCAATTTAACGCAGTATTCTCGTGTATTCAATTGGAGCATGACGTACCGGCACGATTCTGACATTTGGTCGCCATACGGACGTACCATAAAACTAACTTCGGAATCACCCATCATCCAAATAAATGATATTCCACTGGAGACATGGATTACAAAAAAATCTAAACTTGCTGTCGCAGTAACTTCAAACTGCCACCCGCCGTCCAAACGAGAGATCATTATTGAAAAGCTAATAGATACCGGACTTCCCGTTGAGGTCTTTGGCGGCTGTGGGGACAAGATTTGCCCGCAGCGAAGCACAGACTGTGATGAAGGTATCTTCTGGAAAGCAACTGCCTCCAAGTATAAATTTTATCTGGCATTTGAAAACTCCTTGTGTAAAGACTACGTCACGGAGAAGTTTTGGAGGAGCCTGGAGATTGGTATGGTTCCTGTGGTTTATGGAATGGCTAACTACAGTGTAATAGCACCACCCCGCTCATTCATTGATCTGCGGGACTTTCAATCGCCGTATGAGCTAACGCAGTACTTGCGTCGACTAGATGATGATTCTGCCGCTTATATCGAGTATTTCAAGTGGAGATCCACATATACTGTGATCCATGAAAGGGATCATTGGTGTTCCCTTTGCGGTAAGATTAGAGAGAGGGAAATTCAACATTCATATACCAAAGTGGCTCAGGACATTGACAAATGGTGGTTTCTGGACAATTCAGGAGGGCCACGAAAACATGTGCAGTCGGTTTGTAAAGATCCTGGCGGATCATTTTTTGATGAGAAGACTTATACCAACTCAGATGATTCAATATAAATTGATTTATTACATTGTTGTATTGTTTTGGATAGTGGTAAACATACAGAAAATGACGTTGTTGTCACACTTAGTAGGTACTTCATGCTTATGGATAGTCACGATCGTGATGTTCTACTCACCGAATTTTTTCATACTTCACTTTATATTGGAATACAATTATACTTCGTATGTGATTATAATAAAGTTAACGGATTTAGACCACGAAGTAAGACTATACAGTGTTCTATGCTTGCATAAGTTCAATGCACATATGTTTGTATTGTTTGGAAAACGTGAGTCCTCTCAACCAAAGATTGTCCTGCAAAGCCTAATCTACGTTTTGTGTAAACATTGCCGAAAATGTAAGCCATACCAACCAATTCAGCTGGTACTTAGCTCAAGCTATAACGGAAAAAATGGTATTGTCCTTCTTGGAGACGTACTGAAGAATCTAAATATCTACGAAACTGTGTTTCGAGTTCCAGTAGATCGAAATTGCTGGTCACCATTGGGAAGGAGTATACGATTCACCCAATTCCGAGGTCGGCAACTACATTTTCCAAAACATGAAATGCATGGATGTGATGACTTTTATGGGGATAAGTATTTCCATGTCAGTTTATCAAGCTTGGTTTTCGGAAATCACTCATATGTCTCCGAATATTCGAATCCGAACGCATTGGGGCATAACACTGGTGCTCACAGAATGTACAGTGTATGTCGCTCGTCACGTTTAAACGGACAGAAATTAATTGATATGTTTAATCAACTTTCTGTTTTCACAACCGGCCATGCTGCGCAATATGAGCTAAGCCTTGAAACAGAAGTTCAGTGGTTTACGTTTGTCAGTTGCGGCCAAAGTAGAATGAGTAAAACTATTGGCTTGGAATATATATTTTCATTCTTTGATGAATATACCTGGATCGGTGTTTTTCTGACTTACCTTGCCATCGGAATTACTTTGTATGGAGTCATGAATCAGTCAAATTGCGAAAAACATAATCACAGTATCATGTCGTTTACAATTTATTTTGGCGTCTTTGCAACACTGGTGGAGCAAAGTGGACCGTCTCCACGCCGTTCAAAACATCAAGTCAGTTTCCTGAGGGGGATTATTTTACCGGTTATATCGTTGGCTGTGATTATAACTTTATGCTACAATAGCAAAAGTATTGAAATGCTTACATCTCCATCAACGTCAATTCATTTCAAAACAGTGGACGAGTTAATTGATCACAAATTTCGGATTTACTACGAGCCCCGATTTGACATAGATACATATTTCAGAAACACAAATCCTCCAATGGTAACCTTTGAAGCTGAGGCACGAATAAGCAATCATTCTATCAAAGTCCACAATTTGTTTGGAATTGTAAAACGTTGCGATAACGTAGCCATTTTAACTCATCAGGAAATTGCTTACCGTTTCAACGACTGGATGAAAGTCATTCTTAAATCAGACCCATAGCTTCTTTTGAGCATTGATACCAAATATATTGCAGGCTATCGGATGGGAATAATACTAAAAAATAATATTGAAAAAACAATGCATCAACGGCTGGACAGGATATGGGAGGCAGGCATTAGCACAGAATGGATTACCTTCTTCTGGAGACGGAAAGCTTAAAACGCCTTCTCGGCTTTGAAGCTTTTGCGGAGAACTCGTATTTACAAAGCGTAGTCGATGCAATGAAGAAAGAAACGCAGACCTTCGTAGCTCTGAGTTAACGAGGAACTCTTGTGACTCAATTTATAATATTTGGCATTGGATTGATCGTTTCATTAACCGCATTCATTTTGGAATGCAATAGAAGCCTCTATGTGTTGATCGCTCAACGCATGCACTGCAGTGGCACAAAAGTTCGCAGTTTCAGCATTGAAGACCGGGTCTCAATATGTTCATTATCATTACTGAAAAAATGGATTCGAGCGATTCTTGATAATATTAGCATGTTTATAACGGGAACAGCTGTGAAATTCCAAGTTGTAGTTAACTATTGGAAAACATTAGTTTATCGTAATAGCCAAAATAATTATTATCTGACTGTTTCCTTATACGTGTTCTAATGATGCTACTTCATTGTTATCCACCGTTGGTACTTTGTCCAAGACTGATTGGCAATAATGCAGCAGCATGAAGAACTAAAGTATTAATAATAAATGGATATTGATCAAATACAATCAACTAGAAATTTTGAAGCTCACGATCCTGAGCTCAATTCATACACTACAAAAAGTCCAAAGATGTTTAAGATGCCAATTTTAATTATACCAAGTGTTCAAGGTTATGTTGGGGTGACAAATTGTCGTTGATGCGGTCATAATCATCTTTTGGAAGTTTCATCAGTGGAAGGATGTTCAGCTCAAGTGTCTTCAAACTGGGCACGAGGTTTGGCCATGAATTTAGTCTTGAATAGGTCTGCGGCACCGGAGTTTCTACCCACATGAAAATATTCATGTACTGTACGTGTTGTCCATACTTCCAATGGAAATTGTAGTTTTGTTGAAAAGTGGTCGCGCGTGAATCATATCTCTGGCATATCTATCAAATGCATGATGTATGGAGATCGCTCTGGCAAAAATGGAGGGCATCTTCCTGTTACATTAGTGGAATGAGTGTTATTATGAAAGTGACGATAGAGTTGATATATATATTGACCATCTTCTTCATAACTGTCAAACGCCTGTATTATCCAGAGATAGAAACTGGCGTCGTCATCTGGAACCTCGTCATTATCAAATTTATTTGGGTCAAAATTATAAATTGCATTAATGGTCTGGTCCCATTCCTTGCATAGCAATCAAAGTTTTAAAATCTTTGAGTAGGGCTGAATCAGTCCATCTCGGTCACACAGATGACAGGATTTTGGAACTGCGTTTTTTATTTCTTTTCACCCCATTGGTTCCACTCGCTCTGTTCGAAACGTACACCTATCAGATTCCAAACTTTTGGAAATTGAAACACTGCTCGCCGGTGTTTAAGCTTATTTCAGAGAAACAAAGACGAATTTGCAACATTTTAACGTCATCATTGCACTCCAGTTCCACTGATATTCCCAGCCAGATCTAAAAAAAAGGTTTACAAAAAATATTGGTTAAGATCTTTCACTCTTTTCACAAATGATGACAGGTGGTATTGATAATTAACAGCTAAAGATATATGATCACCTAACAAAACCTGTAACTAATTTTGATTAGCTCTTCAGGCAATATTCGGAAAAGTTTTCCTGCATTCTTAACTGTATCGACTTCATTGTCCATGATGTATTTTTAGCAATCACGAAAACGGACAAGCATAGCGATTTTACATGTACCTATTTACATTAAATCGTTCAAAAATTAACCCAACTTTAACTTGGAAATGACCAGTAATATATTTGTTTTTTCCAGATAAAAGCAGTTTTGTTTTGTCATTTGTTGCTATTCCTAAATTAAAAGGAATTAAAGTATTGCTGTTTAATAGTAACAAATTATCTCAGTTATTTGTCAATGCAGGTAAACTGATAAATCCCTAGTTAATGCGAATCAAATCTTGAACCGTTCATTAATTCAATCATTTCTGCGTTCGCTGAACTGGATAACAAGTTACAAAACTTGGTGTTGATGCTGCCGGAGCCTGTACGGACTTATACGTCCATATCGCGTCATTGTGCAAACACCACTTAAGTTGCAAAAGGAAAGTCTGTCCAATAAATAAAGCGTCAGTACGGAGTATCTACGTTATGCTTAGCATGTCTATTGGTAATCCTTATTAATAGCAATGGGTATCAATTTCAACATCATCAGTAATAGCTTAGGTAGTTAAATTAAATTCAGTTTATTTGGAAAAAATTGTTCATCCGGTTGCCTTGGTATCACTGTGGCTGCTAATAAATGAATTGTGGCCGCAGTTGCAACAAAATCTATGTAGTTAGCCATGTAGGCTTTTACTCCGTGCTCCTCCAATATTATAATTTAAAAATATGGCATAAAAAATGTCGGCGACACATTTGTAATTAAAAATCCAAGAATGGCTTTCAGATTGGAGGTTGAGGCGAAAGGAATGGTGGATGCGATGATAGTACCTAATCGAGCAACAAGACAAAATAAATTTATCAGTGTGAATACCATTAATCTCTTTTTGCTTTGCCATTGTCGTTGTAAATAGTTACTCGTTTACGTCAGTAATTAAACTATCATCATGTTACAGGAACACAATTGTTCG
Source organism: Sinella curviseta (assembly GCA_004115045.4). NCBI lineage: Eukaryota > Metazoa > Arthropoda > Collembola > Entomobryomorpha > Entomobryidae > Sinella > Sinella curviseta. The sequence continues at coordinate 26,431,611 of CM023200.3, read as the reverse complement.
CACAACGTGCGCAAATGACATTAATAGAGGAATGTGGTTACGTAAATTCATATTGTAGAATATTTTCTTTAAAGTCTAGTAGACAAACCAAACTCGATTTCCGTTAGTCCTCCACTTCAGTCGACTGCAACTCAAACATACTACCGTCACCGTCCTTTGCCAAGATGAAGTTCCTTTTAATACTACTGGTGTTCATTATGGTTCTGGTAATTATTCATTTATAAGCCATAATTAGCGTTATCAATTCGACTAAGAAAAATGCGGCATTTGACATTTTTACAATTTCAGTCAACAATTTCTGCTGTTTATACTGGCGCACCAGTGCCAAAATGCACGGCGGATAAAGCCACATGCGACGCACGGAAGGCAAAGGCTAAAGAGGACAGAAAGATGGCCAACAAAGCCGGCGGAATGTACCGCTAAAACTGCGGTGGAATATGCCGAGCCTCAAGACAACTTCCACTAAATGTTTGTAGTATATTTTTTACCAGTTTTGCTGGTGAGTGTGTACGCAAATACAATTCAATCATGTAACGCATATCCCAAAAATTACCCCAAACTTCTCGAATTAAACTCAACATTTGAGTAAATACGTGACGATAAATTTCCCATCATTTGTGTCCACATGCCTCCATTTATGAGTTGGCTAATTCATGTGATACCAATTTTGTTATGAACATTTCAGACGAATTATCATGTAATTTTTTCCATTAAATGCAGCCACTAGATGCACATCGCTCTTTGCATGGTTCATTCATCAAATAATCGCTCATTAAATATTATGACACGAAACTATATTACTTAATAGCCACAGGGCAATATTTCTATACGCTTGAAAAATTGGCCGCTATTATGTGAACAAAATAGATATTTCCGAGTGCCTTGCATTATTGTTGAAAACGACGACGGCATCTGCTAAAGGATGAAAGCAGTAATCATAAAAATTGGCTAGTTTTGAAAATTACTGCTTGATAATGATGAAACGGACTTTCTCCATTTCAAACTAATTTTCTATTTCCACAGACGTATTTAATCCAAAAGTTTATCGTAGCTGATCGTGGGCTGCCAAGGGAAATATTTTTCCTTATCTTCGGAACCGAATAATTTTCACTGAAAATGTTTATTTTTTACGCATTCCCGGCCGTTATTTCAATTCTGCTTGTTGTACAACGGGCAAACGCCCTGTTTGAACTTGGCTATATAAAGTGTAGATAAACATTTAATTACACCAATTCCTTCAAAACAGCTCATAATGCTTGCTGGGATAAACTTAAAAGAAAGGTGGAAACTGAAGACGATGTGGTAGCATATGCAAAACCATTTAACCATAATGCCACAGACGAAGATTTTGGATGTGACGACAAGGTAAAAAAGTTTAACATATTTCAATCGCAATGTATTTTTTGGAACATGTAAAATTGATTTTAAGTGATGGACTAGTTGACAAGTTTTAGTGCTTGGAGCATTGCGTATACCGCGAGGCTGGCGTTGTAAGTGCTTTCACAATTAAAAGAAAATAATAACTACATATTCCTAAATAGTTTATTTGCAAGTTATATTTTTTCTAAGTAGGTAAAAAATGGGCAAGATCTATGACTGGCAAGTGACGCAGAGAGCCTTTTCAAGAACGAAAACATCCCGGCAGCGTACCACAAAGCCGTGGATTCAGCGTGGGCAACATGATTGGAAATTTCGGGTTAGCATCATAGCGAATATCCTAATCTACCAAGCCAAAGATCCACTTCTTTTCTAATTATAAATATGAGTGAGATTTCTATAAAAAGAATGTTTATCATGCATGTACGCTCATAGTAATCCTGTTCGTTAGTAAACTGGATCGAATGACTTCTAAATAGTGTACGTATTTCATGGTAGTTATTTATAATTCTTTGTGTGTTTCGGAGCTGAAACTAACAATAAGTTTAATGGCTTAATAAGTTTATCAAGCTTCTTTTTAGGAAATCACTCTTGCATCTCCAATTACAGAAATCCACTCACTTCAAACAATAGCGACTAGTTGTGGTTTCTCAGTATTAAGCATGCACAAGGCTATTGATTTATTTGACCAAATGCCTGTTTTCACAACCGGTCATGCGGCGCAATATGAGCTCAACCTTGAAACAGAATTTCAGTGGTTCACGTTTGTGAGTTGTGGGAAAGTCCGAATGAGTAGAACCATTGTTCTGGAGTACCTTTTATCATCATTTGATGAGTATGTGTGGACGGGACTACTTTCAGTGTATCTTTCTCTGGGAATAATTTTGTATAAAACATTAAATCAGTCTATTTCTGGAAGAAGTGACCGCATCATTCTATCATTTCTTGTTTACTTTGGTTTCATTGCCACATTGCTACACCAAAGTGCACCTTCCCTACGCCGTTTTAGAAGTAAGTTTGCTTTTCTGGTGTGGCTTGGTATACCTGTTGCCTTATGTGCAGTGATAATAAGCTCGTGCTACACAAGCAAAAGTATTGACGAACTCACTTCTCCATCGCAACCAATTCATTTTGAATAAGTGAACGAGTTAATTGATAATAAGTTTCGACTGTTCTACGACACACGCTTCTACATGGATAGGTACTTCAAAAACATAAATCCACCCATATTAACTTTTTTGACGCGGATGCAAGAATAAGGAAGCACGCTATAAAAGTTCAAGATGCGTTTACAACATTAAAATGTTGCGATAATGAAGGAATATTGACTCACCAGGAAGTAACTTATATATTTTCATCCCAGATGAAATACATTCTGAATTCTAACCAATCCTTTCTTGTAAGTATTGGTTCAAGAAACATTGTGGGTTATCGAATGGTTTGGATACTAAGAAACAACTTTGATTTGACAATTTACGATCGGCTAGACAGGATATGGGAAGCTGGGATTAGTACTGACTGGGATTAGTGAGTGCATTACTTTCTTCTGGAGACGATTTATTCTGAAAAGGCATCTTGGGTTCGCAGCTTTTGCAGAGAACTCGTATTTGCAAAGTCTTGTATATGCTATAAATAAAGAAACTCCGACGTTTACTCCTCTAAATTTGCAAGGAACTCTAGTCACTCAATTCCTAATATTTGGAATTGGAACAACTATTTCGATAATCGTATTCATTATTGAAGACAGCAAAATATTATGCAACTGTCTTCTCCAACTAATTCGAAGGAAAAACACTAACGTACGCAGGATACAGGTGGACGGAAAAGGGTTTCATTGTTTAGCAAACCAAAAATGGTTTAGAAAGATTAGAGCACCATAAATGTGGTTCGAATGCAAAAGAGTGTTTAAATTATCGAATTATCTGTTCGAGGTGATTTGATTGATGGCGTATTTCGTGCTTAATATGAATTTCGTCATCGGTGAGCTATAAATCGGATAGTCATTTGCAGATATTATGTTTCAAGTATCAATGAGTTGAGGATACAGACAAGATCAGTGTCAAAGCAAACTGATAATGTGAAGCTACCAGGATTGTAGAATCGGTGGACGATTTTGAAACAAATTGTCAATTAACTAACTTATTACACTATATGTGAAGTGTAAGGCGAGTAAGAAAAACCCAACTATTGAATTTAGGGTAACTTTTGGCGTAGAAATGGAATAGGAAGTCCAATTTGTGTATATGGAGCCAAGATGGAGGAGATACTTGAATCATAGTTTGCGCAATGCAATGGCATCCATAACTGCGTCTGAAATTGGTCTCCTTCATCTCAACTATGTCCTTGAAAACAACATTAAATATTATTATTTAGATGCACTCACCAACAATTTGGATGCAACAATTTGGGCTATTATCATTGTGTTGAGATTTTTACCAGTTGCCATGCGCCAGTGGGTAGCAGTTGGCTGGATTTATTTACTATCTCAAAGATATGTGCTCACCGGATACAACTCGGAGTGTAAGTATTGACCAACATGAGCACGTTTTCGTAAATAATCTTTTTACTGTGTGGGCACTATTTGCAATATCCATTGCAATTGTTTTTGCATTTTGGAGGTCGCAATCAACACGGGCTGCTGGCTGTGCAATAACCACGAAAGCAGCAGTAGCCTAGGAGAAAATTGAAAAAATACAAGAACGTTTGTGTTGCTGTCAAACGAAATCACATCGTTTGGCGATAAAAATTACTCGTAATTTTGGGCTAAATAAATGGCTTCGTGTAGATACTGCGGTATTGTGTATATGCATAGTTGAGTTAAATCATAATCTGTGTGATAAGTAATACTTTGTGAAAATACTTTAATACTACGTAACTGTAACGCACCACGAGACGAAAGAACTTAACAAAGCCAAATTGGAATATTGCAATGGCGTTGGCGAGCTGTAAAAAGGGCTTTCAAATGATACTATTACAGTGCCCCAAATGCCTACTCTTTGAGGACTAGAGCCTTGCAAAGCTATTATGTGTAATAAATCAATAGCCTTTAAGTTTTTGTGTAAAACTCGTAGTATCACAAAGTGTTTGGTAGCTTACTAGGACTTTGGCTGATATGCAGTATTTTTTTGCAAACAGAATCATCGCAAAATATGAAATAGTTTCCGAGATAATTAGCATTTCCGGAAAAGGGTGACCGTTTTTAAAATGGGAAAATGTCAATATTGCGCATTGATTACTAGGGCCATTCCGTAAGTCTTGCACTGATTCTATGGAGTTGTTCTATATGTTCCACTCCGAATTTTATTCCAATTATGCGCGTATCGCAAATAATTGACTATAATAATTACCTAAGTACGTTTTGTATTTGCAGGATTTTGTATTTGGTTGAGGTGGTATTAAAAATGCAATTTTCTCACTCAATTTCTTTTAAACAAATCCGTAATTTCATTCCAGGGCAACGTTTTTATCTAACAAACTGCATCTGATATCACGAGCCGAGCAAATTCTTAACTCATTTTCTTGTAGTATTTTAATTACTTCCGTACTCCACTATAAATTAATGTAAAAATCGATAGTGGAGACTCCGACACAATTTCGTTAAAACGGCCAATTCCATTGGCGCATCGATTATTGATCGACATTGACCGTCTGTGCATGTTTAGTGCAGTGGAGAACAGGTTCATCTATACATATTTCACCATTTAAACCGCGCATATCACCTTTCAGTGATATTATTTGCCTCATCGAGACGAAAGCATTTGAATTCATTATAACGATTTCTGGATATATAACTCTTATATCGATTATATTCGGAACATCACTCGTTGTCAATAGTTGTCATCGCTAATTCTAAAATACTAATTCGCGAGTTTGCACTGTGTCGCGTCGAACATCAGCAAATTTAGTTCGCAGAATTCGCAGAGTTTCTAATCAATCGTAGTTACCTTAGCTTGTTGCATGATTTAAAACTAAAAGATGTTATATTGTGACTTACTATTCTCCATGGAAGAAAGCTTACATGCCTTATATGTATGACAGAAGGAATGGCTATTTAGTGTTATTTTTTGGGAACAAAAAAGGTGGAGTCTACTTTAGCATTGAATGAACGTCAGCTGGTCTATCTTGTGCATGTTGAGTGTTTGGACATGCTGGGCAGCTGATTGGCTGTGTTTGGATCGTTGAGCTTCATCATTGGCTAACCAGCTTTTAGCAGAGTCCCAAAAAATAACACTAAATAGCCATTCCTTCTGTCAAACATATAATGCATGTAAGCTTTCTTCCATGACTATTCTCGATTTATTAAGGACAAACAGAGTAGTGTCAAAGGGATTTTGAAAACATCAACTAGTCAAAAGAAACTAACAAGTGAATTAGTTGACTATCCCAACATGAGTGAAAATCGAACTAATATAATTCGGGTTCGATGTATCAAAGCAATATATTATTTTATTATGTGCGTCACAAAGTTTTGTGTCGGACAACATCACCAGTTTTCAAACGTAGTTGAGGTCTCCATGGGGCCCATTCTAAATCTAAATGGTCACATATCATTCATACAGGTAATTAATTACAAAGGGATTGACGTTCTGCCATTTGCCACGCCCACCATTTTATCGAGGTATGCTGTAGTTGTGAACACTTTATTACAATACGACATTGTAGCTTGGGAAGACGCAACCGGAAATGTGTCGACGTTGAGAACAAACTATGACCGGGATTTCAGTTTTGCATTCAAACATTTAGTTTGTACTGTACAAATATTCCTCTTCCCCGAAGCCTTTCGATATGCGTTGGAGGGCTACTACGGAAAACAGCTTTTAATTCCACCTGAATTTGTGAATTTTGGCACTGCTAATCGGAACCTGGAGCCACGTTTTGCTTCGTATGTCCAGAAAAAGCCTTACGATAATTTTGGGGTACTTATTCAGTTCCTACAAAACAGTCCACAAAAACAGGCCGCGGAAATATATTCTCCTTGGATAAACCTTTATTCATATTTGACAAATCAGAATCTTGTAGCGTCGCCCAGATTTCATGCTAACCTTATTGTTGTAAATGCAAAACGGGACGTTGAAAACCGCGTGATCATGCTGGAACGTGAAATTTATATTTTGTGTAAGCATTGTAAAAGGTGTCAGCTATTCCGCCCAACTCAAATGGAGTTTGAATCAGCCAATTACAATGAAAATGGCGTTGCCCTGCTGCGCAACGAATTCAAGATACTAAACAGCTACGAAACAATGTTTTGGATTCCAAAAGCTGATGACTGTTGGGATCCTTGGGGACCGAGCGGCCGATTTTCCAAATTTCGTGGCCAACGGCTACATTTTCCAAAAAGTGATATGCATGAATGTGATGGATTTTATGGAGACAAGTATTTATTGACAAGTTTGTCAGGCTTGGTTTTAGGCAATCACTCTTACGTCTCCAATTATAGAAATCCGCACACACCAGGGCAAAGCAGTGTACTTCAAACCATAGCCAATAATTGTGGTTTCCTAACATTCAACATGCAGAATGCTATTGATTTAGTAGAACAATTGCCTACTTTCACCACCGGCCATGCACCAAAATACGATCTCAGCCTTGAAACAGAAATTCAGTGGATTACCTTTGTGAGTTGTGGGGAAAAGCGAATGAGCAGAACCATTGTCCTGCAATACTTGTTATCATCCTTTGACGAATATGTGTGGACGGGGCTTGTTTTAGTATATGTCGCCCTGGGAATGATTTTGTACAAAACCTTAAATCAGTCGATTTCAGGAAGAAGTGACCGCAGTACTCTTTCCTTTCTAGTTTACTTTGGGTTTGCTGCTACATTAATAGAGCAAAGCCTACCTTCCTTACGCCGTTTTAGAAGTAAGTTTAATGTTCTGTTGTGGTTTGGAATACCTGTTGTGCTATGTGCGATGACAATAAGTTCGTGCTACACCAGCAAAAGTATCGACGAACTCACTTTACCATCTAAACCAATTCACTTCAAGACGGTGGACGAGTTAATTGATCATAAGTTTCGATTGTTCTATGACACAAGCTTTGATATGAATTCTTATTTCAAAAACACAAATCCGCCCATGCTAACATTTGATGCAGAGACACGAATTAGGAAGCATGCTACCACGAAAGCCGAAGATGCATTTGTAACGTTAAAGCGCTGCGACAATGTAGCAATTTTGACGCACCAGGAATTCGCTTATCAGTTTCCCTCGCGGATGAAACACATTCTGCACTCTAACCCATCGCTTCTTTTAAGTATTGGTACACAAAATATTGCAGGTTATCGAATGGGCTTGGTAATAAAGAACAATATCGATCGTAGGATACACGATCGGCTGGACAGGATATCGGAAGCCGGCATTAGTACTGAGTGGATTAGTTTTTTCTGGAGACGATTTATTCTGAAACGGCACCTTGGGTTCGAAGCTTTTGCGGAGAACTCGTATTTGCAAAGTGTTGTGGATGCCATAAACAAAGAAACTCCGACATTTGCTCCCCTAAATTTGCAAGGAACTCTCGTCACTCAGTTTATCATATTCGGAATTGGTGTGGGTATATCCATAGCAGTATTAGTTATGGAAAGAAGTGGGAAAATCTATAACTTTGTTACTAAGCTAAAACGGAGAAGAACTACAACTGTTCCCATCATACAAAGGGATAGCCGACTGTCGTATTGTATCCGGTGTAGACAATGGTTTACAGGAATAGGATCATCCGACGGATGGAATAAATGCAGTGCAATACTCAAATTGAAAATATTATCTGCTAACTTGAAGTCACGGTTTAATAAATTCAGTGCCCAACGGAAGTTTCTACAGAGACAAATAAACAGGCTTAAGACTTCGTAAACTCCATGATATGTAGATGTTCCATACAAAAAGCTAACCTTATAAAAGCTGAAAGGAGATGGATGGTACTGAGGCCCAGTTCTACGAGTTGTATGTTCATGTAAATAAAAATGAGCAGTTGTAGCTATGTGCTTTAAACAATCCTCATAACAAGGTATTACATGTCTTTTATTATATAATTGTTACATTTGTAAATTACACAACTGTATAGAAATCATTAACTGTAAGAATCGTGTAGAATCCCCAAGAATGGCACGTGTAGCAGATAGGCCAGGACAGGCAACAGTTATATTTAGCTAATTGCAATTCACAGTATACACAAATGTAAAAAATATAAATTTATATTTAAATTTAAGGATATTGCTGTTACATTTTATGTGCATCAACATTTACTTGCATTTACATTTAAACTTGAAAATTCCATTTTTATAGTCTTGCTTATGTTATATACCGCGCAATAATTAGGAGCAAGTTTGATCTTTCTTACTACCTACTAAAGTTTTATTGTTCAAAATTTGCAACAGAAACTGCTTGGATTGTGTGGATCCAGTAATTTTGTGTTTTTTGCACGACAGTTATTATAAAATATTTATAATTTTTGTGTGCATTAAAATATTTATAATTAACAATTGTATAACTGTGACCACATCTGCAAACGTTAAATAAGGTATCGCTACAATAGTATAATGAAGGACATAATACCTATATAGATCATATTGTCTACTATAATCATACGGAATAAAACATTAATCAAAAACTAGTGTGCGCACTAAACTGCGCTACGCATGTACTCATTTTGCTAATTTGATGATCGATGGGTGCCTATTTTTAAAACGACATCGTATATTACTATCGTATAATTCTACATTTTGTATCATAACAAGGCCATGCAGTACGTCTTGCATTTTCATGCTCAATTTATCAACTAGTGACAATACGCTAGTCTATCGAATTATTCGGTGGCATTGATGGAGATCATATAACAATGTAACAATTATCATATACTATAACAATATACTATAACATATTTTTAGCATTTTTTTATTTTGATGCCGCTCGATATATGCATGATCACATCAATTGTTTAGTGATGTCCTGTCTTTATATGGCATTTTTTGTGGCCTTGATTTGAAACATTTTCCCACACTTGTCACAACTAAACTCTACTGATTCACTGTGCCGTTGCCTATAGGCCATTAGACCAGTCCACATTGCAAATCAGAGACGGTATATTTCACACTTGTGAGGGCTCTCGCCAGTAAGAGCCCTTATTTTGCCAAAATTCAGGCACTGGTATAAATAAACTCGTTTCCACACAGGCTGCAAATATTTGGTTGATCTCCAAGGTGACACAAAATGTGATGACTCAAAGACTCTTTGTACGATTATTTTGAACCACATAATACACACTTTTGAAGAATACGATTCACTGTAGAATAGTGCATCTTGGTATATAGGTACATAGAACAAAATGCCTTATCACTTTATGCATGCTTGTCGCTATTTACATTTTACTCTTTCTATCACTACACATTACATATAAAGTTCATTTAACTCTCACTCTCTCATTCCTTTGTAGCTCACTGTTCATCATTATCATTTATTGCTATCATGTTACAAAATGCACTGGAGTTGCATTTCATCAACCCAGTTTCACATTATTAACTACCGGAAGCATGAAATGCTTGAAAGGTAGTTATAGCGATTGATCTGTTTGTCTGTCTGTCTGTGTGTCCGTATCCACTCTAACTTCCGTTCATGTCGCCCGATTCGGCTCAAATTTGGAACACAAATACATTGGCCCATGAGGACCTTCCCTATTGATTTTCAGCCATGTATCTCGTCATTGACCGGAGGTACAGGGGTCGAAGTGGGGGGTGGTGTGGTTGACCCAGGCGTGAAATTTTTTATTTTATAAATGGATAGAGGAGTTCATTAGGATAATTTTTGTCAATGGACCATTGGTCAAATCGGTAAAATGGTGGCTGGGTGGGGGGTCGAAGTAGAGGGGTCACCAGGTGGCAAAAATTTTTATTCCACAAATCGGTGGAGATGTTCAATTTGAGGTTCACTAACGTAGTATAACGGTCGAATATATACCTAATTTGCAATTTGGGCATGCTTCACTCTTCCGGTAGTTATATATTAAAGGTTACACCTTACTAGTTATTATCGTCTTGTTTTAATGACTCAAAACTATGTAACAAAATATCTCCTTGCCTAACACATTTTTATATTATGAATCGAATGACCAAAATATGTATTTTAATCTGAATGAGCTGAATTTTATTTGAGCACATTTGGAAACAACACACACCTAAATATTTGGGGCAGTAACATCGAACTGAGATATATGTTGGTTGCAATTTTGTCACTTATAATCAGTAACTGGAGCAGCAGTCCGAGCATTCTTTCTTTTTCAGATTATTTTGGTTTCGTTGCTACATTACTAGAGCAAAGCATACCATCATTACGCCGTTTTAGAAATAAGTTTGTTTTTCTGTTGTGGCTTGGAATACATGTTGCCTTATTTGACGTGATTATAAGTTCGTTCTACACCAGAAAAAGTATTGAAGAACATACTTCTCCATCTAGACCAATTCACTTCAAGTCAGTGGACGAGCTAATAAAAACCAAGTATCGTCTATTTTACGAACAAAATTTTGATATGGATAATTTCTTCAGAAACACAAATCCACCCATACTAACTTTTTATGCAGAGACACTAATAAGGATACATGCCATCAATGTGAATGATGCGTTTACAATGTTAAAGAGTTGCGATAGTGTGGCAATTTTTGACTCACCAGGAAATTGCATATAGATTTTCCTCGCGGATGAAACACATTCTGAAATCGAACCCATCCCTTTTTTAAAGTATTGTCGTAAGAAACATTGCAGGTTATGGAATGGGATTGACAATAAAAAACAACATTGATTTGACGATACCCGATTGGCTAGACAGAATATGGGAAGCTGGCATTAGTTCTGAATCGATTACCTTCTTCTGGAGGCGATTTGCATTAAGGCGCTTTGTTTGCTTTGAAGCTTGTACGGAGAACCCATATTTGGAAAGTGTTGTGGATGCCATAAATAAATAAACTACAACATTTGCTCCACTTAATTTGTAAGGAACTCTCGTTACTCAGTCTATCATGTCTGGAAATGGAGTAGGCATTTCGATAGCGGCATTTCCTATGGAAAGTGTTGTGAAATTCTACAACTTTGTTGCTGAATTAAAACGAAGGATAAGTTCAACTGTTTGCATATTAAAGAGCGATAGTCGGTTGTTGCTTTGGTTCCGGTGTAACCAATGGTTTACAAGAATACGATCATCCGACGAATGGTTTAAAAACGTTGCAATACTCAGATTGAAAATTGTAGTTGATAACTGGAAGTTATGGTTACATAAATTCAGGGCCCAATGGAAGGTTCTACAAAGACAACTAAACAGGCTTAAGTACCGCCAAGCTCCAAGATGTTCCATTACAAACAGCTAGCCACATAAAGGCTCAAATGTTATTGCATATTCTGAGGATTGATTGTACGAGTTCATTGTTTCCAGTAAATATAAATGAGAATTTGCGGCCATGTGCTTTAAACAAAGTGCTTAACATAGCATCATATGTATTTTATTATATAGTAGTTCCATTTGTAAAATACACACTTGTATTGAAATCATTAACTACAATATTATCAGAAATCCACAAGAATGATACCTGTAGCATATAGAGTACGGCAAGCTAAAGTTATACATAACTAATTTAATTCATCTTATATAAAATGTAAATAAAATGACACTAAATTTATAATTAAGTATATTCTTGTTACATTTATGTGAATCAACATTTACTTACATTTACATTTAAACTTGTCAATTACATTAATATAATATTGATTATGTTATATAGCCACGCAATATATAAAAGCACGTTTGATCTTTGTTTTTATTTTCCATATTTTCTTGTTCATAATTCGCAACAATGGCTGAGTGAATTATGTTCGTCTAGTACTTTTCATTTTTTAAAGAAAACTTTTTGATTAGATAAAATATTTATAATTTTAGCAAATGCAAATTTACAATTTTGATCGCATCTTAAGAAACGCTGAAAACGTCCATAATTTCTATCATACATACTAAACTGCAGGTGTATTCATATTGTTATCACGATTATTGATAATTTTTTATATTAACTACAGAATTATATAATATTATCGTATATTTCTAGATTACACCTTATCAAATTGGTGAGGGTGCTCCACCTTTTTCGTGTTCCCGATATAGTGAGAACCGATTAGTTGATCGTATTCTTCGGAAGCATTTACAAAAAATCAAAACAATTTATTGAAAGCGTGAAACAGTTTCAATTTCTTAATTTTTCCACACAATCAATTGTCAGATACGATATTTTACAAAATCAACGGTTATCGTTCCTTGTTAAATTGGTAATACTTTGATTCTGTGAAGTGAGTAATCTTGTGAGTGATGTGTTCAACACCTTTCACAAGCAACAAATTTTAATTTCTTCCTGTTTGTACCATTTAAGAGAATTTTTGCTTTTGGATAAAATAGTTAAAACATGAGTTAAAAAATCCTCATGCTGTAATTATACACCACGCATAATTTGCAAGACTTACGATCTTTGATAGGACATGCTAACGTTTCGCAATCTGTCACCTTTTATTTTTGTCACTTTTTATACAGCTTAAAATAGGAATGATAAAGCCAATATGTTTTTCAGTTATGTTGTGTTTTTGTATGCCACATCATAGTGGCCTTAGTTTGAAACATTTTCCCACACATGTCGCAACGAAACTCTTTAGCAGCATTGTGTCGTTGCTTATGGGCCAGAAGACCAGTCAATTTTCCAAATGAGAGAAAGCATATCTCACACCTATGCGGTCGCTCTCCAGAATGCATCCTTATGTGATCAATTCTGGCACTGTTGTAGATAAATTCCTTTCCACACAGGGTACAACAATTTGGTTTTTCACCAATATGTCGTAAAACGTGGTGGTTCATGGATTGTTTGTGTGAAAATCGTGAATTGCAAAATACGCACTGATATTTTTTATTTCCTTGATGAACCACACTAATGTGATGGTTTAATGACCCAACACTTTTATAATTTTTACCACACTCAGAGCAACTAACTCGTTGATCCAAATGGACACTGTTGTAGTGAGCTCTTCTTCCACTGATGGAACTATAGCATTTTGCACACCTGGAACATTTGTAAGGTTTCTCGTTGGTATGACACCGCATGTGGGTGATGAGCTGGCAATTTTGAAGAAAGGATTTTCCACAAAACGTACACTTATAGGTTTTATCATAATGAACTCCCTGATGCTTCCGGAGCCTGTACTTTATTTTAAACTCAGCAGGACATAGGCGGCATTTGAAAACCTTTTCTTTGTCGTGGAAGCTCAGATGACGATTGAGTGAATTCTGGGTGGTCAGGATTTTCGGGCAGATGTGACAGGAATAACTCCCGCGGATATTCCCTTCACAATTCATCAATTTACGTTGGTGCGACGTGACGTCACCGGCAGACCTAAATGACGCATGGCACTTTGTGCATTTATAAGGTTTTTCGCCCGTATGTGTCTTGATGTGCACCTGTAGTCTAGTTCTTGTCGGAAACGTCTTGGTGCATATATCACATCCGAATGGGCGCTCCACGTCACCCGTTGGCAGTGTGAAATGGGTTGACTCGTGTTGCTTCATTTCCGGTTTGTACGTAAAACGCTTTTCGCATAGACCACACTTGTAGCGTCTATTTTCGTGCGCTTCAAGGTGGATTTTTAATCCTTTCCGGCGTTCGTATTCTCTACCGCAAATTTTACAGCGGTAAGGACCGACGTCTTTGTGAAGTGCCATGTGACCGTTGAAAGCATTCCGATTTGGGAACAGCTTGGGACAGATGTGGCAAGCGTACGGTTTCTCTCCATTGTGCTTTCTCTTCATGTGGGACACGACCGCCTTGTCACCATGCAACGTAATGCTGCACACTCTACAGTTTAGGATCACCTTGCCGCCCATTTTGAGAAATCCTTGTGTTCAAATCTGGAATGGTATGTAGTAAAGATACCCCGTAACCTGCTGAAATTATGTACAAGATATATCTTACAGTGTTTTGAAATTTTTAAATACCTTGGCTGTATTAGTAGTAGTTTCTAATATTACCTAGTGGTTTCTGGAAATAATCAGAGAGCCGCAGTGTCAAAATAAAACTTTTGAAAATTAACTGTTACGGTAGGAATTTATTTCCAGCTCCGACAAGTTCACAGGTTTAATGTAATGTTGGCCACAAGTTAAAATTTAAAACGTGTCATCAAACTTATTGACATAGTTTTCTGAACACTTGTACTCGTTTATATTATATTTTATTTTTTAAATAATAGTATGTTTAGGATAACAGTTATCGTTTTAAGAAGCAAGTATTATGAATTTGGCATATTATATACACTAGTAATGTTTTTTCTGGAAGGTTGATTGTCCGTTGCGCTCAACTCCTATACACAAAATGTGACATGTTTATATTCGTTCATTTCCTTTCGACTCACATATATCTGCTTCAGTGGATTTGTGATTCTCAAAGCAGCAGGCCTGTGCGAGTTAAAATTAACTTTAGTACTTACACTGGTTTATATTTAATACATACGTTAATATGCAAGCTTCACGTCTAAAAACCTGCTACAAGTATGATACCAAACAAAACTGCGTTTCATTATAACTATCCGCTTTGTCTCTCACAGTAAGTGGGCGCGCTTTGGTACCCTCTGAACGCGTATGAACACAAATGTATATTGTGGTGCACATAAGACAGTCGGTTGCAAAAGTATTGTACAAATAAATCTAGGAATTGACGATGAATACAAAGGTCTTAGGATGTTTTCCAACTCCCGAGGATTGAGGCAATGATTGTTTCAAAGCAGAGTAGCATAACAAATCTGTTTGTATGGTCAAAGCAGCAACAACGTATACATGTATGGATGGCAACCAATAATTTTGGATGAACGGTTTTGTGAGTTTGTTAACCGGAATGCGCTACAGGGAAGAAGTGTTAGGTATGTACATGTAAACATGTGTAGCTGACGTTTCGTGAATTGGTCGAGAAAAAAAGTAAAAGCCTTGATTTATGATGCAGTAAAGGAGCATATGAGAAGCAAATAATTAACCATGTGTACCAGTTCATTTATGCATATTCCTTTTTTACTTCGACGAGCAAGGAAGATAAGCGAACGCATGTACGTGTTGAAAAGAAGACTCGGAGTGAACTAGGAGAGCAACAACAGTTGGCCTACACTTGTTTCTACTACATGTTGTAAAAAATAAAATACTCAATATTTATTTCATCACGTTTTTGTGATTATTGGACTTCGCAGGCTCTATCGGTCCCAGATTTCTCAACCGCGATATTTTACAGAAAATGGTCATTCGAACCTACAAGTGAAGTGCTTTACTATATCCAATACTTCGCGACATAACAATTTCCGAATAATCCAAATTTATAGCTAATGTGTATCATTGACGAATTTCGGAACTGCGTAAATGTCACCAACATTCAATCTAATTATATCATACATGTATTAATGCAATTAGCTACGTCGCCTTCAGAATCGATTCAATTCTTTTATTGATTCTCAACACTTCATTCCGTCGTACCACGAAAATATTATATAAATGATCAAAACGGATGCAAACTTATGAAAAATTATATTTATCGGTGGAGACGGGGCTAACAAATTACGCCCAATATGTCAAACGCGTAATGGGTCATTTTAAACAATAGTTTCTACTGATACATTCTCCGCTGTTTCTGCTTTTGGTTACGTTATTTTCTGAATGAATCACAACATCTGCGTTTCATGCGAATAGAGAGGTAGATTACGTGTTTACTGGTAAGAATTGGATTTTCAGTATCCGTGCTCAATTGAATTGATACTACTGTCCTCTCATTCCGATTTTAAATATAAACATGCTTTCCAGTTGACAATATGTCATGGCATTTCGATATGCTTTCACGTATGCACTCACTTTCACATCTTAACACTTATTCACTGACGACTGAGAATCAAAACTGGGTCAACGGGAAATTTTTCAGCAGATAAAACAATTATATGAAAATAACAATTACTGTGTGCGGCTTTCCAGAAATTATGGAAGACATCATGTTTGAGTAAGAAGACGCAATTGGCATACCTGTCAGAATTCGAAATACAATTAAATACAGATTGAACGGAATGATGTATGGACCGACATGTGATTTCTAGAAGAGTCGTACACACATAAAACATGGTACTTTTTGTGGTAGATGTTACCATTTTTAAGATATGATAACATATAACATTGCGGTATTTGGTGAAAATGTTTAAGCAAGCATGCTAACATAGTCCGTTGCAAACGAATATGAGCATGGAAAAACAAGCAACAAATGTACCAGTTCACTGCTTGTAAAATTCCATTTCTTCTGTGATCATCAAAGGCAAGATTGCAACATATGGTTTCGGACTTTTGTATTGTTGTCTGGTGTGGAAGCAACACACAAATCCAGTATATCGTTATTGTTACCACAGCTTGCTATTGCCAACAAGACAACATGCTATGTTTGCATTCTCAAGGATAACATGACAACAAAATTATATTTTTATCCAAGAAACTGGTAACAATTTACGCTTTAAAAAGTTAATGCTAATTGCACTAATGTTCCTTCTCTGTCAGCGGAAAACCTTTGGAGGAGCCTGGACCTTGGTATGGTTCCTGTGGTTTATGGAATGTCCAACTACAGTGGAGATCCGCATACACTGTGATCCATGAAAGGGATCATTGGTGTACTCTTTGCAGTAAGGTTAGAGAAAGCAAAATGCAATATTGATATACCAAAGTGGCTCAGGACATTGACAAATGGTGGTTTCTGGACAATTCAGGAGGGCCACGAAAACATGTGCAGTCGGTTTGTAAAGATCCTGGTGGGCCATTTTTTGATGACAATATTTATACCAACTAAGATATGATTCAATAGACATCAATTTATTACATTATTATATTAGCTTATATGCGCCGTTTTCTATTTTAAGTTAATATAGTTGGTAATACATGTTTTATCAAACAGAGCTTGAAGGCATTTGGAAAGCGGTAAACATACAGAAAATGACGTTGTTGTCATATTCAGTATGTGCCTCATGCCTGGGGATAGTCATGATCGTGATCTTCAGTTCACTGTATTTTTCCATACTTGACTTAATATTAGAATACAGATATACTTCGTATTTGATTGTAAGTTAAGTGAACGGATTTAGAACATAAAGTGAAATTATACACTGTTCCTTTTGTTGTTTACTTTTTGAATGCACTAAACACGTAACGTAATGTAAACAAGGTAAATTTTATTTCGCCAGATACGTTAAGTAACATTAAATTTAATTGTGAGAACGGTTACGGGTTAGGAATCAAATCATAATCAATCCGTTTTTGTTGGAAATTTATTGAAAACCATTGAAATCTTATATAAAAATATATAATACTCAAAAGAGAGGATCTTTCATCTCGGAAAACAAGGTATTGCTCAAAACTTAATACATGTGTGTGAATTTATTTGTATGTATGTATATTTGAAACTCTCAAATTCAAAGTCTGGAGGGTTGTACCGCATTTATCCGCAAGCGCTTATCCATGAATGATAATATCAACTGGGAGTAGAAGTACATCAGCAGGGATGTACTAGAAGCCGGCATCCAACTGATGACCGAACTCCAGACGAGCCTGCGGCACATCAACTTGAACGTAGGGATGTTGGACACCAGCGTCATTGAAACTTACGAGCTCGTCCGTCGAGTCTTCTTGTGTGTTCCAGTTCTTCAAACTTTTCGAGCAGAAATGTTTGGCGAGTGGAATCCAGGCCCGCATGATGACCTTCATGAGTTCTTTGCTCACCACCCGCTCCCCGCAATGCCCCATGTAACATACATGAGTTAGTCACAGCGATAATGCCGTTGATAGATACCGTTAAGAAACACTGGAAGGATAACCGAATAGCGTTAATAGGTATCGCAGAAAAGTCAAGGTAACACTTGCGTGATACCAGGGTGCGGAATGCTATTAGCCGTAGTGGTCGTAGAGAATATCCAATAAATGTACTATTAAAAAGAGCCTAATGGCTTCGGTTAGTGTGTAAAGTTTCAACGGGGGTTGCTGTGGTCAATTTGTGGCAAAATGGAATTATATTTGGGCCAAACCTCTTAACGTTTAAGTTTAAGTAAAACCTAAGTGGTTATGTGGCTTTGCTCAACGCCCCAGTCCCACAAAGCCCCTGGCATCCGTGGAATGAACCCAAGTCTTCACAAGTATCCATTGAATGATTCTAGTCGTAACTTGCAAGTCGCAAGTCAACGAAGAGAGATTGAGGGTACCATATTCGTTCGTAGAGATATTAGTGAGTTAAACAATAGTTGACTTTGTACTTTCATGTACTTGAAATGTCTGTATGTGCGTGTATGCTCGGTTGGAAAATAAAAATACGCACACGTTCGACATTCTGATAGACCCCAAATGCCACATTGTCGTTTTTAAAACAAAACTATTACATATATTTCTTGGACCTTGTTGAGATAAAACAAGTTCTTTCCATAAACTGTTTATTAAAATATTCATTTTTTCCAAGAACATGTAGCTTTCGCTAACAACTGAAGGGCCTAAAAATGGAAAACAAGGAAATCACAAATAGTGGTTCCAAAATTTCGCCAATGGAAGCAGACGACACCACTGCTACAATGGAACATGGAAATGAAATTGAAGAGGAAGGCATTAAAATGCTGAGTGATTATTCTCAAGTTGTGTTCAAGGTTGCGTCGGAGTACCGATACCGGCGGAAAATTATTTTGAGGAGAAAGCTGCAGCAATCAATAATGGACATTAAAGCCAACAAGGAACGTGGGCTCGACCCACTGCTTATATTGCCGGAGGAGGTATTGCTTTAATAAGTAAAATAATAGCCAAAAATAATTTAGTGATCTGCACGGTCCAAGTTTATATAATTGATCAAAATTTTGTGCCATTCTATAATTGATCAAAATTTTGTGCCATTCTATAATTGTTTTATTAGATCTGGATTATCATTCTTGCATCCATGTTGTAAATAGTAAAAAGTGTCACGCAACTTAAATGCAATCATACAGCATGCGGTGTTAGCTGTCTTCGCAAAAGTCACAGAACAAGTATTTGTCGCGTGTGCTAAAAGTTGTGGTCGTTGAGTAGAACACTTAGCTTATCATCGATAGAACTTTTCTGGTCCTTAGCCTTTATATTCTTGAAGAAAGGGATAAGACGGTACTACAAACTCAATGACGGAGAATTGCACTACATCCTTGATACGTACCACCCGCGATATTTATTAGTCGTGTTTACAAATGTGGCGGTGCCTCAGATTTTCCGGCAGACTCAATAGCACGATTAAGTATTTTTAATTTGTCGTACAATGATGCAAAATGTGCAGGTTTGCTCAAGTTTTTAGGACATTCCAAATTGGGTGATCAGTGGTCATTCATGCACATCATTTTCTGCCTGGGCATTTCGAAACAAAGTGGACAGAAATACATTTAACTTCAAAATTGATATATGTTTGTCCACTGTGCCCATTCTGGTCTCAAGACATTCCAGATAAAGGTAGTGATATAAACATTGAATGATCATACCCATCACCATGACAAATGCTTCTACTGACATTTTGTATTTATGTATTCTGACTCTGTTAGCATGCATGCCACGATAGGAACCACAGCGACCGATTCTTTACTGTGACGATCAATTTATGAAAATTATTACTACGTAAAGCAAGCAGTTTCATGGTAATGGAGTAACAATACCATGAAAAGATGTTTGAGCAGTTGTCAGAACTTGCAGCGGCAAATGCATTAATATTAATATGTTATTGATGCAGCTCAAGAAATGATTTGATGTGCGCCTGACTGTCTCAAGAAATGTACCATACGTTTATGTTTGTCAACAAGGATATAGTACCAAGAAAATAAATTATCACTTACTCTCCTTACGCAATAACAAGTTCACATATTCATCAAGCGTACATATGCATACATTATTCAAAAAGAGAAAAACATTAGTTCTGTTTTGACCGATTAATAGCTTCTTGGTTGGTAGTGCGTGTTATGATCGGTATAGTTTATTACTAATGCCTATTTTATTTGAGTTGTTGGAAAGGTTACTGGGTATGCTCATGATTATTTACGAGAACGCTAATGATCACAAAAATGGAAAAGCCAACCAGACACAAATATTAATGCTTACTAGGTATTGAAATTATTAACTACCTTAAATATTTAATGCTCTTAAATGTAGTTGCGGCGTTCCATTTTATGTCTGTGTATCTGTCTGTTTGTCTGAAAACACTACTTCTTATGTTCTCCCATCTGATAGGGAAATTTTAGCTTATAATGTTTCATGGAGTTATATGGGTAAAGACATGTTACTCAAATTGGGTGAAACGTTCACCGTTAGTCTTTTAGAAGTAAAATGCCTTCCCCATTACCCAGTTTTCTGTACACGGAGCTTTCGGCAGTTACGTAAATCGGGTTTACCCCGGCTTAGTTTGTAGTGTTATGAACATTATCATGAGTACAGGATAAATTTCGTTTTTTCATCTACAAGGAAAATAACCGTCTTCATAAAGGTTAAACTCGCTTTTCTCATTTTTTTCCACTTCCTTGAAACCCAATGATACATAATCATTTCTATTGGGTGGTAGGACCAAAATTAGATTGTAATAAAATTGGAGTGAAAGGTGGATGCAGCACTCGGATCTGAAAATTCTCAAGGAATTAATTGCAGCAATCCCATTTAAAAGTATATAAAGAAGGCTTAAGTGAGAATTTGGCGAACCTAAGTAATTATTTAATACGAAATAGCGGAATAAATATTGATCCTGTTTTATAACTGCTGTGCAAATGTTTGTTTTCCTTCCAGATGGCGACCATCCGAATTTTATACAATTCAGTGTGAGTGTTGGTGTGATCGAACCGATTAGATTATGTCAAGAACAAAGAGAAGTTGAGTACCCACTTTGTAGATGTCATAATATTTTGTAAATGTGACTGCTGTGGTTAAAAATTGGAATGTAATTCAATCACCTGTTAGTACCTATTGTTAACTAGTGATCCGATAAACGTATTCGAGAATACATTTCGTGGGTAGGAATTCATTGATAGTCCTAGGCAAAGACAACATTTAATTGACCAGTAAACTCCCGTCAAGCATTTAAAAACTTGGAAAAGTATATTCAGATATTTAAAATAATGCATACGCTCAACTACGCTGCAAGACACCGAGGTGTTCCAAGAATCGTGGGACCGAGAGTATTCATTGTCCTCATTTTGCTGGCCTTGGCAATATTTTGGCTTTCCTCGTTTACCCGAAGTTTATCGGAGAGAAGGCATACACCAAACCGAACAATTGGACAAAGTCAGGTACCGACAGACGGCAATTTTGACAGCGCTGATTGACATGAGTGAAAGTAAGATCACGTACAACTTGCCGGATCCCTGTTGGAGAGAACCCTTTTTGTTTTGTTAATACATATATAAAAGCAGATGCTATTGCGTTCAATAAAAATAATGTGTGACTATTTGAAAGGACCTCATCAACAACAGCGCATTTCAATTTCAATTACCTACCCTCTGATTATTTCATTTCCTGACAAAGCTTAATTTCTATCTTGATATCATTAGGGATAACGGAATGATTTGAAGCAATGTGTCCACATATATGTAAATGATATTCGATTCCAGCATTACTCACTCAGTTAAGATGACTACACTGTGTTGGCATTTAAGCAATTGTTTGATGTAGTTGTTGGGATTGTTTACGAACATGGCACGTACTTATTAAATTATTGTTGTTATGGTTAATTACTGGTTAATCTCGTTAAAAAGTAGCAGAAACTCGCACGCTTCTTGAAATAAATAGCCAACTACGGCACGAAATATCTCTCGTATCATTTCATACAGTGAATACATAAATAGTTTATTGCTCATAAACCGTGCTTTTCTGTTTATTCAGGAGTAACGAATGCATCGATATGGACTAAATGTGATACCTTAATTATCATAATATTGCGTCAGCTGCAATTACCGTACTCATAACGAATCTTTCTTACCCAACCATAATGCTTTGTTTAGAGTTATAGTGCCATTGTCATTAATACAATATAAACAAACTATTATCTTCGTCTGTAGTTAAAAAACCGTATTCATAAAATGACAAATTTGCACTTTTCTTAACTACGTGACTGACTTGCAACTCATGTCAGGAGTCATGCAGCCAGGTTCTTTATCTTGGTATCTCATTAAACAGTTGTGTAACCAACAGGTGTCCCAAGTCTCCAGGTGGAACAAATTTGGATAATTATCACTACTGGCAGCAGGACATTGCAATTTCTTCTACCACGTAATCGTTTTATTGCATCCGAAGAAGATTGCGTAAGTCGCTAAGGAAGGAGTACGCAGCATAGGAATCAATAAACACGCAATTAACTACAATAACACTTTGCAGTTCCTTGTTTAAATATTTTGTATACTGGAAACCTGTCTCAGCATACCTCTTTGTCGGATATTACCTTGATATAGGTATGCAATTTTTACTTTTGGTATTTTAAATATATTTGTGTTGGGATGGATATGACGGCGTAAAGACCAAATAGCGGATATATACATAACCTACTTCGTTACAGTGATAATTGTTTCTATATGTGAATACTGCAGTGACAGTTGGACTTACTGATTTGATTGAAGAAGGCAATTCATCGAATTGAGGACACCCTGCAAGAATTTACACACTTCAAAACAATTGAAATCATGCACTCCTTCTACTACGCGGCACGACTCCGAGGAGTTCCAAGGATAGCGGGACCAAGGATTTTCATTGTCCTTATATTTCTATCCTTGGCAATTTATTTCCTTTCAATGATCACGACAAGTTCATCATCCAAACCGGATGACCCAAGCCAAACAACTGCCGAAACTCAAATCTTTGCAGAAGATGCATCCAACAGCAGCGATTGAGAGTACGGAAATCAAGAATGCCAGTAAAGTTTTTGCTTAGCCGTTGTAGGAACTGGCTGAAAAAAAATCTAATGCTGTATTGTTTTATAAAAAACTGGAAGCTAATGTTGTAATGTATACTTCACAAATATAAAACATTAAAACGTGAGCATTCAAAATATAAATGCTCCTCGCATTTTGAGAAATTCTGTTAACGTTAGAACACGTTGAAAATGCGCGCAACTGCAACGTATGCATTAAGAGTTTATGCAGGCATTGCAAACACCAATATTCAGCTTTAGTATATTCTGTTTAGCATACACGGTTTAGAATATGCATTGCCTCTTGTCAAACTACAACACCACATGTAGAGAAACTCATAACGTCATACTTATTGTGTCCGAAGGGACGCAAATAATTAAACGGGCTAACAACATTTCCTTTGGTTCTAAAAATATGTTTGTGATTTGATTTAATTGTAACACTTACATTTTATTTGTAAATCATTGGCTAATTCAATACAATAATCAAAATTACTTCGTGCGCCCGCAACCATACCGTGCGTAGATTTTAGAAACTACATTCTTTGGACTACAGTGTAATTTATCAGTGTATATACGTAATTACGGATGAATAAAAACTTGCATTTAGTAAATTCAATTGTACGTTTCGTGATAATTACAATACAACGCCAAATCACACAAACACATTCTATAGCAAATAATAATGTTGCCACTGCCATTCCATATGCCAAAACGATGAAAACTGTAGATATATTTCGGTACATGTCAGGGGGTTTAAGATTGGTATCCCGTAGAGCAGGAGTATACCTTGTTTTCTCTTGAATGAATTGCGACCACCAGTTCCAGATTCCGGAGACGAGCAAACCCTGCATCCTTCTGACCACATTAGGATGCATCGAGCCAAGAAACTGAAAGCCTACCGAAACGTTTGCGTAAGATTCCTGACCAACATAAATTCGGTGCTGCGGATGCTCGTGAAATAGTCTGGCGGCATACTGATTAGCGATATATGCCGGCCATAAAAGAGCGCTTTTATTGCATGATTTTATATGCTCCCACAACGCATTTTCGAGGGGCTCCCTAAAATTTGCCTGCCACTCGTCCAGCCTTCTATTTATATATCATGAACTCATTTTGTACCAATATTCCGAACGATTAATAAATTCTTCCCGAAATAGTTGTCCACTGCTTGAATGCAACGCGCTGTTGCTTAAGAGCGTTTGCATTGCACCGTAAGTATCCAACAGA
Organism: Sinella curviseta; assembly: GCA_004115045.4. NCBI lineage: Eukaryota > Metazoa > Arthropoda > Collembola > Entomobryomorpha > Entomobryidae > Sinella > Sinella curviseta. Next base: position 26,407,067 of record CM023200.3, on the reverse strand, counting down.
AGCAAATTAGTAATATGGGACCACTGGTGCACCTCAGAGTACAAACAAATTATAAGTTTATAACTACAAATCACATGATTCGTGTTCAAAGCGTTTAGTACAGTAGTCCGTTGAATAAATTGCTTAATTGAGGCAAACTTCCATTCGATTTCAGCAGTGGATACCTTAATAAGTCTAATCAATATGCTAAATTTATCGTCTACCAGTTCTTTAAATTTTGTGTACGGAACAAGCTCTCTTGGCGACACCATATTGTAAACGTTGCTATTTTTGTATCCGTTGCTAAGCACAATTCCGGTTAATAATACTATTAGAGTCATATGATCCTAAGATGCAATTTTATGTGATCACCCGCTGTGAACGGATTTCCCTGTTCTAAAAGCAGCTTTACATACTTCAATAGATGCGATATAACCTTGTTGGTATTCCTTGCGAACCTGTAATGTGTCGTTGACAGAACCAACAACATTATCACAATGCTGCTCCAGGTATGCCCGTCGTACACACGAACCAGTTCATACACACCCAACGATTTTAACCCTCTATCACTACCACAACTTACAAAAGCCAAGTTGTTTACGTGCTCTTTGTAAAAGAGTCGCTGCTTGATCGAATCTTTGTCTGTAACTAGAAAAGTACGTAACGTAGGAACTGCGTATTGATGATGAAATGGGTTGGCCCTGTTCGTGAACCTTTTTCCGTCTCGGCAGTACATATCCTCCATAATAACTGTCGCGTTGAAAAGAATGTCAAATATCATCGAGGCCATTCCGGTGGCATAAATATCGTTTGGGTTTCTAATTCTACGTCTTGAAGAAACATCCTTGCTAAGTCCTGAAAACTCGTTAAAGCAATTTTCCATCTTGAGCAGGAACTTGAAAATTGTTAGCTTTGAGAAACGCACAACGCGTGCGAGTAGGAGATTCCAGCGTGCCTCATTTTCCATTTGATTCGAAACGAGAAACAATCTAATTGTAAGTATCTTCTACTGCAACCGTCCCAAGTCCTTCGTGAATAAAGCAGATTTCTGGCTGCTCCGGGAATAAAGCAGATTTCTGGCTGCTCAGGAAATAAAGCAGATTTCCTGCCAACCGTAAATCTTTTTATTTCCGGACTGGCCAGAAACATCATTCATTACCTAAGCTATCGATCGACAAATGTGTCAGTATGGTATGGGATTTCTAAAAGTGTTCAAATGAAGATTTTGTAATTATGTAATGGATATCATACAATACCACTGAAGTCGTTCCTCAAAACTATTTACAAACATAATTGAATGAAAGGCATGAATTGGTCATCACATTTACCAGAATAATTGAGAGCTTAGATAAACCAATATGGACCATCTAAATGAGATATCGGTGACTGCTGTTATAGATTTATATCGCCACATAAGCTTTTGTTCCGTCCTACGACTATCAATTAACTGAACATGTTCCTGGAAATTCAACAAACTACATTCACTAGTATTTGGTTTGAATCACAAAATTTAATTTTAATCCTCGGAAATTGTTGCGCATGCGATTTTATAGATTACTAGTTTATATCTGACATGATTTCATGAAAGTGTCTTGTGAATAAAACGCAATTTATTAAAACTGTAGGTATACACGTCTCGTCATTTTGTAATAATGCAACACTGGAATAAAAAGTATCCGGATATACTGAGGATGGTGTGTACAAAGTTTGAAGTGAATCGGTGTATCCAGTTCGGAGATAGCATGCGTCGGTCCCAAATCACAGCTAATTGCGGTTTTCAGGGTTCTGGCGTTGTCTGAGATTCTGGGTCTAGCCATTCAACACGCCTTTCCGGGAAAAGTGCAATTTTGGCCGAATCGGGGCCGCGGCATATTAATCGCTGCTTTGGCTACTATGCTAGCTATTTTCTCATGCTCATGCTCACCATGTAAATAGTAATTAGTTATTCTAGTGCAGAATTATAGTACTAGCAATTACATATTGAATGTAACGTTTATTATAGTATGGGATACACTAGTCAATTTTGCACCAACGCTTGTTATCCTGTTTGCACCAAAGTGAATTTGTGACACTTAAATAGTGAACATAACATACTTGGCAATATACATTTCTTTGAAAATTGATTTTTTGCTTATGCTTCATTTACAATTTATTTAGTATAATTAATACATGATTACTACGGTAGCATGTACGCCTTACTGCTATACTAACTATAGGTATGAAGCTATCCGGTATGATGGTTAATTAATTTAACTCGTTTTATTCAGGATGAAAAACATATGTAAGGATTTGTTTATTCATTCTTTATTTTCCCTTGTCATTCATACATTTATAGAACTCACTTCAAAATTGTTTTACCAATTATACTTAATTGAGGTATATTGATTTATACTTTATTAGTAATTAGTAACGTTAGTAACGCATTGGGTTCAAGATAGACCCATCGTTGCCTAAGATATAACCGAATGGTTCTCGGTCATTGTATCCAACTCGACGCGTATCTGAAATTTTACTCCACAAACTGATGAATTCAAAGATGGGCTTCAGAAATGTAGGCAACCTTCGCCATATATGTTTAAACGGAATCGTCAGCTATATTATTATCTGGCACCACTTTGGTAACTTTATTCGAAACATAAATAGCTCGCAATTCTGTGCGAATCCAGCTAAAGGTTTGCATGAGTACTCTCTTTAAAATGCCTGCCACATATTTCAACAAATCCAGCGCCTGAAACATGCTGTTCCTCTGTGTCTCCAATATAAAAACAGCGATCCCGACAATAATTCCAGCCAACAAGAATGAAAACATAACCAGTATATTGCCTTTCATACTTGGTGGTTTCGGATTCAAGTCACGATTCGGCGTGTACCGCTCATCACTTAGGAAATTGGACAACCAATCCATTATTCCAGAATTATGTACACCACCAACTCGTCTTAGGAGGAATGGAGGGGTGTATCCTCTAAGGTTAACAAGATACGTTTCGTTTGAATACGTCTCTGTGCCGATGTCAATGTGCAACGATTGATAGTCATAAAAGATTTCACGAGCATATCTTGCGCATAGATGCATTGGCAAAATTAATGCCACTTTATTGCAAGTTTCCAGTGGATTCTTGATCCAACGCTCGTACTCACCACGCAGTAAAATATCAGTCATATTATTCAAGTTACTGTAATTACCATCTATGTTTATTTGACGGAATCGCATCTGCACGTCTTGCTGAAACTCCACAAGTTTTGGTAACGCTTTGGTGTGCTCCAGAACCATTTGGAAAGTTTTGGATATATTCATCACCCCTGTTATTCTCATTACATCTGCCACCCGGGATGTAGACGTAACAACATCAGTCGGAAATAGCATGTTACTTGCAATCGTTAAATGAAGCAAATCCAATAAAGTGCGATATAACAGCACACCAGGGTCGTACTCTGCAGGAGTTGTGTAAATTTCAAAACTATCGTTTATAAGCTGTTCGAAATTCTCATAGGGTGTAACAAGGCGAGGCAGCATCACGTTGGACATGTTTGTATGTTTATATGCATTGCTAAGTACGATGGCCGCTAGCAGATATGCCCCGATCATCAATCTTAATCGACCAAGTCTACACAAAAAATCCGAAAATGGGTCTCATTGTTCAACCAGTGCTTTATATAAATACAAAATGACAGAAGGTACATCTGCATTTAGACCCCCACGTTTCTTGTTTCCGACATACATTCCAACTCCCAGTGGTAGGAGTGATATTAGGATCCAAATCCAAACGGCATTGTCAAACACAGTGACAAATTCTTTAAATGGGAACAGCGAAATGCCGCGTTCTCCACAGCTTACGAAGCGTAGAGCGACGAGATTGTTTCTCAACGTGAATTGATATTTCGAAGTTAACTCGTCACCGAAATAGGTATCCACTAACCACCCTGTCGACAGCAAACTCTTCTCAGCAAACTCTTCATGCAGTTGAACGGCGTTGCTTCCAAACATACACTGAGGGCTGGATAAACCGGTCCCATCCGCATTATTAAAATCACCACTATAATTGCCCATTATAGCGCTCAGAACGTGAATATATGCCAACTGAAGTAACATGGGCTCGCGAACTACCAACGGCAGTTCCGAATTTAGGAAATAATGGCTATTTGATAAAATTGACGAATCACAATATAACATAAATTGAGTAAATCTGTTGGGCATTGTTTTGTCCTCCCTTATTATTCTCCAGAGTTGAACGGTGGCCGGGTTTGTACCAGCCTCCTTTAGTAATTCCCTTGAGCTATTCGATCCCCAGTTTTCTATATCGTACTGGACAACTTTATCGACAAGGTTACCATAGTGGGACACTATTTTAACACTGTGTATATTGAGGACGATTTCCTCGAGAAACATGTTTCCAGATGGTGAAGTATAATCTCCAACGGCCAGAACACACATCTGATTGTATGCGCGAATCGTGTCCGCGTCCAACTTGAAGGCGCATGACTGCATGAAATACCAACTTGTTTCATCATCTTTCATTAGAACCATAATTTTCAAATGAGGCATTTCAGAAGCCGGCGGAGGACCCGTTAAGGGTAGTTGCAAGAAATGGTCTGAGAATAGATCATCAAACATTTTGATTGATGCTCCTGAACAATCTGGAAAAACTTCCAACGTGACGTGGCAATTCCATGGACGTGTAGAGGACGGAAACATAATTGGATTCAATTTTGGCGCACAATCCTCAAGCATAAGTGCTATTCTGGAAGACCAGCTCAAATATGGGAACATTTTGGTTTTATGTTTGGTGCACTCTACTTTGGGCATTTCAGTTCTCAGCAGCCACGCCACGTGCGGTTCCACCAAATCAATTTTACGGTAGTTATTTACTTCAAAGAGACACGTTTCCATCACAAACGGAGTCAGAAGATCATTCAGATTCTCCATTCGCACCATTTGCGTTGGCATGGTTTTTGTGTCGTCAAATACTGAGTCCATTAATTCCTGGAGTATTGAACCTCCCTGGATGTGATGTACTAATACGAGAAGGATGAGGAGATTCGGCATTTGGAAGTGCTTAGCCATCCCTGGTGGTTGGAGTACACTGTAGTAGTATGGTATTTGGATAAATGACAAACTATTGACTTATGTTCACTAAATGTTGCAGATGACGATGAAAATGCACAAATGTACATAAAAATTCGTTTCAAAATTGTTATTGGTGTGTTGTCACGGACCAAAAATAAAAATGCTTTTTATTGCAAGCACAAAATTTAATTTCAAAATAAGGTTGAGTCTTCGCCTTCCGCCAACTATGCCGTGTAACCGTCGACAAACAATTTGTTGATCACCTTGTATTTAATTCTAAGGTTAGCTGGTATCCACGCTATTTCCTGTACTGAAACGTATTGTACGAAGGAATAATAATGCTTTATATTCTCTTGGTAAAATATTGTGTTTCCGAACTTTCAACGAAAATATACGAATAGCATTCTTAATTGATTTGACGATACAATGCCGACAGGTTTTGCGGAAATGAAGGAAGTCACTATTAAGCATAATCTGAAATATTATCTGGAAGGTTTCAACCGACAGACAAGGAGTATATATTTCTGGGCTAGGTGTTGCAATATGCCTGGGAATGTTCTTAAGTATCAAGTGGCTGTAAACGTATCACGTAACGCATCCTATCTGGGTACTTGGACGGAGCAGTTCTTAATATAGAATTTCCGGATCTCTAAAATAAAAGGATCCAAGATGCATGAAAAGGTTTTTAATACAACATTCCAGTATGCAGGCCGTCAAAAATATTATTCGTCTTAAACTCACAATACTTTGTGAACTCACAAAGCTTCCGATTATAAATGTTTCGGCTCTGATATGTCCGAAACTATTGAGTATATAACTTAAACTCCAATCGATTTTTGCACGAGCTACTAAATAATTTAAAGGGCTCAACCCATATGTATGTCTTGCCTGCTTCACTCATCAGCTAAATAAACTTTACTTTTTCCTCGTTACTATATGCTATGATGCATGAGCTAAACCTGTTGCCAGGTGGCGTAAACTTGTTAACCCTGGGATGATGCTAATGATCCACATCGAGTGTTAACTGGCTATGTCAGTCTGCCGAAAAATCTTCCATATACGGCCAATGACATCAACCAGTGGAATATCAATATAGTCCAGGCGCCTCAGTTCCAGACACTGGGAGTGGCTAAGTTATGAAAACGTAAAAGTACTCTATTGGACGTCGTAGTATACACGCAATCCATTTGTAGACAGCGGTGTATGCATCAAAAGTGGTATGGAAAATGTGCTAAATGTCAACTTTAGTGATCATATGTCAAGCACCGCAACATGTTCATGCAGAGCTATATGAATTTAATTTTTAACCAAATATGTTTCGATTGTAGGATATATATGTTTCGTGCTTGTATATCGGTTGAATAATGTGACTATTTAACTTCATATTTTATTTTTAATTCGACTTTCGTTTTGTCAGCGCTAATTTCCGTTTTGAAGATTTGTCATTCTTGCATCACCATTTCGAAATGTTGTCACAATCAATCAAACTCTTCACCGCTCCAACAATTGACGAAGTTAATGTACAACGGCTCGGAAATGGCGGGATCTGATATTCTCGCAATATCAAATATTACTGTTTCTAGCGAGAGAACATTTTAAACATGCCATGACATTAAGACCATGTTAATCATAAATCAGCACTTATTCATTTTGCACGAATGGTCGCAAGCTTCTATTACCGTCTTACTGTTAATTTATGCTTGACTGCTCAGCTTAGATGCAATTAGCAATACGGAATGATGCAGATTAAATTTTCCTTACAGCATTCTTCATATCTTCGCACTCGGTTCTGCTCGTCCTGCAGGAAATGGGTCACTCTTAACAAAAACCGACAAAAACACATGACCATCTTCAAATTTTGTTTATCGCTCGTTGCAAGTGAAATTGTAATGTAATACAGTCATATGAAAAGAAAACAGTAGGTAGATACCAAGCACACAGCTTCAGCCCGCCTGCAACGCAACGTAGACTCAATTATATATAGGATATTCGTGCCAATATATATATTCTCTTGAATGTTGTGTAACTAAACTAATCGCTACGACTATACTATATTGGTATATTTGTTAAATGTTAAAAATATATTGCAGAATTGTAATTGTGTTTCGTGCATAACTTTTTAATTCGTCCATGACACCCTTCTAACAGTAAGGTCAATTAATTCCATATGAATGAGTTCTAATGATGGAGCATGATCATCTGCGGTCCTGTAATAGGACGAGATGTGGCTAATATCTGATGTTTGCTGTCCATTCTGAAACGACAACGTTATGTAAACAACCTCTGTTTGCGCGGTTGGGTTGAATACTGGCCGATGCATTTGTACATTTTGTGTGGAATCTCGTAGATATTCCAAAAAGACAGCTAGAGTATCCACTGAGAGATCATGTAGAACGTTGTCAACTAATATGTGTAATTTTGGAATCATTGATGGCTCTGGTCTGTGTTCCTGCTTGTGGAACTCATGGTCCATGCCGAAGAAAAAACATAGTGGATATTGCATGTTCAACAAGACATTCTTCGGAACTTGTAGCGAAATATGTATCTGACAGTTCCATGGTTTTTGTTTGACCACATACTCGAAATAGTTCAAGCGAAGGCACAGATCCATAATCTCCTGGTGCGCGGATACCACCAATCCCGTCAAGTACACCGATATTCCACATTTAATCTCGTGACCATTCTTCACTTTTGAACTCGTGTTGCCGTATATATATCCAGATGGAATCCAGAAGAGGGTGTATTTTTTCCAGTCATATTTATGGCCAATATCATCATTTGTGAGCAGGTTTCTCTTTTGCATTTCTCTAATGACTTCCCGGTAATCCTGCTCAGTGGTAGCCTGCGACAGAAAAGGTCGATACATAATGCAGCAGCGTGCCGCTACGAGGACAGATACTCTGAGCATCGGCTCCTTGCAATATGAGTTAAAGAACAATGCTTTTTGAGTAGGTGCAGAAAATGGGTTTGCAATGGTCAAGGTGGTCTAGCTCCTCTAAAACATCACGACCGACTGACCTAACCAAAAATCTCAAGATGGATATTTTGCCAACTACAGCCTCATTATTTTCGTCATCGTGTAATGGTTGGGCAACTGCATTATGTATCAAACCTTACCTTGTGTCAGGATTGGAATGGTTAAATTTGGACCACATGTGGTTAAATATGTCGTACCTACCTCTAACGGCTGAAAGATGTAGCGCGTGCAATCTTGGACATGAACCCAGAGTAACATTTTGCATGGATGCGGTCATGTTTGCAGGTATATGCTCAAAAACATGCTTCAGTAAAGGTAAGGTACTATAAGCTACTGCATGAAAGACCAATTCTTGGCGCACCTCATGTTTGGCGCCTACTTATCTTACAAAATATGAACTTCTGTTGGAGAAGACGCGAAACAGACCAAAGTAATCGTCGTGTAGTGTTGCTAGAAGCATTGCATTTGAAATGTTGTAGCGTTGCGGACTTTGGTCAATGTTTGTCAGTGATGGAGACGCATCCGCGAAATAAGCTACTAATTCGTACCTGAATCTAAATGTTGTGTACCTACACCTCCAGTCATAAACATTGTCAGTTTTCCCTATAGTTGTAAGCTTGTCAAACATACTACGACACAGTTTCAAATTTAAATCACAATTAAGGATATACCAAGCGACAAAATAGTCAATGAATGTTGCATGAATGACCATTAGTGTACCTGAGTCACCGCTAGCCCGTTCCAAAAGTCCAATATCCTCCAAGTCTGTCACTGTGGTTTCGTTTAGATGAAGTGTGGCTTTTTCATTTGGGAACATGGAGCGTATGGCAACGTATGCATGGACCAGCTCTAACTCGTTCCGTCTGCTATCATCATTGGTGAAGCCATGAAATCGGTTGGATACCACAGTCTCATAGAGTTTATAGACGGATGTAAAGTGAATTCTGGGGCCTCCTCCTGCCGCCACATTGTTTGGATCAGCGTAGGCTGTAGCATTAGCTTCATATACCTCAGCTATGAAATTTGTGAGGAGAGCCACCCCGGTAAAGTCGTGTGCATTGTTGAAATGTCGGGATTTCATGGCGGCTACGCAAGCCAGAGAATAATTTTGAAGTCTTTCACGTATCAAGTAGGGGCGATTTTTGTGCCAGTAGTTTACAAGGAATTCCATCTGCTTTTCTTCAGAATACGGTTCCAGACGGTATGCCATCGCGGACAGATGATGCTCCAGCTTGGTGAGATAATTTGGGCGAGTTGTGACAAAAAGCAGTGTCGACTTCCAGGTAGTAATCTCCCTCAATACTTGATAGCCTTTGGATTCTTGGTCAGCATATAACCGATCGAATGCATCCAGCATAAGCACTAGCTTTACAGTTGCATTTCTAATCTCAGTTTTCAAATTGTTTTCACATGTGTTATCAGAGCAAGCAGTCTTCACTACAGTGTTCAGAACAGCCTCACGTATTCCAACAGATTTAACGTCATGTTTCATCACAGCCTCAAGGAATGGAGCACAATTAATGAAAACCACAACCGCGTCATCATGAGCAGTTTGGATGGCGTTCCCAATGGCTGCCAACTGGGATGACTTTCCCGTGCCAGATGGTCCATAAATGATGATGGGTAGGTTTAGAAAGGAGGTGGTACGCTTTAAATCATTGTGGTCGTTTGGAATATGAAAATTGATCGAAAAGTATGGGAGATGGATAAATATAGTTTCCTCTAGTGACGTTGAAGTAAGGTTTACAGCATTTTGGATGAAGGTGATCGTCCGACCACAGGACTGCATCCACTTGAATGATTCGGTAGTCCCGTTGTATTGTAACCAATGAATGGATAATTCCTCCCTTATCTCACAAAGCTTACGAAACTCCGACACAAGCAATAATCCGGTAATATATCTGTTACTGATTTTATTATCATGCAGTGTGGTAGTGATAGGGGTCGTTGTACCGTATTTGACGAGCTCCTGAACTTGATATTCATCAATGTCACTGAAAACTAAAACATTGTCCTCAATTTCACGGTTGAATATCTGGCGGGTTAAAAGATCACCTCTGTACTTTAGCTCTCTGCTGATGTATTCGCTGGGCAAAATGGGGACGGAATTGTTGTATTGTGGTTGGGATTCATTTTGGGAAGGCCGTGTATTGACAAGTACAAAGGTAACTGCTGTTGATGCTACTGCAACAATGATGACAATACCAATTACTACCGCCGAGATAATTCGGATATGCTGCTGTTTTCTAATCTTACTGTCCAAAGGGGAAAAAATGTCACAGAACTCTTGACGCAATCTGCCTAGATAGATTTTAAAACCGCTGTTAGTTATTATCTTTGATAGAAAGGAAAGGAGGAAGTATATATGTAAATATATTACCTGCGGCAACATCCATGCCATTCGTCCTCAGAATTAACTCCAATTCGTGTAGTGTAGCGTCATATCCCTTGGTACTTCGCCACTCAGTTAATATGGCCATGTACACATCTGTAATATGCTTGGTCCCAATAAGAAGCGATGTACGCTCTGTTGCTATGGTTTCTTCTTTTATACCCAATCCCCTTGCAACATCCGTCCATCTTTTTATTAGCTCAGATGAGTCGCTTGGATTCAACACGTCGATGATTTGGTGGAAAGAATATTCTGCTCGTAATCGTAGTAAAAAATTGTTGAGGGAAGAGAAACCATATTTCAAATTATTACGCCGTTGGTCATATTGCGTATGGTTTGTTGTATTTATTTAATATCATTTTTCAATAATTGTGATAATATTAAAATACCATTTTCCCCGACCACAGCAGACTGGATTGTTTCATGCTCCAATTCCTTCTTGTTGATATCTGTAACTAGGGACAAGTCTTCTGGTCCCATAACGCTGTCCGTAGCATGCATAACGGTACAATATGCAGTAATGTTAACAATTGTTACAAGAGTAATTCCGTAAGGTTTGTTGCGCTTTAATATCAGATGCAATTTGTTTGAAATGTCACAGGATGATAATGTGTAACTAGTAACCACTAGACGACAACTGCGTACTGGAGTGCGTTAGCCTTCATCACCATTGGCCACACCAATATTGCGAAGCAATTTGAGGCGAGGTCAATGTTTGATGTGTATTGTTCATTAATATTTAAAAGCTATCATTACACGAGCTTATTGTCTTATGTTGTAAAAATTCATTTTCAGGCGTATATTTATACATCAGTTATAGTTATATTGAAATGATATTATTATTTCCGAAATCCAATACGAGTGGGGATTAAGTTTGTTAGAGTTTACATTGTGAGAAGGAATATTGTAGGCTTTTAAAAACTAATATGCCGTCACACTCTGATTGCGGCTAGTGTGTGTAATTATAGGTGAATCCTTGTTTCGACAAGTTAATATGGGATATAAAATACAAAGTTGAAGGCCCGAGTAAGATTTAAATAGCCTGTAATATATGCGACACTGCTTTATCGCAATGCAGTAAACATCTTTATTGGTTGTAATAAAACCCATATCTTTTTAGTGTGTAAAGTAGAGTAGTAATCTGGGCAGCATACAACAGATCATATGTGAGAGTTCATTACTTTAAAAGATAAAGAACAAGTTTATTTTGGAAATATTTTTTGTGCATCGTAGAGAAAGCAATGTCCCCGTAAATTCATTTAATTTATTCGTACTTAACTAGTTGTGTAAAAGTGCGTGTATTATCTATATGCACATGATTTGGTAATATTGCTGGCATAATGGAAAGTTTATTGTGGACGGGCATAACTTTAAAAGTGTAATATGTATCATTAATATTCATTAGGCTTTCCAATTTTACAAAATATATATTGTTTGTGCAAGCGTGGATCATGTTCGGGGAAATTAGAAAATAATGCATGCAGGTATTTCCTACATTGCTCGTAATTTACTGACTCACAACATTTGAAGACCAAATAAATAATTATTTTGTTAGTTACGCTCTGGGGATTCGAACAAATCGCTTCAGCAAAACTGACTTTTTGCAAGAAACTATTTAAAGTGAACTGTCATGGTATTACAAATTTCTGTGAGTGGCCAGCGTCACTGGCCGTGATACGCATGCGATAATGTGGGCATTTGCGAGACTAAAACGAATTAGAATACGAATACGCCTTTAAAATGCGCCATTGCGCAGAATCCTGCTTGCGAAATTTTTGCAAAGGTAATTTTCCTAATAATGACTATTTATATGAATAAATTATTATTGATTATATTATATGTTATTGAATGTTGTAATTACTCGGTTCATGCTGGTGTGTCTTCGCATATATCAAATGCTTAGTCATTCCGCATTATCCGAATGTGTAGGCAATTACAAATACGAGTTTTTTAATGGCCAATACAACACTGGGTCATAAATAAAGCATATATAATAAGGTGGCTTTGCTTGCTATTAATTATATCCAATCATATCATAACGATATAATACATTTGTTTTTCACGAACAAGGTGCGGAAATATTATTTTGAAAATATAGTTTTATATCTCTCTGAATTTCGCCAAGCTTCCGAAACATTTTATGGAACGTAATTTGAATGTATGTTACCTGGACATGATGAATATTTCACTCATTTTAAATCACGGTTTCCAACATCAAATGGATATGATGTTTACCATTGTCCGCTAATCCACAGGTAGCTTATAACTTTCCTGTTTTATACCGTCGTCCATTTATAATTGTTTTCCCTGGCTGGACGATCAAAAATGCACCTCAATATAAATTTTAGCATTTGTTCGTAAAAATACAATTTGTCAGATACTATAACTACGGTATCAAAGCTGATAATCGAAAATATTATTGATACTAAAATAATAGTATGTATTAACATGTTGATATTACGTCTACGTTGCAACCTGGATAAGAGTTTGTCAGTGGTACTAATCAGCTAATTGCAAGAGTGTTAGGTTGTAGTTGTATGTAAGCATTTTTCATAACCAAAACTTGTGTCGCAAAACGCTATATCACCTTATCTCCACAACACATATTTAATCAATAGTGTTGCCACTCCTATCGAGTACATAATTGTTCATGAGCTTCTACTGACAATATGCACGTACTCCATCATTACCAAACCTTTCCAGGATCAAAGCGGTTGCCACAAAACACTACAGCCGTGAGTTTTTCAGATCAGCAAAGTATAGACGTAATAAGTCGCAGGTTATGTACACAGAAGCAAGTGGTATGTATCGGCCATTGTATTGGGATTATATGTACAGAACATTATTATGGAGACTGGAGTAGACCCCGAAAGTTGAAACTTTACCACTGGCTGAACTCAAGCTACGATCAGACGAGACAATATGAGACTCGACATTCTTGCAATTCTCTTAATCGGTACTGCACTGGTAGCCTCGGCTTCAGTGATAAAACAACGCCTATTGAATTTGACGAGGCTGGTGGCTCCATTTTCCCATTGCCTGATTCACTTAATACAATACGATCTCCAAGGCTTACCTCACAGCGGTGGATTGATCCGTAATACGGAGTATGTGTTATTGCCAATTCTCTCCGTACCCACCGTTTGGTCAAGACACAGATGGACACCGCTGTCACCAAGACTAAAGAAATTGAACGTAACCAAAGGTGGATTACGCTGCAATAATGTTGACTTCATGTTGGATATGCGCTCTTCCAAGTTTAAATTTCGTCCGGAGGCGCCGCCGCTGCTTTCATGTTCTATTCAGGTACACATTCTGCTCTGTCCTACACCCTGGATTATGCGAAAAATTCCTTGGGAGGACGATCACAAAGCTGTCCGAAATTTCCCAAGCCGTTACTATCTGGCGCCATATTCATTCACGGATATGATTTACAGAAAAAAGGACACCTGTCATCATCCAAAGGAAAAAAGAGGAATATTGAGAAATACCCTATCGTTAACGCCAAACCGCGCGTCCATTATACTGTTCAAGTATGGAATGTATCAAATGCTGATTACCCATCCTGTTAGCAAAACTTCATGGAGGCTCTGGGCAAGGCTTGTAGACGAAAGTAGTGAAACTGATTGCAGACCGAGTTCTCTGTATCGTCCTAATTGGGTGGCCAATCAAAACACCAAAATTTTGGTTGGAATTGCAAACCATTCTTTATATTTTGTTGTCAAATTTCCAAAAGGCCGAGGTGTTCATGGGAAAAAGCGGAGTGCGCTTACACTGAAAAGAATGTCGCTGAAAGCGTGGGACAAGGCGACTTCAGCTTTTGAAGTGGAAAATCTTTATGCCGAAGCATCACGGCACTCCATTGACATGCATCAGTGGTTTGATATATCCGATGACACAATACAAATCCGCACCGACGAAGACATGATTGTAATGAGCTGGATTGGTGTACTTGTGAATTCAAAAAGTATGTCTTGTGTCTTTGTAAGCTTAATATCCGGTAATCGCACTCAGTGTTTTGGTTTAGAAGAATTACCACCCGCGCAATATCTTGAGAAAGACAACGCCGTTGAAATTTCGTACGATAGCGGCGGCAGTTACGCAATCAGCGACGAAACATCTTTGAAGCTGCTAACATGCTCAATTTCTGATTATGACAGACTCACAATTAGAGACCTTGTAGCAATATATGACAAATGGGTATGGATGGCTTTATGTATCTGTTACCTAGCCACTGTCATTATGGTGAAATGCATCATGATAGCATCAGTTCGCGCTGGGAAGCAATTTAAGTCATCCGTAGACTGCTTTTCCTTTCCATTTCATGTTCTGATGGAGAAAGCAACAAACCTTGCGGACACCTGTTCAGATAAAAATACTCCGACTCGTGCGCTGGAATTATTTGTTCCGTTGTGGTTGCTCTGTGGCATTGTTCTGAGTAATGGTTACCGGGGCGACAACATCAGCAACCTTGTGTCACCTCTCAGGTCACGGATGATCGACACGTTCCCTAAACTGATCGAGTCAAATTTAACGGTTTACTCTCCCAACTCAATTGAAATGGAACTGGCAATGACAGGGACAACATTTGGAGGAATTTTCGGAGGATCAAATAAAGCTGTTGAATTCATGAGATCCATGTACAGGCATCATTCGCATCTCAATCCGCTTGCAATTGAAGCACTTTACCTTCCGTATTTGCCCGCGGTTAGCCCCGACGCTAATATAACGGTTCGTGACCAAAATGATGAAATAGTGCTGAAACTTTCGAAGCAGCTTTATCTTCCCAAGGATTTGAATGAATCCCGGCAGATGGTTGGACTTGACTACTTCGTAGAAAAGATTGAGAGTTGTGACGCGGCATATGTTGCCCCAACACAATTTATTGATGATACGTTTATACATCTACTAATACAGCTATGGACAAAACATCAATCCAAAAAGAATTTAATAAAGAATTGGAGTGATGTTACAATTGGCAAGGACGAGCTTTATAAGCAGTTGGTTGGTGCGGTTCCCCAAGACGTCCCATGGCCCGTGACGGTGGCAATACATCGGTTTCGATGGCTAGAATGGAGCGGAATGGGATCACAAGTCGCTCGTTGGAAAAAATGGTTTGGCTCAAGCGTTGACGTGACGAAGGTTTTGGTGGAACGAATAAGGATGGGAAAAAATGCAAAGGCCATTGCAATGACCGATAACGTTCTAGTTGTATTCATTGTGTTTGGCGGATTACTCACTATTAGTTTCATTACGCTTTCTACTGAAGTATTATGGCGCCATTTGCTAGGGCCGTACATATTCATCAAATTCGCCGTAGAGTCATATTTGAAAGCAAGCTTATTTAAAGGAATTCATTAGCTCCTATAACAGGCATTTGATATCATGTTTTCGCTAAATGCGTCCTATATTGCAATAATGTAATAAGTAGCAATACCGTATTTCAAAAGTGCAAATAATTTATGCTAACTGTACGCACAATGTTACGGGACGAAAGAACAACGTATTTGGTCTATAGTTGTAAATTGTTCGAGGCACGGAGTGCAAGAAGCACGCCTTTATGTTTATTACAATTCAAGAACTTACAAGGGAAGGAAAAGCTTGATGGCATCTATATTCGCTTGCCTCTGGGCCTATCTTGTAGAGATTTTTGAACTTTTTCGGATGTTGTTTTTTGTCTTTCAGAATGCTGAAAGCTACTGG
Organism: Sinella curviseta; assembly: GCA_004115045.4. NCBI lineage: Eukaryota > Metazoa > Arthropoda > Collembola > Entomobryomorpha > Entomobryidae > Sinella > Sinella curviseta. The sequence goes on along the minus strand of CM023200.3, from coordinate 26,390,951 downwards.
CTTACCCGTCGCTTGTTTGAAGCCAAATGTGCTCCTAGACGATATATGGCGCTCTTGGAATACAGTACATGAGCAACTAACGCGTAAGTAGTCAGTCAATATACCTGTTTATATATTATCTGAAATGTTCTAGACTTTTGTATATCAACATGTTTACTGTAACATGTCCCCTTAAGTATAAGCGAGCGTCAACTACTAACATAACGTTATTCTAATGGTGAAACAATGATATTCTTAAGTACAAATATATTATGAAAACCATGTAAGACAAATTCCTGCACTCAAATTGATTTCACAATAAAAACGTAATATTACACTGCACAAATTACTAGTATAATACATTTCTTTTTCGGATTGTCACAATCTCTCGTACGTGAACAAAAATCCCAGTGGTGAACTCGAGCAGGTACAATGAAGCGTACTTGGCAAATGTATGGCGTTAAGTTCCTAGTTGAAGCCCGGTTATGCTTGTGCTGCCATGTTACCATTAAGATTTTGATATGCAAAAGTGCAGAAAATATTAGGAAATATACAGGCATAATGACTGAATATAACATGTACCGCATTGAGGGAGCGCTAACGTCTTGCAGCCGGTTTGGCTACAAATGAGCAGCTTGTGAACCGGTAGCGTGCCGGATTGGGGAAAATAAACAATGTATCTGGAAGACCACAACCAGCTCTACCAGATAGAGATCGATGCGAGCGAAAAGCAATGCCTTCGATCTGGAGCTTCTCTTGTTAGTTATAGAAATTATTCTTCGTGTAACCCAGTAGAGCTGGCCATGCGCGTAAGGTATCGAATTTCTAGTCATCACAGGTATGATTCCCGGTGGGTGACTACACTCAATCTCAGAGATACCCTTTCAATAGTAACTCTCATATCCGAGTTTATACTATAAACTCTGATCTTGGTACACAACAATAAACCCTACTGATATCTTACAGGTACAAAACTATAAACTTTATAGATGTGTACCTACTAGATCCATATATAATTGAGATAAATCGTCAGTGATCGTTAGTTCTAACGATTCCGTCGCATACATAGTTAATGTGAAATCATATAGATTCTTTCACATACATAGTTAATTTGAAATTTGTTTAATACTAATTGCATATAGTAGCATAAGTACTTATTCGTTAGATCACAATTAAAATCAATACTTTTTTAAACAATATCAGTTTAGTGCCAGGGACACGAATTTTTACTCTTTGATGGAAATAATTATTTAACGTGGATCGTGGATTTATTTAGTGAAAGTAATAGTCTACACGTGATTGTTAGTGTAGGTGGAAGAAAAAAATAGAGAAGACGTTTAGACAGAGATTAAATGTTGGCTAAGTAAAATCCTTACATACAAAGTAACATTTGAATAATTGTAATTACCTAAATTCAAGTACCACTGTCCCCGACAACTGGCTACTGGATTGATAACTGCTCCATTTCCTTCTTGTTAATGTGCGTAACTAATGGAAAATCGTCTGGCCGCAAGGTGCCGTCGTTTCCGCAGCTGCCTGTGGAATCAATCCATGGCGAATTAACAGATATTAACGGTTAACAGTGCCGACGAAGCGTGACATCTGTATATGTTCCTCTGTAATATCAGATGTCAATTGTTTCAAATAGCAGAAAAAATGGGCTAAAAACTCTTCAGTAGACGATAATTGCAAATGAAATCGTGTTCCCTTTTCATCAACTTTAACGTTGATGGAGGTTAACGTTCGGTGCTGACTTTTCATGGATTTACGATAAGCGTGTGAATATTAGTAGCTTATGCTGCTATGTATTTAAAAGTTATTGCAGGCGTACTATGTATTCGCAGTTATTATTCAAGCATATATTTTTTTGCATAAAATTGGTTTATGATTGTGTTAGAATTATCATTGTGGGAGTGAGATACACCAAGTTTTTTTAATTATTAAAACGGCCATCAAAACGGATAGCGACGAGTGCGTGTAATCGAAGTCGAATAATATGTACATGACATGGTTGTATTGTTTAGGATTATATTTGCTGATAACAGCAATAAACGTGCCCTTGTGTAGTGGGCAAAAATAGTAATAAGTGTTTCAGATACAATAACACATTCGTGAGTTCGTTGCTTCACAAAATGAAAAAAAGCATATTACAGAGGCTGGCTCAGCGAATAAAAACCAAGACGGTGGGCTTCTGCTGGCTTGGTTTTTGAATTGTATTCCTTCATATTTTCGACAGTCCACAGCCTTCCCCTGGGCTTTAACTCTGCAGAATCTCAAGTCTCTATATTGAAAAATGCCCACAAAATTTCCCCTAGACGTGAACATGTTCACTAAAACACTTTTCCGAACAGTGTCGTTGCGAAATTTCGATTTTGAAACAGTTGAAATTTCAGCAAATTATGTTACACAGATTGGAGACACTACCTGATTGTTAATAGATATGTACAAACGGTATCCACTACACAAAACCTTCATTTTGCTTAATGGGAAGCCGATGCTCCAAACATGATATTACAGGTAATTAAGTTGGTTCGGATTATGAGCACCAAATAAATCCTAATTGGAGATACTAAGGTACATATAAGAATGCAAATATCTGTGAGCATTATTTCCGAAGTGACCCGAAGAGACTTGGGCCGGAAAAAGCAAAGCCGGCGCTCACATCACGTTCTGCAACATTCAATTATCCTAAACCGGAAATACATTGCTCGAATATGGCGCAATATGTAAAGGTGGTGATTATATATAATGAAACAAAGGTTATTCTGAACTCAGAGGAACCCGGGAAATCACGTGGCACCAACCGGGCGAATTTCTTTGTCGTCCCTTTCTTTCAAACGATGAATTTTGAATTAAACTCCTAGCAATTTTCATGGTGTTTGGAAACGCTTGAAAGATAGGTGAAACAAAACAACGCCCACAATAGTCGAGTAAATCCGTTGAGGATCAACGCGACCATGCAAGGCTGTAGTTTTGAAGTATGGCTACCACATACAACAAGCTTTTCATTGGAAAAATATTTCTACCTATATTATTTTTAACGATTAGTTTGGTTTTTATCCGCTGAGCCAGCCTCTGTACTTTTTAAATGATTTTATCTTAAACACCTTTCTCGTCCATTTTGCTGACGTAACCTGACAGCGAAGTCGTATGCAAGGCAAAAGTACGCCGAAATGTCTGAGCAGAATAACAACTAATTTGAGCAGACGAATGAGCAATAAAATAAATCCCGAAAGTGTAGTCTGCATTGTTAATATTCACTAGGCGTTCCAGTTTCAAGAAAATAATACTATCTTGTGTAAGCGCATGTCGTTTACTGAGAAAATTGAAACAATGTGTATGTGTGTACATTGTGCAAAGATTTTCCAAGTCGCTGGTAATTATAATAGGGACGATATTTGTAGAAAAAACAGAGAACAGTTCTTTAGATGGGCGCTGGAGATTTGAGCAAATTTAATTGAGCAAAACTGAATCTTTTAAAGAAACTAAAGAAAGTGAACTGTCATATTATTGCAAAAAAATTTATGATCCAACAGCGCTGTTGACCGTGGCACGCAGGCGGAATGTTGGCATTTGCGAGACTGAAAATGATTTGCATGATAATGATTTACTAATTTGTTTCACTAAACACATTCATTCACAGTGTGGTTAGATTCTTTCAAAACAGCCGTGTGTGATGAGTTGGTCCGACTTGATGCGAAAATTCAGAATGGTTTTCCCATGATACAAATCATGCACCTTTTTCATTCCAGCACTTGCCATCAAAGCAATAGACTGGACAGCAGCTGAAATGCAGATCATAGCTCATTACGAAAATGATATGCCGTTGATTCCAGTATTTTATTTACTATGACGCAAATAGTTTGCAATCGTTTAGCATTACTAATTCATTTCATGAGAAATAAAAATTCACACGATTCTTGCAAGATTGAATGGTAACGTGTACATTCGCATTGTATGCATTATCACACCACAATAAAATTGATGACTCAGCAAGTAGAAAAATGGTATGTTCACCTCAACAGAAGAAATGATTGCTTACATCTGGTCATTTATCTGGCGAATCGCGTCATTTTGAAGACTACTGCTGGAGCGCTAGTACACCACAAATTTTGGTTCCACTCAAGTTGTTGTAAGGATTAAACTAAATCACATTTTTTAAGACTAATAGCAAAACTTTGTTTTATTAGTTTTAATTTTTCTCATTTTCTCCACATCTGTATCTATTTCCAACGTAATGCAATCAACCATTGAAAAGCGCGTACGACGGCTCGGGATTCTGGACTTGGTAAATATGGGAATTTAAAAATTTGTAAGCATTAAGATTGTTTGAATTTAATAAAATATAATTTATTATATGTTCTCAGATATGCTCCATAGTTGGATTCCTTTGCCACGCATCAGCAGTAATTTTGGTAGTTTATTTTATAGTCAGGGATGGCTATCCTCCTATTTTACAAAATGGACTAGGTATGTCTTGTCATCATTTTAAGTGTATATTGCGTAAAATGTAGTTTGAATGTTTAGGTTACACAGTATGTAATATTTTTTTTAAATTTGCAGTACGAGTTTTATTCTGGATGGTTTTATTATTTGTCACACAATTGCGAATGTTTGTGATTTACATGGCATTTAATTTTCTACGCATCTCAGATAAGGTAGCAATCCTCATTCTCCGTAGTCAGTTTTGTTAAAATGTAAAAGGTGTAATTTTTTAAGTGTGCCTACAAACATCATTAACTTTTTCAGACCAACTCCGATCCTGTCGCTGTGTTTGAGAAGTTTCTGGCATGGAACCGCCTAAACATTTTCATGATTTTGATTCACATTTTTCTTGTGGCTAACATTTTTGCTTTTCTTTACAACTGTTGTATCGTGTTCGCGTCCCGTGCCATTAGACGAGACTTGGAGACCCACATTATGCAAACCGTTGACTGGAAACCGGGTGCTAGAATTTCAAATGTGCTATAAGTATTTATTTATTAATGAGGAATCAAAGCCGGAATCAACAAAAATATAGATAGTTAATTGGCTACATGTTTGATGTGATATTTATTATTTTATCAATAAATGCGAGCATGACAGTAATGCATTCAGATTACAAGTTTCATGAATGCAGCATTTTCCTCGTTTATACCTCTATTATATTGAAATGTATGTACAGTAACGTGGCAAATAAATTCATGGCAGTTCCATGTTCACAAGTCGAATTTTCTTCATCAAGACGCGTTGAAAATATGAATGGTTTTGGCATCCAGCGTACATACTATCACTCAAAATGCGTTGTGATGTAGCCCATCCCAAACCAAAGAAATTGCACCGACAGTTAATATTTGAGAGAGATGAGAATTGCTTGAAACGCCAGTGCATCATTTCACTTTCTCATTTATTTTACATGCTAGAAGCTACTTTGCGGTCACTATACATGAGCACATAGTAAAATGTTTTGGGCTAGTGGAGATGTGGAAAAAGAGAACCACCAAAGGGATTTGTAGTGGAAGGAGAACAAACAATCCTATGATCTTCAGATGGGAATTACGTTTGAGGAGTTGATGTTGGATATAAACTTGCAATGTACACATTCAACATTTGACAAGTCTTCCATCAATAGACATTTACGGAAATTGTACGAGCTCCACCTTTTTCATTGGATTGTAACCCATTTCACGAACGGCGAGCGAACGGTAGGGGTCAAGTGGTCTGCAGCGGTCGGAAGTAGCTGTCACAGAGAGGTCAGATGGCATTGAAATGATAATTTTATTCATGGAATGCGAAAGAGAATTGAACTGTGACCGTTGTCACTTCAGAAACTGTGCGTCCTGTTGGAAGTCGAGCTACGTTGCCATATAGATGCCAAATAGAGGTAAGATAATAACATGAGAAGAAACCCGAGATGAAAACCCTATATGAACACACCAGATAAATACCTCCGATGAAAAACGCCAATGAATACGTCAGTGAAAAACACAAATTATATGGTTGATGTACCTTGATTTTAACTATCACCGATTCAGCTACGTGCATATTTCCGCATGGTTTATCATGACTAGTTTACACTTAAATATAATACCAACTTGGTTTATAATTTGAAACGCAAGACGAACATTTTAAACTAGTTCAGATAATCAGTATTATGATGGTAATTTAACATCACTTTTAACAATCGGTCATTGGGCAAGATTGACAATATCAAATCGACACTTCACAAAATATCATTTATGTAAATGGTTATAAAATTAAATATAATACTTACTGTCGGGAAATTATTGAGGGTTGGGGTAATATGAGGAATGCTAAATCCTGCCCAAGTTCCACCGCTGGAATTTGGGCAGTTGGTGGGCTGATGCACGCTTCCTTTTCTTTTCTATGTTAAAGAGATGTGAGCCTCGTGGCTCCGCATTCTCTCATATACTTTACCATGAGGAGCAACAACAGCAGCGCTAACACCACCGCTCCCCGTCCCCGATCCTCACACTCTTCTCCAGAACTTTGCCGTGAAGCAAGAAAGCTCGTTGCTGCTTGCAATAAAATATACTTTTGTCTTTCGGCCAGTTGGCCATTAAGTTGAATTGTCATTTAAAGTTAAGTCTTGTCCTGTAAATAAAATTGGGTTTTCTGTTAATTGGGAAATTGTCCTGTGTCACTCGTCAATTTTATTCGACGTCACGTATCCGAATCATTTCTTCCGTTAAAGTTAGGTGCATTTGGGCGCCCGCTTGAGATCAGAGTAACTGATCAACATAAGCACTGCTAACTTTTAGTTAAAACGCTCAATTCCCAACACTTACATATAATGTTAGTAAATTATAATTATCAAATCATTGATTTTTCAATCACTTTCCGTCATCTTAAATATATGATTTTTTCATTACCATATACAGGGGCCGGTAGCTTGCAAAATTGCATTACAATTTGTGATGACATAGGAATCGAATTCATCACTAAATATATGGTACGCCTTCGAAACGAGGAATTAAAACATAAACAGTAATATCGCATCAAAGGATCTTAGAAAAAGAAGTGAAATCAACTCAGCAAAAAAGTCCTTCCCGATGTGATAGTAAGGCCCATATCGAATGGAAATTGGGCGAATGGCACTCAGTCAGTCGAAAAGTTTGCTCGATTGTGTTTTATTGGCAATTTTGACTGAAGCAATTTGCATCGAAATTGCTGCTTCTGAACACAGTGCACTGCCATTTCCATTGCAATCATAAGCGGTGGGGAAATAAGGTAAATTCCAGCCGTTAACATGAGAAACGTGACGAGAAATACGATGTACAACAGCGACGACACTGTTCGTGGGGATCCTCTTACCAACACCCAGGCTACACTAACATTAGCCCAAAAAACACCCGTCAACATTACATATGTGATCCCATCAATTGAAGTCTGTGCATTGGAGAAAACCATTCTGCACATGTTGTAGTATTTTGTAAACGTATTAGTTGACAGTGATCGTTTGCGCGGCGTTCGTACTATTAACAGAAAACGAGTAATTGAAACATATATGCAGTTGTAACCAAAGAACACTGTTCGTGACATTTCCGTTGTGAAGACAAAGTTGAAGACGAATCGGAGAAGCAGTTTGCCCTATATTGTACTGCTGGATCTGTACATTGGATGAACCAGAAAACATTCTGATATAAAGTGCAGAGCATCGACATCAGTCTGCAGACATCCAATTGCTATCAGGAAAGGAGCCGTAGCTGCTATCGGAATCACAAAGAACGGGGCTGCTCTTCGAAATGTAAACGTGTCCACTTTCCGTGGGTCAGGAAATTCTAAAAACCGTCCAATTCATAGTTCATGCTCATAGGAATATTGAGGAATATTTATTGTATAAATGTACTTACCACATTCCAGTTTATGCGCAAGTTGGATGATCCAGTTAATAAAAGATATAAATGAGTTGGTACATGCGAAATGTCCAACCATTATTACACCAACGCACGATATGAAAACAATGAGAAACGCAAATATATTGATGGCATGATGTCGTTGACTGGGAAACCAAAACTCAACTTTTATCGCAAACAAACTGTGGCAGCAACCATAAAGAGAAAACGCACCTGTCAAACATAATGCGAGTAAACGTTTTGGCAAAGGCTTATTCCAGCTCAGGCGGGATTTTTCGAGTTCCCATGTAAAAATGTATGGCCACATGAATACAAAACACTTGTCAAAAAATTTGAAGGCAGCTTTCTCCAGTTTAGTAAGAACCATTTTGACGTGTTTTAGATAGACTTCTGAGAAACGTTTTTAGTAGCTGTAATACTATTTTGTCAATGCCGAGCTGGAACGGGAATAGTTATGTATCAGCAAGAAGGTTTAGCGACCACAATTTTAAACGTTTGTGATGATTGATGATTAACCGAGCAATGACAATAACTCGCCAAATTCACTGACTGTCTCTAACTCAGTGCATTAGCATTAGAGAGACTGCATATGCTTACACACGCACTAGAGTTGAACAACAATATGAGGACGAATAGAGGTTGATGTTGATAAATTTCCGGTATATGGCAGATACACATCAAATTAATGAAAACAGAAGCGAACCATATTGCCTATTTTACTAAGGGCTTTTACCGATGTGCTGATAAAGTATAAAAAACTGAAACAAGGGGTACATCAATCAGAGTATCATTATTATTAAATCTAATATGAATACTATGAGAAATTTAAAACAAGATTAATATCTCTAGTAGAATTGGATTCATAAGTAATATAATGCTGTGGTTTCATAAAAATCATATTACTGTATTTCTGGTAAGAAATTGAATGTAAATCATTTATGATGACGTTAAATTTGGCAAACTCGCAATCAGAACAAGATATTGAACGTTTTGAAAAAAACGTATTCATATAATTAAACGGAAACGAGTATCACTGATCATTTTTGCCTTCTGTCAGAAAATGCTATGGTATGTATATAATTTCGCACAGCAGCCCATTTAAAACATATATAATTAGTTCAGTTATGCTCAACCTGTGATTTAATCAGCTGCTACGTATGATGATATTGCTGAACGCATTCTCAGCAAAAAGGCCCAAAATTTTCCATGATTTTAACTGAACGTGTTGCTATTTTAATTTTTAATTGTACCTAAAAAAAACTTGAGTTTATGAGCTGCCTATGTTTACAACGTAAAATTCATAGATACCCTGTTCATAATACTCCGCCCACTGTATCTGCGGAAGAATGCTACGGAGCGCATAGCAATGTTGAACAGAATAAACTTGCCACCACGAATTGCCGTTCTAAATGTTTGTCACATTAAAAATATAATGGACTTCTTGAGATAGAACAAAATTTCAACTAAACAAATTGGATGACGTTCTTATGTCTCGGGTACACATGGTACCTGTTTCCGTTCGCATTTGCACCTATGCAAGCTTTACATTTTTATCTACAGCAATGACGAATGCATCACTGCGTTAAGAGTTATTGTCACTCAACATGACAACTGGCACTTTCATATTGTATTTGCTCTGACCTAGTCAGTTGAATTCACAAACACATTGAACGCTTAGAAAATGTTGAGCCCATAATTTGTTAATTTCTTTATTCTCGAGTGTACTTCTCTACGATAACATTCATATTGGTTGCGTTAATTTATACGTAGGTAGTAATCACTCATATAGTAAACAACACATTATCTTTCCTCATGTTCACACAAATAGATTATGTGGGTTCAAGTACACTAGTGTGAGCAGAAAAACAAATTTCATTTCCAGGAACTCCTGCCAGCACGTCAATGGAGTAGAGATGCTCGCAATAATAGTAGTATATAATCCATATCAGTTGCGGTCATTGAATGCAACTTACTCGGTACACTTTTGAAGTGTAAGTCGAGTTCAGTAAAACAAAGTGTCGATTGTAACCAAATTTTATGCGGAGAAGCCGAATATGTACATTATTTGCTGTAAACCTGATGTACAAAAGTAGCGCTTGAAAATATGTTATGCTAAAAGTTATGATTCTGGATAACGTATGTGTGCAAAAATATCATATTTTAGGCGTCGATTTCAAATATGCAACCCGATTTTGCGTAAAGTTTGTATTTTGAAAGTTAGCCGCTCTAACATTTAAAGTATTTACTATGGGCAAAAATGGTCATCATTTTTGGATTCTACTCATCCGATTTAGTTAAACTGGATATAATTTAGTTCAAAAACACACGCTTCAAATTCTGATGTACAGACGGACAGTCTTGTATCAAAAGTGAGTTTTACACCAAACGGATTTCATATTCGGATTCTACGCCCAAAGTTGCCCTAAATCCAATATTTGGTTTTCGTCAACTCGACTTACACTTCAAAAGTGTACCTAGTTAGTTCGCGTTCCGTCCGTTGTGAACATGCGGTCTTATCATTGTATGCGATAAACAGTTCAGCGATTACTAAAAAACCAAGATCGCATTCACAGTCATGAGTGGATCACTGATGTGGTAAATTAATAACTTCAATATTTAGCACTCGCAGTACTTTCAAATATGAGGTTAGTTGTTTTTTATGTTTGACTTCGTATTCATTAAAAGAAAAAAGTAAATATTGTGCTCTTGCCTGCTAACCCGAGTTGTATTATAGTTGTTGTGACTTTTAGCAGCGGCGTAGCAATGGAAAATAAAATTGAAACCAGATTTATAAGTGCGACTGATGGAGAGTATAGAGGGGAAGAAGCAGAAAGGATATCGTTGCGACAAGGAGAGAAAGGAAATGATGGCGCTGTAGCTGATTTTTACGATATTCAAGTAGTTGGAGATGAAGGTAAGAAGGTACTATTAAATTGTTTCCTTTTGCACCAACCGTAAGATGTTCTTCATAAAAGTGAAGTAGGAGAGGGAATTATTTTCATGTTTCACTGCTCTTCCTGTCCCGATTAGGGAGCACATTCAACGAAATTATCGATATACTGAATCCTAGTGGCTCCCCGGAACTTGTTGAAAGGTGGAAGGATTTTGCTAGGGCTTTACAAACAAAGCCAGAGACCATTGCTGCTGAGCGCACTGCTCTTCTCATGGAGACAAAGCAAATTACTGACATTTATGCATCAATTTTAATGGAGTGGCGCAGCACCAACGGAGACGATGCTACGTTGGATGCACTAGAAGAAGTGTTGCGACAAAATGGCTTTCAGGAGGCATCCCGTAAATGAAACTACATTATTTATATTAAATAGTCGCAATTGTCACAAGCATGGAGACTGAATCGTAATTGGTTTTTGTCTCAATTAGGTCGGCTACGTGAAAACTACTCTGATATATTTGTACCTTTAAATACAAAACTCAGACGTCGAAGACAACATCGAATTACCTTCGTTGCATTGGTCGCAATTTTTGTGATTTCATTGACCGCTGCGATATGCGCCATCACTGTTTATATATCCACACCAGCTCAGTTCCGAAAGTTCAGTCCAATCATAACGAAAATGAATATCACTCGATCGGTAAAGTCAAGAGCGCACATGTCGCGTGATAAGATACTCAGCAACCAAATTGGAGATAACGTTCTGGCATTCAGTGGGATTGAAGAGGATACTCTCCAAAACCTTGTTTCATTCGGTCGCACGAAATCCCTCACTAATGTACTTGATGAACTGGACGACGGTCAGACTCGCATCAGCTCAAAGTATATCACTGATATGACATTATCGCAGTTTGATGAACTTTGTGAGAAGAAGGGAGCAATTGACTCTCTTCACTGGATCGAGTATCAAAATGCAACAGGGTCATTCAAATGGATGGACTCTTGTGGGAGTAATATGACCTTTATACAAAACGGCGTTGCCTCTTCCGGGCCATCGGTGCCGGCAGACGATTTTACAACCCTCGACTTTTTCTCAAATCCATCACAAAGTTTGAAACCATTGAACCTACGAGTTAGTCACTACAACCAACCTGTCCTCATAATAGGAGCTGCCGATACGGGAAAGTCGGATGTTCTTAATGGTATAGGTGAAGCAATACATGCCGTTCATACAAACAGCACCGTTGTGTTTTCACGCTTTTCGCCGTTTCTGGAACAAGTACTGAGTCGGGCTAAGTCATCGCCAGAACTGAAAGAAATCCTTCTCAGCATACTAGTCAAAGCTGCCTGCGAGAACGGTAAATGTGAGGACCAGCTGAAGCTAGAAATTATAAACGAGACAAGGCAGCTTGTTGTACTTCTTGACGGCTTTCACCACCTTCCTCCTGAAAGCGTTTCATACGGCTTGAGTGTATTGAGAGAATTGCGAACCTGGAACTCGACCCTGTTATTTGTCAGCTCTTCACCAACGTATCTAATGCAACTAGAGAACACTCTCAATACTATGGCGTACGTCATTTAGCCACTTTCAGATGCACAACAAGAGCAGTACCTGGTCGACTATTGGCACAAGATGTATCCTGACTTGAACCGGAAAGGATTTGAAGACTACGCTGCTGCATGGGTGAAACATGTCAAGTCTCAACTGTCAGAAAGTCACTTGAAGTTGGTCGGAATGGAGCAAATGATAAGTTTCATTGCCGACCGATATTCAGAAGATGCGAAAAGATGTTTAATTGACAAAGGTAAGTGTAAAGTAAAACTAGACGCGAGGTCGGCCAATAAAATATTTGAAAAAATGATATCCACTAAGTTAAGCCAGTTTACAAAAGGCGATAATGATAAGTATATATACATTCAAAAATTGCACGAACTTGAAGCCATTATACTCGACGAACTCGAGTCATGTTCCCAAACGAATCACTAGAAAATTATACTTTACCGTTACAGGATATAGCGAAAGTAGGAATTATGGAGATGCGTACTGACGGGTCATTCATTCCACTTTTGTAGATTTCTTTGTTGCAAATTACTCCTTAAATTGTGATTTAAATTCCACTCTGTGTATCAATATATTTAAAAAACTAACATCTGTTCAAAGAATGTCTATGTTACATGAATGTATTGCAGGAAATAAGTTTGAACTCAATAGATACACATTTAATTATAGTTTAGTCCCTTTGTTTTGGGAATCCTCGGAATCCCTTGGCAACTTTGAGAAATTTGCACCAGTAATATTAGAAATTAGGACCATTCTTTTAGCGGCACTAGGCGAGAACCATTTGCGCTTGTTTAAAACTTTTTCAAAATTCATTTCACGTTCCACCGACAAATTCATTCAAAATGACACGGGAGAACTATATGCCGAACTGGCCATCCACGCGGTAATGTATAGTAGCCCGCAGTTGGTTCAAGCCGTTATAGATAATTTTAATTTATCAGCACATGCATTAACCAACATAACTGTAAATACTTGTTCCCAACTAGACCTCTTACATCTATCTGCTATCAGAGGCGACAAAGATATCTATCGGTTTGCGTTGTGGCCTCACTTTGGGGTACGCAATGTCAGGCCATATCTACTACATAGTGTAGTACGTAAGCCATATTTCACAGAGGATGCACCATTTGATATTGTTGAGAAAAAGAAGACGATTTTAAAATTTGTAACTAGTGAAATGAATTCTACAGCGTTAGGCGAGCATTCACTCAAAAATAATATTTGTACACCCATATTCTCGGCATATAAGAAGGAATTAATTTTAGAACTAATTAACCAAGGAGCCGACAGCAACATTATCTGCCCTGATCGCGGAACCCTATTGCATTATTTGTCAAATTCGGCACTGTTTTCTGCTGATGATTATCACGATGTCATGAAAACAGTTCATCTGAAACTTACTCCTCGAATCGTACACCACTCGCAGGATTTAGGCTATGTCAGTTACACCGCGTTGCAAAGTTACATTGCGCATTTCGAGCCAAAGGAGGAAACTCTAATTTTGTTTAAAAGGCTTAATGCTGATTTTGAGTGCCGTTTGGATGAATATAATGCATTTGGTGCGCCAAGCTTGTTTAGTTTAGCAATTAGTATAGGTAGACGGCCAGATTCTCTTAGTCTTTTAATGAAATACGTTCCAAATTGGGAGAGACCAAATTATAACAATGACACGCTCTCCAAGTTAGCGTGCAATATAACCATTACTCTGCAGCGAGGCTGTTTCTGTCCATAAGTCCTGAGCTCGTAAACGTCACAGATCGGTATGGGTTCACACCTTTGTGCACTTCACTGTGGATGTCAGGTGCGTTTTACAATCAGTCAACGCCGCTGGCTAGGCTCTTGATATGGTCAAAAGCTGACGTAAACGCGGCATGTGGAGAGTCCCGCATCTCTCCACTCCAAATGGTGGTTCAAAAAACAGATTATTCATTAACAAAATACCTTGTTAACAGTGGAGCACATGTTGACTATGTGGATGTAGAGAATAACACTGCACTTCATTACGCACTCTACGGAAATATCATGTTTAGCGGTGGTCAGTATGACGTGGTGAAGTATTTGATACAAGACGTGGTGCCTGTCGTTCCAGTGAATGCCAGAAATGTAAAAAATTGTACGGCCATCGAAGAATGCATTAAGGATATTAATGCCAGGGTGTTGCAGTACAGCACTCTAGAGTAACTCATAGATAATGGAGCGGTGACCAGCTCGCAATTTGCAGAAAAGATTGTGGAAACCATTTTCAAATGTCAGTTGCCAGATAGTAGTAATAATTTTAGTTCGTTTAGCAAATCCGTTTCAAGCATAATTAATGCCTTGACAAATAAGGGTTATAAGATTAAGGATAACGAAACCCTTTTGTAGGCTGCCCTGGACAGCGGCTGCTCAAATGGAATGCGATATCTTAAAGAAATTGGATTGTAGCCATCGAACGGGTTAAATATAATGCAATATAGCTGAATATAAATCGTTAGGTTTACTCTATAAAAATTGCAACCTTAAGTTCTCTTAAATATTTAATAAATACGCCACACAAATATATTAATCAGTACATGTATTATTCGAATGTCATAATATTGTTAGTATGTGTTTATGTACTACAAATCAATTAGAATGTATTAAAACCATATCCTGTACAAAAGTAAATAAATATGCTATCCAGAAATTTAAACCAAAAATTAATATGATCTGTAGCATATGATTTCAATAAAAATGGTTTGAATTTGCATTAAAAATTGATACAAAGTAACGGTGAACCGATGATCGGGCCAAAATAAAATTCAAAGTCTTTCGTGCGTACCGTGGACCTGAAGCTGAAATGAAACAAATGCAATCATAAAGGACATGAACGACAACATAGGGACTGGCTGCGTTTGGGTTGCATATCATTTAGTCAACAAAAGATGCTCGTAAAGTTGTACCTTTCACTATAATGCCAATAGAATAGATGTTTAGCCGTGAGTCACGTAATATTGACTTATTCCGTTCCTCAGAAGTCTGGTTTTGTATCATGTTGAATGCTCTGACTGTGTTCCGATTGACCACCTCAAATTATATTAGTTTTAAAATGCAGTAGTACAAAATTGTGGAAAAAACATTAACTGATTTTCACATAACGCAAAATTATCACTTCAGTACTCACAATGCTACGGATTTGCACCCATTTGAATCCGATCCGATCAAAGCTGCATTCACACAAGTATGATCACATTCCTCCCGAACATAAGATTTACCAGAGAACAAATAATGTCGTGGCAGTACACCTGGTCTACGAAATGGAAATGGACTCTCATCTTCACCTTCGTTGTTGTGGTAACAATTTTGAAGGCAGGGTTACTCCAACTGCTTTGGGAATTTAATTCATTATTTTTCTTCATTCATTTAGTCTAGATCCATCATTTTTAACTGAATTAATTTGGACATTCATACACTGTGGCTACTGTCAATTTGGTTCTTTTTTGGGGTAACATCTACGCTACAACTCTCTACATATTACTTGTAATATTAACGATTGAATAACAAAAATGTAGTCTATGTTGGAGAAGCGCATTCATCGACTGGGAACTCTTGACTTGGTAAGCATAAACGACAAAGTTGGATATGTAGTGGAAATAAGACTCAATAAAAATTGTTATTTCTTTGTTTCAGTGATCTAATTTGTCATGTTGCACCAGTAGTAATGGTCGTATGTCTACTAGGAAAGAATGAGTATCCTTCGATTTTGCAACATTATCGGGGTATTTATGATTGAATCCCAACCATGTTCACAGTTTTACAAAAAACCATCTGGTTCAATGCCATCGAAGGGTAACTATTATATTTTACTTTCGAGCCCAAGTACTCTTCTGGACAATAGTGACCATGGTGGCCTTGTGTCATACTGGTTTATTCTGCCTACTGTTTCCTGAAAGTGTCGGTCAAGGTATGATAAGTGTCGTAAAATGTAATGCATGTTATAACAAATATTTTGTTATCAATTATTGTACACGTACCTTGTAGGATGACACAGTTCCAGCTGTTGTCATGGAAAATCCTTAACATTAATATGCTTATGGTTAACCAACAGCGTATTAACAGTAATAATTAATTTGGAAAAATAAATAAATTAAGCTTTGACATGTAGTAATAATAAAATCTTCCACACCGACCAATAAATAAGCCATGCACTAATGGGATCACTTATTAATCCCATTAATGCATGTATTGATTCAGGTTGAAGACAATTGTCGAGCGGAACAAGAAAAAATAAAAGTGAAGGATACATACGAATCTGTGGAATTGAGCAATATTGGCCATTTTTAAGTGCATAAAATTACAATACGATAATGGGTTTAGATAAAGTGAGGAAACTGGAAAACAGAAAACCTTTACTTTACGTAATATGATTATCGTGTTTTGACAAGTGATGGAATTCAGAATTGTGTTAATATCCACCATTGTTTGGAAATGCGCACACCATACATGCATGTTTGTTTTGACATTGACATCTGCGCACTTCATTATTGCAAATCTGTGTTATTCAATTAATAATTTATTTTCCGCCTTGTCAAAGTTGATCTCTTTTCAAGCTTGAATTGCTGTTTACCGCTTTGCATTAGCTATGTTTGAAAAAGTATCAATAGCTGTAAAACAACTCACCCAATGACAATGTCAATCATCCAATATGAGCAGAATGGTTTGGGCATTAACATCTATCAGAAGAATAATTATGTAAATAGATGTACATGTAACTAAAAATCACTACTTTTTCCTCGGAATTTTCAATCCACGTCAAAACCGTAAAACGGTCATGCTTATTCGAGACGGTAGTTTTAAATGTGTTATTTTCCTTATCAGGAATATCGCAAGCTAGTCGGCTTAAGGAAACCTTGCTACTGTCAGACAAACATAATCAATATTTGATCATTTTTAATTTCCCTCGTTAGATCATATATGTTAACAATGCACACACGCCTCATCAACCTAAATGGATATGAAGGTCACATGCATGGCTTTAACAAATCACAAGGAAAAAATGTGTTTATTCCGAAAAACAAACCAAACGAGCTGTCTTTTCTTAGAAGGGCAATTTAGGACACATGTTTTCCTCCAATATCACTTATTGATTTCAATAAGTTTACGTAATGATTACTTGAATCACCGCAAGTCAGTCCAATGATTTAAAAAAGGTATAAAATGAAAATTTTATTTCACTTTGGTATCAGTCGCAGATTTGGTAGATTCTAAACAATTTTCCAAAATAATACTACCTTCATAAAATCCTGTAGTATTCCATTCGAATTCTATTCAGTAAAAATGAACAAGCTTTGCAGCGTGTTTATTCTGGTTGCCACGATTGCTGCTTATTCGTCAGCTGCAGTCAAGCCGCATCCAAAGTTGTATTTTTCAAGTAAATAAAAACACGTATGATGCACAAACGAATTCGAAATATATGTGCCGTTAATAATTAAATAATATTTTGTAGTTCCGATTGGACCACAGCCAGCACCGGCTCCAGCTCCGGCCCCAGCTCCTGCTCCCGCGCCTGCACCAGCTCCTGCCCCTGGTCCAGCGCCTGCACCGGCTCCTGCGCCTGCACCAGCACCTGCTGAGCCTGCACCAGCACCCGCTGAACCTGCACCGGCACCTGCTGAGCCTGCACCTGCACCCGCTGAGCCTGCACCTGCACCCGCTGAGCCTGCACCTGCACCCGCTGAGCCTGCACCTGCACCCGCTGAGCCTGCACCGGCACCTGCTGAGCCTGCACCAGGGCCAGCACCGGCGCCTGCTCCAGCACCCGCTCCTGCCCCGGCCCCGGCAACTGGAATGCAGTTGAACGTCATCCCGTTAGGTATTTGTGCAAGATACGGTGAACATTGTATTTCGTAAGAATTAAAACGATATTATGTTTCTCATCAGGACAACTTCTTGGTATGGCACTTACTGGACTGTTTGGCAGTACGCTTCCATCACAGCAAGCAGGTACCGGAACCGGTACTGGTGCGCAGCTACAAGTGGTACCCCTCGGTCAAGCTCTCGGAATGTTGTTCGGCGGATTGTTTGGTTAAATAACACTAAATTTTCAGATGCAATACGACTAATCGACGCGATCTTTCTATATTAGATTGTAATATATTATTATATCCTTTATATAATTCTTAGCATTACTTAGCAATCCCACACAAACACACAATAAACGTATTTTTCTTGCATCCAATATCGTATTTTCCGTGCATAATCAAACCGTGAATTTCTTCAACGTCACCTTGAATGTCCCTAGTAATTTTATACGGTAGATAGGTTAACAGCAATGCCAAAACACAAAATTGTCTTTTGAGGTAAGTGTGTTCAATATACTCATATTTTTTATCAAGCCTTAATTTAGCATTTTCTTAAAAGTCTTGGGTAGTCTAAGGCGGGTAGATATTCGTTGGGCTTTCATCTTCACATTTCGCTCTAGAACGCAACTCAAGTTATCGGCTGCAGCACATGGTTTCAAGGCGTGGATATATCCATTATTTTGTGAGATTCCGTGGAATACTGCCGAAATCTGGTATTTACAATTCTCCATACTTTTTTCGATTTGCTCTGGTAAAACACTTGAGTGATTTAATTCTATTTTTTTACTATTGTTTGCAGTCTTCAAAATGATGGTTTTCCACTCTTTTCAATCTCCATTATGTGTGTAAGATATGGACAGCCTTAAACGGCATATACGGTAAAGTCAATTATTCAATAAAGTAATAAATTACCAGCTTAAATTTTTTGAAATCAAAGAAATCAATCAATTTGATACGAATTTTTGCAGCCTAAGCTTCCTTTTCATTAATTAATTTACAAATTTTTGCTGAATTCAATTTGATAGGTAGAGTAGGGCAAATGCTCTGGCTGCCCTTCTCTGCATCCGACACTGGGCGACGGATACATTTGGAAAAGAAGGACCAATGGTACACAAAACTGTGCAATTACAAAACTCAGATATATGTGGTAAATATGCGTCGTGATGTTCGTTAGTTATGTTGCCGAAACAGTAGTAATGTTGTAGACTGGTTAGTACCAGTTGTAGGAACGAGAAAACAGAAATCTTGTTTTGTGAATTTTATTGTTCGTTTGTTCAAAAGAGTATGATTGACACATTGGAAATCGTTCTACTGTTCAAAATATAGACGGTGATGATCAAACACTACAAGCGTGATTTTTGTTATATCAAACGGGAATATGCGCACATTAGATACGACCATTTGTGCTCAGGAATCACTTCTTTGATGTACCAAGGTTAATTTGTGTTTACACTTTGGTATTATTATTCCGCTATTCAACATAAAACGCCTTTTGAATACGTCATAAGAGTACGTAATACCTGGGTGTTACGAATATCCTCACAGTACCATTTCGTGTACAAAACAAATTATTATGAACACAGGCTGTTCCGCTAAAAACCAATAGTTTTTCTCATTTCATTCGCCGTCCTAACGTGAAACTGTTTGGATCTGGACTTGTGTAAACATCAAGTGGTTTTAGCAGGTTTTCATTTCCATTACTGACAGTGGGGTTATTACGCTGCCACTCGTAAAAGTGGCTGCAAATTCGCATACGGGAAGGAAATAACTTGCAAAATAAGTGTGCAAAATGCTCAGAACTATGGTAAGCTGGTTTTCGAGAAATTCAAAAAAATCGATTTTTTGCTTTTTGCGAAAAAAGCTAAGCTGCTATCGGGGCTTTTGGACATTATTCCGTTCTTTTCCTTTTTGTTTCGGTGCAACTAGCTATGAACATGAGGACTTCAAAATTTGAAAATTAGCATGGAGGGGGGTCTTCTCTTCCTAAAATTCTCCATGTTAATCCTTATGGCAACTTGGCCAAAATGACATCCAAAAAATCGATTTTTTCAAATATCTCGAAAACCAGCTTACCATAGTTCTGAGCATTTTGCACACTTATTTTGCAAGTTATTTCCTTCACGTATGCGAATTTGCAGCCACTTTTACGAGTGGCAGCGTAATAACCCCACTGTGAGCTGTGTCAGTGTTCTCAAAACACTCCGTTGTTACACGTTTATGATCAATATTTGATCATTTGACACGTTTACACATATGCTACACATAGTAAACGCTTGTTACATAAATGAAAGCAAATGGTTGGAGGTCAAATCCGCATTTATGCAAAGGTCACAAAGAAACTGAATATTTACACTTGTTATATCACACGAAGCGCGTCAACTCTATTTTGCTCGAATAAGAACAGAATCGTTGCTGAATTGATACCATAAAGCCAACGGTTTTGGAGACGAGTATAAAATGAAGAAAAACGTCAAGTTTGTTATCAGTCCCAGATTTGGTAGCTTCCCAGCAATTTTCCAAAATAGAACGGTCTACCCAATCAATAGCATCATTGGATAAATTCGGTTCAGTCAGAATGAACCAGTTTGCCACCGTATTCCTCCTGGTGGTTGCCACTGCAGCTTACACGTCAGCTGCAGTTCGGCCCCAGTCAAGATTATACTTCACGAGCAAGAACTACAATATATACAAATTATTTCTTTTTTTCAAATTCCTAATTGTTTTGTAACTTTAGTTCCACTTGGACCTGCTGCACCGGCCCCGGTAGCGCCGGCGCCAGCACCTGCGCCAGCACCACCACCACCTCCGGCCGGAGGCGCTCCACCGCCTCCACCTCCACCGCCACCTCCACCGCCACCACCACCACCAGACGATGCCGCCCCTCCACCTCCACCAGACGGCGCTGCCCCACCACCTCCTCCAGATGGCGCTGCCCCTCCTCCACCACCAGATGGCGCTGCCCCACCACCTCCTCCAGATGGTGCTGCCCCTCCACCTCCCCCTGACGGTGCCGCTCCACCCCCAGGACCAGCTCCTGCACCGGCACCTGCTCCAGCCCCTGCACCTGGACCCCAATTGAACGTCATCCCTTTTGGTATATTTCTCACTCTGTAACTTATCATTCATAAATTTATCCTTACCGCCAAAATATTATTTATTCCCACAGGCCAACTTCTCGGCATGATGCTCACTGGAATGTTTGGAAGCACACTTCCTTCTCAACAAGCAGGTACCGGAACCGGTACCGGAGCACAGCTACAAGTTGTGCCCCTCGGTCAAGCTCTTGGAATGCTTTTCAGCGGAATGTTTGGCTAATTTACGTCTAACTTTCAATTCCAATACCACTAATCGACGTGATTAATAATGTTTATTAATATCATACATTATATCCCAACACTTAGCAATAGACAGCAATCCCAGACAAACACATAATAAACATTTTTCTTTCTTTTCATTTCTTCTTCGTTCTTTGATCGTATCAAAGAAACCAAACTTGGGGATGATGATGTTCTCCAATTTTATTAGCATACAGAACTCATAATAATTCAGCTGCAACAGAATGGAATGTTCATACCATATCATTGGCGTGCATCACTGAATGTTACTATGATAATGCTTTGACATGGCACCATAAACAACACTCGTCAAAACCTCGCTTTCAATATACTCATGCATCCTGACAACTTTATGAACATGTGGTTTTACACTACTTGGGGTCAACGTCAATGTTTATCTGCTGAGCTGGTTTCCAGTGGACCATCATTTATATCTACACTGAATTCAGGAATACAGCGATGATATGCATTTCACGTGAATTGGCACAAAACTCTAAAACGCAATTCCGTTATACAAATCGAATCCGGTTTAATTGGAAGCTTGGATCTGCTAATTAAGTCGCCAAACCATTTTGCGTTTTTGTCAGTTTATGTGCTTGTATTTGTGTGGCACAACTTTAAATTTCAGAAATGGTCGTTGTCGTGTTAAAAATATTTGGAGTAAACAAATTTCCGAACTTGAAACTTGGCAACCTCATCTGGACATAGTAGTACGGGAACACTATCTTTTCAACAAGTGCATTGTTGAAGTGCTGACGAAATTTTAAACACTTCTAAAAAATTTAGTTAAATAACATGGACTTTACACAGTTTCCATTGCATAATTAACTACGTACTTGCGTATCTGTACTAACCCATTAGAAGAACAAGTAGGTGTGTAATTACAATTACATGTAATTAATATGGATTACGACTCAAGTTGGTTTTAAATCTTCAAGGTGACAAAAACTGCATGCAAACAGTTTCATGTACAGCGCCTCGGGTCCTACCACCACTGCAAATTAATGTATTTAAATTACGTCATATTGAATTTGCATTTCGAAATTATTCCAACAACTTCGCAGTGTATTGCAAATTGCAAGACACTGGGAAGTTGTTAACAAAGCAATTGGGAGCGAAGTGAGTCAAAAGAGAGTACTTTTGCATGCATAACTAAAGTATATGGATTCCCATTTCGATTCCATAAGATTAGAGAAGGTTGAATACACAGCTACAATGATAGGCTTATCATGACGCATCGTTTCAAGGAAAACTGGCGAAATAGAGACCGCGTTTTCCAGCAGCGCTACCTGAAACTTTCTTTGCATTTATTAAATACATAAATCATGAACAACCTCTATTAGAAAAGCAGCAGACCTTGAGTAAAATTAATAATGTGAACGACCCCATTGGATCAATTGTTCTTGTCGTGTCGGAATTGTGATCAAAGGTGAATATATGTATTCAACAATATTTATTTGGTGTACTTGTAACTCTAAAACACAACAGGTGTTAGAAACACAAAAGCAAACAACCTCAACATGGCTCTCATAAAATAAACACCAGTTCGCAGACAATTTAATTATCACTCAAATTTATATTTACAAACGATGAATTTTCAATACCTCTAGAAATGCCATCATTACAAATTTTGACTTTAGGATCTCGACCATTCTCACTGATTGTATTTTTGGGAATAAAAAAGCTTTCAATTTCATCGTAACTTCTTCCTTTTGTTTCCGGAACAAGAAAGTACACAAAAACTGCACCAGTCAGACATACAATGGCAGATATCCAATATTTCCAAGCGTAACCAATCATTTCTATAGCGGGCTGGAATGATTTTCCCGCAAGGAGGAAGAACATCCAGTACCACATGCAAACGAACGAGGTTGTAATCTCTAAACAATAACAAAGCATTACGATTAATGAAGGAATGCTCATAAGATCCAGTATGTCAAAAGTAACGCATGGGTCACCACGTTGGTGCGTTCAAAGTACGTACCTTTCACGTCGTTGGGAAGTATTTCTGCAGTAATGACCCAGGGAATGGTCCCTTTTAAGGCACATTTTACATTAGCATTTCCTATACAGTGACAAAATATTATGGTTTGTAATTAATTAGTAATCTGTATTATCTCACCAGGTCCAGCATTAAACCCAACAGTTAAAATAGTTAAGGATACGGCCGGAAGCCATCTCAAATTGTCTAATGATTCTCCAGAATTGAGGTCTTTCAAATAGAAGAACGCTCCAAGAGCAATTAAGCTCAGAAACATTGCAAGGTTTGATATGATCAGCAGAACGCGTCTTCCCAGTTTCTCCACGAGTGCGAAGGGTACAATAAGCTCTGTAAGGACGTTTGCGGCGCCAAGTAGTATCGAGATCAAATGAGCGTCAATTCCCGTTTCTGCCTCCTACATTGGCAAATTTTAGGAAATTGGCTCATGAACACATAATAACAATGATTTTCAACGTGTATATTAAAGTAATCACAGATTACCTCAAAAATCTGCACTGTGAATAATGATACACCAATAATGCCGCTGAAGTGCATAAAGAACATTAAGGCAAAAATTATTCCCACTGGTTTCCACACTCGTGGAGTCAGCAGATTGGCAAGTTGCTTTAATCGGCCATTGTTTCTTTCCGAAATGACAGATGTTTCAATTTTTGAAAATTCCGGCTCAATACATCGTTTTGATGGGGCTTGTCGTAACCACTGTATTGCTTGTCTTGCTTCATCCAGCTTCTGAGTCCGAACAAGATATCGTGGGGATTCTGCATAATAATCATAAATCATCTTTCCGTAACTTGAATGGAATTGTAATTTAATTTCTGATACTGTAACTCCAGCCGTGCCCCCGATAGACGTTGTTGGCTCGTACCAGGCATGTAGAGCATTCCCAAAAACGAAATGATTGGAACACATCCACATATCAGTGTCAATACAAACCAATTCGTGTAAGCTCCGACAACTAATCTATTTTATAAAATAAACGAGCAATGATTTTGGAAAATGTCAGATCATTTAATACTAAAATGAATAATGGATGACCCAATATGGTATTCACGTGAACAATATTCCAGAGCTATTCATCGAAACAAACACCACCGCCAAGGCACCTCTAACACAATCTTCGGACACTTCAGAAATATATTGCGGCACAGTGGCGGTAAATGTTCCGCCACAAACACCTGTGATAAAACGCCCAGCGTATAAGACTAATGTATTTGGAGCAAAAGCAATCATTCCCCATCCAGCTGCAAATGGTAACGAGGCAATTAACATGGTTCCCCGTCGTCCACATTTTGCATTCAGTATGCCCGATACTGGGGCAGACAATAGGGCACCAAGCTGTCAATGAATAGTTCGAACGAGTTTCAAGTCAATGGCATTTAATTAATTGCTTCGTATAGGTTTACTTCTGTCTTACAAGAGCAGCACCCACAAACCAACTCCCATTCCCAACATCCGGAAAATTCGCTTGGAATTCCTTGTCAACCAACACGGGGGCACTGAAGGTCAAAACAGTTCCCATTGAGAACTCACCAAATGATGCTGTCGGGAAGAAGATTATTATTGCATTAATGAAGGACAATGTAAATTGATATATAACCGAGTACATCGAGTTCACTGACCAACAATTAATGCCAGCGCTGACGCACGAGTCTTTGGCTTCCAATTTGCATTGGTCACTGATATCTCCGATACCGATATCGAATCTTCTGTTGCTGAGATCATTTTGATTCGTATGCATACAACTCATCACCTACGAAAATGAAAGATAAAATTATGCGGAAACAATGTGAACATAGTTGAACGATTTGAGATTTTTATTGCGCACTGTCTGCAACGAATTTTGAATCCTTCTGAAACGAATGCAATGTTTTTGCTGGGCGAAATGATTTTCTTGCCTGATCAAATTTTTCGTTCCAACAGTTGCCCATAAAACTCAAGTATATGTATTTTTGCGAAATGTCCACTGACGTAGAAGGTAATTTTTGGAATAACGTAACTGGAAACAAATGAGGATGATCACCGGATCAAGATAGCGTACGGCATACCATCGACGCGAATGAGTCCGACCCTCTAGATAAAAATGTCTAGAGTATAGATTCCATTTTAAAATAACTGAAATTACTGCATTTAATATTTTAGTCTCAAGAATTCAACCAAAAATTTAATGGTTTCGCTGCATTCGTGGTCGCGAGAGGTCTATGATTATTTAACATTGTGTTTGAGTCTGTTCCCTATGCTGAATTGTCATGGACCTGTTTAAAGCTGGCTGCGTCGCCACTTTGTCAACATCATAAATAATCTTATTTCAAAATCATTTATTTCTGAAAACATATGTATGTAGGTATTTACTGTTACTGATGCTTGTTTCTCATACCGCATACTATTTTTAATGCTCATTATTTCCTGGAATGTGGCAATTTTTGAACGTTCGAAGTTGTATTTTAATGTAGAATTCAGCACAGCAGTTGTTGAATTATTCATGCATTTGAGAATATAATAATGCAACTTCAAAAATGAAATAAAATATCTGGTAAAGCTGTTAGGTATGAATTTCGTGAATAAAATATGCATTCACAAACGTGCCACTATTGTGTTGTTATATAACGATTGATTAGCTTACATAACAATAAACGTTTTTGATGCATGTAGATTATTATTATGCGCAACACAATATTTCCAAAAATATATGATAATCAGGAAGATACATATGCACCGTGCAGTTGCAAAATGCCACATCTGTGAATCAGCATGTTTTATCATTCAATACTAGCTGCATTACAAATGACGCCGTTGCTGAATCATTTCACAGCATTGATTATTTAAACTGTGTACGTAACGTTTGCTAGTTTTGAGTAATATGCGCGTAATATATACTTTAGAGCGAGGTTTAGTCTTGATTCGTAGAATAATACGTAGGTGCTACAATTACTTGGTATTTGATGCACTAACAGCAGTTTATTGAGGAACCTTTTCTTTATAAAATTATAATTAGATACTAGGTTGAAAACAAATTTCATAACATTCTAAGTGCTTGAGGCGACCGGTCTGAACTTCCGCCGTTCAAGTATACATATGCATCATTGTAGAGCGCTTCTTGTAGTTGTCGAATTGCTGAACTATTCGTGATGTACTCGGAAGGAATACACTGGAAATATGTGATTCTCTAACGGTGTTTAATAAAACTAATAGCTGAATGAAAAATGGAATCATCGAATGGCATATCACTTGGTAGTTTCATGGTAGCGTCCAATTTATACTATTGCATGAATGCCATAATGGATAGAATTCACTCGGTGTGATATACGGCGTACACGATCAATTTTCCATTCTGTCCTGTTTCCATGAAATTGTTTCTCAAAAAATATTACACAATTAAACAACATCTGCCATGGGCTATGAAATGATACATAGGAAATTCCCGATTGTTGCTTTAGAGAGATGACTGTGGTACGCGTTCAGATCGCTACAGTTAACCTTTATGTAAATGCTGTTAATTTTACATGTAAACACCAAACGCCGCTGTATTATGCCGTTGCGTGGACATTTCACTGAACGTAACTAACTCGGATCGAATATAATATTGTACACTCCAATCCAATAAAGTCAAAGCCGTCCAGTTCTATTGACTCGTCATGAATTAATTTATTATTTGCGGTGGTACGTGTGTTATGTAGTTCCCATATTCCTGGGAACAAGTATTTATACGATTTCCTCTTACAAGAGCCGACTAGATTGTAGTCTGCTCTAGTTCAAATGATGCAATTTAAGACTAGGGCTGGATAAAGAACCAGAATCATTTCCGCACTGGTGGAGGTGATTTTTTGGCACAATGAACCAACACATCTATTTACATACCTGTTATGTGGTTGCATAATGATACGTGATGTACTCTGTCGATGATTGTATTCCTCGTAAAGCACATCCTAGTAGGGAGAAAATTTTTATGTGAAACTTATTCTCCGTTTCATATCTCTGCTCATCTGCAACTCGTATAAAAATGCATTAATATTAATTCATGTTCTGTATTGAAATATTAATAGAGAAATGACAATCTAGTTGCATGAGCAGATGGCGACATGAGGTACAATTTTATGCAGCAGCCTGGCAAGGGATAATAGCGGTGTGTGGACATTGGATCACAGTCTGCTTTATGGATCTTGTCTTTCAATAAATGTATTTTCGAAAACAATTCAAATTTAAAATTCACCCGTTGTTCTTAAGTTTGACATTATGCTAGACATCCGAATCCTTTTCGACTTTATTTAAAGCGATTCCGCATCATTTTTCCGCATGTCCGACCAACCGCATATGCTAAATCCTAATAAAACTTTAAAATGCATGATGCCAGTTCGCCAACGCTGTAATGTAGCAGTTTAAAACTGCGACACGTATGAAGCCAGTCCGGCGCCGGTAAACTTTCTCGTTTTGTCGCTCCACAAATACGTAAACACGCAATCATATGTAACGTTATGTACAATAATTTTCTTGCCAACCAACAATTTATTAATTCATGAGCATATCCGAGAAAACCGTACATATATGAATATTCCATGGCAAAGAAACCATGAAACACAAAACAGTTCTCAATCTTCTATTCACGCCGTGGTGGCCAAAATCATATATATTAAGCACCGTTTCCGAAAGCCGCCCTCACTTTGAGACGCCCCCAGTATCAAATATATGAACTACAAGAATGAATAGCTTGAAGTAGTTACAAAATCACCCAGTAGGTGTCGCTGTATTTTGGGAGCTATAGCATAGCTATAGTTCAATGCGTATTTCAATGCAGGTGCCTGTTCTTAATGCAGGTGCCTGTTCTTAATGCAGGTGCCCGTTCTAAATGCAGGTGCCCGTTTTAAATGCAGGTGCCCGTTCTAAATGCAGGTGCCTGTTCTAAATGCAGGTGCCCGTTCTAAATGCAGGTGCCTGTTCTAAATGCAGGTGCCCGTTGTAAATGCAGGTGCCCGTTGTAAATGCAGGTGCCCGTTGTAAATGCAGGTGCCCGTTGTAAATGCAGGTGCCCGTTTTAAATGCAGGTGCCCGTTCTAAATGCAGGTGCCTGTTCTAAATGCAGGTGCCCGTTTTAAATGCAGGTGTCCGTTTTAAATACAGGTGCCCGTTCTAAATGCAGGTGCCCGTTCTAAATGCAGGTGCCCGTTCTAAATGCAGGTGCCCGTTCTAAATGCAGGTGCCCGTTCTAAATGCAGGTGCCCGTTCTAAATGCAGTTGTCCGTTCTAAATGCAGGTGCCTGTTCTAAATGCAGGTGCCTGTTCTAAATGCAGGTGCCTGTTCTAAATGCAGGTGCCTGTTCTAAATGCAGGTGCCTGTTCTAAATGCAGGTGTCCGTTTTAAATACAGGTGCCCGTTCTAAATGCAGGTGCCCGTTTTAAATGCAGTTGTCCGTTTTAAATGCAGGTGCCCGTTCTAAATGCAGGTGCCCGTTCTAAATGCAGGTGCCCGTTCTAAATGCAGGTGCCTGTTCTAAATGCAGGTGCCTGTTCTAAATGCAGGTGCCTGTTCTAAATGCAGGTGCCTGTTCTAAATGCAGGTGCCTGTTCTAAATGCAGGTGCCTGTTCTAAATGCAGGTGTCCGTTTTAAATACAGGTGCCCGTTCTAAATGCAGGTGCCCGTTTTAAATGCAGTTGTCCGTTTTAAATGCAGGTGCCCGTTCTAAATGCAGGTGCCCGTTCTAAATGCAGGTGCCCGTTTTAAATGCAGGTGCCCGTTCTAAATGCAGGTGCCCGTTCTAAATGCAGGTGCCCGTTCTAAATGCAGGTGCCCGTTCTAAATGCAGGTGCCCGTTCTAAATGCAGGTGCCCGTTCTAAATGCAGGTGCCCATTCTCAAGTTTGCAAACATAGGACGTATGCTGGGAAAAGTTGGAGACTTACTGAAAAGGTTTGATATGCTGGGGAGGAATGATATGGGAATGGGTCATATTTTGAGATGGTGTAAAATGCGTGAAGCAGGGCATTGTATCTATTCTGAGATATGCAGCTGCGGAAACAAATACCGACATCGAGGGCACACTGAGACATTTATACGTTTAACTCAACAGATTTTCGATTTCCATGTTTGGGAATGATAATTAATAAATTTGCTGAGCGTAGCCAGCTGGCATCCCTAGTATCATCTAAACCCTGAAAACACGGGTTAGCATTTCGAACCGAAAAGCGTATAAAATAATTTTTTACGCAAAATCACCAAGAATTGGGGATTTTAAGCTTGAATAGATAACTAGACGTGAGCATATTTTATCGCTAAATATTTGCCTGACAGCTAAATATACCATGCCGTCAATATGACAAGCATCCGACGTCTCCCGCCTCTTTACCCGTTCCGCTTATATGACTCAACGCAGCGGAGGTAAAATTTCGTACTTGATAAATCCGATGATATTACCGAACTGAATTCAAAAAACCACTTGATTTATTAACACTGTCATATAAAAGCATATTACAGAACTTGTCACTAAAGTTGCTTATAATATTCACGAGGTTATGAGTCGTTGAAAAATTATACTTGATGTAAACTTAGATGCGGGAATGCAGGAGGAGGAATATTCAATTTATTGACAAAGACGTATATCCGAATCTACTTTCTACCGGTTTGTCTGTCACTTTTACCGTTGATGGAAATTATATTTAATGTTTCGGTAAATATGCAAACAGCGTAATATTAATGTCAACTTTAGCCGAGTCGTATATATTTTATGCGTAGGCTTCGCGAGGGCTTCCAAAAAGACATCGATTTGAAATGTGGTTTAGCGCCGGGCGGAATTTATTTTTGGGTATTGATGATGAAACATTTTTGTTTCTTATATATACCACTGAGAGTTTGATCCCTTCATCTTCATTTAAACGTCCGATTGATCACTGTAACTATCACCAAAACAACTGACTTTTTCCTTGACTTAGATATTTTACTTCAGAATATATTTCCGCTCCTCTGATTCATAATACCCCATAAATATGTTGGTGACAACGACTTTAATAGAAGAGGCAGCCCTGATGTTGAATCAAACCAACAAATTCAACATTGTCCGCTACAAATTTCCATTCGACTTGTTCAAAATTTCGACACCCGAAAATAATGCAGGCACCACTTACCATTTCAAGGCCAATCCGAAATTTCGAGAGAGCCACTGGAAATATCTGGCGTCAATTATTTGCCTGGTCTCGATCTTCGGCTTCTACCAGCAAGTGTTTGAGAAGTCGCCACTGCTCTACATGATTTTCAATTACTGTCGTATGGTTGCTTTCCCACTGATGGCCACGACCTTGTATTCACTACACCACACATCATGGCAGTTTGCTGGTTTACTCAATCAGTTGCTTCGGTTTGAAGCCATTCACGTACTTGGTCGGAATTCAGAAGGTAGCACATATATTTGTATTTAATAAAGGTTATAGTGTATTGAGATCATATATGGTATGTGTCGACAATTTTTAGAGCGATTCTGGAACAAGAACAAAGGTGGCAAGTTGGCGCTGTTCACAGCAAAATTCCTACGAATCACGTACGTGCTGCTATGTCTCACATTTGGAATCACTGGTGGAATTTGGCACAGATCCTGGAGTATTCTCCCCATTCCAGTTTTCCGAAGCATTCATACCATATTCCCCGAAATGAACTACCATCTCCGTACATGCTTGGGACTAATGAAGACGATTCTGAGCATTGGCTACCATTTCCTGTCATGGAGAATATTTGCAAACACAGGAACGGTTGGGATATCATTGACCGTCATCATGAGCACGTTCTCAATATACGCACAAATCGTAACACTCCAAAGAGTCCTGAAGGCAGCAAATCCGAATGAAAATGTCCAACGTTTCGTGAGTATGTTCAGAGAAACCCAGGTAATTTGCACGGCATACAATGACCTTCAGAAGATGTTCATTGCTCCAGCATACATACTAATTTCCACGTTTGGCTTCAATATTTGTGCGTATGCACTCGTTGCCAAATTTGATGAAATGGATTGGCTAAACATCTTCATATTCGTTAACGGATTGTGTCCGCCTATGCTGATTTTATTTCCTTGTTTTCATTTTGCAATGGAAACTTTTTGTGAGAGTAGCATGTTTCTTAGCTCATGGGCTGGTGGACATGCACTGAAGTTTTGTTGCGCTTTCGAGACTAGACCACACTCAGCTCGGTTGATGCGCAGGTATTGGCGGTCGTTTGCAAAACTCAAGGTATATCTTTTTCCGAACAATTTCTTTGAAACATCGACACAGCTCAAGGTTTTCGGCAATTGGATTGACCTAGTTGTGAATTTGGTGTTGATTAAGAACTAGTTTATTTGGCTAGCTAAATACCACCAATTGCGTCTATTTGCGCGGTATGAAAACAAAACTCCCGAGAAGGATACATTAATTACGTAGGAAAAACAAAGGTTGTGTGGCATGAAATGCCATTGGACATTGCCCAGGTACATTAGATGGATTATAGGATACTATTCAAATAAGGTAATTCCATATTGAATATCGGCTAATGTGTCCTTATTTACTTGACCATAAATTATATAGTGATGTACTTCGCACAATACGTTGAGCTACGGCATGTCCATTTTTGCCTTGACATAATTAGAACCCTGGCAGTGGAGCAAATATTGAAACACCGTTTCCAGTGTCAACGCGGAAGTGGTAACTAGCCCGTGCTAGTTACAATAGGCGTCCTTATGTTTATCAATATAACATGCCATTTAATTAATTTTTAGTGTAAGCATTGGTAACAATTGTACAGGCTCGTACCGTGTGTATCTCCAGTAATGGTCCGTATTGTAAAGCCGTGCTTCTCGTCTGTCGAGTAAACATGTTAGAATTGTAATACGTTAAGTGTAGATACGTAGCCATTTATATATGTAACATTTGTCGGCTTACATGCAATATATATGCTGTTTAGTGCAGAATGCGCACAATTTTGTAATAAGTCTCTTTACACTTTAGGGTCCAAGGTATATGTTCTGGACAGTAGTTGAATAGTAATGAAAAGTGGAATTAGGGAAATGCTTGAAATAAATTAATGAATGTTGAAATGATTAAAATAGAGCTGCAATCGGAATACGCGTAATGATTTTAAGGGACATATTGGCACATTAACTCTTTCAAGGCGCACATTTGCGATTTTGTGGCATATGTATGTAGTATGTAATGTAATTGCAATGCTTGTAATACAAAGTAGTCATATGGTTGCTTCTTAAAGTCTGATGGTACGTGGCTTAGATTTTAATTCATGAGCACAGTAAGTATGTATAAAAACAAGGCATAAAGTTATACACCACAGAACCGACTTTATGAGTTCAAGGTAAGCTTAAATTTAAAATTAAACGTGTGTACGCAATCCAAGGAGTCAATATTGGTTTACTTTTGGAGCATCAGTGGAATCATAACTAAGATCATGGACAATTTTACTGAAACGATTAACTTATGAATTTCTAGTCCAAATTACTAATTATAAATTTCATACGTGATCAAGTGTGAAAACTCTAGCTTTATTTATGTTGTGCTAAAATGTCGCATTTTTATAACAATTTACAGCAACATTGCTTTGAAGCCATATTGTCTCCTTGGACTCTGTACACACGCTTAATTTTAAATTTAATGTTACTTTGAACTCATAAAGTTGGTATTGTGGTGCATAACTTTTATTTTGGACTTTTATGAAGCAAACAGTAGTTGTCTACTTCGATATCGCAATTTATAATCTCATTAAATGAGTTGAATTGAATGTGAATTTCGCAGATATGGTTGCCACACTAATATTTAGACTTAATACAATTGTAAATTGGATAATTTCCGTTTTCTCTAGCGTATCAGCGATAACGGTATAACAGCGTGACACTTGCAATGAGCGCGTTTACGCATTAAATAACGACTTAGAATAAAGTTAAATATGCACAATATAGTTTTGAATCATCTGGAATTCATTGGAGATAGAAAA
The DNA here is from genome assembly GCA_004115045.4 of Sinella curviseta. NCBI lineage: Eukaryota > Metazoa > Arthropoda > Collembola > Entomobryomorpha > Entomobryidae > Sinella > Sinella curviseta. The sequence continues at coordinate 26,357,557 of CM023200.3, read as the reverse complement.
TCTGCGGTTATGAGGTTCCTTCTGTGTACTAAATTCAAATTGAGGTAGAAGGATTATGATTTTTGTTAATTTTTGACTGATTCAATAAATATCTCATTCGAAATCGACGAGTTTGTATTGGGAGCATTTTAAAATTTCGTAAAATGTAGAAACTGCGAGCCGACAACCGTTTTTTAATTGTAACGAAATGCATAGTGTACCTTTTTAGAGTCACAGGTTGCTCCACTGTTACTGTAGCTATGCATGCAAAGGTAGCAAACTGTGTCATTGCGCTCAGCAGAAGAATGCAAACACCACTACTTGGAGCCCGTCGGTACACACAAAACTTAAGCTAGAACTATAAATGGAGAACCAAATTATTGTAGTATTACTGCTCCTTATTGTAACCTAGTCTAGGTAAGTGTAATAAGTATCGTCCCGTCGTGGGATTATAATGTAATTTTGATGCAGTGATGAAAACGGTTCCATGGACAAATGTATCGGTTAATATTATTTCAGGTTTTATATAAGCATGCTTAATAAACTTCCTGGTAGACGCTGGACGTGTCAGAATCGCCTCGACACCGAAACATGATAAATGTTATCGCAGTTTGAACGTATACAGCAGTGGGAAGACCACATCGTAAAGAAAGAGTCGCATAATGTCATAACACAGGCATAATATAATTGCTGATAATTACGTCGCATTAGGATTTGTTACACATTTAAATGATGAGATAGTTGAACGTTTTCCTGATTTTCATATGTTTGTACATGGTTATTGTCGTACAGCAATGGTACTGTGAATGTATTCTAACAAGGCGACGGCGCCAATTAATATCGCATTTGATGCTTTGATTGATAGAATATTGATTAAAATGTTTCAGGAAGCGCCTTATATTTTGCAGTCATCTTAACTTGCTAGTTGAAAAGGTTGGACGGATAAAGGAATTACTAATTCTCAGAGGACTAACTATATGTGACGAAATTATCAATATCTTTAATTAGTAGGTAGGACGAAACAAAAAAATAATTAGGAGCAAGTATCTTGGAATTAGATTCAAGTAGACAATTGAAAATCGTTTGAGTTAGACCAAGTTCATACGTAACCAAATTTTGATTGCAATGGGTGCGCAAAACTGCTACCTTTCAACAAGGACAAGCAAAATGCAGAGTCAAAAAGATCATGAGGATCGGGTTTCTGCATCACTTCTAACTCATCCTAAGGTAAACCGGTTCTACTTTTTAAGACACGGCCGACAGTCAAATCAACATCCTCTCAGATAAAACATATCCAAATTTCACACATAATTTCTAACAGGCTATTGCGGTGTGTGGAAAGTCGAGATATCGTTGTCAACGCCATTGGCGTCCCAAATCGCATTCATGTTGTAGAAGATATGTCGCTTGAAGAGAGGTTTTTTGGTGATTGGGCGACATATGAAAATGAGATAGGCGTTTTGTTCGGAGATGGCAACGACGGCAACAACATAAGCTACAAAGACGTGAAAGAGCGTATTGAGCAATTGCTTCCGCCAGACGCGGAGACTGAGGGAGATTTCATGATCGGTACATCGCGGGTACCCGTAGTCAAGACATTTATGTATAATACATGATTTATATTAAAGAAAACGTTAAATTTTAGCCAAAAACAAACACAAATGCGACGAAAGCGCCTTTTTCATTACATATTGGTGCCTAAATTCTCAGATATAGTCAATTGTTAGTTAAAATTTAACGTTTATTTGACTCAAAGCGGGTAAATTTACCGCATTTCCCGCTAAAATCGACAAAATTTTGACATTTTTTTCGAAACGGGTACCCGCAAACTTGAATTTGTCATACCCCTACCCGCCCGTACTCGCAGGTACTGCAGGATATAATATGTAACGGACGTAACTGGTTTGCTGCATGGCACAAGGAAGGTAATTTAATAATTGGAATATTTATCTTAAATTGTACTATAACCCAAGTTAGCAAATGTGGGAGTACTAGTTCTTCCACGAGCATCCCCCTTCTCCGTTCGCGAACTGAAGCTATAAAACCAAAAGGGCGACCATTGTTTCTGCTTGCAAAGATTCCTCAATCTCGTTTGAACTTTTTCTCTTTGTTTCGGGAAGAAATTAGGTAAACAAAGAAAGTACCAACAAGACACATAACAACAGAGCTCCAGCATACTCAACTGTAGCCAATGGCATCCTGAAACAACTTTCCAGAGGCAAAGAACACAGACCAGTACCAGTATCATACGTAGCCACTAAACGTTGCCAACTCTAAATCAAGAAAAAATCGCTTGAACCTATGTTGTCTCCTAGTATTTTATTGGAAACAGTTAATTATTTATACGACGTACCCTTTACATATTCAGGTAGGATCTCTGACGTTATCAGTTTGTCTTGGGACCACATCATTAAATTTTTTGAAAAACTTAATTCCTAGTTACATTAGGTTGCAGTACTTGTAACTAATTTGTACTCCTGGTTCCGTAATTGCATAGAGCGTCTGCACTGCAGTTCAAATTTTTAAAACTTGTGTCGATATATCGTCCATGCGGCTAATAACCACTGAATTTACTTGCTTTACTTTATTATTCTATTAAGCTTAGGATTGGTGATTCATTGGATGATGCAATATTTTTTCTCTCATGTTAATAAGCTAGTGCTTTGTGGTAATGGTTGTCGTGTTTTAAGTGTATATGTAAATGCATTAATGCCTACCAAATTATGAACCATTTGTATTTATACATTATTAATGAAACTATGTAAAGATTTCATGTCACAATTTATTCAGGAAAAATAGTATCAAGTTTAATATAATATTAATACTTATCCATTAGCATGTAGAAGCGACCCAATGTGCCTCATTTTAAAAAGCGGTTGCGAAACTAAACTACTTAAGTCACTGTTTTGAATGGATTGCTACACATTGGACTTAAGTCTGGATTCGGCAAGCGGCGAGCGGAAAGTTTTCCTAGAGCAGAGACACGGCTGAATTGTTGCCAAGATGGCTGACCTTACTTTTAACATAACTTCCGAACACGCATACAAAATTGCAGACAACAGCAGAGACCAAACTGAAATGATGTGTTGCCTTGTCTCAACGATAAACTGTATTGCTGATATTGCAACACAGACGAGATAAACATAGAAAACCACTCTGGTGTTCCCACTCAATGATAATCCTCTAACATTTGAGTTGCTAACCAACCGTGCATCGTGAACTTTGTCCTTCCAATTACTTATACGCATTATCCATTGCTCCCATGCTCCAGCAAGTCCTGACTCTGATATCGAGTGGACGCGTATGACAAATTTTGTGACTGGATACTCCAAGTTTCTAAACAGCCATGTGCTTATTGTCCTACCTGGCGTGTCCTTACTGATGCTAACTGCCTGCATACTACTTATATTATTTGTCATTTTTAAGTTTTGTCTTAATTTCAAGTACATGTTGTACGCCTGCTCGTATACATCAATATATGCAACATCCGTACACTGTGAAACAATGCTTCGGACATATGCAATATCCATCAATTTGTGCGCCTCATTTATAGTATTTGGCAAATACAAGTTCTTCCTGATGGTGTTCACCATATTAGAACTACTCGAGTTTGTCATTTTTGTACTATATGCCATTTCAAATCGCGGATTATTAAAATGTAGTTCATTCTGTTCATAACCAATAGCATTAAAAGTTGGCTCGAATAGCTCGCTAAATAAAGCAATTTGTTTTAACCATTTCTCTGTAAAATGCGTGTGCGTGACGCTGACAAATGTGAAATTATTACGAATCAATTGTTTAAAATATTCCAATCTCATGTGTTCCAGCGGCGCAGTTATACGTGTTATATTCTCCCCCTTGTATCCGTTGGATATGACGATGCACATAAGCAGCCATACAGAAGTGATGATTTTGTATCGATGCGATATTCGGCTTCCTTGTTCAATCAGAGCGATTGGGGGAAATATAAAATCCCTCCTTTTTCCATGTTTGGAAATCATTTTAAACATGACGTATTGTACAACAGATGAGACCAGAATTAGAAGCCATATAATGCTGTCGAATGCAGAAATGAAACCCGCAAATGATAGAGGTTGCTTTTCTAAGATGGACGAGCAGGTGACGAAATAATATCCCTTTGAATCAAATTGTGTGAACTGAAGTGTGTCCGATGCCGTCGAAATGTCCATTGATGGAAGGTATCCTATAGAGGCTAGACTTTCACCCATCATGACCTCCGTAATGTTTGGATCAATCAGTTTTAGAAATATGACGTTTATCTCCGGCTTATATTTGGTCGCTTCTAAGAATACGGGATTCCAGGATCGAAGGCTCTGTACGGCAGCATTTGATCCCACGATGGACCATATCTGCTGGTCGCCGCTGTTTTGCTGTATTGCGTCTTCAAGATTTTGTAAGCTCAAAAATCTTTTCATGGGAATAGCATGTGTATTGTACTGCATTGCAATTGTCTGTAAAATCGAGTGAAACGCCGTCCTGAGAATCCCATCCGGGCTAACCATATTAATTATGCTTCGTATATTATCCACATCAAAAGGTCGTACGATGTACGTGGACCTAATTATGGCGTGTGGGCAAACATTATCAACGGTGCACCGATGCGGTATTATCTGCACTTCAGCGAATAATTTCACTGGTAGGAAAATGCTTTCAGTCTGATATATTTTATCCAGCATGAAATATAAGCTCCAATCCATTGAGTCAGGCAGCATTTTCTCTGATCCTAAAGCCAGAACGTATCTGCCGGATCTAAAAACAACAGGATAGCGGAGATCCCACTGCTGACTCGGCTGGGCTTGCAATGTCGGGTTTTTAACAAGTGATATATCTGACATCGGCATGAATGTGGATTCGTGCAAATAGTTACTTTTCCAAAGGTCGGAGAAAGGAGGTGTTATGTACACTAGAATTTCGCACATGGATTTCGTATTCGGATATGCCTTGAACCGGAACCCTTGTCCTTTGGTTAACTCGTACGTTTTTCCTGATCGCCCACTGAAGAAATTGTTGGGTTGCTCAAAGAATTTGTATTCCGAATATATGATGGGGAAGTGAAATGGTGCAACCTTGTAAGCAAACATCTACAAATAATATTTTAGTCACTCTATTATTATTTGGGATAAATATAAGGATTTTAAGCAAAAGGTGAATTAATACGGATGACCATATGAATTACCGATTCGATGAGTACTGCTTGTGCGACGTGAACTGTGCAATCCTGAAATATGTGAAGGTTACTGTTGAGATCCATTGGTATCCTCCGCATGGATGACCCCTTAACCACGCCACGGAAGGGAAAACGAATCATGAGCAGGATGACGACTTTGGCCGGGATATCAGTTTTCTTCATGTTGTACAAGGCAACGTAAATACAGTATTTTTTTAGATATTTCGATTTTTTTTGACTTCAAGTTCTATCCCTTGTGCAGACCGTTAACGCCTTCGAAATGCACTTGAATTAAGTTTACAATACAATCCCGATTTCGTCGACGTAATGGTGTGTGATTCAGGAAGGGTGATTGGCTTCCAATGGGTATTCCAAATGGCCAAGCGACGCTATGAAAGGCAGTTTGTATTTAGACATGACATCCATTTTATGTCGTCTTGTGAGGTTTGAAGTCCATTAAAATGGTAGTTGGCTCCACAGCATACTGGCGCGCGTACTTAATATTTTTCAGGAAATACTTATAACATACCAAGCTTTTGCCTGAGTTTCACAATCAACATAAAAAACTAAATACAGATTAAACGTCGTACAAAATTGTCGATGGAACATGAAGCTGATTAAATATTAAAGTGGTCGTTCTATTGGAAAAATATAAAGCTTGTGTAAATCGGCTATAGCAATATTTTACGTTATAATTTTTACCTATTGAATTAATTACATTAAATCGGTTTGTCCATTATGGAAGCATTTGGCATCTGGCTGAAGGGGCGTGTGAAAATATTACTTATTCACCATGATATATGGAATGTCTTTAGGGTAGTTTATTACCTTTAGACTGGTGTCACGACATGTAGTATGTTTTCTTCACTTACATTATATACCATACCACAATCTCGACGCAAGCATTTTACTTTGCTTATTTCACATTAAGAAAAAAATCAATTCTACCATGCGCAATGAAATGCGATTTGAGATGGTCAAGACTGCGGATGTAGACCAACGCTAGTCATAATTATTTGTAGAAAAGTGATGTTCGTATCATGATAATCTGCTGCTTTGCTCAAATTGTTCGTTTTGTAAATTATCATGATCATCATAATTCAAAATGGAAATGGATTTAATGCAAATGGGGGTGTTACAAATTTTTGACTTTATAATTGCGCTTTATAATTGGCGCATTTTTCATGTTTCTCGCAAACTTAGCGGCACCGCCACTCATGTGATACGTAACGATACAACTGTCTATCAGATGTAAAATGTTGCAGCACGAAACCAAATGTCCCGCTGTCAAGATGATTTCAGACATGAGTCCACTTATATTTGGTCCACTTTGATAGGTTTACTCATTATCAGATCATTGCGAACATTCATCTGCATTATGCGACACAGTGCAGAATGAATAAACACTGACCTTGAACGTTTACCGTACCACTACGTTGACTTGCAGTGCTCTGTACCTTCTCATTGAACTCACATTGCACGATTATGGATGGAATTATTGTGCATGCTATCATAAATCATCTGGCAGACATATGATAATCGCTTCTTTAATCACAAACTTGTATCCATCCAACGTTACTCTCAGTTTGTACATGCTACTTTCATTGGTTTTCAGAGATCAGTACATTTCATTCGTTTAAATTAATTGACAATTTTCTTCTCAGCTGGCCATCTCAGTCTGAACTTAGCAACAACCCAGCAAGGATGTGGTTATTTGGATATGGGTCATTGGTGTGGAAGGTGGATTTTCCGTATAGACGGAAAGTGCTTGGATACGTGAAAGGATATGACAGAAGGTTTTGGGAAGCCAGTATTTATCATCGAGGGACTCTTGAAAAGGTTTTTATTTCATTCCACTTACCACATGTTTTAGCAACATGAATGTAAAGTTAATTTCTTGTCATTGCAATGTTAGCCTGGTCGTACAGTGACATTGGTGCCTTCATCCGACATTGAGGTAGGACAGCAAACAGATTCGTGGTATTACATATTATATCAAATTTCGTATCATTCTTTCCAACATCAGTTATGTGATTGTATTTTACGTGTACCTAGGCAAGAGTGTATGGCGCCGCGTACGAAATTCCTGACGAAGACGAGAAGACAATTTCATTTATAAATACCAGGGAGCTTGGACTCGCTCAGAAAGTGTTGCAATTTTATCCTACGCAAACAGATGGAAATTCCGACGAGATCACATCAACACCTCCAATCACTTGTATCACCTACGTTAGTACACTTTTGGATACTGATGACCTGAGCATTGACAGCTTGGAGGAAATGGTGGAGCAGATTGCCGCAGCTTCAGGAAAAAGTGGTCCAAATTCAGACTACATTTTCCAGCTTGCGGATTGGCATCGAAAACACTTTCCCGGAGTTGAGGATGAGCACCTTTTCCAAATTGACAGTGCTTTACGCACTTTGCTAGACTTAAGTTCAAAATTGTAATATCGATCTAAATTTGTTACAATATTTGTACAGCTTCCGCTGCAATGTGATAGATTACGAGTTGATTTTATGTTATTACATATTTCCGAATTTTCACCAGTTCTGTCAATCTACGTTTCTTTTGCTCGAAAGAGATTAAATTTTATGATTGGGAAAATTTGGGATATTTTCGTAATTAAGTTAAAATGTTATCTCAAAAACGAAATTTAAATATTTAATTATCAAATGTGCTACGTGTTAATTAAAATAAAAACACATAGTTCAGTAGGAAAATTGTATGAGATAATGGTGTTGTAAATATGTTCAAGCAGAGGTTTGCTAGCACGTAACCAACTACCCAAAATGTTATGCGGTTTGTTTATTTCAACATTAAAGAATATACTGAACAACTCATCATACTTATGAAATAATATATGCATTACCTATCATTCTGGTGAGTCAGGGATATGATATTTTATTGGTACAACTTGGCATTTTTAAATAATTCGTGGATGAGTTTTTTTGTCAAAAAATGTTGCTGAAATATTTACTCATCGAATTGGGCACCGGTTAATTAAATGGAAAGCATATTCTTTTAATGCAAAAATTTAATGTACAAGAGGATGGAGTCTTTATTGGAGTTGGTGTTCCACGTAATTATCCAAGTACCCGAAGTGCTAGGTAATTTGTTATCGGAGAGACACAAGCCACCCACAATGCTTTATTACAAATTAGTTCTGCCCTCCGCTGGCAGCATAACGTTTTATGTAGTTGTATATGTAAGCTTCAACAACAGTCTGGGTAGCTATTGATTTTCATTGTACGTGGATCCTTCCATAAAACGTCACATTTCCAGGAAACCATATTCAAACCTTTATTAGAAACTCAGCATACAAAATGTAAAAATCATACAGAGCGTTGACAAGTTATTTTTGCATCATTTAATTCGTTCATCCCTACCTCTTTTATACTACTGGAAGGTATAATGCCAGTAATTGAGATGAACAAATGCAATCTAAAAATAAGACGAGCTTGACTTCAGAGCATAACTCGGTGTGCTATTTCAATATTTTAAGCACTTTAATATTTCCAGCTAAATACAGTAATGTTTCCGAATGCACTGTACGTGGTCTATATTTTGTTTCGATGCTGGAAGCCGTTTTAATCATATAGAATGGACAGCCGAAACCGGTATAGATTTTGAAACATCCTACGTAAATCCACATCACTTTTAGAACACGTATACAGTAGGGACGCAATGGGCAGCTTGAAAGAGCAATAACATTTTACGGAGCACAGAGGTGACATTATAGTCAATGTCCAAGCGTCGTGGTGAAAGTCTCAATAAACGTCTAATGTTGACACGTAGATTTAGTACACATTTAGTGGTCATATAACGTCAGATGATACAAAGTAACTGAAATTATTTGCGATGTGCTCGTTAAGATTTGTATAGATTTAGTCCAGTCGCACTTCTTCAAGAAAAAGTTCTCCCGGTTTCAATATATTTGCGTCATTTGCAGGATCGGTTGAAGTGTAAGGAAAAGGGACTGGCTGTTACTTGTCAAAAATAATTTCGTGGCTAACATAAGTTCAACAAACGAATATCCGTGATTTTTCATTACAAGTGATATGTATGTTTAACCCTGGCAGTTAACTGAAAACTCTAATGCAGGTGCCAATCTCAACTCAAAATTTAAAATACATTACTCCTCACATCATACTCCAGCATTACGGTCGCTGTCTTTCTTTATTTCGTTTTGTTATTAGCAGATATTTCTTTGTGGGCATTTCTATCGTTAACAATTTGTTCAAAATTGCCACTAGAACATTAATGATGCTTACAACAAATTTCGACGCCATTAAGGTTTTGCACTACACAATTATTTTTTCCTGCTGTTCCATAACAAAGCCTCTATTGGCGTACCGATTGGGTCACAAGCCATATTGCAATTTTATTGGATCAGATGAACCGCTTGACTCATATCAGCTGGTGAATACAATTAAAGAAATGATTCCAGCGGAAACGTCACCAACAATGGTGCACATTCTAAACCCAAACTGGTGTGATTTGCCATCTGATCTTGACTTTCAGAGTACCACTGTGATAAGCAGTCCTTCGGAAAACAGTCCAGGATTGGCTCGGAGACAACTCGAAGATAGAGAAAAGTCAAGAAATAGCAGCGGATATACGTCTGCACCAAAGGGATGGCATCGAATTCTACATGTTCACCTATTTCCATTTTCGTCCATCATATATCACGAGTACGTGCACAGGGGCTTTGTACATTCGATCGATAGAGGTTATTTGTATGTTCCGCAACGCTTGTTCCGATACCTCCTGAATCGCTACTTTCAAATTGAGATTCGTGATCACCCCCTTAGCACTGCAATTCAGTTTGAAGCCAACTCTGAAGGATTCTCAAGATCTTTTGATATTTATATGATTTTCCTGCAATCTCAATCGAATGCTGAAAAATATGACGATATAATCCGGCTTGGGAATAAAATGGCATACATCATTGATAAGGAGAACTATAAGTTAAATCAGATGTTCTTTCAGAAGGTATTGGTAATGTTTACGACTGCCATAAGAACGTCAACGCTATCCAAAAGAACATGTGATCTGGAAATGTACATATATTGTCAGTTTTGCGAAACCACATCAAATTGGATGGTGGGAGATGAAAGATCGGTACACCATTTAATGCTCCATGGTTATAGCTCAGCAAATAAGATCATCAATCACCGGGTAATCATGCATAGAGGCGAATTTATTGGCGGACAAATCGCAACATTCGTAGATGAGGACGACGTGGATGCCATTATATTTTTAAGCGCTTTTCCCGGAAATAAATCTTTGCTCATCCTTGGCTTACCAAACATGTGGCCAGAAAAGATTCGAACATTTCCGGTGATCCAGGTGGGAAAAAAGTGGGCTCAAACTTTGATCACAGACGTAGTATCAATACAATATCTTACTTGCGACGGCGGTTACGTCGATCAAGGTTTGTCCTTCCTGGGATTCGTGTCAGCGTTTGACTGACCGACATGGTTGCTTATATGCGTCTGGTGTGTCTTTATGAATTTTGTATATCATGCCGAAAAAACGTCAGACGATATAAAGCTAAATAAAACAAGTCGCGCTGCATTCAAGTTCCTCGACTCCATTCCTGCTGTTGCACGAATATTGCTCTTTCAAGGTAGCGAAATCCAGGGTGATAGATTAAAGTTAGTTGTTCAATTGTGGACCCTGTGTGGATTCATGCTCGGCTTCTTCTATCAATGTGACAATATAGGTGCTCTAACTGCTCCCAAGGAAATAATTTACTACAAAACGTTTGACGATATTCTCGACAGAAATTTCTCGTTCGTGTTCAAGCAATCGTTTAATATGCAGCTAGGTTCACTTATATCACAAATACCAAAACGAACACGAAGGGGTCAGACGATATCACAATTGGATAAGCGGAAGCTCATGTTTATGAATCTCACTGAATTCGGTCACCTGATTGATCCAAGTGGCGGTATCACGCTTCCGATAAATTCAAGCGAGGGGTTGTTGCTTCGACGAATAGCCGGCACAGACTTCACAATAGCCATGACTGGCCTAATTGCTCGCTTATTTGGTCAAGAGGAACGCGGTGATGATGTACTATACGATATTCTGAATCCTTGCACGAAAAGAGCGGTAATGACTTGGTCGGATAAATTGGATGACTTGGAGGACGAAATGAGACTTCGACTTGCTGATGAAACCCGGACAGCTCCTCCAATAATTTCGCGTAGTAATGTGGACTTCATCTCTCATAGTGTTGGATGGGTGTTTTCAAATTGGGGTGATAATCTTGGATGCTTGGCCGGTATAAAGCCATTTGGTTCTCAGGAATATTCAATTTTCTCAAAAGTAATGTAACAGCAGCAGAAAAATATTCCAGTCGAAGGGAGGAAATATGATCAAAGAGCTTAATGGGAAAAATGAAGAGGAAAGTCGACAAAATGGTATCAGGGTTTCATTTGGTAACGCAAATACTATAGTAATATTTGTTGCACATGCCATAGGTTTGTCCTTGGGCACGCTGCTACTAGGCTGTGAATGTCGATCACAAATTATGCTGTACTTGAACCAATTAGTATCTTTATTAATAATAACAGCAACTCCGAGCGTCGTAAAGAAGAAATGTCATTCTTTCGCAAAAAATAGTTGCCTGCCTGGCGCTTATAAAAATCTGTTAACCAAACACCGGAAAACCATGATGATTCAAGTTAAGCAATCATAAGTACACATGTGCATGAGCAAGAACCTTGTTGCATTACGAGAATGAATAGAGTATAACGTTTATGATTACAGATTTAGATATATATGTTTGCATGTATTACGCATATTACATGGGTGCATGTTAATTAATTCTAGATTAAAAACAGCTTTATGGTTGATGTTATATATTTAAGACATGAGCTGACATGTTTTCATGAGCTACAGCATATACATTTTATATGTACTTGTCAATAAATAATCAATTTGGCTTATAGTCTGATGATAAGGTATGCAATACATATAAATTGTCTAATATGATATCAGGATAAAGTGTATGCTTTAAAAATGTAATTTGTACTGTGCATTAATGTAAGCTCACTACCAATTTCTACTTCTAGATTGGAGTGCATACATGCCATATTGTATAGCACGCTAGATTTTCCTTGACCATAATGTTAGCTTGTAGTATCTGTACTTGACTTTAAACACGAATAAAAGCATTCTTTGTTGCATATTTAGGGCAAACGACTCTAACAATTCTCGCCCCAAAGAACAATTCCCGAATGTAATGAAAATGTTCGAAAGGAATGGCCGTTCTAAAAGGGCAAAACTCAACATCGCGAGAGCTTCGATGGACGCAAGCAATATAAATGGGATCGCAATGTTTCCAGTCATAGTTGGTTTCTTTAGACCACTGCTATTTTCAACCGTCTGGTCGGTTTTGCTTTGAGTTATCTCATGAGTGTTTGGTGATGCCAGCTGCTTCGCCAACTTTGGCCACCACTCACTAATTCCAGTTTCCAAGAATATCTTGTTTCTCCAAATGAACGACCATGGCAACCATCCTTGATAGTGCATCGCAATACCCTCGTTAAGCATGTTATCAGTTCCTATAGATATTTTCTTGCAACCGCCACGCTGCAACTGATGTTTATAGTCCACAGTCTCCAACTCTGTAATCAATACGGCGTTGTGAGCATTACTTTGTAACGTTTCAATAAATCCCTGCTTCTGCTGACGAATGTAGTACTTGTTCCAGCACAAGACATACTCTTCCATTTCCTCATAAATCACTTGAGTACCCTTTCTGCATTTTGACTTTCCGGGCATCATTTGATCGATGACCCAACTAGAGTTAATTCTCGTGTGATTATAGAGCAGAGCAAGATCATGTTTTAAGTCGCCTGATCCGCTACTATATCCTGTCTGCCAGAACTTCATAATTTTCCCTCTTTCCGTTACTCCGTCATCAACCACTGAATGCAATCGTTTTCCTAATGGCGAGCAGCCAGTTACACCATACCTGGTGGAGTTAATATATACAACTAGTTGATGCTGTTCATCTTTATACTTACAGATTCCATGACCAAAAAACGGCGTCCATCCAGGAACAATTCCGGTAAAAACGCTGAAGCCATCTTGGACTAATTCCGGGAACAACGTGTATGGAATAGTGGCTATAGGGAGAACCATTCGGTATACATTGTCATTTTTATAGGCATTGCTGAGGACAATCATGATCAGTAGATACGACATAACGACAAATCGAATATGTTGATTGTTTAATACGCTCGCGGCGAAAGGATCCCCCTGTTCAAAACAGGCTCTAACAGATGATATCAACAAGTTGAAGTATTTCCCTCTCCTAATTCCAAATAGGATCATTGTGCAGGGCATTACGAAAAATATCAGCAATCCCAATCCAATCCACACTCTGAACTCAAACACGGACGCCAAGTCCCAAAATGCTAGCGTTTCGGAAGTCTTGTGCGAACATGTTATAAACTTTAGGGAGCTCATTGGGTTTTCGTACACTTGACTGGACACAAAATGCAAATGTAATCCAAAATAGCGCTCCAAGTGTAGAGTGACGGGATAGATTGGTCCGTTCTCATCTGTCCGATAGGTTTCTCGCAAGCGACCACATACCTTTTGCCAAAATTCCCCATCTGTAATCCCCTGTGACATTGTATGATTTCCGAAAACCGTCGTCAGGACGTCAACGTAGCCTGCCATTAGGTGTTGCTCTTGACTCATGTGTCTGTCTGAACTCCACACGTTTCCATTGTCACAAGCTAGCACCTCTTGTGTAAGGAACGACTTCATGGCCGTCAAAGCTACATTTAGAAGTTCTCCATTTGACACAGCTCTGTAATTGGCATCTGTAAACCTGTGTACAACGTTTAAGCTCACGTGCATCTCATGGTCAGTATCAAACATTTTCTCGCACTGAAGGCATATATTTACCCAGTAAATTTCCGTAATGTGCATCAAGTAAGGTTTTACTGATAATTCTCTTTTTGCGTCAGGAGCAACTGCAGTGACTAGGAAAAACATATCACTAGTTACTCGAGGCTTGTAAGTTTTATCCTTGTTTCTAAGAAAATAGTGTTCAGACTTGTAATTTAAGTAATGCCTGAAGAATGATTTGAGCTCCTTTTTCTCCGTTGAGGGATTGCCCGGATTTTGCCTCGTAACAACAATATTCCAACACGGCACGGTCGGCAACACACCTTGAAGTTTTTCCTGAACCGCATCCTCCAAGTCCTGAGATATTTGATCTGATGTTTGCGATCGGTAACTGAAAATCGTTGATGCAAAGCGATAGTGGATGTATAGGTGGTTGCCCCGGAATGGCATGGGTTCCGATTCAATATTCCACTCTTTTAAATGCTTTGGAACAAAAATGCTAATCTGTACTACACGTCGCCAGGGTCTGGAAGCTGCAGCAAATCTCATTAATTGCACATACAAACAATAACCTTGTGGAAGGCGGCTACGAGGACCGGCATTAGCAATTGGATTTAAGTATCGAGACAGTGAACAATCATGTCCATCCGTTACGTTTTCAGATAACCCAGTGCCTCCTGGAGTCATCAGAATATGAATGTGTAGCAATTTGTTCAGTGTGTATACCAGAAGTGAAAGTGACGGTCTGGATAGCATTATTGGGAAGGAAAGCGGTCCGAAATTTGCACCCTCGTAGTTTGTTATGTGAACGAAAGAGTTCAGCAGTTCCTCTCCAAATGTTGCAATTAATTTTGCGTCCAGTCCATGAATATCTTGTGTACCAGGTGTGTTGTAATAATCCCTCAGAATTGGCGTAAAAAACTTTTCTTTTGATGGAAATCGTAGTTGCTTGTAAATATAGGGAAGGTTTCCAGTGTATAACTTTCCTGTCATACCTCCTTGTGCCCAAGATAGATAACAAAACACTGACAAGTGCATAAGTATCACGGTCCACAAGAAATACGCCATTGCTTGTTTAATATCTGGTGAAGTAAAATAGTTGGAGAGCGGCTAATATTTTGTCCCAGAACGAGCCTAACTGAGATGTCGGTCTGTCCCTCCAATAAAAGTAAATACATGGATTGATTTTCGTTTGCAAATGTGATTTTAAAAAATAGTTATGCTCAACATTTGGTAATGCGGAATGATAGCATACCAGCATAGCTGAAACTACAATACAGGCAAAATACGTAATAGGATACTAGGAGACCGTAATCGTCACGTATTCCACAACAGAATAATTGGTTATATCGACCGAGATTAAGCAAATCAATTTCTAACCAGGATTATGCGATTTCCATGTTATGAGTGCACAATCAATATTGCTAAACTGCCTTATGCTTCACAAGAAGCAATTCACAACGGAACATTACTTGAACAATCTAGACAATTTGACAGTTTTCAGTCTTTAATTTGAGTGGCTCCAAAATCAGTATTAATATTCTGATGTTCGAAATATATATTGAAATTTCCATGACTTCAGTTAGTTACCACAGGAATGTTTGTGGACTGGCAAATTAACATTTAAAGAAATTTAAACAGGAGTAGTGAGTGATCGCTACAGTTACATTCGAACATACCATTTTATATAATTTTTCTCCGTAAAGTTTTAATCAAGTAAATATTTCGATTAAAGTTGCATAATTTGCCAAATTCGGTAATGAGTCTTGATGAAAATCGGCTTAAGCTGATAGATGAGTAAATTACTCATTAAGGAACGTTCTTCGTCATTTCATCGTAATACGAAACGGGCTCCACTAATGACTCATGAGCACACGCCATAATAGTAATATGGACATTGATCAGACTAGGGACAGTACTGACGTGAAACGGTTGAAGAAGAGGATAACGCCTTCCCTAGCGATTTCATACTAGTTTATATTATAATTTATTTGACTTGACAGAAGAAATGGTTACGCCGCACCCTATCGGCGATTGAAGAATTCGGTGCAAGAGCTCCTGAGTTCATGGTGTGGAATTATGAGTGAACATATACGAACAACCGTGAATAAGATACATATACGTTATATGTTTCAATGGTTAACCAATAAATAATTATTTGAAAGGTAAATGCAAAATTAAAGGTTTAAAGGATATTGTATCCATATCGTGTTACGTTGTTAAGAAAAGTTGTCTATATAAAAGTAAAACATGTATCATCCATTACACGTCGAGATGCCTTGTAGAAACGATGGTGGAAATTGTCGCCGCATTGATGCCAGAAGCGGCGTTTGACCACATTGTGATGTTTCATATAAGGCCATTTGTGAATATGCATGTATGTACATACATGCACATGCTCGTTTGGTGTTGAAATTAGTTTATGTGTGGTCGTAATAGGGTAGATTCACCACTACGTATTCTAATATTACGTGTAACCTGTTGAATGATTAATCTTGTATTGCAACACGAAACACGTACATATTCTGATTTTCGGCTATACAGTTTCCCGATGCAGTTAATATTGTATACTGTCAAGCAAAATATGTACCTAAGCATTTTCCAATTTTGATTAAAGGTGGGGAGGATGGCACTGGTGTATCTTTCAAATACATTCATGGTGGAATTTAGTTCAGAGTTGAGATAATTTTCTTGATTGATTGAATAGAGGTGTTGCTATCAAATAATTAGTATCTACATGGTAATGGCTAACATTCATACAATTCTGACAAACTTGGAAAAATACTAATTTTTAAGCAACACCAAACTGCCCCAGAATTATAAAAACATTCTTTTCAAATGGAGTTAGTAGATAAACGACAAGAATGTGAGATAAATTTTACGTCCTTTGTATGAAAAATCGTGAATGTTCAGATAACGATTTAATAAACAACAGGCAGTAGGATTATTTTCAGCGATGTCACGGAAAGGAAAACCAGCTGTGTCACAAAAGCACAATAAAAATGTTAAAGCTACTGTTTTTGAAACACATAATTGCTAACTTTCTGAAAAGATGATTTAAACTACTGACTGTTTTATGTTTGCAATGCCAGCTTAAATTGTCCTTGGTACGATATATGCCGTGTTTTGATTGCAATTTAATTTTCTTTCATAATTTACCAACATATAACATGCCAATGTTAGTAATTTCAGTAAAACCATTCAGTAGATCATGGTTAACATTTTTGTTAAACTTGGTCAACATCTCAACGTAACGTTATTAGTGGTTCTGGTGGATGCCAAGCCACATCGCTTCGTTTGCAGAATACGTTGTTCCGAGCCAAATACCTTGAAATTGGCTGAAGATTACAAATGTCCGAATACTTTTCCCTGTGTATATTCAAACTAGAAGACTGGGATTTTCGAATAACGGGATTTGTTCATATAAAAGGACAATGGATGCTGAGAAATCATGCATTTTGCTCAACACATCTCTCTATTTACTCATGCTTGTCGCTTGCTCACATTTTGGATCGGTGATGTGTACTACTTGCAAAACTCATCTCAACGTATGATCCTTTTAGAAGACGTTAGAGAACAAACACGAAAACTTCAACGACAGTGTTTTATGATAAGCTTATCTTGGATCGTTGTACTCCTACAGTGCCTTCTGGTTCCAAACGTCAAAGCAATTCGGTATGATGTTAACTCAAATTCGTTCTTGGATCGGCTTCTAGTTCCTGTATTCTGTGTGGATGTTACCATGTCAATAGCATTTATGTTCACAATTGAGCGGATGTTGAGAACTATACCAATTTACATTAATGGCTACTATCATCTTTGTACATACTTTGGTAGAAATAGTTTCAGACCTTCATTTCTGGACAAGTTCGACGTTCCATTCTGCTATCTATTTCCACCTATGAGTTTCTTTCTGGTTTACTTTTTACTTGTCGGGTATGCACTGGACTAAACCGTGCAAATCTTCTCTGGCTGGATATTGGCTGTTGCCGGAATGCTTCGTGAATTTTAAAGTTGACAAACCTTAAGTTTCTCAAGTATTTACACTCATTATTAAAATTCATCTCTTTTTGAATTTATGTTATTTACTACAGTGCGGACTTTCAGAACTAATATTTGGGATAATAATTCTCGTTCTTGGAACATTAAGCCTTCTCAACTATCTGCTGAATTATTAAAAAATGGCCTTGACTCTCCGTTCGCATAGCTACGATATCCCGATTACTTACCGCCAGATACAAGTTCATGGGATATTCATAAACGAATTCCTGAAATGGGGAATAACGGGGGTACTTATCACGGTAACGACTCCAGTTACATGTGCTGGGTTAGTGCGACTTGTACGAGTAAACTGGAATGTAGACAACGTGGTCGTCATAATATTTTTCTTGACTCATTTGAATTGGAGCTCGTTCGACTTTTTCTTTATTCAAGGAGCTCAAGCAGCTGAATGCACGACTTCTGTTGACTTAATCAACAGTCTGAGCAATACTATCTAGCGGGAGCGATTTGGCAGGAAACGTGAGAAAAAGTAGAAGCAACGATTTTATAGGTCGTGCAGTTGCATCAAGATGCACTTCGGCTCAATTTTATAGAAAGGGCAACACCCTTGGTCTGCATGGACTTTGCAGTAAATCAAGCGGTAACAATGTTGTTGATGTGATAAATCCAACAATAATCACACGTGCATTTTGCCGAAATGCTTGAAACAATGTTTAATATATTCCTGAATTGAGCAATTTTGTAATTGGCAAATCAGTAATTGCACAATAGTATTCATAAGCGTTGTTATTAATCATAGAGTATTAGAGTAATCAAAGTATTCTTGCATGTTGCCATTCTTTACATATACCAATATATTGATTCTTTACAAAGTTAAAGAGAATCAGAACTTAATTTGACGTAAGAGGTTACAACATTATAATTTTTCAGGTAAGATTTATCAAGATAAGTGCCAAGAGTTCTAAATATTTTATGAATTAAATACGTATTGTTCAATACAAAATGCTACGAATTCAACACATTTCATAAAACATGTTATTTATAATCAATTATTTCTTTTTGGAAAACCAATCTATCACACAACCACATGTGAAGTTAGACGAAAAGCTGCCAGATGAATGTTTTTGATTTACACTGATACTGAATTAATTCAATTTGCTTGTTCTCATTGTGCTGATATTGGCAAATTTCTTATTACGTGAAATATGCTTACGCAGTGATTACAGCTGTTCGCATCACATGTACTACGAATTCAATTACGAGGTGGTGATGGAGAAATTGTACAATCAACGTGTTACATAACTCCAGTAAGATTAGACAAGTTAGAGTGGTTTCTTCTCCCACTATTAATGGCCATATATGCATAATTCACAAAGACATTCTCGTATTTTTGGGAACATTTTTAATTACTATTACGGTAATATAGGATTTTGTTGTATCAAGTCGCTCTTGTATCTTTGGACCACCAAGGATGTATACCGTATACGGTATAGTAAGGAAATAATTATATCAGTTGAAATTACAAATGGCCTTATTCTTGTTTGTGACAAACCGAACCATCATAATAATGTTATGGCCTTGATTTGCTTGTCCTATCTTATCGCGGTAGCTAACGATTATATTTAATTACTTGAGGAGGGACACAAGATCGTCTACGTGTGGACCACAATCATGCCCCATAATCTGTTACGTAAGCCAATTATAGTTCAGCTTATGTTAGCCTATTTTGTAACCGCAAGAACTCAAGTTGATATAAAAGCCATCGCAGTAGCATCAGGGTAAAACATACCTTGCCGAACTTCCGTATTTAATACGATTTGGAGTGAGCAAATTTTATTACACACCAGATTATAATTTTCTGTTAAGATGCTTGTTACAACGGGTTTGATAAATGAAGCCGCCCTAATGTTGGACCAAACCAATATATACAACATTGTCCGCTTCAAGTTTCCATTTGATCTCTTAAAGTTTCCGACACCAACCAATGATTACCTCACATCTTACCGGTTTAAACCGAATCGTAAATTCCGAGAGAGTCACTGGAAATATTTGGCATTCATCATTGGTCTGGTATCGGGATTCGGCTTCTACCAACAAGTGTTTGAGAAATCTCCACTTCTCTACATGATCTTCAACTACTGCAGGATGGTTGCCTTTCCGCTGATGGCTACTACCATTTACTCACTTCATCACACATCAACACAGTTTGCAAGCTTGCTAAACCAGTTGCTTCTGGTTGAATACATTCACGTTCTTGGCCGGGAATCTGAAGGTATAGATATATTTCTTGAATATTGCGAAGTAATTCCCAAATAATATTACGTACATGTTTGTATGATTTGTAGAGCGATATTGGAAAACCCACAAAGGTGGAAAATTGGCGCTTTTTACAGCAAAGTTCCTTCGAATCACTTACGTCCTGCTCTGTCTCACATTCGGTATCACTGGTGGAATATGGCACAGATCCTGGAGTATTCTTCCCATTCCTGTATTCCAAAGCATCCTCGAGACATTTCCCGAAATGGACAAGAATCTGGCTAATTGCTTGGGGTTTCTGAAGACATCTCTCAGCGTTGCGTATCATTATGTCTCTTGGCGAATATTTGCCAACACAGGAACCGTTGGAATTTCTCTGACCGTGATCATGAGCACGTTCTCCATATACGCTCAAATCATCACGCTGCAACGAGCATTGAAGGCAGCAAACCCGAATGAAAGAATCCACCGATTCGTCCGCATATACAGAGAAACTCAGGTGATCTGCACGACATACAATGATCTTCAGAAAATGTTCATTGCTCCCGCCTACATCCTCATTTCCACCTTTGGCTTCAACATTTGTGCATATGCACTCGTAGCCAAGTTTGATGAGTTGGATTGGCTAAATACATTCATTTTTCTGAACGGCTTGTGTCCACCAATTCTGATATTACTTCCCTGCTTTCACTTCGCCATGAAAACCTACTGTGAGAGCAGTCTATTCTTGAGCTCCTGGGCTGGTGGTCACGCACTCAAATTTTGCTGTGCCTTCGATACAAGACCAACAACTGCTCGTTTGATGCGACGATACTGGCGGTCATTTCCGAAGCTCAAAATATTTCTCTTTCCTAACAATTTCTTCGAAACGTCGACTCAGCTCAAGGTATTGGACAACTGGATTGATCTGGTTGTCAACTTGGTTTTAATTAAAAACTAGTTTACTCACGTGATACAACATCTTACAAGAATATTGATATATCACGTAAACAACAGAAAATAATCTACTTGCCTATGTAAATACGCATCCTACAATATTGTGTTTAGCTGAAATTATATCAGTGATCTAATTACAGATTCTTGAATGGGAATGTTAGATCCAATACATAAACCACACATGCATACATAATAAGAATTATTACAATTATGTACATGTTCTGGTTAGGAAGGATAATATCAATTTTATTGAGTAGGACGTTGTAATTTTGTTAATTTAATTGCCAAATATATAAGCACCGAGATGTAATTGAGTATTAGCATCAAGATAACTAGATATTTAGTAGTTAATGGACATTGATTACTAAGCTTCTTAGAAGTCACTATTTATCTATCACAGCATTGAGTTATGACAACAGGGAGGCAGGTTTGATAACAAGGTAGCTCACATAATCATGTTAGATAACGTTTAAATAATGTCATCAGAAAATAATTTTGTTAGCCCGTTAGTTTATAGATAATAAAACTAGAATATAAATATTAATTGCAATAAACTATTACATGCAACACATCATATATTACAAATGCTTTTCCTGAAATATCAATGCAAAATGTTACCCCCCCCCCCATTTGTATTTCCTTAACACACATGTGATACTGGTGATTGCTTTTGTTGTCACTGTTTTAGATTGTTGGATATTACGAACGATTGGAGAATGATCCAACCTTGTGTATGAACGATTGTGGGTTACCTGCTGCATATATCATTCCTTCAATCTTACATTAAAATTGTAGAAATCAAAATTGGGTATATTCCGTTTTTGTATATAGTGTCCAACCTGATTGATCTGGTACCATTAATTAGGCTCATACACGTTTGTCGATGATACATATCATAAGGTAAGCATTATGCGCTTAGAGTAGGACAGAATAATCTATATATTTTCTATGCGTACTATTAAACCATCGCATTCTTTCTTTAGCATCATATTTTATACAGAGCATATATATATACAGGGATATATGCACATATACATATAAGTAAGAGACATTTCCTGATATAAATAGTTTGGATATTATATACGTTATTTATAAAAAACGGACTTTTCCAATTGGTTGGTTTCACAATTTCCTCTAGTAACTTGGATATTCTTTTGTGTACTTTGTCCTCAAAATGTATAATGCGTACATAACAGTATACACGTACTCATAATTTATAATGCGTACATAACAGTATACACGTACTCATAATTTATAATGCGTACATAACAGTATACACGTACTCATAATTTATAATGCGTACATAACAGTATACACGTACTCATAATTTATAATGCGTACATAACAGTATACACGTACTCATAATTTATAATGCGTACATAACAGTATACACGTACTCATAATTTATAATGCGTACATAACAGTATACACGTACTCATAATTTATAATGCGTACATAACAGTATACACGTACTCATAATTTATAATGCGTACATAACAGTATACACGTACTCATAATTTCAGGCTGGCACTCCAACGGTTAGAATAACCAAGCTTTGCACACGAATTCTGCCTTAATGTACCATGTTCTGAAATACCGGTTCGTGCTTGTTTCAGCATCCTAAATCTAGCCCAAAACGAACACTCAATGGTTACATGCATACAAATTAATGACAAACTTAAGAATATTTATTAATAGATGTTGTGAATACGCATAGTTTCAACGAGCTGTTACATTCCCTACCGTCTGGAGCAGTTATATTGAAGCAATACAACTACGTTTTAGAAGTCGTACGTATACAACACTTATTTTGGAATAATGACGTTGTTCATAGGATGTTCGAATTATGTCTCCACTATTTTTAAACACTGAGAAAATATAGGCGTTTGGATTACGTATACAATAGAGAGTTGTCAATTGTCACAGTAAAGCGTATAAGTACTTCATGGTTCACCCTTTGTAGTAGTGTTCATGCAGTATGTATTGCTTGCTGTAAAAAGTAGATTACATGTATTCGTGTATGGGTAGGGACAATTGGTTATTTATAGCAAGTGTTCAACAACGTTGATATCCATTCTAGTCATCTAGGTGATGCGCTGGTACACAATGACATGTGACAAGCACATTATTCTACTTTCGTGACTTTCATCATTCGGAACTAATTTAGTATATATCCGTACATCAAGGCACAATTATAGTGCTATCTCACACAGTTGATAGCAGCAAACCTTAATTATTTTAACGGAACATCAAAACATATAATCAACCGATCAATAAAATTGTATAATTATGACGCCGTAAAACACGGTCAAAATTTTTCAATATTTTGGACAAGAGGAACCAACAACGATTTTTTAATATTTTCATTGAATTGAAAATTGCAGGCAATCATACTTGCTACGGAACCAAGATTGTTTTAAAAATGGTACCGAAGACGAATGGAGAGTACAAATGTCCAGTATGCTCAAAAGCCTTAACGTGTAAAAGCAATATCACCAGACATATCAGGTTTGTTCATAATCAGGAAAGAGACTATCAGTGTCAACTGTGCAGTAAACAATTTGGGGGCAACCACGCCCTTCAGAATCACTTCCGTACCCATACGGGCGAAAAACCGTTCAGGTGTAACATATGCTGTAAGGAATTTGCAGTCCGATCCAGCTTGCGACAACACATGCTGATACATTCCGGCCGTAAAAACTTTAAATGCTCTGTCTGCGAGAAAGCATTTCGAACAAACGGCCAGCTACAAACACATATATCCTTGATCCATGACAATAGGCGTCCCTTCGAATGCAGTATATGTGGAAAGCGGTTTCCGCTAAATGCTCACCTTTCAAGGCATATGATAGTGCATACTGGCGAGCGTCACTTTAAATGCAATAACTGCACTCAGACTTTCACCAGGGATCAAGGATTGAAGGAGCACGTTCGCTTGGTTCACCACAAGGACGGCAACAAAATATTTTGTGTGATGTGTTCAAAATATTTTTCCCAAAGCACCATGAAAACACACGTGCGTGTTCATACACAGGAGCGACCTTACGACTGTAAGTACTGCCCACAGGAATTTAAAAGCTCGGCTGCGGTTAAGAAGCACGAGAGGATTCATACAGGCTCCAAGCCGTTTGTGTGTCAAATTTGCGAAAAGGGATTTACAGAATCTGATCTACTATCGAGTCACGTGCTTCGACATACGAAGGAGAAAGCATTTAAATGCGAGATATGTCAGTTGCGATTTACGAGAAGCAACGCCCTGAATATCCACGTTAGGGTTCAGCATTCAAAATTGAACAAATATTGCTGCTCTGACTGTGACATGTACTTCAATTCAGCGTATAGTCTAACAATGCACATGAATAAACGACATCCAGATCACCAATCGGAACTAATGAAGTGCGTATTCTGCACCCAAAGCAAAAGTTATCCCGAAAATAAAGCACTTCACGGTCATATTCGAAAGCACATTCAGGAGCGCCCGTTTTCATGTGCCATATGTGGTATCGAATATGGTCACGAAAGAAGCGTGATTGACCATATAAAAAGGATTCATCAATAATAAGTACAAACCATTTCATGTTATGGCAGGTACACCTTCACATGTACATGTATATCAATTGCAAAGCATATTAAGTTATCAATATTTACGCTGTATAATTATTCACTCGTGAATTGGTTCAGCATATTCAATGTAAGCAATAATTGATAATTAAAGTTAATGGATTATTTATTTATTATTTTGAAATGCTTAATGATGGTTTGTACACGATAAAGATGTTTTACTTGGCTAATCTTATTGGCGCTATTCACAAGTTGTAATTTTTTCCACGTCATTACAATAAACGCGCATAATAATTTGGGAGGCACTACCAGCGACATATTGTGAATAAATGGAAGCGGAGAATGAGAGATACCATGTAGCTGGGTGTTAATCATCGTGGTTTAAAACTATCTTGCAGCAGATTGCGAGGAATATTTGGACGGCATTTCTGACTAGTTCCTCCGTGTTGACCTCCATAATTGCTTACGACCAGTGCATCGCGCACATTGTGCATGACCGTGGAGTTTCTCAGGAATGATAAATTTAAGAAGAAAAATCAAAATTATCGATCTTGCTTAAAATGTAACTATAAAGCAAGCAGGTACCGTTATCATTCATTCAACTAATTCCATTATCTAATTATTGAATGCGTGGAAAAAATTATTAATTACGTCAATATTTTTTATTTTAACGCGTATTTGAAAAGCATCAGTGCTAAAATAAATAGTTATAACTGTTCGAAACGATACAATTTTAATTGCGCTCTGAATTCCACATTAATATCAGAGCTCATTAGAGGGTTGAATCATCTGCACGGTCGGGATTAATGTGCTACCCATTCTGCGCAACTGAAGCAATAATACGTTTTATGTGATGTACTGTTGTAAAATATTTATACTTGTTAGTTACGCAGAAGCACAATGACGATATGAGAGAGCATACTTGGACTGGGCAGACGTTGGTGCTAACTAATATTTTGCATGAAATCTGCTATGGGTGAATTTAGAGATCACGTTTGTGCATTGTGCATATACGACATGAAATGTATTGACATAGTGAGACTGATCTATAAATAAGTACAAGGTTAAAGGACTGTTCCATTCATTTACTAATTGTTGTCCTTTCCAAGTCGTATATAGTTATTTGTGAAACTAGTGATTGCCGTCGTCCTCCTACGTCCTGAGTACATCGTCCTACTGATTCAGTTTTGATCCAAGTTTAGACTATACGGTATCAGCGAAATGCAGCCAATGGTCCCAGATAAGTGGTACAAGCGACTGGTTGCTTATCTTTGGTACGATGTCATACTTTGTTTGTACGCAGGAATACGGTGCTTTCTCAACGACATGAAAACATCACCGCCAAATCTAATTATTGATGGTAAGTTAGATACCTAGTTGTCCCGCTGAACTGAATAATCTTATAATTCCTCACAGCTATTGTTGAATTGCGCATTGTGTTTTATAATAACTAGTCTGTTTTCATTCTAGAAATTGAAAAGCAAACAGGACATGTTGCTGTGATCGCAGGAGGACCACGTGGGCTGGCGTTGGGGTTAATCAAGCGACTCACTCAATTGGACTATAAAATAATAATGGGTAATGTAATGTCACAAAAACATTCCCGTGCTCACCGCCAGCATTTTATTAAAATAAGCAGGCAAACCCGGCTCTCATCACAGTTATATGGTATATAAATTTCATATAGGCGTTCGGGATATAGATGACTCCAAGATTCGGTTATCAGAATTTAGCAAGAGAACCGGAAACTTAAGGTTGGATAACATATCATTATTGCACATGGACATGAAATCATTGACATCTGTGAGGTCATTTGCAGATAATGTTTTGAAAGATACAGAAAGACTGGACTTACTTCTCTGTAACGGTAAATGAAATAATACTAGCAGTACGACCCATCAACATTGCAGCATTCTCAACTAATTTATTCAAATTGCAAGTGCATTTTAATTATTCAATTTGCTTCTGTAGCTGAAATAAATCGAGTCCCTTTTGAGATCACGGAGGACGGACACGAAAGTCAGTTTCAAGTCAACTATTTAAGCAGCTTCCTGCGGATCCATTTGCTTTTAGACAGACTTAAAGAAACTTCAGCGAAAATGTGCGGACCCTGTCAGGTAATTTTCTCCTGCTCGACCTTGTACCAGTATGGAACATTTAATCCTGATGAGCTTGCAAATGGGTTAGTATAGGAATCAAATACAATGTCACATATATTCAGTGACACAAGCTTGTGTATTTATTCACTCTTTGCATAAGAAGTAGCACTGATGGGAGAATTTTTTCTGAATATGTTCAGATCCCTGTATACCCCAACGAAATTGTATTACGACACGAAACTGTACCAAGTGATGTGTACTCGCTATCTCCAAAAATTGCTGGATGGACGTGCTGCTCATGTGAGATGCTATGCTATTCATCCAGGTATGATCCCAACGGATATGTGGCACACCGCAGGTGGATCCGTGGTATGGTTACTTGCACAATTGACAAGGAAATTATTTCGGGTAAAAAATTTCACAAAAAAAACATTTCCGGCTATTCGTTTTCTCGTATCATGAAATTACCTTTAATTGGATTTGTAGAGTGTCGAGAACGGCGCCGATACGCTTTTATGGCCCGTAGTATCGTCAAAATATTTAAATCAGGGTGGACTTTATATGGAAAGTGGTTCGTCATTGAGTGTCATTGAGCAAGCAGCGAGCCAAGAATTTCAAGAGGTCCTGTACAGCAGATCGCTGACGCTTGCCGGCGTCAGTCATGCAACTTCATAACGAACTAGATACGCAGCTTGTTTCCTATGAAACTAAGGGAGTTTATGAACTTGAATCAATTTTCTTGTACTTTGCGGAATGAAAATGTTATTTTTGTCATTTGATGAAAATTAAATATATACGTAATTAAAGCCATGTATGTGACTTCTGGGACTATGAGCCAAGATCTTCTGTGACTTCATTTATAACAAATGAGCACAATATCTAAATTTACAATACCATTACTGCATACAGAATAGAAATGTGTCGTATCGTGGTAACGTCAAGAACCTTTACAACATGCTTACTGATACACCCCATATACTCCATTCAAGTATATTATTCCCTACTCATATATCCTCCGAAACGAACACTCCTTTGACTTTTGTCGATCTCCTTATCTAGCACCGGTAGCCACTCTTCTCTATCCGAAAACAATTTTATCTGCTCCTTGTTCCCGTGGTCAAATGTTAACTTGATTGAGGAAAACACCTGACGAAATAGTGGTCCAGCTGAAGTTGATTGAATATAAATGAAATAAATTATCTGATATCAGCCACCATATACTAATTATAAAACAACTTATGTATCAGCACTAAACGCACCGTTGACCATATAAACCTTCTCCCAGAGTCCCGGGTAGTGTTGCCCTGCTATGCGGCCGATATTTGTCAGAAGCGACGTACCTAATTATCAAGCGAAAAATTCCACAAGGTTACCCGTTTCAATAATCATTGCTGCAATCGTACTCACATTGTCTTACACACAACGCAACCATGCTGCCAAGCATTGTAGCCTTCCATGTCCATTATTTCCACGACACCAGTAATATCTTTACGACCGCTCAGCCTCCTCAATTTATAAAGATGCCTTTGGCCCATTTCTGAAGGTCATGTCGCCCAACGGATTAAACGTGGCAATTCCCCGGTTACGGCAGCACGGCGTACATTCCAATCCGAGTACCAAAGTTCCGCTATAGGCCTCCCAAGATTGTCCGTTGAACCAACATATTGGGGATAATCTTCTGTGTATCCGGACCAGTTCTCCAAGTGGATCGTGTCAATTTTTTCATTATGACGCCAGCGTAAATGCTCCATGATGTTCTTGTACGCCTGCTTAACATTGTGGGTACTTTGTATTATCCAACTAGAAATGTACAAGTCATCCTTGGTAAATTCGTTGACATAGGAATGCTTAGGGTACACATTTCCAGCAAGTAGATTCCTAAGTTGTTCAATTTCCCCCGAGATATTGTAATGGCCTAGGCTACCTGCAGCAATGATAACTTGATATGCTAAGGTAATTGCCACCAAAGTGAACCGGATACAGTACTGCGGTATATCCATTACACACGCATGTGTTAGCAAAATGATGGACGAATCGGCACAGCTTAGACCAGTTTGTATTGATACTACTCGCTGAATAACTATTCAAGTCTCCAGTCTCTCCTAAAATGTGGTAGAAATTTCTGTGTTTTGAAATTTACCTCATGAATGGATGAATGAATATTATGTCATGCATCCATATGATGTGCGTCATTCTTACTCACAGGACGTTTAAATTCTGCAATATTTCACTGTTTCACCATGTCCCGTTCCTACATTTCCAATAATGTTCCTTCACGGTTTCATTGAGGCATTTACTAAATCATCATCTTAATTGCCGCTCTTCATAATAGACACTTAATCCTGGAAAATTCATTTCATTACCGTTTAGCTGTTTTGTTGCAATTCATTCATACAGATCTTCATTACACCACACCATAGCGCTCAAGCGGAAGCACTGTACCAATCGCAAACATACATCTCTGAAGTTCATTCAGCAAGAACCAAGCCACATCATGTGAAACTGCTTGTATGTGTATCACGACCATTGATAATGCAAGTAGATGCAGGCGAGCATTAAATTGGTTACAGGTGTTGGTTAGCCAATATTAAAGTTATTGACGACTAATTATTTTTATTCTTATGCTTACCATCAACTAGCAAATGAGGCAGATAAATATATCGGAAAGGATATCGGTAATTGAATTGATGTTGCCCAGAAGATTCCATTTTACACAACAGCGTCTATGGAATATTTACTTTGAACGAACGGTGGAAAATGAAAAGGATATTACTCACACAATCGCTTATTTGCAATTAATCATAAATACAGTTGATGTGATTTTGTTTGGACTTTCCCACCTATACGTGTGTCTTGTCCCTATATACATATCTCCGCTAATTTCGATAATTGGGCATTTATTATTGCGTCCCTAAACTGTACACTGTAAGGCGTACGAAACGTACGGTGATGGAAACTGCTCAAACATGTTCTGCCAGGCTGATGTGAAAGGGTCATTACGTCAATGCTGTTTACAAATATGAACGTGCAACATGCGTGCGGAGAGTACGGAATGCTATTACGAAAAATCACAAACGAGTTATTGATCAAAATTCGGGGATATCTACAGCCAGTTTTCAATAATGTTTTCGGCGGTAACATGTTTCTGTGGAGATTGTAATATGCTTTAAGTATCTCCATGGTAGCACGAGGTTAAGAGGCTCTATATATCTTACACGAGCTCGTAAAATTATGAATCGTTGCTGCATAATCTGGAACATGCGCTTCTGCTGCAAGTACATACAAATAAAGCCGACCGAACAGACTCACATGGGAAATACTTTGAAGTATCTTACAATTAGATATACACAACCCGTGATGTATCTCGCAACATACGATTGCGTACTGATTACGTAGTTAGATGTTATAACAAATTTCATTCATTAAATTTATGGTAGACTTTCGCATTATTCAAAACTTATTCTCAGGATGTGACAACGTACTCATTTGGCGTGATAATAACGAGTTAATATCGAAGAAACCTGCGTCACGTTACAGATATTCAATGGCGATAAATTCGGGCATGGGAGCAGTGAGCAGTCATACAGTCACTGGCTACAACCAAATCATTGGGAGTCGACATTTTCACCAAAGTGCTGTACTTGTCACGGTTGACAATCAGGCATCAAAGTAGGTGACAGGGACATTGAAATAGCATTTGCCACCAGATTAAAAAATAATGGTAACCATTTCAATTTTGCTAATGGTATTATGTTTCATTGTCCTCCGATTATCACGTAAAAATTGGCACTACGTCACTCTGCCTTCGGGTAAAGTATTGCTAACGTTCAATTCGTAAAAATAAATTTCAAATTTATTGAACGCTTGCTAGTCTATAACTAAAACAACATTTTTACTCTAAGGTCCCCACGGAATTCCCATTTTTGGAAACTTGCACCAATTTGGAAGGCGAGCTCACTTAAGGCTTCACCAATGGGCAAAAAAGTACGGGGAAATGTACACGGTATATTTTGGCCAAGTACCTGTATTGGTTCTGAACGATAAAGCGGTCATGAAGGATCTTCTGGGGCGGATGGAGGCGACTGGAAAGTATCAGTCTGAATTGCTTACCATGACGACGTGGAATGGAAGCTACGGGCTATTAACTACAGAAGGAAAGGCGTGGCTGGAACAAAAGCAATTTTGTCTCAAAGTTCTCCGCCAATATGGTTTTGGAAGGCTTTCCCAAATTGAGGCTACGATTCTTGAGGAAGCGAATCACTTTTGTGACTGGATGCAAGCTGAACAAAACGAGACAGGTTCAGTCATGCTAAATGAAACCATTAATTTGTCGGTCGGTAACGTAATGATGACCATGATTGCGGGGGAAAGGGAGATGCTGAGGGAGTCCAGGGTCGCTCACTTGTCGCACGAGTGGGTAAAATATATTCAACGTGGCACGCAAACCGGATTGGCCTTCTTGCCATGGCTAAAATATATAGCACCGGTAAAAACGGGCTACGCCGGTCCCAGAAATGTGTGCATGGAACTTCAAAAGCACGTTGAAGATTTATTCGAAAGTCATACGCATAGTCGACGATATGGGGAGCACGCACGTGATGTCATTGATGTCTACCTTGAAAAAATGGAAGGCTGTGAAGACTCCACCTCAACTTTCTACGGGGAGGAAGGCAGGAAGCATTGCTTAGGATCTGTGGCAATACTGATGAAAGCGGGAACAGATGGTACCGGAACCACCTTACACTGGCTGATTTTCTATTTGAGCGTGTTCTCAGATGTACAACAAAAATTACAAGAGGAGATTGATGAAGTGTTCGGAAACAGAGAACCGAGTTATTCCGATAAGTCGTCGTAAGTGTGTAGTCATGTGTGGTTACTCATAAATGTTCACTAAGTAAATGATGTAAACAATATGTGCATTTACGATTAGAATGCCATATCTTGAGGCAGTGGTCCTTGAGACGCTGCGATTTGCATCGCAGACCACGTTCGGAGGCACTGTCACCCTTCTTGATGACATCACATTTAGAGGATACAATCTGCCCAAGGGAATGATGATAGCCTCAAACTTATACCACGTTCACTACAACAAGTCCATTTGGGGAGATCCTGAAAGATTTCGACCTGCCAGATTTCTTGAGAGAGGGGGTGACCGGCTGAAGGAATTTGTTGTCGCGTTTCATCCTGGAAAGAGAGCTTGCCCTGGTGAATATTTTGCGAAGGATGTTTTGTTCTTATTTATCACGAAACTATTTCAAAAGAATACATTCACTGTACATCAGAGCATCCGAGATCTTGGACAATATCTTGAGCCATCACCAGGATTTATTCTGTACCCTCAGAGGCTTCCCCTTGTCGTAACCGCTAGAGCCCTATGAAAATATAGTGGCTCGTACTATGACGAAAAAGAAGTAGTATCTATATATTTTATCATGTAATACATATGATGTTAGGTTATATTGAATGATGCATTTATAATGTTTGTTTACACGGGGGGTTTACATCTACTACGCCATACGACTTTAGCTTAGCTTTTCATTTTTATTTCCCGATTACGCTCTGCATGAATTAGCGCGTATGTATTTGAATATCCATAAGTCACCATTCGGGAATTAACCTTCTCGGAGACATGATGGTTTGTGGAGTATCGTTATTAGTGCCGGAACGAACCAATCAATTAGAATTCCGGATACTTGATGGAGCGCAAGTGGCCTCTGCTTTCATGTATTGTCAACACCCTTCTTCACACACTTTTTCTCGTGAAATATACATTTTTATTATCAAATGGCACATTTTTAATGATCTATTCGAATTTTGTTTCCTCGATAACATGTTTCCTTTATAAAGAAAAGGGCAAATTATTCCAATAATAAAGAATTTATGCGTCAAGTCAGGTGAACGGCAAAGCCTATGCATATGGTGAAAATTATTAAATACAGAGAGAAAGTAAACTCAGCTCGTACTACGAGCTTATAACTAAAGTTCTAATAAATATTGAACAAAAATTTGAGACGTATTACAAGTTTGAATTCAAGAATATCAAAATGCGTAACACACTTTAAGGATGGAAAGATGCTGACCATCTACTTCCGGAAAGTGTTCTCGACGCCAGACTGCAAGTTAGAACAAGTAGTCAGAACACAAGCAGATATTGTACCTTTAGGTGACCCTGGAAAGTTCTCATGAGCACGTAATGGGTTACATTGGCTGCGAAGAATAATCTGCATTTAGATATATATTTCACGTACTGTATAGATAGAATGCAAAATTGTCATGTAGTTTAAATATATCAACATTACTTCAGCTGTGTGAATAAGCCTGTCTGTTATCTACTGGAAATATAATAAATGAAATACATAGATTTATAGTTCTAACTGAGCACTCCGGTCTGCTCATCCCATTGTTGTGTCAGTCAAACATTTTCATCAAGTCAGCAAATGTAGGACGACATTCCGGGCTAATCTGCCAACACTCCTTCATGATCCAGTACCTACGGTCACATTAAGACAAAATAGTTTGTGTTGTTTACTAGTTACAGAAAATGAATATTTTACAACAAGTTTACACATTTTTGTCACAGTATTTCGGTTCCAGGAGTCGTAATCCTTCCTCCAATGTATCAGCAAAATCAATATGCCACGCCAACCCGGGATATGGCTGTTCCGCTAGTGAGTATATTTCCCATAGAGTAATCCCGTACGCCCAAACGTCACTTTTTTCACTAAACTCAAAGTATCGTAAAGCTTCCGGCGACATCCACTTCCAGGGCAAAGGTTCCTGCTGTTTCTTCACATAGTTTTTGTAGTTGTACATTCTTCGCGACAGTCCAAAATCGCAAATTTTCGCCTCCTTTTTGAAATCCAGGAGAACGTTCCTGGTGGCAAGGTCAGCGTGCACAACGTGCTTGGCGGCCAGAAACTCCAATCCCCTGCAAATCTCTTGACCCCACCGGTACATGTCTTGAGATAAGCCTTCCTCCAAACTTCCCTTCCGTGAAACCATTTCCAGGTATTTGTCCACTCGCTCATCCAATTCGGATTTCCTTCTCCTCATATTGATCAAGTCACTGTAGCAATCATTTACAGGCGGACGCATTACACGTAGATATTTTTCCAGTGATCCCAACTCACACAGTTCCAGGAACAGGTACACCTTTCCATTTTGTAAGTCCTCCGTATTTGCAGCCAGCAACTCGGTTATATTTTGGTGTTTTCCAACATATGAGAGAACTTTAATTTCTGACAACAGACTACTCAAAGCAGATCTGCGTCCTTTCACTGAATTCACCGTTTTTACTGCAGCATCTACACACTCGCCGCTTTGCACAAAACTTCCTCGCATTACTTTTCCAAACTCACCGGAACCTAACAGTCTATCTTTCTGAATTGTGAAAACATTTGAATTTATTTCGTAACGGTCCTTGTTGTACGGAAGGCGGAGTGCTACTGACTGCTCTCCGTCCCCTGTTTCGCCGTCAGTACTCGTGCCTTTGAAAAAATCGTCCGCCACCTCTTCAGGTTGTTTTCCTCTCACTTTGACAACCACAGCAGCTATCATCCCAAATATTACAAGCACACATTGTAAACTCAACAAAACTATCAGGTAAGTTGGTAGCATTCCTGGCTGATCGATCACCTGTGTTGTATTTGTAACCGGAAATCGTAACTTTATTTCCTCCAATTTACCGATCCACAGGTTTTCATGGTTTCCAGAAATTTGTGTTCTTCCGATTTCAAAATCATCGCTTCCGTTATATCGCCACCACCCAATTTCCGTTTCGTACTGACCTTTGTGCTTGAGGAATCTGTACCCGTCGACAGCATTGTTTAGTATAACCGTACTGTTCGTTTCCTCCGCCCAGTTACTCAGCCTTTGCATATAGTCAACATAATTCGCCATATCACGCCTATTCTGATAAAACCCCGAACTTGTTGAGTAATGAAGCACCATAAAGGACAGCTTTACACTGTCCAATTTTCTTGTACTCGAAACCAACTTCCTGCATTCTTCGAGAACTACAATTCTTTGTTGGAACATTCTGTCCACTCCCAGTCTTATAGTTTGTTCGTCTTCCTCAAAATGAAATACAAGCACTTTCGCCTCTTTACGTTTTATATACTCTTTCATCACAGTCACCTCGTTGTACGACATACCATGGTAATAAGAACATAGAGTAGCATCAAACGCGTATCCAATCTCGAATGTATCATTACTGATACCCAATGTTGCTAATGTTGTGTACTGGAGATAGCTGGCGATAGCCGCTGTTTCATTTCCCATGAAAGGCACGACGTATGTGGTGATTGGTTTCATGACTTGGCTATAGACTGCTCTACTCTTCACAAAATCAGCCGTTGAACCTTCCAGTACTTTAGCCAAATTGGTGTGCGGCATAAGCACCAGAGTAGCTTCCAGCTTCCCGGCCTCCATTCTGCCGATTCTGCTCAGCTCTACATGTATATTGCGGTATGCCTCTCGAGCGTAGTCTGGAACAACTAAAACAATTTGATTGAACCTTTGGGCAACTTTTTCCAGTAGTATATCCGTTTCTTCGGGAAGAGTGTGCTGAAACACTTTGGTCTGCTGGTTGCCGCCAAGGGAAAAAATTATCTGCACGTGGTTCTTATTCCATGCATGTGCCCCGACTATTGGTGGCTCCGAAGACTCATGCACATCAGCTGACAATACCAGACTTGCCTTTTTCTCGAACAGGAAGTCACTTGCGTTTTGGTAATGAGAATTTTCAACAAGACGCCACCAGCCATTTGTTTTCGCTTCTATGAAGTCGGCACTTGGCTTGTCAAACGCCTTAGAAAGTATTACAGCCGTACCAGTCTGTTCTGCCCATTTTATGGACTGGCACCAGGTTGTTACCAGGCGGGACGAGTTAACGTTCCCGTTTGTGTCCGTGTCTGGAACGCTGATAATAAACCCGAGTTTTACGTTTCTTCCAGCAAATGCTTGAAGTTGTTTAAGATATGTACGGAAAAACTCGGGAGGTTGGGCATGCATTGGAAGAGGCGGTAATGCAAGAACAACCATGTCGGGCTTTAGAGTAGATATATTCCTCCTTAAGATTGGATGTATGGAAAATGTTTCTGAGCCAACAATAATGCCCCATTGATGTACAGCATGGGAGAGGTTTGTTATTAGGGTATAGTTAGAGTCTTCCAAGTACTTTCTGTCGTTTTGGATGAGTTTATACGGAAGTAAAATGGTCGATACGGTTCCTGGGGCGATTGTATTTGCCTGACGTGCAAGGGATACCATGCGTTTAATGACTCGTCGTGGTTCTCGGTGGTAAATGAAGTCGTCTCCGTCGTATGAGTAGTGAGGATTGTTGGATGAGTATGACAGCCACACCTCCAATTTGGTACCGTTTGACATTCTGTTGTGCTCCGCTGCAGCCGCTGGTGACATCCATGAGCTAGTTGATAGATCTAAGGAATAAAATCATTTGATAATTCCTATTCGTCTTTACATCTTTTGGGACGCATTTTTTAGACGTTCTGTATTACCTTTCTCGAAATCCGTTTCGGATTGTTGTATAATGATTTTGTTGAACCGGCTGGTGACTTTTCCGACAAGCAAAACCAGTTCATCAAAGGTGTAACGGTAGAGATTGTCCTTGTCCAGAATAGACACGTATGGATCAAAGTGAACAACAGTGTGATTTAGAGCTCCCATCTAACGTTCATGACAAAGAAATTAAGTTAAAAAATAAAAGGTACTAATTACTAATTATCAGTGAACTATTTTATTGGAGACAACTTACCCAATCTAATTCTGTAGTATTTCTTTGCACTTCACTCGTACCCCTGGAACATATAATGAAGTGTAGAAGGACATTGACATGCATGCCTAATTTTCCCATTTTGCTGAATTCATCAATGTTGCAACTTCTTCAAATCTGAACTGAACTACTACAGATTATTATCGTAAGTAATTTGTATTGAATGGACCAGTTTTGATGGGCTTATAGTTCATTTACATCACTTGTTCATTGGAAATGTACAAGACTACTGACGATATTTGGGCTTTTCGTTTTCCTCATGATTTTCCCAAACCACATGTCATCCTTTGCGCTAGTTGAATGTCTGCTGTAACAAGAATATACATCGCGTGAATTATCAAGCATTAGGCAATGCCGAGAATTAGCTCAGTTCCTGTTTTCCTGGTGTAAACTTGACGGTTTTAAAAATACTTGATTTATAGATACTATGATACTAAAAGAAAAAAAATGTTAACCGCAAGAGGAAGCTATGCGATGTTGGAAATTAAATCCCAACAGGAAAATATGCACATGATTGTAGAAAAGGCAAGTACAAAATCAGAAATACCCCTTTCCGCATTTGCATATATGCATGTGACACCAATTAAATATGTACTGACTGAGTTATTGATAAACGTGCCTTTACTAGTGTCATTAACTATTGTGTTTTTCGTATGAAATGTGGGTTAGTTTGCCAGAAATCTTCCACAATTCAGTACCTGTTACGTAGAGCAAACGTTAAAATCATACAGCGCCTTCCGCATACAACTGTAATTGTGCATACATAAGTAGATTTGTGCAATTATAGTAGTGCAAGCATACTCTCGGGTAGTAAATCATGTATACTTCATTATTATGCCACCCGTTGTTGTCTAGTTGTCTTGTGAGGATTAGAGCTATTTTTCTGTTTGTTCAGTTACCTACCTTGCGGGACACGACAATTTCTTGTTGCTTTAGAGTGCCTTAATTGTGTCGTACTCAGCATCCAAGGCCATTTTGTTTGTCAGCTGCTTTCTCTGAATTTCATTTATCCGCTTGCAATATGTATATAAGGGAACCAGTTTTTACCCATTCGTAAATGTAAATACAATTTTAACAATCATTTTCATTCCCGAAGTGCAACATCATCAAACAAATACAAATTGTATTATTGTCAGACACAATGCCGCATGCCTTGAAAATAGCTTTTCCTAAATGATGTCTCTTCGGTGATTCAACTCTTGTAAGTATTTATTACATCCCATCATTGACTAGTAATTGATTAACATGTGAAACATCTTCCATTGTACATTTAAATATCATTGATGCGAAAAATATCTAAACTAATGAAGCATTGTGCATGTTTGTGTGTATGTGCACGGCCAGCGTCCAGTCATTGTCACAACAATTGAATGTTGCTCCAGATATGGTTAAGGAACTACTAGAACACGGAAATGCTTACGACGCTTACGACGCGAATGCGAAGAAGTGAAATACCAAATGCAATGAATCAGTACTTTTTATGTGGTTACTAAAATTGGGATAAAACTGTAACATTCAACCTCTACAACTATCCCAAATATGAGTAATCTGGAAATTATTTAGTATATTTTTCTTAACTTAGCGATAAGGTTGTAGTATCTATACTTAAGATGCAATTCGAACAGAAACATTTTGTCTTGAATTATGGCTGCACAACAACCAAAGGTTGTTAGCTTAAAGCATCTCTGATAAATTGTAACGAACAAAAGACGAAAGGATTTCGTTTCCATGAGAAAGAAATTCAGCAACGCGATTGACTCAATAAACAGCAGCAGAATAAATGGAATTGCAATGTTTCCTGCCATTGTTGGCCTTTTTAATTCATTATCGCTTTCTGTGGTATTGTGCATTACGTTTTCAGCATTGCTGTGATTCCGTCCTACGACAAGCCCTTTCACCAGTTTGGGCCACCACACCGCAATTCCGTTTTCACTAAACACTTTATTTCTCCAAATGAATATCCAAGATAGCCATCCCTCATAATGGATTCCAATCCCTTCGTTTAACAGTTCCTCGTCTCCAACAGAAATATGTTTACAGCCTGCGCTCTTTAATACGTTTGCGTAGCTCATTGTCTGCAATTCCGAAATTAGTACAGCAGTAGATTTGCGGCGATGTAGCATCTTAAGGAAACCATCCTTCTCACCAGCCACAAAGTAATCGCGCCAGCAGTATTTGAATGCATCCGTCAACCACATATTCATTGCGTAATCAATTGTCCATCCGGGATTTCGGCACGGTGAATTGGATGAGTTGACCAAAGCGATAGTCAAATTTACATTAACCTTGGTTTGGTTATATATGAGGTCAAGTTCATACTTAATGCTATTATTTTTGCTTCCCTTGATCGTCTTTGAGAAGTTCATAATCTTAAGTCTTTCCTTGACCCGTTTATGAACCTCAGATTCTAGTTTCCTGTCAAATGGGTAACATCCGTCCTTCGCTAGATTATCTCTTGGGCTGCTATACACTTTAAGTTGATGCTGAGTGTAAGTATATTTGCATACATCGGCATGCTTTCGTGGTCCCCAATCGGCAATTATTCCAGTATAAATCTGGAAGCCGTCTCGAACCAGTTCCGAAAATAATTTATAAGGAATGGTGGTCAACGGGAGTACCATTCGGTAAACATTGTCGTTTTTGTAAGCATTACTTAGAACAATTGCAGAAAGCAGAAATGGCCCGACAATGTATCGGAGATGTTGCTGTTTCAAGATCCGACCAGAAAAAGGATCCCCTTGTTCCACAAATACCTTCACGGATGACACTATCAAGCTGACATATCTTAGCTTGTTCACTCCAAGAAGTGTGATTGACGCAGGTACAACGAATACAATTAGCAACAAAATCCATGCCCACACCTCCAACTCATATGCAGAAACAAGTTCCCTAAATGCTAGCACTTGAGCCGTTTTGTGGGAACAAGTAACGAATTTCAGTGAGCTCACAGGATTCTCAAACATTTGTCCAGAAACAAAGTGAATCCGAAATCCATAGTAAGGAACCGTTTCAAATTTAACTGGCCTTTCATAATCTGCTTCCTCGGTTCGATAATTTCGCCTGAGGGTACGGCATCGTCTCTTCCAATGCTCCGCATCCTCGTTTCCCATACCGCTACCTACAGAGTGATTTCCGAAAAGCGTTTGCAATATGTCGACGTAGCCTGCCATCAATTGTTGCTCCAGGGTGAGATGCTTCCCGACGCCCCACACGTTTCCATTGTCACAAGCGAATGCCTCAGTCGTCATTGACGAGAGTCCGCCCTTGTTTTGCGCCCACATCGGTATGTAGTCATTTCTTGCCACGGCCTTGTAATTATTTGTTGTGAACTTTTCCAACAAAATAAAGTTGACATAGTGACGATGATGATGAACGTTTTCGACTTTCTCGCAATGCAAGCACACATCTACTCGATATATGTCATCCACATATCGGCGCTCCATTGTTGACCACAATTCCTGTTTTGATTGCGCGGCGTTTATTAGAAAGAACATGTCACTTGTCACTTTCGGCTTGCTTGGTAAATCATACAAAAAACCTTTTGTTTCAAATTTTTCCAATAAGGAAAATCTGAAGAAATGTCTGAGCGCAATTTCAACTTCTGTACTGCTAGGTTTGTGCTTGAGTACGACAACATTCCACGCTGGCTGAGTTGGTAGTATTGCTAGAAACTGAGGCTCGATTTGGTCTTTCACAAGCTTTAAAGATGATTCATCTGTTAGTGGTTCGTAGGTGAAAATACTTGACGGGAATCGATAGTTGTTCAAAAGGATATGTTTTCTGTATGGGAATCTCCTATGCCATTGATCCGTAATCAATAATTTATTCGGAACAAAAATGCTCAGCTGTACAACTCGTCGCCATGGCTTCACCGCGATGGAATACTTGAACAATTGTAGATACATGCAGTATCCATGGGGCATCTGAATTGCCGGATGCGGGACGCGTATGTAATTAAGATAAGACGATAGAGCGCATTCATGTCCTGACGTCAGGATTTGTGGCAGCTTTACATCCTTTGGCGTCATCACCAGATGAATGCTTTGGCCTGCTTGCGATCTGAAGACTAGAAGTGAAGTTCCCGGTCTTGAAATGATAATGGGAAATGATAGCGGACCAAAGTTTATCCCCTCGTAGTTTGTCAAATGAACAAGGTAATTGGATATTTCCTTCCCGAAAGTGTTTAATAGTTTTGAATCCAACCCGTATAGGTCTGTAGCTGGAGTGGTCTCCTTATGCCTAAAAATTTGAGAAAACATTTGGTCCTTCAGTGGATATCTCAGTTTGCTGTACAGGAAAGACAGGGACCCTGTGAACAATTTTCCTGACATGACGGATTGCCCGACGACTGGACAGGTAAAAAGTGACAAGTATATTAACCGGTAAGTTATGATTGATATTGCCATTTTGGCAGATTTTCAACAATTGGCTCGGTAGATAAGTAGAATCTCAGTGTCTGTGATGAGGTTAATCTTGAACGCTTAAGCTGCTACTGGCGCAATCTGAAATAGTCCAATCAGAAATATACCATTTTTGCAACTTAGGTTTCCAAAAAAGTAATTTCGTTCCAATTAAAACTTCGCTTAGAATATTAACTATGGAGCGGATATGGTTCTAGAGATATAGTAATGTGGGCCATGACAGAATCAAATATGCAAATTGGCTTTTCCAGCAGTTAGCAGCAGCAGTTTTTGTATGAAATATATGGGCAGCACAGAACTATATTACAAATAACTACCTTTAGAAAATCACTTTTGTCCGCATACATACATACATATGCCAAATGTATTATGGTTATAAACTATTTATTACAGTTACATCCAAGAAGAAGACGTGTATGTTCTTAATATTTTGCAAATTCAATTAACCTTACTTGGACGATCGTCGATCGGTTTGACACGAACATAGCTGAGCGTAATAGTACAAGAGAGAACTATTCCACGAAGTAAATTGATTTTTGAAACTCTAATTTAAAAAAAATAATCGGATGTCATAATCGTTACAAATTAAAAGTTCGGGTCCTAGTATATTAATTAATTTTAGTACGTCCAGCTAATATTCGTCAATGTTAATCTTTATACCTGTAGAACTTACTTTAGGTGCACTACCAACTTATAATATATTGCAGGAGGAACATCTGATGCTTCCTTTGGGTGCATTCAAGTTGTTCCAGACTGTGAACATAAAATGTGCAATGGAAATGCCTCGTTTTCATGTACCTACTATTGTCGCATGTTCTACCTACGCACATAAATACTAATTGTGTGTAAATTACAACTACTCTTTGACTACATAAATATTTCAAATACGTATAAGGATACGTATTCCAACAAAATAATAAGTCTCTACAGGAGCCTTACATCAAGTATTCGATCGATAATTAAAGTAATTTTACACCATCGAATTTAATTTAATAGCAGTTTCAGAAGTTTGTTCTTAGGCAACATTTTGACTTCTCTTCGGCAAAATATAATTTACATTTATTACGCTATATAAAACAATTACATACAATTAACGGCCCGCATCCTTTATGCAGGAATAATTTATTTAACCGACAGATAGCTATACAAAATAAATATTGATAACAAACGTTATTTTTTTAAAATATAAAGTAAAAGTCGTGTACTAGTAAAACCGGTAAGTTAACCAGCTAACCTCATGTTGGAATGCTAGGGATGGAAATCATGCGAAAAATGTATATGTAAAAACCGCTGTTTCTATATTTGCTTTAATATTGCTGAACTTGAATCAGCTAGAAAGTCTGATAGAAGAAATACAACAGAACTTGAAATACTACTTGACTTTTTTGTGGGTACTCCCTCGGTCCAATTGCGTGACGCTGTTATATCCTGTGGAATATTCCAATTGGGTTCGGAAAACCGTTTATGCAGATTAATGACTGAGCTCATTGGAAGTTGGGATAATGCAACACATAATAATACGCAAACGGTAGCGTGTTAAATTATTTAATTGACACCTCACCAATTATTTGAACTTACTACATTCTACTAGTCAGCTCATGCCGTGATAAGGGATCCGTGAAATTAGATGGTTGTTGAAAAGGGATAGTACTCATGTAACTTAAGTTCCGGAATGAAGTCGAAATGAATTACGAAAAGTAATGAGAAATATGTAATATGACTTCAGGAAACAATTCAGGCAGAGAAATCTTATTGAATCTCCTTTGCCCTTGTAAGGTGAAGGTATACGTAGATCGTATTCATGTTCTTCGACACAACGTTTCAACTCAGTTCGTACATAAATATATAATCCATTTTAAATACTCAAATGTGAGTACGCATTATGTATCCTATCGGAGATATTAAATTAGTATTAAACTCTGTTGATGCGGTCGACAAAAGTTTTCATCTCATAAATATTTTGAGCCGAGGGAAAGCATATGCCTTTATTTGACTTGGAATGATTTTACTTTTCAGGCCAAAATTGCATAAAAATCCGTGAGCCGGAGGATAACACATTCCAATAAAATCACTCGGAAGGTTTATATAACTGAAAAAATGTAAATTTAGTAATTGAAGAAATGATTGACCAAGTGAAGTCTAACAGGTAATATTCTTTTTCATGCTCAAAGCTAGGTCAGGTGGAAGCATTTTCAATGAACGTTTTACATGATGTTATGTGACGTTTACCGCAGTCTTTGATTCATTCTATATAGAAAGAGCAATTTTATACCGTAATATTGTCATGGAGCTCAATCACCACACAAATGTTTCAATTATCTGTCGCATTGTATTGGAGTTCTCAATAATTTAACCATGATGAATTAGGACAAGTTGCTAGTATTTACCGTAATGCAGGCTTTGGACAGTAATGAATGGATGCTTGTGTTAATTAAAAATATCCAACATTATTTGCGTGTATACCTGTAAGTCTATCAACAGCTCTAATTTACCACATGTTTTATCCATTGTGTCGCTTGTACTTATTTAATTATTTAGTACACCATGTATAGTGACATATCTGCCGTCTTTGTACTTTTAATTTTATAACTGTAATGCGTTTATAGTTATCTGATCTCACTGCAAGTGAGATTGCAGGGAAACATGTATTTTGTCATTTTATTCAAGGCATGGCCCTGGTAAATAAAATAAATTATTGCATTATCTCGTTTGTTTATTTAAATATCTATGTAATGGTACCGTGTACGTACTTCACATATGAAGGAAAGCTATAGCAACATAAAATAATTTGAGTAAAAGAATATAACACTAAAGAAACGATGAGAGATAATTATGTATAAAATGTCCAATAGAGAGTTTTGGGCATCAACAATAGTCACACTGCATACCAACGCATACGAAATCATACAGCGTGTATTTCTGAAAAATAACAAAAATGAATCCGCCAAATTAATTTGATTTGATGACATTACCAGAGAGTTTAGAAGCATGTGCGAAAGAAAAATAATATGCTGTTTCATGACGCGGTCTACCGAAAAGTGGTTATTTAGGGTCTCCAGCATCTTCTCCACTACAACAGCCTTCTTTTCAGCAAATTCACGATCAATTCCATCTTTTATGTTGGCATTGAACTCGTTCCAGTTGACACGCTTTCCTCCAATTCGAAATGCGTTCCCAAGGTGAATGGACACAGAATCAAACTTCCAGGTTTCAAGTTCAAGAGAGCGAAACGAAATTTTGTTTCCCACGGGACTTATGTAAATGGAGGCATTTCCCTTTGCACGGAATCCTTCAAGTGCAAACGTTGCTACTCCGTTACCCCTAAATTCGCCAGACGGAATAAGGTCCTCGCTGAACGGAGAAGCGTCGACAACGCCTGATGCGTGGTAAATGGCTCTACCTGAAACATGGCCAATGTTGACGTCAAAAGTTACAGTGAGGTAAACAGCGTTTAAGTACAAAGAGTAATGGTAAGTGGACAGGCCATCAATGACAACGTTCCTGAATATTGTGATAAATATCAATGTAAAATCACAATGGTTTATATTTAGCGCCGAAAATTTATAGTTGTGAGCAATGTACCTGGCCGTACTTCCGAGGTTGACGTTGTAAAATGGCAGGTGAGTTATGTTGATGGCCATCTGTCCGTCGGAGAGTAATGGATCGTCGACGGCTATGAAAGGAATAAAATATGTTTAAATTCTAGTTGCGTACCTTAAAATTGGTTAACGTTGTTTTATGTAAGCAAATGCTTATTTACGGCAAACTGGTCCTTCCGCAAGTACATCAGTTTGCAATACATTTCTGCTCAAACACGAAGAAATTAAAGTGAAGACAATAAATATGACTTTCATCGCGAA
This sequence comes from Sinella curviseta, assembly GCA_004115045.4. Lineage (NCBI taxonomy): Eukaryota > Metazoa > Arthropoda > Collembola > Entomobryomorpha > Entomobryidae > Sinella > Sinella curviseta. The sequence continues at coordinate 26,312,587 of CM023200.3, read as the reverse complement.
GTGTATTTGTGATGTGGTTCTTTGTGCATTTTGCCGAGACGATATAAGGTACTAGCTACAACTGACTGCTATCAAGAAAGTATATTGAGTTTTATATAACATATTATTTCTAATGTATTATCATAATAATTATGACAATGATAGATTATTTCTTGTGCGCCGTTTGTTATCGCGTGGTGTTATGTAAGACACATAAATGTCGTGACTTCATTTCAAGTATGTCATGCATTGGATTTCCCCTGGCACCGTAAACACCACAAGTGCTCGGTCACGTAGCACGAATATTCATTTTGAGGCACTCGAGTTCTCCCTGGGAATGATAGTAATCAAATACACGTTGCATAATACTTGGAATCGATGTATGTCCATACTACTCTATTTGGCAGCAGCATGAACTGATAACCATGAATGCATAACAAGCACAAAGTTCGGTGGATCATTTTGCGCTACACTTGATAACATGCCGTGTATTTCATATATATAGGTATGCATAAGCAATAAGATACTATGTCGATTTTAAGTAATGAGATTACGGCGAAACCGGAATTTTTCAATTTCTTAATTTATTAGTTTGCGCATTGTAGAAATATTCTACCAGAAGAATAATTTTATGAATTACCTATGAACCTATTATTACAAATTGGATAACATTTATCGCAGCTTGGTTCACATATAAGACAAATAATTTATTTCCCGGATTCAATCAATTACCGGAACGTATTTTACCCTAACAATTACTTGAACAACATATGTATAAAGTACAATTATTTGGTGTCCTGCATCAATACCTTAATAACGTCGGTCAGATTGAACTTTCTTGCGGCGTACGTAAATTCAATAAGGTAATCGGGATCACTCCAGCCGGTCTGTAACTTTCCGTTGTAAATATACTGAAGCACGATGGAAATGATTCTTCCATTAATATCATCCGGATTAATTCTTTTGTACTTCGCGTTTGGGTCCGTGGTCCCGGAATGAAGCGTCAACTCGAAAGCGGGACATAGAGCTAAACCCTTTTAAATCAATTAATTAGTACCTCCATTGCGAGGAAATTTCAATCAATCATGTTGCGCAAAATTACCCTTAAGAAGAACATAGTGTGCTGTCAGTGGTTTCCCGTCACTTCACATAAATTTTACATCCGCTGATGATGAATCCGCGAGTAACTTTACCAGCTTCCTTTGTAATGCAGTCACCGATTTGCTTTCAGAGCCGCACTGGAGGTGGTTTGTGACGCCTACTGGAAAGCCTGAAGTACAGTCATTTTAATCTTGAATGTCAGGGAACCGCCTGTGTCGACAAATGCATCCCAGACAATTTCCGCTCCATTGAATTTCATTTGCCCATAGTGAAATTCTTCGTCCTTCCTTAGAGGTTTTTGTAGCTACAAACACGTTGTGATGACGCTACTTTAAAATTCATGATTCGTGGCGTCAATAAATTTTGACCTACCTCCGTTGCCAAATGTGTCCTACCCTCTGGTTTCAGTAGATCTAAATTGACCTTGCAGGAGGCACTTGCAACTTGTGTGCCAACCCGTTAACTCAAGTAATTTCCAATATTCCAATTAATTAGACTAGAAAACCAGCTTAGGCTGATGAATGAACTTCTTGGAAGTTGGGATAATGCAACACATAGTAATACAAGAACGGTGGCGTGTTACGTTATTTAATTACCACCTCACCAATTATTTAAGCTTATTACATTCTGCTAGATAGCGCATGCCGTGCTGAGCGATCCGTCAAATTTGATGGTTGCTGACAAAGGGGTAGTATTCATGTAACATACCTGTAACATGTGACAGGAATGAAGTCGGAATGATTTATGTAAAGTAATGTGTAATATTTTAGTATGTCTTTTCCACAGCTTGATGTAAAACAGCTTGGAAGTACAACAAGTTCTCCGAAACAACGCTTCAAGAAAATGTATACGTAAATATAGAATCAATGTTAACTACTCAAATACAAGTTTGAAGTTTGCATTATTTATCGTATCGGAACTATTAATTTGGTATAAAATTTTATTGATGTGGTGCCAGTGGTGCATGCGTGTTCGGTTCAGATTACAAAGTTTTGTTTACAAATGACATGGATTACAAAGTCACTTATTACAAAACAAAATGACATATTTTACTAATTTTATTTTTCAGGTGGTAGACATGATATCCAGCCAAAACAGTCCGGCATAACTATATTTTGAATTGGACAACAAATTGTACCCTCCTGTGCACACTATTATTTGTTCTTGGTATTCATGAATCTGTCGTAACAGTTCCAGAACTTAATAGGAGATGATACCCCATGTATCCCATATATAATTTGCATACAAAATCAATGATTTCAAGAAGTTGTTAGCAGTGACCATAAAAACTTTTGACCTCCATGAACCTCAAAAACATATATGCTTGTGGTCTTTATATATTGCTGTCATGTATTCATATATTCATTAGTACCAACATCATGGAATTTGTGGCAAAATCTAATGTGGTAAATGGAAGTTTCCACAAATATTTTAACCACATGCATTTCTCTTTCTTAATGGCTTTGTAATGATTTCACTGTTGAGGCCGAAATTGCATCCAGCATCCGTGAGTAGGAGGATAATGCATTGCAATCAAATCACTTAAAGATTACATTACTGAACAAAATGTAAATGCCGAAAATCTGGAAATGCTTGAACAAGTGAAGTCTAAACTGTAATATTCATTTTCATAAACCATGTAAGTACATGTATAAATATGCGCATTTCATTCGTTGTTACTGGTTTCACGAAGTTTATCGCAGTTTTGTACTCATTGTACGAAAATTTACATATTTCTATTTTAATATAGTCATCGAGCTCTATTTCCACACAACTATTTCAATTCTCAATGACTAAAATATGCGCTTCATGCTGCAAGTTATCACCGAACCCGAAGCTGTTTATTATTATTTAATATAATGTAAATTCGTGCGATGTGCTTTCCACTTTACTTGGCTTCGCAAAAAGTTTACTGCCGTGCGCCACACATGGAAACCAATTATTTCATCATTAATTGGGACAAGTTGCGAGTATGTGCGATTATACGGAATTTTGTCTGAAATTAATAGATACTTATGCTAATTAAAACTACCCATTCGAAATTATTTATGGACCTGTGAAACAACCAAAAACTACTCTATTACCACAATGCGTTAGCAGTGGCGCTGTGAGTAGAAATTTTGCCGTCCAGCGCACCTTATATACCAAGTTACATGAACATGTGCTTGCCAATTTCATTTAATGAGCTTAATATCTATAATGGATTTACCTTTATCTACTCCAACTGCAAATGTAGTGGCATACATACATGTTCATATTTGGCATTTTAATCAAAAGATAGCAAAGCCAACTAAAATTATTTTATTTCATTATATCATTTGTATATTTAAATTTGTAACGGTGCCATGTAAACATACCAAATTTATGCGAAAGCTATTATCGCATAAAATGATTTCAGTGAAAGTATCTAACACCAGAGAAAAGTACCGAGACGAAAAAGTGCTTAATGTGCCAAATATATAATTTGGTGCATCAGCAAGAGTAACACTGCATAATAACGCATAAGAAATCTGCAAGCGTGTACCTATGCTCCTGCAAATTAACAAAACAACAAAGAGTTAAATTAATTGGATTGGTACCATTACAAGGAAATTTAGAAACATGTACGAAGGTACATAAATATGTAAATTTCATGACGTGCTATACCGAAATGTGGTTATTGATCGTCTCCCGCATCTTCTGCACTACTTCAGTCTCTTTCTCGGCAAATTCACGGTCAATTCCATCCTTGATATTGGCATTGAACTCGTTCCAGTTGACATGTCTACCTCCAATGCGAAATTCATTTCCAAGGTTAACGGAGAGAGAGTCAAATTTCCACATTTCAAGTTCAATAGAGCGAAACAAAAACCTTGGGAGGAGAAATATGTCAATGGTGAGATTTCCCTTTGCACGAAATCCTTCAAGTGCAAACGTTGCCTCTCCGTTACCCCTAAATTGCCCAGAGGGAATCAGGGCGTCGCTGAATGGAGAAGCGTCGAGGTTGCCAGAAGCGTGATAAATGGCTCTCCCTGAGACATGCCAATGCCAATGCTGACGTCAAAAGTTGTTCTGAGGGTGATAGCGTTGTGCTCCATCGTGTAACGGAAAGTGGACAGGCCATCAATGACAACATTCCTGTATATCGTTAAAAAATATTAATTTAAAATCAAATGGGGTTGTTTTTGGTGTCGCAAATATTTGGTCGCGATGAGCGGACCTTGCCGTACTGCCTAGGTTGACCTCAAAAAATGGTAAGCGGGTTATATTGATGGCGGTTGGGCCGTCGGAGATTAAAGGATCGTCGATGGCTAAGAAACAAACAAAATTTCACTTTTTTACGTTGTGCACCTAGGATAATAATAAAGGTTGTTTCATGTAAACAGACGTTTATTTACGGCAGATTGGCCCTTCGGAATGTACATCATTTTGCAAAATATTCCTGCTCAAACACGCAGAAATTAACGTGCAAACAATAAAGATGACTTTCATGGCGAATTTATTTGTGATTTGGATTTTTGTGTGTTTTAAGGAGACGACAAAAGGTTCTAGCTACAACTGAGTGGCATCCAGAATTCACATTGAGTTTTATGTAATGTATTATCTCTAATATATTGTCATTAAATTATGGCATTGGCTGTTGATTATTTGTGCGCTGTTTGATATTGCATAATGTTATGTAAGAGACAAATATTGCTTTTTTATTCCAAACATGTTATGCCATGGTTTTCCCCAGGCACCGTAAATACCTCAAGTGCTCGTTGCGGTAACCGGAATAATCATTTTGCAGCTAGATAGATAGATAGATAGTGGTTTTATTATAGTGTTTTGAAGGTTCAGTACTTACATGAACTGCTTTTAAACCCTAACACAATGTAGTAATACCAATTAAAATATAACAACAATAAGTGGATTTACAAACTACCGTCTATAATTAATTGAACATGACCGGTCCATACTCCAAAACCATTTTTGCAGCACTCGAATTCACTGTGGGAATGATATTAATGAATTACCCTTTTGTCATAACAAAAAGTTAATATGAAATGGATTTGATAAGGAATGAAGTTAAGTCGTACTTGTAACTGATTTTGGTCATATATACTATACATTGGTCATTGGCACAAAGTGAGAATGATGAATGCATAACATCATTTGGTATATAATTTTCAATTAAACTTTAGTGTCGTCAAGTATCGTACCACGTATGCGTAAGCAATGATCAAAATTCGACGCAACTAGATATGATTATTTTCATTGACGAGATAGCGAAGAAACCATAACCTAATCACCGTCACAATTTATCATGCCCACCATTTCATGAAAATTCCACCAGATACATAATGAACCATTTTATGAAATTAAAATACAAACCAACAAAAAATAGTTTTTTATCACAACAAGGGTAAGATTTAACAGAGTTAATTTTCCTTGCTTTATTCAATTCAGCCATAAATTTCAGCGAACAACATACAAAACAAAATAATCGTTTGCTGTCATGTTTCAAACCCTCAATAAGGTCAGTAAGTTTGAACTTTCCTGCGGGGTACGTAAATTCGATAAGGTTATCAGGAAGTTTCCAACTTCTCTGTAATTTTCCGGTATAAATATAATGAAGCACAACGGACATATTTCTTCCATTAATGTCATCCAGATTGATTATCTTGTACTTGTCGATACAAGTTTTCATATCATAAATATTTTGAGACGAGGGAAAGCATATGCATTTCCCTGACTTAATGGCTAAGCTATGATTTTACTTGTCAGGTCAAAATTACATGACACCCCGTGAGCAGGAGGATAAATGCATTCCAATAAAAGCACTCGGGAGTTTTACATAACTGGAAATATGTAAATTTAGAAAATCTAGAAATGATTAATCTAGGGAAGTGTAACAGGTAATATTATTTTTCATGATCCATCATTGTATAGATCAGGTGGAAATATTTGCATTGAATTCTTTGTATACAACTTTAATGACCTTTACCTCAGTTTTTGATTAATTCTATAAAATAGGAGCAAATGTATGCCTTAATATTGTCACTGCGCTCAATAACAACACAAATGTTTCAATTCTCAATCACATTTTCTTGGGCTTCTCAATAATTTTATCATCATTAACTATGACAAGTTGCGAGTATTTACGGTTTTGAAGGATTTGGGCAGAGATGAATGGATACTTATGTTAATTGAAAATAACGAAAGTTATTTGAGTATAGGCCTATAAATCAATCAACAACTCTACTAATTGACCACATAAATTTTATCAATGGTGTTGTTGGTACTAATTTCACTATCCATCACATCATATATAGGAGCATGTCGTCTCTCTACTCTTAATCTGTCAGCTATAATGCGTTTACAGATATCTGATCTCACTACAAGTGAGACTGCATTCAAACGTGTTTCTGTTTTGCCATTTTATTCAAGACATTGCCCAGTTAAATAAAATGATTTTATTGCACTATTCCGTTTGTTTATTTAAATTTGTTAGTAACGGTACCATGTACACACCCTGCATATGATCAAAAGCTATAGTAACATAAATTGATTCCAGTAAAAGTATCTAACATTAAAGAAACGATGAGACATAATTATGTATAATATGCCAAATAGAGAGTTTGGAGCATCAACAATAGTCACACTGCATACCGACGCATAAGAAATCATCTAGCGTGAACTTCTGAAAAACAACAAAAATGAATCCGCCAAATTAATTTGATTTGATGACATTACCAGAGAATTTAGAAGCATTTGCGAAAGAAACATAATGTGTTATTTGGTGACGTGGTCTACCGAAAAGTGGTTATTTAAAGTCTCTCGCATCTTCTCCACTACATCAACCTTCTTCTCAGCAAATTCGCGATCAATCCCATCCTTTATGTTGGCATTGAACTCGTTCCAGTAGACACGTTTACCCCCAATGCGAAATGCGTTTCCAAGGTGAACGGAGAGGGAATCAAACTTCAAGGTTTCTAGTTCAAGAGAGCGAAACGAAATTTTGTTTGGCAAGAGCCTTCCGTCAATGGAGGCATTTCCCTTTGCACGGAATCCTTCAAGTGAAAACCTTGCTACTCCGTTACCACTAAACTCGCCAGACGGAATAAGGTCGTTGCTGAACGGAGAAGCGTCGACAACGCCAGATGCGTGGTAAATGGCTCTACCTGAAACATGATCAATTTTGACGTCAAAAGTTGCAGTGAGGGTAAGAACGTGGATATCCAAGGAGTAACGGTAAGTGGACAGACCATCAATGACAACGTTCCTGAGTATTGTGAACAAATAGTAATTTGAAGTAAGTAACAGTTGTTTGTTTTTGCTGTAGCAAATATAAAGTTGTGAGCAGCGTACCTGGCCGTACTGCCGAGGTCGACCTTAAAAAATGGCAACTGGGTTATGTTGATGGCCGTTTGTCGGTCGGAGAGTAATGGATCGTCGATGGCTGGGAAACGAACATGATCTCGGTTTAAAATAGCATTTTGTTCCTATAAAAGTTGCAAAGGCTGCTTTATGTAAAGAAATGTGTACTTACGGCAGACTGGTCCTTCACCAAGTACATCATTTTGCAATACATTTCTGCTCAAACACGCAGAAATTAAAGTGAAAAAAATATATGTGACTTTCATAGCAAAGTTTAATGGCTATGTGGTTCTTTTTGTATATTAAGGAGACGATATAAGGTACGAGCTACAACTGAGTGCTAGCAAGAAATGACACTCAGTTTTGTATGTGTTATCTCTAATGTATTACAAATTCTCTCTCTATCATATTATTTATGACATTGGCTATTTTTTGCGCTGTTTGTTAACTCGTAATGTTAAATAAAACACATAAGTGTTCTGATTTCATTCCAATCATGTCACGCGTTGTTTTCCCCAGGAACCGATATCACAACAAGTGCTCGCCCAAGTTGCATCAATGTCCATTTTGTGGCACTCGAATTCTTTGCGGGAATAAAATTAATCAGTTACGCGTTGGTTCGAAAAACAAGTTAATATGATATGGATTAGATAGGGATATAAGTTACTTAGTACCTGGAACTGATTTCGGTCGTGCATAATATGAATTTTTCAGTGGCAAATAACACATTGTTTATGAATATCATTTTCTATTAAATTTTACAAACATGAAACGTCTTATTATGCATGCATAATCAATGATAATTATACTCGACGCAACAAGATATGATTATCTTCATTGATGAGATTGACGTGAAACCAAACTATTATCACTGTCACAATTTATCATATACTACATTGAATGATAATTCTACCAGATACAAAATAAACAATTATATGAAATAATATTGAAACCCAAAAATTAGTGTTTATGTATTGACCAATACTGATCGTGACCAGGGTGATATTTAACACATCTAACGTTCCTGGCATTAGTCAATTATGGGGACATAATTTAGTCATCAATTTCATCGACCAACATGCAAATCAAAATCATTGTTTGCTGCCCTGCTTCATGACCTCAATAACATAAGTGGCTTGAACTTACCTGCGGCGTAAGTAAATTTCATTAGGTTATCACTGATAACTTATCAGGAGAATTCTAACCGGTCTGTAATTTTCCGGTGTAGCTCTGAATGAAGCTCGATATAAATGGTCTTTCCATTTATGTCATCCAGGTTGACTAATTGGTACTTGGACTTTGGATTCGCGGTCCCTCAATGAAGCGTCAACTCGAAAGCGGGACATTTCGCAAAAATATTTCGCATCAATTCGGTTAGTACTTCGAATATATATTCGTATATATAATTGAAAATATATTCGTTTAATCAGAATTACTCTGAAGAAGAACAGAGTGTGCTGTCAGTTCGATTCCGTCACTGCATATAAATTTTACATCTGCTGATGATGAATCCGCGACTAATTTTGCCAGCTTGCTCTGCAGTGTTGTCACCGATTTGCACTGAAAGTCATTATGTCGAAACGGAACTTGTTTGCCAGGTGATGAATTTTCCAGAGATTGGAAGACTCTCATTTTAATTTTAAATATTGATGTGCCAATTTTACCGATACACGGATGCCAAGCGCTCTCATCTCCAATGAAAGCCATTTGACCGTATTGAAATTTCCCGTCCATCTTCATCTTCTTTCCCGTTTTTCTGTTGCTAAAAACGCATTGTGATGATTCCGCATCCTTCTGAATCTATGAAAATTCGGTATTGAATTTGGGGCTCCGGCGCCAAACTCCAGGGGTACGAAGGGGGTAAGGTTCCCCATGCAACGTTACGGGGAAAATTTTTTTACGGCTTATCTGATAGAGAAATTTATACTGATCATTTTCTGTCATGATATCTTTGGTCAATTCGACCAACTTTCGGAGTGGTGGCTCCATGACGCTCAGAGTCAGGGATAATACATTCCCATAATATAATATCACACTGGAGGCATACATAACTGAACAAAGTGCAAATGTAAAACATCAAGAAATGATTGATCAAGTGAAGTCTAGCAAATAATATTCATTTTAATGATCCCCGCAAAACAGGTGGAAATATGCGCACCGCATTCGTTGTTACTGGTATCATGAACTTGTCGCGACGGGAGTAATAGTCATGTAAATTTAACACTGAACTCTAAGCTGTTAATTCATATTTAATGTCACTTAAACTCGCACTAGTTTCTTTCCACTTCGTTAATCTTTAAAAGGTTTCTCGCCGTGCCCCATACATGGAGGAATTCACCGAAACATGAATAATTGTTTCTCCATTCAGTACAACACGTTGCCAATACTTACGGTTATGCAGAATTTGGCCATACATTGACAGAAACTTGTGCTAATTAAAAATATCTGAATTATTTATGCATGAACCTGTTAATCAATCAAAAACTACTCGATTTATCACATAATGCGTTACCAGTGGTGTTGCAAGTACTAATGTAACCGTCCAGTACACCCTATGTAGGTACATGTGTTTGTGCATTTTATTTGATGCGATTAATAACTGCAATGTATTTACTGTTATCTGCTCCCGCTGCAAGTGAGGTGCCATAAATAAAGGTTCCGGTTTTGCCATTTTATTCAAAACATAGCCAAACCAAGTAAAATAGTTTACTGCATTATCTCAATTGTTTATTTTAATGTGTAACGCTGCCATGTAAGCTCGCCTCATATGAGCTAATAATATCATCACATAATATGATTAATCTAGCACCACAGGGAAGTAGAGCGACAGAAGGTATATAATATGCAAAATGGAGACATTGGTGCGTCAGCAATTGTCACACTCCGTAATAAGGCATAAGAAATCTGCTAGCGTGTATTTCTGCAACTTAATAAAAATCAAAGAGCCAAATTAATTTGATTGATACCATTACACGAAAATTTAGAAACACGTACGAAAGAAAACTAATGTGTAATTTCAAGACGTGTTATACCAAAAAGTGGTTATTGGTCGTATCCAAGATCTTTTTCACTACTTCGGCCTCTTTTTCTGTAAATTCACGATCAATTCCATCTTTTATATTGGAATTGAACTCGTTCCAGTTGACACGTTTACCTCCAATGCGAAATGCATTTCCAAGGTGAACGGAGAGAGAGTCAAATTTCCACATTTCAAGTTCAAGAGACCGAAATGTAAGCCTGTTCACCAATTGATTTACGTAAACGGAGATATTTCCCTTAGCGCGGAATCCTTCAAGTGCAAACGTTGCCACTCCGTTACCCGTAAAATCGCCAGATGGAATCAGATCGTCGCTGAACGGCGAAGCGTCGAGGTTCCCGGAAGCATGATAGAGGGCTCTACCTGAAACCTGACCAATGTTGATGTCAAATGTTGATCTGAGGGTAATAAAGTTGACGTCCAGCGTGTAATGGAAAGTGGACAGGCCATCAATGACAACGTTCCTGAATATTGTTAAAAATATAAATCAAAGAGGTTCATTTCCGCTGCCGCGAATATTTAATTGTGATGGTCGTACCTGGCCGTACTCCCAAGGTTGACCTCAAGCAATGGCAAGAGGGTTATGTTAATAGCGGTTTGTCCGTCGGATAGTAATGGATCGTCAATGGCTAAGGAACGAACATAGTCTTGGTTTAAATTGACAATACATGCCTTGAAAATAAGTAAAGGTTTTTTATGTAAGCAAATGTTTATTTACGGCAGTTTGGCCCTTCGGAATGTACATCATTTTGCAATACGCTTCTGCCCAAACACGCAGATATTAAAGCGCAAACAGTTAATATGACTTTCATCGCGATGCTTATTTGTGATGTGGTTACTTAAGGAGACGACATAAGGTTCTAGGTACAACTGAGTGGCATCCAGATCTCACATTCATTTTTATGTTATATACTATCTCTAATATATTGTCATCATAACTATGACACTGGCTGTTTATTTTTTGTGCGCAGTTTGCTATCGCATAATGTTATGTAAGACACAAAAATTGTGATTTCATTCCAAATATGTCATGCTCTGGTTTTCCCCAGGCGCCGTAAATACCTCAAGTGCTCGTTGAGGTAACCGGAATAATCATTTGAAGCACTCGAATTCACTTTGAGAATGATATTAATGAGTTACCCTTTGGTCATAACAAAAAGTTAATATGAAATTGGTTTGATAATGAATGAAGTAGCTTCGTACTTGTAACTGATTTCGGTCATATATACTATACATTTGTCGTTGGCACAAAGTGAGAATGATGAATGCATAACATCATTTGGTCCATTATTTTCAATTACATTTTAGTACGTGAACTATTTTGCCACGTATGCGTAAGCAATGATAAAATTAGACGCAACTAGATATGAATACTTTCATTGACGAGATAGCGGTGAAACCAAAATCTTATCACCTTCACACTTTATCATACCCACCATTTGATGAAAATTCCACCGGATACATAATGAATCATTTTATGAAATTAAAATACAAATCCCCAAACATTGTTTTTTATATATTAAAAAATACTTATCACGACCAGGGTAATATTTAGCATTAATATTTTTACTTGCTTTACTCGATTCAGCCATAAATTTCATCGAACAGCTAACAAAACAAAATAATCCTTTACTGCCCGGCATCAAAACCTCAATAACGTCAGTGAGTTTAAACTTTCCTGCGGCGTATGCAAATTCGATTAGGTTAGCAGGATCATTTCAACCTGTCTGTAACTTTACGGAGTAAATATAATGAAGCAGAAAGGACATCGTTCTTCCATTAGTGTCATCCAGGTTGATTGACATGTACTTGGATCCATGGTCCCTGAACGAAGCGTCGACTCGAATGCGGGACATAGTATAGTGCTAATGCAGTTTACATAAACTCAGTAATACTGTCAATTCGAATGTAATGTGTTTAGGCAGAATTAACATTAAGAGGAACTGACAAGGGAAGGTTCAGATCGAAGACGCCCATTTCGGCTTCTTACTATGCCTATTTTGTCGAGTTTTTTTCGCTCTTTCAGATACAACTTTGATTTTTCCCGAATGCGCAAAGTGGTTAGCACAGTAGATCGTTACTAGTTGTCAAAATGATCTTCACAGCAAAATGCCGTTCTAGTAATGCTTCGAAAGGACTCTTACGTAGCCATTGAATAAGGCATGTTAAATGCATGTTTTTAATGTTTGTCTTTTTTAAAGCGTCGACGGCAATTTTAAAAATAATATACGTTTTTACCATTAGAAAAAAACAGACAAAAGTTAATTAAAATGACGATTCCGTTCTAGCAAGCACTTTCGCGCATATCGTGTTTTATTGACTTTTGCCTACTGTTTTTATAATGGTAAAAACGTATATTGCATATTTTTAAAATGGCCATCGAGGCTTTTAAAAACGAAAACATTTAAAAACATGCATGTAATAGGCTTTACATTCAATGGCTACCTAAGAGTTCTTTTGAAGCATTACAAGAACGACATATACTGTGAAGATCATTTTGACAACTTGAAACGATCTGCTGTGCTAACCACTTTGCGCATTCGGGAAAAATCAAAGTCATATCTGAAAGAGCGAAAAAAACTCTACAAAATAGGCATAGTAAGAAGCCGAAATGGACGTCTTCGATCTGAGCCTTCCCTTGTGAGTGTGTCGTCACTGCTTTTCCGTCATTGCGCATAAATTTTACATATGCTGATGATGAATCAGCGAGTAATTTAACCAGATTCATCTGCAACGCAGTTACCGATTTGTTTTCAAAGTCATCAGGTGACGCCGAGTGGAAGGCCTGAAATACCGTCATTTTCATTTTAATGCACAACTTGAAATTCGTTTGTCCAGGTAAAATCTGTTTTATTCCTCAACTGACACGGGTGATCAATGTGACATGCGACCACAAATTGAATGGCGGAGTGCACTGAGGGGTTGACATTGTGAAATACACAACAGCCAGATCAATAATAGCGGTCAGAGGTCAACAGCTTAAATGTTTGCTTTTTCTGCCTGAAAGTTATAAACTTAAATATGATTTCTGTAGTATTATTCTGCCAGCAAATATTGGAGATGTCAAAGTTTGAAATGTGTTTAATACTTGAGCTCAAAGGTCAAGTTTTAAAATTTAGTGATAATCACAGAATACAATCATATTATATTCATCCATTGTTGCAACATGATAACTAAAGTTTAGAAGTTGAATACTAATATCAAATTAAATGCCTCTGACATGGTAGTTGTGGGAAAGGTCACGAATTTCACCTATTACTACAATCGGAAACAACCACTTAACAAGCGCTTCATTCGAATCTAACTGTAAAAAGTGTATGCTGCGGTGACCGGCTCTAATTTATTGAAATGATTTCTATATCGGTATTTTAATTATTGAGTTTCAGCGTCCTTATTAAGGACGGGATTTATAGTAAAGATTAATAACAAATGTTATTTTTTAGACATAATTACATGTCTTGTACTAGCACAACAGCTCAGTTAACCTGTTACCGTTGTTTCTCTACATGTTTTAATATTACATTGCCTGACAAAACTAGGAAGCATGATAAAAGAAATATAACATAACTTGAAATACCTCTAGGCTTCTTGCGACCACTCTCTCGGACCCATTGCATTGCTTCTGTTCTATCCTGTGGAATATTCCAATTAGATTTAAAAAACCCCGCTTTGGCTGATTAATGAGCTTATTGGAAGTTGGGATAATGCAACACATAATAATACGCAGACGGTAGAGTGTTAAATTATTTAATTACCACCTCAGTAATTATTTAAGCTTATTACATTATACTATCAGTAGTTAGCTCCTGTCCGACAGGACCTGTCGTGCTGAGAGATCCGTGAATTTGATGGCTGGTGACAAGGGATAATATTCATGGAACAAAATTTCCGGGATGAATTCGGAATGATTTATTTAAATTAATGTGTCATACGAAATATGCCTTGTCCACAGTTTGATGCAAAATAGCTTGGAAGTGCAAAATGTAACAAGAGATATCATTATCCACATGGGTACAGTCCAGGCATAATAATCTTATTGAGCGTCGTTTACACTTGTCAGGGGAAGCCATACGTTTTTTTTATATTCGAGTTCTCCGACACAACGCTTCAAGGAAATGCATACGTAAATATAGAATCAATGTTAACTACTCAAATACAAGTTTACATTATTTATCGCATCGGAACAATTAATTTGGTATTAAACTTTATTGATGTGGTTCATGGAAGTTTTCACATATCTTTTGAACCAAGGGAAACCATGTGCATTTTACTTTCTGAATGGTATTGCAATGATTTCACTTTTTAGGCCTAAATTACATCCAACATCCGTGAGCAGGAGGATAATACATTGTAATAAAATCACTGTGACAGTTTACATTAATAAACAAAATGTAAACGTAGAAAATCTTGAAATGCTTGAAATGCTTGAACAAGTGAAGTCTAAACGTTAATATTCATTTTCATGGTCCATGTAAGTACATGTGGAAATATGCGCACTGCATTCTTTGTTACTGATTTCATGAACTTAACCGCAGTCTTTGAATCATTCTATGAAAATAAAAAAAATTAACCCTTAGTATTGTCTCTGAAATCAATCTCCAACAAAATGTGTCAATGCACAATCAATAAAGTAAAAATGTCATATGAATTTTTCAACAAACCCAAAGCTGGTGATTATTATTTAAAATTATTTAAATTCGTACTAATTTCTCTCCACTTTATTAGGCTTCGAAAAGTTTCCCGCTGTGCGCCGCACGTGCGGAAATTCACAGCAACATGAATAACTGCTTCATCAGTAAGCGGAACAAGTTGCGAATACTTGCGGTTATGCAGAATTTGGGATAAAATTAACAGAAACATATGTTAATTAAAACTATCCGAAAATCCGAATTATTGATGCATGGACATTTGAATCAATCAAAAACTACACTATTTATCACATATGCGTTACCCAGAGGTGCTGCTTGTACTAATTTAACTGTTCAGTGCACAGTATCTAGGTACCTGTGTCTGTGCATTTCATTTTAAGTGAACACTACATAGCATTTTATAACTATAATGTGTTTCACCGTTATCTCCCATCACAGCCAGTGAGGTTGCATACGCACATGTTCCAGTTTCTGTTATTTTATTCAATACATAGCCCAGCTAACTATTTTTTTCATTATCTCATTTGTATATTTAAATTTGTATCGTTGCCACGTAAATATGATAAATTTTAGTGGAGGCCATTATGGCATAAAATGATTACAGTCAAAGTTGCTAACAATAGAAATGTGGAGACACGAAAAAGTTTTTAATGTGTCAAATAAAGAATTTTGTGAATCAGCAATAGTCACACACCATACCAACGCATAGGAAATCTTGCAGCGTGTATTTCTGAAAAATAGTAAAAATCAATGAGCTAAATTAATTTGATTGCTAGTATTACAAGAAAACTTATGCACATGTAGCAAAGAAAAATAATATGTAACTTGATGACGTTTTCTACCGCAAAATGGTTGTTGGTCGCCTCCCGAAATTTCTCCACTACTTCAGCCTTCTTTTCTGCAAATTCACGATCAATTCCGTCCTTGATGTTTGCATTGAACTCGTTCCAGTTGAAGCGTTTACCGCCAATGCGAAATGCATTCCCAAGGTCCACGGAGAGGGAATCAAATTTCCAGGTTTCCAGTTCAAGAGAGCGAAATGAAATCCTGTTGCCCACAATATTTATGTCAATGGATACATTTCCCTTCGCACGGAATCCTTCAAGTGAAAATGTTGCCACTCCGTTGCCCCTAAATTCACCAGACGGAATCAGCTCGGTGCTGAATGGAGAAGCGTCGACAACGCCATATGCGTGGTAAATGGCTCCGCCTGAAACCTGGCCAATGTTGACGTCAAAAGTTCCATTGAGGGTAAGAACGTTGATCGCCAGCGTGTAACGGAAAGTGGACAAGCCATCAATTAAAACGTTCCTGAATATTGTGAAAAATATCAATTCAAAGTCAAAGAGGATTGCTTTTGCTGTCGCAAATATAAAGTTGTGAGCGACGTACCTGGCCGTACTTCCGAGGTCGACCTTAAAAAATGGTAATTGGGTTATGTTGATGGCCGTTTGTCCGTCAGAGAGTAATGGATCGTCGATGGCTATGAACCAACAAAATTTCAGTTTTTTACGTTGTGAACCTTGGATAGTAATAAAGGTTGTTTTATGTAAGCAAATGTTTATTTACGACAGACTGGTCCATCAAAAAGTACATCATTTTGCAGGACGTATCTGCTGAAACACCCAGAAATTAAAGTGAAAACAATAAATATAACTTTCATTGCAAATTTTATTTGTGATTTGGATATTTGTGTTTTTAATGAAATAATATAAGGCACTTGCTACAACTGACTTATATCCAGAAATTACATTTAGTTTTATATCATATATATATAAGCCGTTGTCCCCGTCCGTCCGTCCGACCGACCGGCCCCGTTGGGTGGGCTATAGGTTGTGTTGGTGTTACACTTTGTTACACCAGTTCGACCGTGACGGTTACGCGATACGGATGTAAGAGGAAATCATCTGGTAATTGTGTTTTGCAAACCGAGGTTCAGTCCGACAGAGGCGAACCCTTGGTCGAGTTGGATTTATACCCTGGGAGTTTGTGTTAAGTGGGCATTCCAAACCAAGGTTCAGTCCGACAGAGGCGAACCCTTGGTCGAGTCGTATATATACCCTGGCAGTTATTGTACAGGAGTCCTTCCAAGCCGAGGTTCGGTCCGACCGAAGCGCTCTCGGTCGTGTCAGAGGTGTACGTTGGAAGATTTTGTAAAGGGAATTTATTTTATTCTATGGATGCTTTCAATTTAAAGTATTGGGGCTTATTTTTTAAGAGCCAAGCGTAGCTGGCTGGCCTTTCTAGTAATCCATTATCTTTATTATATTATCATTATAATTATGACATTTGTTGCATATTTTTCTGCGCTGTTTGTTACCGAGTAGTGTTATGTGAGACACTATATTTCATTTCACTTCAATGCTGTCATGCTTTGGTTTTCCCCGGTCACCGTGAATAGCTCAAGTGCTCGCGCAGGTTGAGAGAAGACTAATTTTGTGGCACTCGATTTCTCTATGTGAATGAAATTAGTCAAGTAAGATTTGGTTAGTTTAAAATGTGCATATAACATTGATTGAGCAGGCAAACAAGTTGCTTAGTGCTTGGAACTGACACTAGGTCCATGCAGCTCTATTTGTCAGTAGCGCAAACTGATAGGCATGAATGCGTAACAAGCATAAAATTCGGTATACCATTTTGCGCTGCCGTTGATAATTTCCCGTGTATTTAATATAGGTAGGCATGATAAGCAATGAGATGTGTTGATTTTCATTAACTACGTTACTGCAAAACCGGCATTTCATTGTTTTCAGAATTTATTATCTGGCAAATTGTATGAATATTCTAGCAGGTGAATAATATTATGAAATAAAATTGCAACTAATGTACCTATTATTACACATTTCGACTGTGTAACTGGAATTTGGAACACGTGAAAAGTATGTCAGGCGCAATAACAAACAAGTGCATTATGTGTCAGCATCAATACCGAACAAGTGACAATCGTGTAATTCTCAACATCGAACAAGTGATTATTGGGGTGAAATGAGAATTTGCGGCCATCAGAAAGAGCGAAAAATTCTCTATCTATTCATGTTTTTCCCGTTGCTGTACACAAAAAGGAAAACAAGTTGCGGATGAAGCAAACCATATGTGTTCATCATGAATGACGGTACCAACTTTTTCCTGATAGTTATATTTTTGGCGAAAACCAAGCACTGACAGTTAAACAGACAGAAAGAAAGCTGACGAATAATAGATTCTAATTAAGGTGGAAGCCAGTTACATAATAAAATGGAAGGGCTCGGTGAAAGGTCCAGCTTTTCAAATCAATTACCGGAGGATCATCGCTTTTCTCTCTCGGAATTAATTGGATTGGTTGAGACAGGGAGGGATGGTAAAAATCTCAGTATTATGTTACAATTAATTAATAAAAATACTTCACATTAACAATTAGACTAAACACTGACATATTAAATCACTTTACTACATTCATAAACTGTTTATTGGTTCTTTTCAGGTGCGGGCTTTCCTCAGCTTCAGTTAAATTTAAATACGTGTCCACCCAAAAACGCGGTTGCGTGTTCCAGTAACTCCACGGGAGGTAATTAATATCTTTTGAAATTTTTTGATGCAGTTGAACAGTATTTTTGTACTCTACTAGGTAATTTACCAGTGCATTATTTTTTTGTTTCCAGGACCTGATGATGGATTGTTGGATCATGATTCACGAGGAAGGACACAGCGTATCTGGGCTCCAGGCAAGGACATCATTAGACAAGCCATAATAATCGACATCTTAAACGCAAATATGTCTTCTACCCACACTCCGATATTATAATTTATATTTGCCCTTTTATTTTAATTTCCAGAAGCGAAGGAGGATTTGGAGTTGGAGGAGTTGAAAGAAGCATCTGCTAGGCGGAAACGGAAGAAGAAAGCGGATCCTTCATCATGGAAACGTGAGGTGGAGAAAACCAAAAGGATGAATGGCGAGTCATACTTGGGATTTGAAGTGGTGACCCCATCATCAAGGAAAGCTAGCAGGAAGGCGACATTTGGAAAGACCAGACCCGCTAGAGTGATGGGACAACGCTGCCGCTCTGTCTATTGCAAAAAAAGGAAGGCAGTTAAATGTGAAGAATTCACAGATGAACAGCGGAAGAACATTTTTAATTACTTTTGGAAAAATCTGGATTGGGACAAGAAACGTCAGTACGTGGTCGCCCTAATCGACACGGTTCCTGTCAAGCGCCGGAGGAAGGACAGTACTAAACGACGCAGCGACACATTATTTTATTGCTTAAAATTGAATGAGAAGCGGGTCCAGGTCTGCCGGCAAATGTTTCTTTCAACGCTGGGATTGAAAATCCAGCAAGTACTTCGATGGGTTAAAGAGAGTAAATCAGGAATTCCAAAAGTATCTCCAAGGAAAAAACGGGAAACAGTAGTTTCGGAGCGGACACTCTCTGTTCATCAGTTTCTGGATGAGCTCCCAAAACTTCCCTCGCACTACTGTAGAAAGTCGACTTCGAAACTTTACCTGGAGACCCACATAACCACTAAGGCTCAGTTGCTTAAACTATACAAGGAGTACTGCCTGGAAAAGGGACTTCCGGTCTCATCTCGTCCCCTGATGTACAAAGCAATTGAGAGCAAGAACATAGGAATATTTACGCCAAGAAAGGACCGCTGTGATCTTTGCGTGAGCTATGAGAATGGAAAAGTGTCCGAAAATGAGTTTAATCAGCATTGCCAAAGAAAGAATCTTGCGAGGGACCACAAGAGCGCCGACAAAAGTGATGCTCTTGAAGGAATGTGCCACGTTCTGACAATGGATTTGCAGGCTGTGAAGCTATCTCCAGTTTTGAATGCGAGCTCGTTGTACTACAAAACCAAGCTGATGAGCCACAACTTTACAATATTCAACCTTAAAACACACGAAGCTGTTTGTTACTGGTGGGATGAGACGGAAGGGGACTTATCTTCATCGGTGTTTGCAAGTTGCGTGACGGATTACATTCAAACATATTTGAAGGATACGCTCCCCGTCATTATCTACAGTGACGGCTGCATCAGCCAAAATAAAAATCATGTGCTCGCCAACAGCTTACTGGAACTGGCAGTTAGTACGAACCGTATCATCACTCAAAAATTTCTTGAAAAAGGACACACTCAGATGGAATGCGACTCGGTTCATGCTGTAATTGAAGCAGCACTAAAAAATAAACACGTTTACGTCCCGGATGATTATTTGAAAATCACAGAGGAATCCAGGAGCCGTCAGCCCTATATTGTTCGCAAATTAGACCATACCTTTTTTCGTGACTTCAGTGGAAGGAACGGTATCCTCCGTTATTCGTCCATCCGCCCTGGATTAAAAACGGGTGATGCATGTGTAACAAATCTTAAAAATATCAAATATCTTCCGGAAGGAAAAATCCAGTACAAATTGTCGTATGAGGAAGCCGGCTGGACCGACTTACCTGAGAAACCGAAAAGACTGATTACTATTTCAAGCCCGCCGTTGTTTTCATGCCGAAGATATGTAACAGCGAGAAAGTTCAAGGACCTTCAGGATTTAAAGGCGGTGATACCGGAACAGTATCATGCATTTTATGATTCCATCCCTCAAAAGGATAACTGAATAGTACTTGAGTCCCAGTGACCATGGACATGATAATAATATGTGTATTATGAATTAAACCATTGTATGAAACTGAAAATAAAAACCGTAATAATAAATTGTCATTTCCCAAAACTATGCATTTAGTACTTGTTCCATGTTGAGAATTACACGATTGTCACTTGTTCGGTATTGATGCTGACACATAATGCACTTGTTTGTTATTGCGCCTTACATACTTTTCACTTGTTCCAAATTCCAGTTACACAGTCGATTCATAAATCTTTATAGCATCTTGGTTCACATATAACACATATAATTTATTTCCCTCTCTATTACCGGGACGCATTATACGCGAACAGCTAATTGAACAGCATATAAAATAGAATTATTTGCCGCCCTGCTTCAATACCTCAATAACATCGGTGAGCTTGAACTTTCCTGCGGCGTAAGTAAATTCCATAAGGTTATCAGGATCAGTCCAACCTGTCTGTAGCTTTCCGGTGTAGATATAATGAAGTACGATGGATATGGTTCTTCCATTAATGTCATCCAGATTGATTACTTTGTACTTGTGTTTTGGATCCGTGGTCCCTGAATGAAGCTTCAACTCGAAAGCGGGACACAGTGCTACGATATTTCACATCAGTTTAGATAATACTTTTAGTGTCAGGAAAATTAAATGAAATATGTTTAAGCACAATTACCCTTTAAAAGAACAGAGTGCGCCGTCAGTGTCTTTCCGTCACTGCACATAAACTTTACATCTGCCGAGGATGAATCCGTGAGTAATTTTGCCATTTTCCTCTGCAACGCAGTCACCGATTTGCTTTCAAAGTCATCACGTCCAACTGGAGATGGTAGACTTGTTGTTGCAGATTGGAAAGCCTGCAGCAACGTCATTTTAATCTTGAAAATTAGAGTACCGCCCGTGCCAACAAATGGGCGCCACACACTTTCCGCTCCATTGAATTTCATTTGCCCATACTGAAATTCTTCGTCCTTCCTCACAGTTTTTTGTAGCTGCAAACACGTTGTGAATACCAGTTTGCAATTCATGAATACACATTTTCTGACTTTTACAAACGTTGGCATACCTCCGTTGTCCAGTGTGTCCTACCATCCGGCTTCAGCAGATCTAAATTGACCTTACAGGAGGCAGTTGTATGCCCACCCGTTATCTCAAGTAACTTGAAATAAACTGCAATCAATTGCGTACCGCTCACTTTGTATACCTTTAGTCCTACCCTCCATTTTGACGGGAGTGTATCATCCGTTCCAGTTTCAAAATCGAATGACTGTTTTCCCACCAAGTCAGCATCTTTCTGAATCGTTGGAAAGTTTTTAATACTCCACACGAAATCATATACATCCTCGTCAATCAAGCAGTAGGATATAATAAATGTAATTTTCCAGACCCCTTTGTTAGATTAAATTTGTTTGGAAAACATTTACTGATTTAATTATATATTACTCCCGTCGCGCCAAGCGTTGGTCTACTTGCAGACATCGTTATGTGTCACTGAAATATCTTGGTTTTCAAAACGAAACTGGAAACAATATGTGAAGCGGTCAATTTTTCATTTATGGTACTTTGGTTAGATAATCTTATTATTTCATGCACGGGTGATTGATTGCAAATTAACAAGAAAAGTAGTCAGATGTGATGATTCAATGGAGTAATCAGATATGCCGTTTCATTCTCATTTTGTTAAGAGGCGTAAAATGAAGTGTACAGCAAACAGTGCATGATGATAATTTTGAGGCATGGACCAAAAACTGATATGAAATAGGAATACGAACGTTGTCCATAATATGTGCATGAGCTGGATACCATATAGATAACCAATGATAACCGTTTTGGAAACTGGCTTTGCATCTGTGCCTATGGTCTTTAAAAGATGAGCATATCACGCACACTGATTGATGGCAAATGACTTATTTATCTGGTAAATATCATTTATGAACGTGAATACTTCAGCGTAATAAAATAAGATACAAAAGTATTTGTGACGAATAAATTTATTCAATGGATTTTAAAATGGCAATAATATTTAGGCATGGTTTACATCAATGTTTCATTATTCGAGTTATCTGGCAGATAATATCTTCCACAGAGTTCGGTTTGTGCACGTACTCAAATGCTAAGCATGCTTGTCTCAAGTAATGTGACAAGACTTCATATGTCATTCACACAACGTAACAGACCAACAGGTTTCTTTACATACGAATGTTAAATGAATGGAATGAAATGAATAACGATTCTGGCCTCATATATGCGGTACACGTTAAGAGATAGCTACTGCGTAAGGATGAACACCTCAGTAAATAAACTGGACAACTAAACCTATCCACTAAATGAAGCCCACATTCACACTGAAACTATGTATCACCAAAACAATTAAATCAAAACTAGTAAGGTGTAACCTTTAATACATAACTACCGGAATAGTGATTAATGCAAAAATAGCCAATATGGATACATATTTGACCATTACACTACGATTTTGAGGTTCAAATTGATAATCCCGATCGATTTATGGCATCAAAAATTTTGACAACTGGGGACACCCACACTTTGACGGCCCACCCCACCGCCAGGTGACCGATTTGACCCATGGTGCCTTGGCAAAAAATGATCGTCTTGAACTCCTCTATCGATTTAAACAATCAAAGTTTTTGACGACAAGGTCACCCCCACCAGGTCGAAAACGCCGACCACCATATTTCCGGTCAATGATGAGGTACATGGCTGAAATTCAATAGGGAACGTCCCCTTGGGGAAAGGTACATCTATGCAAAATTTGAGCCAAATCGGTCAACGTGGAGGGAAGTTAGAGTGTTTACGGACAGACAGACAGACAGACAGACAGACAGACAGACAGACGGACAGACAGACAAACAGATCAATCGCTATAACTACCTTTCAAGCATTTCATGCTTCCGGTAGTTAATAAAAGACGACCAAAGTCTGACTCAAAATTTCAAGAACCATAAAATAACATTTTTGTAATTTTTATTCACTACACAAGGTAATAACAACCGGTAATCAAAAATTAATTATCAGTAAAAAACAACTATTTTTAAAATTGCCCTGCTGACCCGTGATGGTGATGCTTTTTACATGGTCCGCCACAGCCCTCGTAATTAAATTGCTGAGAATGGTCATCCTCCTGTAAATATGCGTATTTACCATTAGCCACTCTGCACTTTACACATGACGCCACTTTTGATGATGCATACCATAAATTCAATATGAACTCACCTCACTGCTGCTATCCAAATCGTCTTCGGGATCGTCACCATTCCTTCCTTTGTGATTCCGTGAAGCGGGAGAACCCGAAACGAAAAGAATAACGCAGAGCAAAATGTAAACACAAACAATCAGCCGGAAAGCTTTCATTTTGAGCAATAGTAAAGGAATACGACAAAAATAACTGAAGATAATAGTGGATTTTCTGTTCGCTAATTATCCTTTCCGCTTGAATGCTGAGCGCCGAGTAACGGTAAAAAGGATATGAACACCTATTTATGAATTTCTGAAATTCAGTATTTACCTATGCACTCAAATGAAAGGAATTTTGTTTTATTCAGATGATAACTTATTTAACTTGCCAAGGAATTAAATATTAATTATGTATGTGGGACAGTGTAAATTATCATGACTTAATGGTGTGCTATAAAATGTTAATTGGAAATTTAGTAGCACTTACATTACATCTCATTACTTGCATTTTTTTCAAAAATTCAAAAAAAAATTGAAAAAAATCAAAACAACTCACAAACAGTAGATGCTAAAATATAAATGTACTTGCATGTACATCATCATGTTGCGTTTGCATTTAAAGAAACAAGATTTTCGCTTTTGATGTTGTCATAAATTAACTATTGTGGCGGAGCCAGCACCTCTCTACACACGAGATGTGTGTATTGCATGATGCACTGAAGAGCTACCGTACACCTAAACTAAAACGAAACTGGTTTCACATTCTCAACGAATATGCCAACTGACACAGCATTCCCTTCTTCCTCACAATCTAGTGACACTACGTCAGAAATGTAATAAATAATGTCACTCAGAACCAGCTTGCATGTGCGAGAAGATGGAATTACCCTCCATTGGGTACAGGGATCTGCACGTTCAAATACCCATCCGCACACATTTACATGCATTTAAAGTAAATAATGCAATTATCATCCGTGTCATTATTGTTGTCATTTACAAGTGTTCGCATCCTTCCTTTCTAACAGTGACGCCTTTTTACTTTAATGAGGACAGATGAATCAGTAATATCTTTAAAAAGTGGTAAGGTGATGCTCCCATGTTAAGAGATATGCTATTAAAAGTAAATTCGCTGCTCCGTAATCCCAAACGGAAGTACATTTTCATTAATGAGAACGTTTCCTTTAGCATGATGCTGGTCTTCCTATCGTCCCCCATCATAACTAAAAATGTGGCCCTTTTTATTGCACTGAATAAATCCTAATTGCTACACCAATTTTGAAATGATGATGGAAGGGATGCCCATTATGGAGCCGACGATTAAATACTTCATCTTATGTGTGAAAAGTACCATCAGCCTTATTACAGCTGTGGTACGCTATGCAGTAACATTTTGTATTATGTAGAGACAAGCCACATGGATAATATGCTATTTACTGCAACATTATGAACACTAAATTTGAAATCGCAATACAACAGAACTTTGAAAAGGAAAAGCATACACTGCATTTGAAGGAAGATGATTCTCGTCGCGACGCATTTCGCTAATTTGTCTTCAAGTAAATGCATGCCATGTGCAAAGAAAACATAATTTCCGGCCATGACAAATACCAAGCCACAATCAGAAAATGTCTCACAAACCCAGTCAATTCTTTTTGCAGAAATCACACAAAAGTAAAAAAAACTTAATATTTAGGGGGAAATGTCGAACTAGTGTACTGGCCATAATTGGCATCGACACGCTTTTGTACATTCGTTTCATCCAAGGATTACTATCGCAAATATTTTGCCGCATATTTTAGGCGCCACTCGTAATCAGTTATTCCGAAAACTTCGTTTTAATTGGACATTCAAGCTCGTATACAAACTGGAAATTCGTACTTAATGAAATATGTGGCTCTCAAAGAAGTGGTTGTTGTCGTATATTCTTGGGAAAATGAGTAAATGTTAACAATTATTTATGTATGTGGCCACGTATGTTTAATCATGGCGTTTTAAAGCAGCAAAATAAAAAAATAACATACAACGTCTCATTGTGTGTGAGGAATGGTCGGAGAAACTGAGACATGAGCATGCCAGCGAACAGAAATATAATAAGGACCATACATATGAACACAGCTTACTATTAATCATACCGAATTAGTTCAAAGTAGGCGGTCACTATTGGGATAAACTGTTAGCAAGCCATGAATTTGAACTTTGTCGAAATTCGAGGCTGATGGCTTAGTACGATGAGGGAATTCCTGATACATAACTGGGAAAACCGTTGCCAACAATACTATAATTTTTGTCGTAGCTTATGTTATTTATATTTGAAATTCTACCATTTATTGTCAACACTTGAATATGGAAAACTACTATTTCGGGTGAATACATGGACGGGGACAATATCCAGTTTCAACCGCATTGAAATTCCGTTCTCGTACACTCAACTCAGTTCCAATCTCACATTTGTTCTTTAATATGTCCATGAACATGATTTGCTCTTCAAGCAACCCTCAAGGTTACTAGTACGGTTTTACAGTTTTGTTTGTGCGATATTATTTTATCCCAACCTCGCAGAAGCTCGACACCTAACTCGTAACTTATTATGTCCAAAACGTCAAAATATATTTTCTCATATTACCTGAAAGTGTCGTACGCTATTTAGCTGGTAAAATGTATTTACTTCTTGCTATTTTCATAACATCTATTTTGGTTCAAGCTAAGGAACCTGTAGTAACTTCTTATAAAAAGATTAAAGATTTTCCGAAATCTGGCATCAAACCAGGGACGTACAGGGATGCAAACATACGCGCTAATGAGTTGATCTATGACCGCATTTCCAACCCTGATTTTAGTTTTCCCTCAGTGAGTAACATGGATGAAATATTGCAGCCATTTCTACACGTCCACCCTCTTATAATCGTCAACAATTTCCGCGGAGTGAATATAATTGCCAACGGTAAAATTCCATATTCACAACCCTACCTACTACGAAGCCTTGAACCGTGTTTTGTACGATGTTACGACTGCTACTCGACAACAACACCAAGTTACTTTTACCCGGATCTCAAATGGATGCCCCGAGAAATGGAAAGTTTCAACATAACGCATGATCAAAACAACCTTAAAGAAGATACCAAGCCGAACTGCAGGTTCTCAAGTTATCGAGGACGTTGGCACCCTTCAAACCTGCCGCCGAACATTTGCCGGGCCATGACCCCCATGGACAAATTTGTGTCATTCACAAAGCCTTGGGACCCTGTACTTCATATCAACCTTTACACACCCAAATACCTAATGGGTGAGGAGAACCCAAAATACCGGAAATACCTGAAACCAAAATATCCATGGAAATACCTACAGCCTCCAAACTCAATGGCAGTGTATATATTCGTAGATGCAATACCGGATCAAATAATATTCTATCAACAAATTATTACGCTAATTGTGAGCAACGCTCCTGGCCTTCACGGAAACAATATCTTCATTATGGCGCCATTGATTGTACCCCACGACGCTGATTCCGAGGGCACTAGCGGTATAATGGACACAAGCGCAGAGGTTACATATGTGTCCATTCTCAAGTTCAACAACCCATTGTTCTCAAACCGGTATCGAAAGAGAATACACCTACCAATGATAGTCTGGACCAAATTTTTAACATATTACTGGATCAAAAAGCTTGCATATTTCTCAGATGAACAATGGTTTTGGGGAAAACATGTAGAAGCATCGAAAGAGAATGGAATTCCCGAAATTTTACACCAATGTACTGACAGAATTACAAATAACAGAAATCTAGCAATACCAACCGGAACGGACAACCTTCAGCAATTACTTCAAGCTTATGCACACATTATGCAAACGGTAATGCGGAATTACAGTTACACAATACCTGGTAAGGGAACCTGCATTAATGAAAAATTTGTGGAAGAAATGTCATTAACACAACTACCATCTATCCATCCCAAGTTGTACCTCAGAACATACTTTGGGAAATTGTCAGTATCTGAATATTTGTTTACATTTACGAATTCGTTGCAAAGATTGCGGTTCATTAGCTGCGGCGAACACGTTGCAATGAGTCATTTCCCCTTTGAGGAATTTCTTAGTGTGTTTGACGGCTGTACATGGATAAGCTTGGGATTATCTGTCGCATTATTGGCTTTGGGCTTCACTGCATTACATCACGGCTTACAAAATACTAAACTCTTTTGGTCTAAGGCGCTTGTGCTTTGGGTGTCGCATTTATTCTCTGTTGTAAAGGTTTTGATTGAGCAAGGCGATCCTATCCCTTCAAGGATGTTTGCTCATATGAGATTCCGGTTACTGGCGGCAGGACTGTTATTGACAGGCATTGTTCTCAGCAGTGCTTACAAGAA
This sequence comes from Sinella curviseta, assembly GCA_004115045.4. Lineage (NCBI taxonomy): Eukaryota > Metazoa > Arthropoda > Collembola > Entomobryomorpha > Entomobryidae > Sinella > Sinella curviseta. The sequence goes on along the minus strand of CM023200.3, from coordinate 26,284,326 downwards.
TACAAACGTTTACAATATGGTGAAACCGAGAAGGCATATTCCATACCGGAGGCTTTCAGAACTTCATGAAAACAACTTTTCAGTTTTTGTACGAGGAACGCCCACCTTTGCGTTTCTGTTTCAGCACAGCGATATTGCTTCTATTGTGATAGACGCGTACGTGGAAATGCATCGCATGGATGTAAACATTGATCACAATTATGGTAGGACTATCACATCCGAATTGGAGTTATTGTATAATCAGGCACTATTGTCCAGTGAAGACTCGTATGGTTTCTTTTTTACACCAGAAACAAAGGCATTGGCTCATTTAATCGAGGAAACCAGATTACATTCTTCATCCTCCAGCATCGTCATTAAAATTCTTAGCGGACTAGCTCTTTTGTACAAATCGAAGTATGTTCAGATGCCAGCTCCTAAATTGTTTGAAGAATTGCTCACAAAGTTGGTGATGGAGAGGCAGGAAATGGCCCTGATACATGATTTGCGAAGATGTGAGCGGTTTGCACTAATTGCTCCGGAGTATGTTTGCTACAAGTTAGCCGCTGATGTACGAAGAAACACATATCTTCCTGTGGATATCGGAAACGAAACCTATGGCACCTACAATTTCGGAGTCAAATTGGGTGGAGAAATTATACCACCATTTATTGAGGAAAGGTTAAAGGCCATTGCAGCATCTGGGATAATGGACTGGTGGATGTATTTTCTTGGAAGGAATACCGCACCGAAAGTTGAAGTTCCACTTCAGAAGCCCACTATGCAGGGGAATATTGTTGTGATTTTTGCAATCCTTGCCGCAGGATATATTCTTGCAATTTGTTGTTGCATAATAGAATTAAGATCTAGAGTATTTACAGCACTATCATTTGTAGCACATTTCACAATTTCAATATGCATGTATCTTGCTTCCTATACCATGAAATGCTACCAAATATATTTTTCGCTTGCTAGATGTAACAAAAGTTAGTTTGAAATAGGAGGACGGAAACGAATGACTTACCATTCACGACGTACAGAAAAAACCGCAACATAATCACAACGTGATTTTTGATTATCTAGCTTTGACACTGGACTAATGGTTTGCTTTTTTATTGGATTGATCTGCATAAATTTGTACGCGTTTATTTCATTGCAACGAAGATGGTATAATATAACATGTAAACTGATATAAACTAGTAATGAAAATGATTATAAAAGTTACTGCGTAAAAATTAAACTCAACAACTCAAATAAAATTCCATTACGTATAAGACGACTATATAATTGTAAATATCGTTGGTAATACATAAAATTCATGTAACCTCGAGCAACCTAAGTGTTGGGAGCGTATTAGATAAAAATAATATACCATTTGTGTAACGGTAAAAACTTACGTACTTATATATACGCTAATGTAATATCAATTATAAATCTGACTCGTTGCTATTACCTTACAATAGATAAACATCAGTTTGAAATAAAATGTCAAACTATCAGTTAATTGGGGACACGGTTTTTGTCGGATTTAATATTTCTTAATTGCACTTACTTATATCAATTACGCATTTAAGTTACTCCAATTTAACGTTTGAATAAACGATCGTAATAACTAACAATTCAGGATCTAATTAGCAGTCAAAAATATTGCTATGTCGCTGTGGATTTATTTCAAACGTGTATGTGCCGAGAAAAGTAATTTGTTACTGCTTCAGAATAACCTGAAAGTAATTTTGATTTTAATGTACATCATCAGTTTGTCAATGTAAATTCAATCAATTTAATCACCAATCAAAAACCACAGTCCGGTTCATAATTGAATTATCGTATCCAGTGGGACAGGTCGAAGAAAATATTTTTGCTGCTACAGGTTTCTACTTCTTTCGCATTATATACTAAAAACAATCCTCGGAAACAAATTGTTTTAGTTTTGGTTGATACGCAAACTATTACATTTAAGGTAAGAAACAGCATAGGAAGTTCTCCGTAATCCGTATATGTAGAGCAGTTATATATTCTTACAATTACTGCTAACGCCATCATGCATCTGGTCGACCATATTTCACTTTTTGGGCTATTTTGTAAAATTGCAAAACCTACACTTGGACGAAAATTCCAATGGGATACACACATACAACAAATGCTGCCCCCAATCAAGGAATCGGTGCGCTGGTGGAAAATTATTTACGTTTCTTGCTACCTCCTAACTATCGTTCTTCAGAATCTTCAAATACCATATACAAATCTATTGGCAGGTGGAATGACGGCAAGTCCAAAAATGCTGGGCTCATTAATTCCAGTGATGTTGCTCACTTCGCAGGCATGGACATTATCACTCTTAATTACATTTGAGTTACACGCAGAGGAAATGGCCATCTACATAAATTCCCATATTCAACTTTGTCGACGACTCTATTCCGGAGAGAAGGATAAATTGACAATACTGGAAAGATTTAATCTTTTGTTTGCATACAATTGCGTAGAAAATATAATTTGTATCGCTTCATTTCTGGTGTATGGTATACATTGGGGTGACCCCTGTCAACCTACATTGGCCGGCTATTTTATGATTCAAGAATGCCGTGGAGCAACGACTCTCAATTCATCAATGCACCTGCACCTGGCCAATCAATTTTCGAAATTGCTCGCTTTTCTTGTAAACACTGTGGAATTCTTCTTCATGGTTACTTTGTATCCTTTAGCGTTAGGAGGACTTTTAGTTCTTTGTACGTTGAGTTTTCGTCCATACCTGGTGAGGTGGGAAAAGATGTGTCTAAAATCTGTTTCATACGATGAATTGCGTAATCATGCAATGATTTACAGAGAGATACAGATGTTGTGTTCAATGATGAACCGAATACAAAAATGGGGTGTTACATTAATGCTACTAGTGTTGGCAGTAATTGGCAATGCGTTTACTGTAGTTGCTTTTGTTCGTATGAAATTTAGTATAGGGAATACATTTCCAGTGGTATTTTGCATAACAAATATATTTTGCTGCATGTCTGTTTTTATTTTTGTGTTAGGAGCACAGGGTAATATATATGAAACGTCGAAATGTGCCGTGAACCAGCTTACACAGGCGGCTCGGCAACAACGCAATTGCATACGATTTGAGAATCAGTGGAGGCGAAAGTTTTATTTGTCTTGTGCGGTTGTAAAAGTTGGCTTTGGGTCAATTAATTTTATTGACCAGTTAACTCCGCTAAACTGTGTCGATTTTGCTACTGAGGTTGCGGTAAATATACTGATAATGTAGGGTGCTGAAAATTGCCAGTGATCCGTAAATCTTACAATTAGTAATTAATAATTCCTACATATTGATTTTATAGGGTACAATGCACAAGTTTCTGAGTTTTAGTAAACCGTTGCGCGAATAAATAATAAACAAGTTGTTGCAATATTATAGCGCATGTTGATGTAATTGCTCCAATAACAATCATGATCTGAATGATGAAACTTTCTTGGCACACAGTGACACAACAAAACATTGAGTTGCACGAATGTTAGCCGGAACTAATGTTCGCCATGTTCCAGTACATTACCTGTGTTTATTATGCTAAAATATTACTAGGTTTAAAATTAATATTTTAGTATAATAGTTATTACGTCATTTTACTCGCTGATATGATGATCTGCAACACAGATGCTATAATATTCCTCCTGTTAAATCTGTTTGCCATTCTCTACGGAAATCCGCCATAGGAAAGTTTTGCTGCCTGTGGAAACAACTGTATAATTAGTTATGGATTAGCAATTGTTACGCCAACAGTTATATCGTTTCCGTATCATTAATTGGGAAAGCTGTAATATTCTCAAAAATGGCCATGTGCTTTCCTCCATAGCTCGCATATCGATAAAGCTACAGACAGTGTAGATGTGAACGACAGACTGTGATTTTACATAATACATGCATACACATGGGATTCAAAAGGACTATAATCCATGCACTATCTTTGCAGATTAAAAGACTAAATTGCGATATTATACATATCTCATAAATTGCGTTTCAATTGCATTTGGATTGCTTCATATATATTTTCTACATGTGAAGTTTACTTCAACTAAGGACTCATGTGAAGATGCAACATTAAAATGGAAGAATTCCAATTCCGTAACCAAATTGGCATGAACCCAAGCGCACCCCAACTTATTCTTAGCACTCCACATTTGTTCTGCCTCCAAACAACCGGAGTCCATTTTGCAGATCCAGCTGTCGGTAGTTTATGATGAAGTGATAAATGGGGATCACTTTGATTAGCTGAGTAAGCAATTTATATATAATTGCACGAGCAATATGGGTGTCTAAATTTTTAATTTTGATCTCTGCAGCAATTGCAGCATAAAATATTTCGTATGAGATGGAAATTTAAATAAGCTTAACTTGGTACTGTTATTCCGACTCAAATATTAATATAAACTTATTATTGCTATATATAAGTGTTTGCACTTGAATTAAAATTAAGCCTAACGGTAACGAAATCATATTATAACAGCTAAGGGCAGATACATCCATACAACTTTGGACAATTTACGTAGTGCTTTTTTAAAAATTATGCCGTTTGTATAGTGCCGCGTTGTTTTTCCATATCCTAATATATATACCTAATTCTATGCAAGCAAATTTAGTCTATCACATAACCTCGTGCTGCCAATATAGCACTTACGGAATTTATGAATGCAGAGAAGAAGTAATCTGTTCTTGTGGCTCTTGAAACTGTTCCCAAGGAGCCATACGAAAAATTGGTGTGATGCATGGATTTAAATGTTTTGTAAAGAATTTTAGTTTCACATTTCGTGACAGTGAATAGTGAACGGTGGGAAATTCTTCGTACCCATTTATGCTTTATAGATTTACTTTCGGCATCTATGAGCACAAGCAGGTGGAAAATTGCAACCGTTAAAATCGTCGTGAGACCACCAATTAGTGGGCAAAATGCGTACATAAACCACCGCACTCGCCCAACGGCAACAACTGAAAATGTGTTGCACAGAATCAGAAGCATAAAGTTAATTCCGAGGTACATGATAAGGCAAGGGGACACAAACTGATTTGCCATTGTAAAAATTATCTTTAACTGACTCCATTTAGTAATTCGTGGCGGTCCAGCCGCCAATTTCTTGACACTGCTGCTATAATATTGCAGCAAAAGTATTCCATACAAGGATAGGTTACGTAAGCAAGCGCATCCCTCCACGACAGCCCATAATACAGCATTAATACGTAACGCAAGAATATATATATTTGTGGAACGGATTCCGATAATGTGTCTCAAGAAGCACATTGGTCCGTCAAGTTCAAGATAAATGATGGCTTCGGGCAAGAGAAATGGAATAAGTACAAATGCTAAAGTCACCAATACCGACACGATTCCCAATATGTCCAGCTTTGAATTGTGCAAGAGAACCGAATCCTTCTTTGGCTTATTCGTCGTTATAAAAGAAACATATCGCAAATTTATTTCATACTTTTTAATCTCGGAATAAACTGCTACAGCGTCGTGGCAATGAGCAGAAAATATAACGCATGTTACAGGTGTACTGAGGGAAAATAGAAATTGGACTGTTAGAACAAATGCTGTAAATACATTATAACCACTGGGATGAAATAGCACATCAAGAAGAACAAGAGAAAGCACCGGAAGCTGTATTGAGGCTAGTAAGCCATAGTTGATAAGTTTCCAGAAAAGCAAGTGGGGAAAGAATTTCGATTCCAGGAAAAGTTCTTGTTTTTGACTATCCCACAATATAGCAGATCGATATTGATACAATCCGTCCGTGCTCTTTTGGTTGAGTTCTAATGCTTTCAATAGTATTGGCGAACACATGATGGATTCTGTAAATGTGGGCGTAGTACGATTTAAAAAGTGGCGTATTTTAATTTTGCTTTGACAATATCTTCAGCAATGTATGTGTACTGCCAGAAGACTAGGATGGATTAAAAACGAATCAAATTGAAACCATATATGCGAAAATTTTGCTTGCTTCACATATTAGTTAAACATGTTGACAAAATGTTCTGTTGGTAGTAATAATTGTAAGAAAAACAACGAAAGATACGAATGCTGTTAAAAAAGATAATTTGTAGCCTTATATTCAATTGGCTTCTTTAAGCAAGTTACTACAAAGGACTCTAATAATTTGCTGGAATCCATTCCAAAAATTCTGCAAAGGATTGATGGATGGGAGAACAACAATTTATTTGAGCATAACAATTTATCCTGATGGCCGTGGTGTTTGACATGGCAAGGACAGCTACTTGTCAAATAACTTGCCGTACTGAATTGAAATGCATGGCGGAACAATAAACTCAAACCTGCCGATATGTGTTGTAATCAGCATTCGAAGTAACTGCATGAATATTTGCGTCAAATACTCACATTTATCATACAGTAAACATGCAATTACTCTATCGACTGTGTAACTGCAATATGAATCTAGTGAAAAACGTGCCAGGCTCAATATGGCACAAGTGCAAATCATGTAAATCTCAATATAAATCAAATGAATTTTGGGGCATATTGAGATTTCCGCACTATCAGATGGAGAATAAAATTCTTATCAAGATGATACCTCACACACCCAATTAGAGATTCATCTAATTAAAAAAGATAGTTTTTCTTGGCATCATGACGTCGCGAAAGTTAATTTAATCTAATGATTAATTCGCAAATATGCGAACTTATAGTTCAATACACTCATTGATACTCATGACTATGTAACCATTATACATCATTTAGTGAATTTACGTAAGGTTTACGGAATATTAGGCGCATAATTAACACCTAATTCGAAATCGAGTATTTTACAAAAACACAGTTCCCCAAAAGTATGCATTTTGCAAGTGATTCATATTGAGATTTGCATGATTTTCACTTGTGTCATATTGAATTTGGCACGTTTTTCACTTGATTCATGTTGCAGTTACACAGTCGCTATGGCAAATCGGTATCAAATGTCGAAAAAATATTTTTGTGTCAAAAGTGGTTATCAATTTTAACAGTAAAATGGGAATCGGGCTTCATTGTGGAACGAATTTAATATTTTATTCATTTTGATTAACATTTTGTAAACTCCAAAGAAAACAATTGCCATCGTTTCAAGGACACATCAATTAACCAGAAGTTGTAGCCGTCGCAGGAAATATTTGATTGATTTAATTCAGTGCAGTTGTGCAGCAGCAATTGTTCCGCGTGACGCTGGGTCCAATGAATTTGAATAAGGGCACAAACAAAAACCCCCTTAAAACATGTATGTAGCATTAGCAAATGCACACATTCTGCATAAATCTTTATCTGAGTCATTATTTATGCGTAAACTCACATAACTCAAAACAACACATGGGTTTGTTCGTTGCCTCTACGGAAGTTGCACCATTCATAATTCCGGCAATCTGTACATATGTATATATTTTTTAACTTTCACATACCGTTTTGATGAACATATCACAACAAAGTGTAATTACCTAAATGGACAGCATGTATACAATTAATGCTTACACATGCTGTAATTTGTAAATATTGAGTAACTCACTTGAGCGGACTGTACCATTTCGAAGTTGAAAACAAGAACTCCAAACGAAATGAGGATGCTGGCGATTCCAGTCAACATAACTTTGGTCATTCGATGGTTTGTTTCTGAAGCTGAAGCAAATACTTTAAAACAAATTTTCTGCAGACAGTAAGAAATTCCCGCCACGTTAACTTTGTCGACAACAATCCAAATGCACTAATATATACTTTAATATATTGGTGGATAATTTTCAACTAGTTGATGAGAAATTTAGTGGCGCTTGTATGTCAATCCACTGGAGGAAGTATGGGATTTTATTAAAATGTGAACGCAGAAATAAATAATTTAATTTCTTCCTCAATGTGCCAGTAAGTATTGGAAATAAGCATTATTATATTCTGTTGAAGCACATAATTTATGTTGCAATTGCCCTAGCGACTTGCTGCTGTATGCTGATTTTCAACAAAATAATTGAGGAAAGCCGTCAACGTTGACCTGATTATTATTATTATAAGTTTTTATTATGGAATTGCTTTCCCTACTCAGATCAGCATCATGGCATCACAGCAACGTATGATACAATATGTTTCAAATGAAATAGCCATAACCTCATGAAAAAGATGCTATAATATAACAATAGTTTTCCTGTTCGAATAAGGTCTACCGTAACGACAATCAATGTACTACAAAACATTTCGTGCGTCACGATATCAATTATTCTAAAAAATCACAAACAAATTGAGAAGCTCAAATACTTGTAGCCTGCTACATGTAACTGATATAATTACAGATAAACGCCGAGTTGAGTTGTGGTCAACCAAAACGTTAATTCAATAGGAATTATATTTCAAATTTTGTTCAAACATAAGACAAGATGCGGATGCTGGAAATACTCTAACATTTGTGAACATAAGGTTGTCCCTATTCACTCTGCTAATAAAAAATTTCTATTATTACAATGGGGAACGAGTGAGTAGTTGAAATATTGTGTGGAAACATCAGTTTATTCCGAGATAACTCAAGATGAGAGAATTTAATTTATTATTCGTACTTAAGTTTTTATTTGTTGTTTGTAATTCCTTAATTCAATTCTAGAATCACTTGGCATTGCTAAAAATACAAAGTATTTGAGTCTTCAACGACCAAAAAAATGCATTAATAGTATTACAGATTAATATTTAGAATATGAAAAAGCGCTTCCTGGATCCATCAGTTTCCTTCTGGGCGCGAAAGCTTTGCCACTCATTCCGTAGTCCCGGATTTTGTGGGCCCCATCTATCGGTCGGTTTCAGAGCGAGTACAAATTTCTAGAGGAGGAGCAGAAACAATTTGGATAATGAGGATTAAATCCAATATAACAAGCGATGATCCTTACAATCTTAACTCACATCTTTTAGTGTAGACGCCTTCCTAGTTAAAACTGCATGTATGCCCCAGGCAGGCACCAATCCAACAGCAAACGCAGTCAGCAGCCAACCGCAAACTGGTGTCATTAAAATCATTTTTGACGTACATGAATTTCAATGGTTGCATGAGATGACGACATTAGATCAAATGACTTACTTGTGGCAATTTGAGGATACGCCACGGTCCCGTATTTGAACTCTCCGGATGTGATCAGGTAGTAAAGCAGAACAGCCAACAGTCCAAGGGGTAGCAAAATCGCCCAGCAGAATCTATAATATATGCCCGGATTCCGTCCAATCATAAACTCAACGTCATTACAAAAGTTGCTCAGCCCGTACACATAAGAAATTGCAGCACACTCAATCATCGCCATCACGTAAATAATGAATCCAGCTCCGTAGTGATCAATCAGGTCAAGCATCATCATTCCTCCCTCCCCTACATACATTAGACCTAAGGCGCAACCAATCACACAAACTACCAAGGTCACCAGCCATCGTTTCCATGACGGGAACTGATCACAGATGATGGTGATAACGCCACCTGTTAGAGACGTTGCCGAGCCAATGCCGAGGGTAAAGAGCATCAGGAAGAAAAGAACGGCAAAGAGCTGAGGTACCCATGTGAAGGAGGCGATGGCTTGTGGGTACTTCAGAAGTCACATAAAATACTTTTAGATAAAAACCGGACAGAAATGTGTTATAATTTAATAAACCGTCATTTTATTACCAAAATGAATGCCAGTTCAGGTCCTCTGATTGAAGGTTGAAGTTGGGCAAACGTCAATCCTTGTGTCTCCATCAAGTTTCCAATGACAGCAAATATAGTGACACCGGCCAGAAGTGATGTGAACGTGTCCATGAAACTTATTATTATCGAATCTCTGCAAAGTGGCATGTCATTAACTCGGTATTAGTGAATGAAATGAAGATATTCAATAAATTATGATAAAAAACTAAATACTTACCTGTAAATGTCCTGCTTGAAATTATTGTACGAGCTGTACATAATAATTGGTCCAAATCCGGCCGTCAAGGAGAAAAAGCACTGCTCCACTGCAGCATACCATACATCCGGCTTTAGAATTTCCTTCCACTGTGGCTCCAGAAATTGTCTGATTCCTCTCCATGCTCCTGGTAGGGTAACTCCACGTATGAGCAGCACAATTAGCACGACATAAGGGAATATGGCGGTGAAGTATGCTACCTTTCCGGAACTTTTCACTCCTCTCACAAGTGTCAGGAATATGAGGAACCAGGATGATGCTAAGCACAGCGTTAGCTGCCAACTTATTTTTCCGAGGCCATCGTCAATATTTTCTTTCTGTGGATTGACCGTGTATCTAAAATAAATTTTCAATGAGAATTTGTATAAAGCCAAACATATTATTTTATATTATTTATTCAATTTTCTATAACATGTACCGGTAGTAGAAAGCCGCTTCGTTGTTCACTGTTAAATTGCATGAAATATTCACATGTTTTTCTTGATGGCATACAGACCATGGCAATGTTTTGGCAAAGCTGGCTATGAAAAAGTATACAGTAATGGCCATCAAAGCGCAGTAGTAGGAGAGTGTGGAAATTACGCCTATGATGGATCCGTATCCAACGCCCTTGAACATTGGTGCCAAGCTCCAGACCTTCACCTGTCCATATCGTGAGAACTGTCCCATGCACATTTCTAGATAGTAGAGTGGTCTACCAATTAGTAGGAGCACGACCAGATATGGGATTAGAAACGCTCCACCACCGTTTCTTGCAGCGACACCAGGAAAGCGCCATACATTTCCAAGGCCCACACTCATGCTGATACATGAGAGGAGAAACTCGATGGGGTTATCCCAAGTATCACGGCCTTCCGCATTTTCGGCATCAGCGCTGCTGTTTTCGTTGTTCTGAGTTAAGAAAATTTTGACTTATTTAACTACTTTGTTTGGGCATATTTATGACTATGATTCAGCTTCTAGAAGAATTAACTGACGTCTGGTTGAGTAACTTCAGTAATTGGGTCACCGTAGGCTGGTAACTTGAAACGGGGTTGGGACGGGCTGCTCAAAATGTCACCGGTTCCATATGTGGATGGAGGGGATCCAGGAGGTTTTTTGCCGCCCGGCTCGCTTCCAGTTATCTGCACCAACATTAAGTTCAGGGTTATAGTCAGACATAGCAAGCACTCTAAATTTATGCCATTACATTGAATAAATTAAATTTGTAAAGAATATTTAGTGCATACAATTCTAGGGATCCACTGTCGTGGCGCTGGCTCCAACGGTGGCATCTTTGCGCGATCATCATCGTCATCAATACCGTGGGTCGTGTAGCCATAGTTATCATGGTAACCTGCGCCCTGGAGGAAAGTGGTGATAATTATTTTAAAAATAGTTACAGTACCACTTAAACCTAAACATAAAATTTTCATCGGCAACTTGCTAATACAAGGTAACGTAAGGTATGGTACAATGATATCAGTATATTGATTTGTACACAGTGAAATTATAAATATTTTCTTCTTCATATTTTCTGACAGCCATGAGGAGGTAAATACGTAAGATTAAGGATCCCCCATGAACCGTTTTTATTACTTAACCAACATTGACGTGGTGTTCATATTTCCATTTATAATGACAGTACAATAGATTAGTGTCAGTGACACACAGTAACATTGCAATCACAAATGGGCTTATGCTAACAGATAACCGTTCCTGAAATATAATGTATGGATTAGGTTGTCATAATAAGCCGACTCAGTTTTAATGTATGTTTTTGTTAATTCTCCTGAAGTAATAAATATGTAATAATATAATATTCACGAAATGTGTTATAATACACAACCACTACCGAATGAACGACCATGGTACCGGAAAGCTACGTGACGGGTTTATTTTTAGACCACAAACTATGTTTGCGTGGGTGTATGATAGTGATAATTTACAAAACAGTTCCCAGTGTGATAACTCCTAAGCAGTAAATCAGCGACATCAAAATCTCTTTGTACTGTAAAACCGAATAAACCTTTAAGCTGGCTCATCCGACGTAACGTGTTTCCACAGTCAGGCTTATCGGACCAAACATTTCTCATGAATCAGGCCAGCTTCGAGGTAAGTATTAATTGCCCGCAATAAGTTAATTACACAAAAAGAAACATAATAAATTCATGGAATGGAATACATCCAAAAATGCAAAGGTTGAACTGTACGCAAAACTTTTTATGCGACGGAAATATGCTTTTGGTGTTCTCAGACGGGGGTTTATTCACACTGTAATTTCTTATTCAATTTGGAACATTGCTCCATCTTGATGCACGCTCCATTTTGATGATTTGTATATACGCTAACTAATGAGAAGGTCAATAATCCAGCGCCTTCCTGATGCACACTAGCCTCACACTCGTTAGTAAATTTTGACGGCGTTTAACGGTAAACCGTGCAATTTTTTACATAGTACATTCGAAAGTAATAACTACTAGGTCGATGGTTTGATGATACCTGTATGCGTAGTTGAGGTGTTTAGCCTCTTATTTGCATACACTTAACACCGGCTACTTCCATAGAAACGAAGATACGGTCCTGAACTAATTGTGAGGAAATGGATCTATACAAAAAAGTATTTTTGTGATGTATTAATGTTGTACAAACCTGATAATTCTTTGCCATGTCCCGAAATTGTCGCTGTCAAAGATGATCTCTAATATAATCCACTTGCAAATTGGAAATTCAAATAATCAATGGTATTTTAGTTATTTAGTTCAGCGACCAGTTCAGCATTTGTGTTTCACTGAGGTACAACGCCAAGTAAGAACTGCTTTGGGGTATCGCTAGTGCATGAGACAACTTTATTTGTACGTAAAAAATCACAGCAATCTAATTATCAGTAAAGTGACTGATATGGTGACAGGGTGGACTTTAGGAGGATTACGAACTGCGCAGAAGGAAAAATGCATAAATGTTGTAATTGGTTTAAAATTACATCTGATAACGGGTCCAAATGCACATATAAAATATGCATCAGGATATCACACAATGAACCAATAAAGGAATGCCGTCATTTTAAAGGAACTAGTACAATATTATCTAACGCTTCGATGGGTATGTAGCTTTCCGCTGACAGGTTCAACAACACTTTATTGTACTTGTATTAAACATGGTATATTATTGCCAAATAGTTCGAAAATAATTCCAATGAAATCATTATGCATACATATGTCTGCGCAATATCAAAATTTAAATTTTAAATTTTAATGATTCCGATTCCGACGGACGACGATTGATCGGCACAAAATTGATAAAAAACATAAAGTGTGTGCATTTTTCGACTGAATGTAGATAGTGGCATTCTGCTTGTGTTATCCAACTGCGCCAGACACCAAGTGACTCAGCAACAGCGCAAATTAAAACAAATAAATAACTTTAGTGTATGCTTTTCCATTCTTGTCATGATGCGGCTCTCCATTAATTCCAGCTAATTAAAAATTAGTTCATGCCCCTTTCCCATTCCAGTATTCAAAATCCATCAAATAAATGATGAACTCATCAGTCTTTTGACGTGCATAAGCTGGCAGAAAAAAATGTAAACAATGGGCATGATCTTGAAATGCTGCAAGTATCGATGTTGGAATAGGTAAATGTCAGGATGCACCACGTGCATTTAATAGACGTCTGGCATTATAATCCTGCAAATTTAATATTGACGGATAGGTGGTATATTAGTCTCACAAAAGCTTACACGTCACCGGTGCTCATAGCAGTGCATAAAATATGCAAACCATTTCCATACTGAAGTTCACGTACCCGCACATGAAAATCGGCGAGTGGCAGGTATCAAAAAATGTTTCATATAATTGATCGCTTTAATGCATCTACGATCATGGATCTTCAGACACGTAAAACTACTGACAATTTTGCACTACTAGATTTTTGCAGCAGAGCACGATAATGAAAAGTTTGTCGTACATTCAGTCAATATTTGGAAGCACAGTCCATGATAAATCACTCCTTTTGCTTTTGAATCGACATCTTCGAGCAGGAGCTCTTAATATTTTTTTTATTTTTAGCTCCGCTTGCAGACAATATACCATTTAATGTATTATAATACATCCATTGTCGGTTTGGGATATCCAGCAGGATAAATTTCACGTTGTCCGCTTCAACGAATTTGGTATAATTTGAAGAAATAATTGAAAATATCCTACAATGTGCTCTCAGACAGGAAAACTTTGACATACTATCTTCGGCAGAAGATAAATTTTCTCCGACAATTTCCTATCAAATTTGCTTGGCATCCCTGTAGTTTTTCGGTACTTCATAGCTGGTTTAAAGCATGTTAATAACTTCCGTGACATGTCATTACGAAAATTGGTTATGTCTAAACATTTATTAAAATCACAAACTATTTCTACTCTTCCGATTTTTTTCCATAAGAAGCTTCTAAGTTTATTGAGTTTATTATTTTTACATGAAGCTTCAAACGCAGTAGTCAGAAAACGTTATTGTTGCTCTCGTTTTCGTTCGTAAGCTGAAGTATATCCTCTCACATGAAATGGATTATGCACGCTTTGGTTCGAGTTTTCCTTGTTCTTCCATATTTAGAGATACGCTGATCTATATTTCTCTGTACGAGTGATTTGTTTTATACACGGATCAGTTTATGCTTTCAAATGTTAAGCTTCACGTAATATTATGGCGGTTCAATAAAAGGATTTACCATAAAATATGCGTCAAGATAACACATAATGCCCCAAAATGGAATGGCGTTATTTTTCAGGCGACAATTACTTTATATACAACGTTTCTCGGATTTTCCGCCAACAGGGCCCACAACTCCATATTGCACTTTGCAAATGGAATGGATAATGTAGTCAAATACATAGTTCAGAAATTATTACAATGAAATCATTACATGTCGGTGTTCTATGAGAAGTGACTAAATTACAATTTCAAATGTGCAGTCATTGTGACAGATGATTCTTGGTCAACACGATGTGACCGACGGGTTTATTGCCCCTTTACTCGAAAAAGTGATAAAAAGTGGAGTTAACATGCATTTTTCTAATCCTTGTAAATATGAGCATTCTGTATTTGTAAACTGAGCTCATCCACTAGATGATGCGTTTTCCAACGTCAGGATGTAAAAGCGATCAAACAAATTATCGACCTAACGGCTTCTTGAGGTGCGAAGGCTGACCGTGAAAAAATGTAGAAGTTAGCATGATATAAAAATTTGGTAAGCATTTACATCAAACAATGCAAATACCAGGACGTACCAAGTGCATTTATTAGTCGTTGAACATTGTAAGGTATCAATATCTATACTGCCGAGAAGAGGCCTTTTGGTCACACAAATACTTGCAAGCGGCCGTTGCTGTAAGGTGTGTATAAAATATGCATAACATTTTCTTAAGTGAAGTTCTCGTAGGTAGACATTACGATTGGGATGTGCCAAATACCAATAAATTGTTCAGATAATTGATCGCTTTTATACATCCATGAATATGCTTCTTCAGATACTACAAACTAGTGACAAATTTTGCAACAGGATTAAGAGTCTGTCTTCCGTCTATTAGTTGAAAACTGAGCTTCAATTTCGCAGTTCTCAGTGTCACTTATACAGCTATTTAAAGATACTTATAAAAGAATATTCGTTTTTACCCGTTACTGCAGTTCATTCTGTTGTGGCTGTTCAACGTAACGGCGACTGGAACATTAAAAATTAGCTTTCAATTTGACATATCCAGTAGGACAAATTTATAATAATTTGGATACATAATTAAAATCTATTCACAATGTTCTTCGTTGCAGTATTCTTGAACGTTATTCACATCGGCAATGCAAACTATTTGTTTGAACTGCAACCCGATAATTATTTTTGGAAAACCGATCCAGTTCAATCAATAAGCAATTTTGATTTGCATGTAAAACCGTACGTTGAAGGTACCTGTTTGGTAGTCGTCAATAGGTTTCGTAAAGTAGATCTGCAAAGATTAATCTCGCCAATAATCCTTCAATCATTCATTGAAGCTAGGCTACATATTACCACTTTGACGGCGAATGGAAAGGGCGTGACCAAAAGGTTGCTATGGACACCTCACAGCTTGGAAGGATTCACCAGAAACGTAACTGACAATATTCCTGATTGTGAATATTCAAATGTCTTTGCCAGTCTCATCATAAACTCCAGCTTAAAGGACTATTGCATTCGTCTTGATTTTCATAAATTTGTATCGGCGACGAAGCAATGGCAATGTAAAGTGCAAGTTAATTTTGAGTCTCCCATGCGCCACTTCTCATCATTCAGGCTCCGGCATCCAAGGATATTCAGGTACAACATGGAAGGCATATTTCCACTGATACCTGCTGCACGATCCCACTCTTTCAACATCATCGTTAGCGACAGGCCATACAACGATAAGTATGGTCTCAGTTTGGTGGCAAACTATTACAAACCCAACAATAAATACAGTGGAAATGGAATAATGAAGCAGTTTGAGATTCTGATTTTTGTACAAACCCATTATTCCATAAGGCGTGCACTTGAGGCGTGTTACTAATCTGGCAATTCTAGAGCAGGTGGGTCTACGGTCGGAATGTGTAAAATTGAATTGTATATCGACTTGCTCACTTGGTCACATCTGATTGCCGATGACGTAATTTCGTTGTCATCTCCTGCTCCCAACGATAAGCTTGTCTTTACGATCAAAACGTATTTATGCGACCGGGTTAGTAATGGACTGGATATGCAAATGAAACGGTGCGAAAACCGATTTATGACTACTTTGACTAACTTTGCAGCTGCAGCCCTTGAAATCGACGATCGGGAAGAACGTCTTAGTCACGCTTGCAAGTATGTTCAAAGTTTCCCGGAGCCTTCAGCTCTGTACGGGTACTAATTGGATTACAGAAAGTTGGGTTAATGTTGTCTGTACATATAGTAAAAACTTTTATTTAAGTAGTATCATGTCCTTTTCCCATCAAGTATTTCCTATAAAGAAATTAATGTACAAACTTTAATTGAGCGCACGCTGTTTGTTGTCCGTTTATTCAATTTTGAATGCACGGATCATTATTGGTGACACTGACATTATGACTTGTTCCTATGCACTTTGAGATGGTATTCAAGAACAACTCATGTTCTGCTGTTATAGTATATTGAATGGTATTCTAGTTATAATACAATAATGCCATCTGTGAACAATGAAGTGCCAGAAACCGGGTATTAGGTGCTACTGTGCGTGAGAATAAATTTTCTCCTTCAGTACAAATGCGAATTTTATTTTACCCCCTTAAACCACTATATGTGCACTTTCACATTTTATTAAAATGTTATTCATTGGTGCTAACCACAATTTCATTCATTCAATATATATCAATAATGCCTACTGCTTCCGCCGAATAACTGTGAAATAAAACAAATTAATACAATGACGTACAACATTTGAATTTTATTATTTCACAAAGTATGAACAGCGGATTGCTTTTCATTTATAGTTAGCGGTTCAATTGCATAATTGAAACTTTCCATATTTGAAATGCTAATATAATCGTGCGCTATTTTGATGATGATAATAATAAAACTTTTCGCCAGACGGACGTTTTCAATACTATATAATCACATTTGGGTTCAAGGGAGTTCATCACCAAAACCGCATATACGTTTCCACTCCTGCAGCTTATTCGCGGAACTGCTTCCAGAAATGGGCAGTTTTATACTAATTCAAACTATACTGCACATATATGAACACATCGGCCATTTATCACAACATCAAGCAGCAGACGTTCAGAGAGCAAGTTTCAATGCAACACTTCACTCTTTTGATAAGCTGAGCTGATCATGTTTGTTTTTATTTACAATGGCATATTGTTACTGATTGTAAGAAATAATTGAGTTAGGATCAACAAGACTAAAAACTAACCGCTTTGTTTCTTCGAGTGACATGAAAGTTTAAAATGGCAGGTGAGTTAACTACACTGATTATTTATATTAGGTAACATTACCTGAAGTAATGATGCAACGTGGTTTGGCAGTATAAACGGCTTTGTGAATTAGTTTACAGCAACGTATCAATCTTTGATACACTTATGATTATGCATTGATGCATTCAATATATATACTACCGTGGCTTTTCGAATTATTGAAATTGTTATCTGGCAGATTATATTATGTTTGACTGCTGCAATTCCCAGGAAAGTAATTAATATTAATCATGATATCATCCTGGTCTCTTCTACCTGGTGATATGAATGTACATAAGGATATCGATGCGGATCAAATTGTATGCCTATTTAATTGAAAAGCGCTTTTCCAATTAGCTATAAACTTGTCGTATGACTATAACACGGTTCACAGGGGAAACATATTTTGCCAATATTTTATTTTCAGTGATACGTTTGGAAGAAAATCTTTGGTTTCAATAAAATTTAAACAAAATGTGATGAATAAGCTGTATAATGGGTATTTAGCATACAAGTATTCCAAAGCCCGTAACTTGAAGTTCCCTTCCGCCAAATGGAATCCAAGCTTTTCCCATCTCATCCGCCCAAACCTTGCCTATAGCAAATTCTCGAATTCCATTCTCGTTAATTTCTGCCACCGCGGGGTATCCTTCAATGCCATTACCTTTCCTCCCTGCAGGCACGTAACTGGCTCGGAGACTCCTTGTGGCATTTACCGGGACGACCTTGTAAGATGATTCCACAGTCGACCTAGTGTTCCCAGGAATAGTTAGAACCTGTGCACGCGACGTAAGAACATGTTCCCGTCCACCGTATGGCAGGAAGCACACTCTGGTGTCCGCCCTAAACTTTCCAATGGCAATCTCGTTACCCATGTATCCCCTGCAAATGTACAATGGTTGTCCATTCTGCATCTCTCCAAATTTGAACAAGTTCCGGACGTCCTCTCCGCTCAGGCTGTCAATGGGCTTCCATCGGTGAGCAAGGCATCCTATAAAAATGGTCTCATTAAGTAAATTACAAGCAAATTTTTAGGATACATTTTCAATTGTTGATAGATACCTTTACAGTCATAAAAATCGTTCAGCTTATCAGCATCCAAAACACTTAATCCTTGTCTCCTGTCGGATCCACAATGCGTCACCTCACTCTTTCTTGGCCAACCGCCAGGACACCAGTTACATTGGTAATGCATCTGACTCACGTAGTCATAGAGGTGACCCCTCGTGTCAAAATTGTCCTTCCCAGGAATGTCATTAGCACTGCATCCGGGAAAGTGGACGTAGTCATCTCGATCCCTCCGAGTCTGCTCATGACCCAGACAAAGGTTGTGTCCGAGCTCATGGACCATCACGTTCATGTTTCTGCACCCACCACCAAACTTGGCGAATTGGTAGCCTCCCGTACGACAGTAGTGACCTAGTCCACACACGTTGTCATCGAATTCAATGCTTGTGTAAGCTTGTTCTCCTGGGGAGCGTTGTTGAAATCGGATGCACGTTTTGGATTGGATGTCGTTGAAGGCCTTCTGCACTTCCGATCGGTCATTGGAGGACAAGCTGGAGTGAAGTTCGTACTTTACGATGGCGTTGGGCCATTTTGTTCCAGGGAAAAAACTTTTGTTCTTTCCTATGTAATTTTAACCCAATTATGTTTATATTAATAATTACTCCAAAAAAATTACGTTAATAATTTATGGTGAGCTTACCACCAGTGAACCATTCCTCAGGAGTGTCGCAAACGTACGCGGACCCGAATTGCACAAGACATGCAAACGTCAGTAGCGCCGCAGAAAATTTCCATTGGAGTGGTCCGTTCATGATGATATTTTTTGTAATTATTATTCTATTCAAATGTGCTGCTACTGGACTGAGAAACTGGTATTGGGTAGATGACTACTTCCGTACTGTGTCCAAGTATTCCTAAAATTTCTTTATATACTCGTATCGTAACTGCTTGGTCCTGAAATGAAGGACTTGATATTCCAGAAAATGTTTTACATGAAATCGGATTTGATATTTTTCCTGTGAATTATTTTCTGAGTATTTACTTCTGCGAATGGATTTAGTGGCGTTAATGTTAGCGCAGTTACACTAATTTCTCAGTTCCTAGAGTTGCGTAATTTATCATTAGCATGTCATCTAATGTTATAAAATTGTAAAGAATTGACTAAAGAGCGTACGCCAACATGAAGTACAGCAACGTATTAAATTGCGTTTTGTTATATAACTGGACAGCGATCGGTGAAAGTGGTGGATTTAATTTAATTCTTTCGTAGAAAGGGTAACAACGAATCCCAATAACAAATTCAAGTATTACATTTTTAATAAGAAAGCAAACTGCTTAAAAACTGAATTACACTCGAATCCCTGCGATGGGATTAATTTGAAATACTTAGATATAACATCTGAAGTTGGCCAACTGATCATTTCGTGTGGTCTGCTAGGCACGCACACTTTTTTACAATCAACTTGACGTACGTGTTTACGTATTTCCTCCGCCGCGCGTGTCAAGTACTTTGATTTCCACCGAAACTCACCAAGTGCTTAATTTATATAACTTATTGCATAAAGCTATACTAATACTGGATCAGGTATATTGTTAAGTGCTTTGTGATTAGCAACGTGTGACACGGTGCTGAATTCTGCGTACCGTATTTACAGCACTTACCAACTGTGTGAAGTGCATAAAGAGCTTTGTCCCAGCATTTACAATATTTCAGACTTAACAATCCTCAGTAACCCTGCAATAGTTAATATGGATTATCGTGTGATTATACTGATATGAAATGATTCGGTAACCGCACGGTATTCAAGAGGCTACAATGACAGTGTTGTAAAATAACTACTGGGTACCATTGCATTGATTGGAAATGCCTCTGGATTATCTAAACATGTTTGGTAATAAATAAAACATTTAATTATGTCTTTTATATTTGTAGAAGAATATGTGTGTGACATTTCCGTCCGTCCGTTCATACGTATGGTTAGTAGCGTTCAAACAATTACCATTTTAAAAATCCAGTCGATTCCAATGTTTCACAACTGAGGGCTGTTGATATTCAGTATGATAGGTCAACCACCTAGGATCACATAAAAGTTACTCTTGTTTCCGGATAAGTTTATATTTTCTGGGTCCGAAAAAATGATAGTGCATAATTCACCATATCATATACACCAACACCACACATAACTTGGCTACCAACATCAAGTGTTTAAACCCAATGACACATATTTATACAAAACAAGCCACTCATGATAAACATTATCTGCACTTCAGTGTTTAAATATGGGTCAGTTTACCCTGCATTATGTAAACCTGTAATACTGAATTGATTGACGATGAAGGAAGTTTCCAAGGTAAATTGTAGTTGCTTAACTATTTTGACAGGGAAAATATTTGGATGCACTATTAAGTTTCAAATTATTTTATAATACCTGGATTTTTTTATTATTCATCTTAACTATTTTACGTACCGTTTTGCTTCTCAATAGAGTTTCTACTTTATAGTCGCTCCAATAACGCCGAGAGGATTGACGATGACGGACAATGTCACAAATTAGGTAAGTCGTGATTTCCTCAGTTGCCTCTTCTTGCATAACATCATAACTAATACCTGCGCTACCAACAACGTTATTAAAAAATAGCACAAAGTTCTGCAAAGTTCAAATTAGCGTAGAAAATGCAATGCAAGAGGTAAACTAAAACATTGTATCGACAACAATGCTGCCCATTTAGTTATGCTCTCCTTAACCGGAATCCAGAGACTCAAATAAGGAAATGGGGTAATGTGCTCCAGAATAATTTTGTCCCTTGGACCAGAAAAAAGAAATATCATCTATTTCGCTTAAACCGATGAATGTAGGTGCGCTTTGGTGTATCGGGTTGAATTGACTTGCAGAAAATTGTTCTGATTAGAAATAAAATACCATTGTATGAATTATAAAATAACAATCTATTGAATTATTTACTTATGACCTGCCGCCCAATGTTACAGAAAAACACCCGTTGTCTGCAAACACATATTACTGGACCATTTGTCATCCTACAAATGAAATGATGAACAACGATGTCAGGTCAATGGCTGATTTCTCTTGAGAATGGTGCTATAAGACCGTGTAACAGGTAACTGTTTTTATTTTTTAGCACAGTGACAGTTTGGCAGCCGATACGTAGATATTTGCGTTATGTAACAACAAAGGAATTGTAACTCAACCTAGTTCACATATTATTATTATGAGCGGGTCAGCTAGTCGACAATACCAAAACTTTCATCAATAGATAGATTCAAACGAAATCGGTGAGAAAATGTTCTTTATCAGTTTCAAAGCAATAAGCTATGCACCGTCACAAAGGTCACATCATCAGTAACTTATGACTAAATATGGAAAGTAATGATGCAGCTATCCGAAATGCTTAAACATGACCTATCCATCGAAGTACGATTTTTGTTGAAGTCGTTCTAATGAAAATTGCTTCATAAAAACAATTTATGTTAGGTCATTATACTTGGCTAAAAATATAAGTAACTCAATTTGGTTCCTCACCTAAATACAATTCCGCAGATACGATAATTTTCAATGAACTAACAAATAACATATATCTCGCTCCAGTCAAATTAACATAGAACTTTCAGCAAATGGAGTTGCGTCTAGTTATGATCTATAAGATCAGAGACTAAAAATGAAGCGACAATGGGTGGAATCGAACCCAAGCTTACGCGCCCGCTAACCATTAACCGGATGGCCGTGCTACCACTGCACTACATTGTCATCAGTGTCAATCTCTGTCTCATATATCATCTTTGTGTTGTGTGCTCAGGATGACGTATTATCGTTGTATTAATCACTGTTATTGATTATGTCCCTAATTATTCTGAGATGCTTGTCTCGCTTTGTTCTTGTCATACCTACATGCGTAGCTAAATCTGGAAGATGATGTGTGAGCTCTGTTGACTCACCATCACTGTCTGTACCAACTGAAATCATAATCACAAAATGATAGTAATGATAATAATGTTTTATCTCCCACCGTCGTCAACGTATTTGTATGAAGACAAGATTCACGTTCCAAAAATCACCAGACAATTAATTACATGCATTTTCTAAATAGGTAATACTAGACATTTTCTGTATCGTATCATTGTTGCGTTCATTTACCCAACAAACGCATATGAAAAAGTATTTTATTATTTCGAGCAACAATTCTCATAACTCAATACTTTCATTTGCGAGCAATGTCAAATGAAGCGGTCAATACCACTACATGAAGCATTAATGATTTGACGAATCACGTCTACTAAATTTGTCGTGGCCATTGGAATAACTCAGGTATGTTTTTGTATATAGCAGCTTCTAGAAGCTGTTGGTGTAGAATTTGTTGTAACCTCATGTTTCACTTGGGGACACCAAACTGGACACCGGTAATAACGCCGTGTTTATTGTATGTCCGCATGAATCAGTTTATATTTCTGTCATAAATGTATATCGTCACATTGGTCAAAA
This sequence comes from Sinella curviseta, assembly GCA_004115045.4. Lineage (NCBI taxonomy): Eukaryota > Metazoa > Arthropoda > Collembola > Entomobryomorpha > Entomobryidae > Sinella > Sinella curviseta. The sequence goes on along the minus strand of CM023200.3, from coordinate 26,260,977 downwards.
TGTAAGAAGATGCATGACATATTCTGCATCTTTGATTTTGTATGATTTGCAAATGACCAAACGCTCAAACCGTAGACCATTATTGATGTATTAAATGCGTTTTGTTTTCTAAAACTACTTGCAGAAACACCATTATCCTTCAAATAGACGCCAAAACTTACTTTAAATAACACTGATAAGACGATTTGTTGTTAATCACTTTTGCAACATATATTTCATTAAATATCAGGTTATGTAATGTTATGGAAGTCAGTTGCATGACACAGACATGGCTACTCAATTACTAGATGTACACTTAGGTATGTAAAGAAGCAAAGCAATAACAACAATATTGAATAATGGGATTTTATAATACCAACTATCCTATTAATGTGTCGGCTTCCTAGTACGGTCATTTATTAGATGCAGTGCGTCGGAGTTTCCAATGGCGCATATGGTATACCTACCTTGCAATGATTCATGACGATGTAAAAAAGCAAACACTTTGCCAGTTACAGTTTCGTGATTTACATCTACTTATTATTACAATTTATGTTTTTGAATATTCCATTATCATATCCAATTGACATAAATAATTACGTGATGTTGATCAGACCTTGCAGGTGGTACATCAACAAAATTGTAATATTTTTTTATTATGTGGGAAAGGAAACGGCCACCTTGTAACCTGGAATGGAAAACATACGCGGATGATGAGATATAAAATTTCTGGAGAAAAATCCAAATCCTTGAAAAAAATCAAATTTGTAACGGAATTTTTATCAATGCATTTATAGTTTGGGGGCATGATATTGCGTAACTATTAAATAAGCCATACAAACACAACTTTTAGTAAAAGAAAACTACAACATAAATATATGTTTTACGTAACAACCATCGGCGAAAATTCATGTTTCATCCACAGAAAATGTCAAACTTTCCATATCTGTGGTTTCGCCAGGTTTCTAACGGATTTACCTTATGCACGGATTTCATGCACATTTCCTTTGTCGTTTCTATAAAATCAGCCTTGTTGAAAATCACTTTGATATGGAAACTATAAATAAAAGAATGTACTTGAGTTGTAAATACTTGAGTTGTAAACAATTCTGTTGTAGGTACTTGAAGTTATCATGGGGAAAAGAGAAAACGCATTAAAAAATCATTTATATTTAATTGTATTGAAATGTATACCTAACACCTTAAAATGATAAAACAACTTAATATTCTTCATGCCAATAGCATTTGTTGTCAACAAATTCAAATGGATGGATGTTAGTTTCTTATAACTAATACAGAATGATGTATCCATGAACTTGCATACCGAAATTGGCAAAATGTATGAAAAATGATTCATAGGTTTATTAATATGTATGAACAAATAGAGTTGCAATAAAGTGATGTGAATGTACATTATAGTACCGTCTTGTGTATGCTTTTGCAGCAGTCCGGCCGACTCACATAGCGTGCGTTATAATATCTGTTGCCATTTCTGCGACATCATTTTGTTCAAGATCATTCGAATCAAACTGTAATTCTGGTTCAAGTACGTAGTATCGTTTCACGTTACGGACCTGCGTCGTAAAGCAAAACTATTATTCAGTTCATAGGATGCTCTTGAAGCGAAGAAAAACGACAGGATATCCTTTGGTGATACTTTGCGCTTGTAATTGCCCTTGTAGATAAATGAACTTCATGCGAAACTACTCTTAAAAATGCATAATACTTGGCCATAGGAAACTCCACTTGAATGTCGCATCGTAATCGCACTTTCTACAACTAGAATAGCCAAAGTATTACAAATAAACTGAACTGTGTGAGGAATCCATTTGAATTGTCATGATGATAACACAATCTGCCAGCATGTTCCCATCAGTCATAATAGTGATTGTACTATGGATTATTATATTAACAGATAGCAAGTTGTGGAGTGATGACAAATTGTGTGGAACATTGTTCTCCGAAAGAAATTTTGAAGGTGACACCTTTGTCCTGAATGATTTTGATCAAGCTATGAATCCTAGAAAGGATTACCGTACATCAGTTCGGGGTTGGATGAATACTAGTTCCGTTCGAGTTGAGGAAAATTGCACAATGGAAATCTGCGCATTCTCTTATTTCGGAGGCAGGTGCATACCCATAACAGCTGCATACGTTCCACCAACACACTTTTTGTCGGAAATTGGTTCCGTTAATTGCATTTGTAAAAGGGTAAGACCGTTTTTATTTTTATAATACCATAACATTCACGTAGAAAACTTTTAGATTTTGTTTGTTCAAATTAATGCAAAAATATTTATAGGAATGTAATTGTGAGGATATTTACATATCCCAACGTGAGTACGGTAGAGCTTACCAGCTGGAAGGGTGTAGTGCCTGCTACTCCCCTTATGTTCCTCTAAAATTGCAATCCGCATGGATACATTCTCGCTTCGCCTATTCGACAGCCTTTGTCATACGTGAAGGCTGCAATCTCACCGTTTACTCTCAAGGGAATTACCAAGGAAAAAGTATAATGATTACTTCTGAAATATATGAGGTTTATATTCTGGACGACTGCTTATTATTATTAGACATTTAGCGCATGCAAGAAATACGAAAACTGGTAAATTATTCGATTTTTAAAACGATACAATTTTTCTCAGGGATACAGCACAACATTTGGATCGTATAAGTTTTCATGCAACGACAGCGCATTTGTGCCCCGTGAGGATACAATGGACATTACGAGTAAGATTTATAGAACCTGCATATTGATAGCATATTATCCATATGTCCTTTTTGCAAAATGATACTCCAATTTCCTTAGATGTAACACTTATCAAGCTTCCTGACTCTGCTGAAGAGCTTCTGCGTCTGGGTCTCAGAAATGACTCACTGAGCCAACATCCAGGTGTACAGGCGGCAATGCAATCACTCGACAACGGAAGGAGTTGGAGGAATGCATATATCCTTATTATTGGATTAAGCGAAGTTGAGGTGGGCTGCGCCACGTACAATGTATCAATAATTATTTTCCGTTACTATGATTTTATTAATTTCACCATATTTTTTTTGTTTTTCACAACTAGCAGGGTATAGGACTGACCGGATGCAATAGCCCCGACACTGAAAAAATAATGTAACTTCAGCTTAAAATATCATTCACGATTTCAATTTTAATGTTTAATGGGTCCAACAGGAATATGTGCGTTAACTGAAATATAATCCATTTGTTTGATTTAGAGAGTGCATTATCCAGGCAGGACCAAATGATTTGGGCGTTTTAAATTCAGAAATTCGTATTATATACATCAACAATGGCAGTGGGGGATTTTCTGACAACTCGGACGCTGCGTATCGGCTGCTGCTGAGCATGCAGGAATTTCTCTCCAATCACGATGAACTCAAGGACGTGATACCAAATGCGGTAATCATTTGGCATGAAATATCGGATATGGATATGAACAAAAATGGATCACGGTTTAAGCTGAAATTGCAACTTTTGGATGCCATTGGAGAACGTATACTTGACAAGGATTACTCCAACGTAATATTCATGTTGGACCGTCTCCGATGGTTACCATCATCCACACAGCAACGGTATCCAAAGACATTGATTGAAACGTTTGAAAATATAATCAATTCAAGAAGTACATTTCCGAATCCAATTGTAATCATTCCCACCGAAAGCGATTATGATCAACAACTGATGGTAAACGGCTTCAAGAGGATGAAAAACGGGGAGTACACGCCCCTTAATCTACAACGCAATCTAAGAATTATAAGCGAGAAAGCTGGAGACCCTTTGGGATATTCTCTATTAAGGTTTGCTTTCCGGGAGGTGAAACATTTTCCAAACGTAACTGTCAAAAGTTCAGATTTGGTTCATATGAACCGTGTCGCAGCTAACAAAACCTTACCTGATTCTTCAAGAGCAGTGTCCCAAAAACAGTTACGAATCGAAGCAGTAGAAAAAATGCGCAAAGATGTAATGTTGCCCATCCCATTCACTTTTCAGGAATCATCACCCTTAGAAGTTTTAGATAACGACTTTTTCAAAAGCATGTGCTCCCGTCATCAATGGAGCCCAATTGCAAATGTATCGGACTCAACACTGGCACGAATGAACAATTTTGGATTTGTTGATGGGAGTGGACATAAAATGTATCCCTGCAGAGGATATGTCAATGGGCGTCTGCGATTTGGCTCATATATACATGAAACGGGCATATGTAGCATTTGGTTCAGAAAACTAGTGAATCTGAAAGATAATGCAGACGTTCTCGTCCTTCCAGATTGCGTTACCGAGTATGAAGAAGACCAGACCGGAAGCATGTTCCGCTTTCAGTATGGCCTCGTGACCAGTAGTCACGTCCTAGAGCTGATGAAACATGGGAAAGGAATGCCAGTGTTTCATAGTCTAGAAGAACCTTTCGAAATGAGAAGAGGCATTGCATTTGCATCATTTTCCCTAGAAGATGTATGCCATGCCCTGAATGTGATCGGGACAATAGGTTTTAGCGAGAGTGGTGCTGGGAGTGCGTTATTTGCAGGAAAGGATAGACGAATTCTCGTAGGGAACGCAAAGGTGCTCATGTGTATAATCTCAAAAGTCAACAATAATTGAATGAATGGAAATAAATGTGAGCAATTTGAGGATGCAAATAATACTGGAATAAATATATTTTCAAATAAGCAAAATGATAATGATAATATCTTGAAACAACTCTGATTCTTTTGATAATTTCATACACATTTACCTAAGAATAAACATAAATTTTAAATATAATTTTACATTTATTTGTTACTCTAAAAGTTGTAAATTTGACGTTATATATAAGTGTTACACTTAATTGCATTGAGTGTAAAGTAATTGTAAGCTGGAATTGAAATGTGTTGGAATTTAACAGTTTCCGGCATTATAGTATTACCTAATAATTCAATGTCGCAATGAATGTAAATCTATATACTAGTATAAAGAAGTGTACACATTTTAGTACTTATATGTTTAACTAGACAATAGAATTTTTAGTCTTATTGTAGACATAATTAAATGTACATTAAAGATTATAGAGTCATAAAATCATATATATTGTTTACGTTTTGAGACACGACTGGCAGGTGAAATCTCTTCATTTTTCGGTCATACTAGTACTCCGGTTTTACAATCCGAATCGTCATTGCTTATCTGAAATTATGGAGTATGCCCAATAGTGTTGAGTGTTTTAATATCGTCACGTATCCTAAATTCGTACAATATTAATATACATACGTACTTATTGATTCCTTTCCATCGTCAGTTGGGTTTCATCTCGAGGCTGTTTTCTGCTTTCGGTTCTAGTAAGTTTTATCAATTTGATCCCCATTGCGGCACCATCGTCCTCTGTACCAGGAATTTTGTTGCGGTTACCTCTTCTGGGTCTTTGGGATATGGAAGTCTGCTGATTCCTTCCATTTCTGCGGAGGGATACAAAGCAAATGATGGTAAGTGAAATTACAACGATACATACCAACCCGAGTACTGCGTAAAATCCTTTTCCGGTTGTCCAGGAATGTTCATCAACTTGGATCAGCATCACGCGAGGTATATCTGGCAGGTCCCATAAGAGGTCGTCTTCAATATCATGCAACATTTCATTCCAGGTGCCCACATTCGCTGGTTTAGCTGTGGCTTCATTCATTGGATCTACTCCAGTTAAATTCAGCACGTCTGTATCGTCTATCAAGAGGTTCAGTCCAGGCAAATTTACCCGTATTCCCGTTAACGATACCGGTCGCGGATGTTGGTAGAAATCACTGACTACAATGGTTTGAATTAACGCACTCATACTGCGAACATTTGTCATGTAAAAGTCTGTGCCATTGCGAGCGCGGCATTAAATATGCCGTTGCTGATGTGAACGTTGGACGTAGTGACCCCCTGAAAGCCCCGTTTTCGTTGCATCACAATTTCCTGTCCATCCTCTAGCTCTACCGGAAAAATACTGTAGACAGATATGTCATCAGGAATGACCAAAGGATAGGGCTGCAATTTCCATTTTCGTACTCGAGAATCTTCCGCTTTATTATCCGGGACTCCTGGCTTTGGGAAGAAAACGTTTTGTAGTCGATTGGTTTCAGGCCAACGAGACTACCTTGGAATTTGAACTCTATTCTTCTTGCAACCCAGTGTTGTCCACCATTTAGGATGACAAGCTTCCCTGGATGATCCTTTTCGTGTCCCTTCATTGTGATGACGAGGTTGGCTTCATCTACTGTTATGGATGGGATGTACTTTGTTCCAGATTTGGCTCGGATTATGGGAACAATATCGGTCAAATCAATTCTCTGCTTCTTTCTATTTTTGGTGGACACCCAACCCTCAAGTGAGTCTTTGCTGAAACCGTTGTAAATATACACGTCTTTGTGCAAATGTTTTATGTAGTAGACGGTGTCATGTGCTCCACCTCACGCAAGGTGACTGGTGACTTTAGCCGAGTGCTGTTCGATCCAATTTTCTTCTTTTGTATGCTCATAATAAGCAATGTAGTAAAAGTCAGTTGGAGTGCGAACATTTATCGTTATCAAAAGCTTCATGGCGAGCTCCTGTAAGAATGGAACCGAATGCGAGGGCATTTTTGATGAAATGTTGGTCGTGTCTAAAGTTGCCAAGATGGAACCATGTTGACCAATTTTGATTATATATCCATCCTCTGTGCTTATGCTGGGCTGACTATAAAATTCGTCGTAGTTAGAAAAATCTGCAATCATTGGGAGCACATGGGTAGACCCAGCAATGCGATAGCTTAGCATGTTGTTCCGCATATCAAATCCCAGCTCAGTGAATGATTCCAGTTTGGACGGGAGATGGTAAGGTAAGGTACGTTTTGCCATGGAGGTTTTACTGCCGTTTGGTTGAAAAGACATGTCAACTCCAAATCGATAGTACACCGTGCCGCCATTGTGCCCATGGGTTTCCATGTGGTCGCTTTGCTCAAGAATTGGTGCTTCAGGATGATCCATGAACTCAACGGTGGTGTACTCCTTCAGGCCAACCATTAGGTCATTGGGACAATGTCCCTGTTTAATTTTAACAGTTTCAACATTGGAGACTTTCTTTGTATCGCAGGTCGCGAGAGCGGTCATTCCACGGGTTCCATGCAACTCGTTAATGTTTAGTAGCCTAGAGATGACGCCCGCCCCGTCGGAAGTTTTCACGGAACCTGTAGAGGTTTCCAGGTTAACGTGTAGGCGCTTATGCTCAAAGCTGTCAGAAAACAGAGGACCGTTTGTGCATCCTTTATTTGTGCTTTGGCCGCCGTCCAGGGATTCCAAGGTGGAGTTTATGTTGCCCATCCAAAAAACATCGTCGCTACACCGGGAACCATCAGAATATCCAAAAATATTTCCGCTGGGGACGGATGACATTGCTGGAGCATTCATGAAAAACCTGTTACTGTCAACGTGAAGACCTCTGATTTCCATCGGGTTCTTAACTTCTTCTACAAAAAATGTAGCAATTGTGCGCCCGTCAGCATGAACACTGACAGTAGTTGTCACGGAACTGCCATTTGGATGGAATTGAAATACTGGGTTGCTGTAATCATCTTTTGTTGCGAGTCTCCATAACGGGAACACATGCGTAATATTCGATAGTTCACCTGTTACATTCAACGTCATGGTTTGTGTCGACTGGATGAATTTTACGGTCGTTATCACATGCCATGGATGGAAAGAAAACACGATGATGTGTGTTGCCTTCTTCGGGTTGAAGCTCAAAGAAACTAGTAAGTAAGTCGTCTACGTGGTAGGTATATCTTCCTTTCGTGGCCGTGTTGAGCACTTTTGTAAAATTTCCAACTGTTATAGTCATATCGGCCTCGCAGTCTGGAAGCTCAATATGAATGACATCACGCCCATCACCGTTTCCAAGACCACCTTTTCCGTTGACAGTTTTTGTATCACAGGATGGAAGTATTACGTCAGGGGAGTCAGGTCTACCAATTACATGATGTATATTGGTAATGCTTCCAGCCCGAAAGCATGGAGCGATAAAATATCCAAACTCGGATTTCACCAGGTTTACAATAAATGGAAACTTAGGATCGTTCTCACCGTTGTCAAGGAAAAGCGTGTTTTCCCCACCACCGCCATCAATCACATACTCGCCCGTACATTTATCTGATGTTGAGGCAAAGAATGTATCATTCAGGTTACCCCCAACAACTTCCATGCACTGCCCGATGCATGCAGCACGAAAATATTTTCTAGTTCTAGCAGTCCGCTGTACGACAACTTGTCAGCATTTTCTGAACCGGTATTTTCATAAAACATTTTTGGTAGAAGAGTATCTCATTCAATACGCATTACGCCGGTAACTTTGTCGGAATTATTCGATGTATACACTTGAATGGACAATGCTTCCAAAAATAATCCGGATGTGCCGGCCACCTTTATGTTCAGGACGATCTGATCCAATAATCCATTCTCTCGTTGTCCTAACAAATTAATCCGAATTGTCTACACTATAGAGTCCTATCTTATGAAACACATATTTTCCACTAGGGTAAAATGTGATTGTGTCGTCACCATCTCCACTGTCAATGATAAAGTCTGAACCTTCTCCATGAAAAATTAATTCATCTGAATAGTCCCCACCGGTTACTTTCCAGTTGTTGCCCTGAATGTCAAAATCATTTTTCATCAGCTTGCAACCGACCCGTTCAGTTAGAGCTGCCCGTTGACTGAGCAAGTGGTAAAATAATGGCGCTCCATTTCCATCGTTGGTTAGATACAATACGGACTTGGGTGCGTCATTTGGTAGTTCTTGGAAATATATGGATACTGCAGAGTCGGAAAATGTATTGCTCATTTTAAACCCCAATTCAATCCCTTGAGTAGAATCTTCTAATAGTATGCTGAGACTGTCTCCATATTTCCGCAACATGTAGTTCGTCACTTGTGAAGATTAAGTGTTTAGGAAGCTAATGGTGTGATGGTTCGGAATTAGGGTCTCCAAATAAATTTCCATTCCATTCCATAAATGATCAATCAAGATGGCGATGTTACCGCCAGCAGCTGAACATACAATTTTTGTGTAGGGTGCTCCAATTATTGTCAAATTATGCTCACACCTACTGTCATATGGGATATTCACAGCATCTGGGTTCCCGAAAGTTCCACCCCTTCCATCCACCTTTTGCGTCGAACAGTGAGCGCTAAACAATATCAGACTCATTGGGCCTTCCGATGAACTCTTCAATTTCTGAACTGAAAAAAACTGAAATCCATATTTCCCCCACTGCTTTCTAAGTGCAGATTACCAAAATCCACAGTGACCACTCTTCCTGGGGAACATGTTTCTCCCAAGATTATCCTGTCGTACAACGACTTGCCGTGTATCGATCCCGTTAGAGGACCCGTACAGTCTGAATCGAAATAGAAGATGTTCTCCGAAACACCTCCGTGGAATTCCTTGTTTCCGCTCTGACCCATCCTAAATGTACTTAAATACTTTAGGTAACCACCCAAGAATACCTTGTCGTCACAGTCTTCCAAATCAAAAAGCATAGACTGTCCCGATTGCGGCACATGATCTTTAATAACCAAAGCAATGGCGTTTTGACACAGGTACTCATTATCTGTCATCTCATCGTTTGAGATGATATCACTGACATATGGTAATGTACCTGGCCTGCAGAAGTACATAGTCTCAACGTTGTCATCCTCAGTTTTCTCAGGAACGGAATCATCCCAGTAGACTGAGCGTCGTTCCCTAAAATCTACTACTGAGTTATTTCTATCATAGTAACTCATTGGCCCGATACCCTCACATCGACATTCAAAGCGAATTCTTGATGAACTATGAAAATCAAGTGGTATATTGGACGAATTAACATCGGATTGACATGTTTTCAGTCCCCTTGTGCACGGCCGTCCCGCGTCACATCCTGACCCAGCTAAATGCCATTTGTGTAACCAGCTCTGGCAACCCAATGTGTCAATGAATAAGGAACACGCTTGCTCGTAAATACGGCATGATTTCTCCAAATGGTGTGTACGGGATGGGAACACGACTTCATAAAATCTAGGATTTCGACTGCATAAGAATTAACATTTAACCAAATTAAATACCCAGCAAACAATAAAGCGTTTTTTGTACTACATACTTTCTAACTGTAAAATATCTTACGAAAGAAAATCGTTCCTTTGGTCGACAGCAATGATGTTCCGAACAAATTCGCGCATAGTGTGTTTGAGGTTTTCGGGCACCTCATCAAGGTGTGAATCCAGAATGGCCATCCTGGCCAAGTCTAATAGGTAATCAGTTATAAACTCAGATGAATAATTTGCTCGTAAATCATTCACTATCGTAACATCTGTTTGGTGATCGGGATAACCGGAATGCAGAATCGGGGTCCATCCGCGTGACTGCATCCTATCGAACTCCAGCAATGGAATCTCGTTATCAACCCGCGCTCTAGCATCCACATTCGTTGCTATGTATGACATGTTTAGACATTTTGTGTCTGCTCTTCTTAAACTTGCCAACGGGATAGGCTGAAGAAACCAAGTGGAGAGGACAGCTAGAGATGCATAATTGGCAACGGCAACTGCATGAGAGACGATGGATGAAACTGCGTTGTTATTGTGATCTTTATTGGGATGGGTGAGTGCTTCCACGGATTTTGCCATGCTCCAAACATTAAGTGCCGTGTCCCTCAAGTCACCAATAACAGGACAATTTAGTGACTTCTCTGGCCAATTCCCCCAGTACCGTTGCATGTGTCACAAAATGGTCAATATTGTGTGAGTTAAGTAGTGTGTATGGATCCAGGTGAGTACCAATATAGGCCAGAGAAGTAGGGTCATCATGAAGGATTCCATTAATAACTGTCTTCCCCAGATAACCCTTACTGATAGGATATGTCGCATTGGATAACAGGAATTTGGAATTCTTGTCGGATGCTCCGGCATTGATATCCTTGATTGTGTGCGTTATTTTAGAGAAGCTTGGTCGAATCCCTGACTTCGTGCCGCCGAAAATGTTTTTGAGACCTTGAAGATACTGCATAGTTGTTAGCACACCGTCACTTCCAAGTTCATTTTTTGCAGTCTCATAGTTCTCCAATTTTTGCACTATATTAATGTTTTCAACAGGTAACTTCACGTCCTCAAGCTTGACCAAATTTGACACTTTCTTGTTTGTGATATTGTTTCCGTTCGAAATTTTGTCGGGGTTATTCTTCACCATTTCGGTAAGCGCCGACTTCATTTTAGGACTGGCTCGTTTGTACTCCTCAATAAATTCTTCCGGGCTCATTGAATCAAGACCACCCTCCAGACTCAATACCACTGCGAGAACTACCGCAAGTATACCTGCGGCTTTTATTGACATTTTTACGATTCGAATTAAACGCTTGTCTTGGATATTTAATCAAATAGTTGTATTAAAAATAAAATAAATTCCTGAACCAGATTCTCTAGTGTTTTAACGTGTTTCCACGTAGAGGTGTGAACACGACTGACCCAACAATTTGTATCCACTTATACGTTTCATGGAAATATGGTTGGATCATACATGGTAGATAAGCAGTGATAAGGTTTTGCAATTTCTAGCGGCATTCATCCACAAAGCAATAAGTATGCATGACAAATCTACAACTGAATTAAAAAGGTTTCGTTTTGACAAATGAATGTTGCCACAACTTTATGTACGCAACGGTTCGATTTGCACGTACTTATTTTAAGCTGAATTACACATTCATTCCACATTTTATATATAGTACTAATCTACATTGATACATTAAAAAAGCTTCATCTTTTCCTCGAGGTAGTGTAAACAGATACCAGACAAATTCATGAACACGTAAATAATCATTCAACAGCGTACGGATAAATTCAATCAACAATAATCATACCTTTGCGTAAATTCCAATTATTGAAATAAACTTTAATGTGTGTGATCGGATGGGACACGATATGAAATGATACTGTGTGTTATTAAATAGCATAGCGGAGAACCGTTGTAAATTTGAGCCAAGTATGTCGTTTCATAATACCTATAGTCAAATGAAAACGATAAAATGATTCTTGTAATACAGTCATGACGGCTTTACATGAAACTTTCCTCATTCGATAAATGAATTAATTTTAAAAACTTTCCTGGTGCTCATGATAATATGCGCAATGATATTTACCGAAGAAAAAATACCTTTGACAGTGCGATATTCTTACATGAATACAAACTAACGTATGATTTTCTCATTACGCACATGATTCAGGAAACCGATCAATGCATTTATTGAAACCTGACATCTAAAATAATCTGAGCAAAAATAAGATAAACTAAGACACTACGAATTATGATATTAATGAACAAAGGTCGAAATGTTGGATAAATGTTTACATTATAAACTGAAGAAAGTTTGACTTGTTGGCATGCGCTGTCAGCCCATTGTAGTTGATAACATGTGTAGCTAAGCTTATCACCTCTCGAAAAGCTTAATTATCGGTGACTATGGTGAGCATCCATTGCAACATACCTACAGAATTGAAACTGTATTGAAACTTTACCACTAGCTATTAATAAACTGAAGTATATACGGAAATTACAGCGTCATCGAAGTACCGTACTGACATGTTTGGTATGTCAGCTGCAATTCATGAAAATACCTATACTTTTTCAATAGTCGTGTGCAATTACATCTGGAAATTGGTTTATGCATTAAGAATAGTTTTTAGTAACTTTAGATGCCAAATAATTTCAACCTTATCCATTACGTGTATTACGCTGCCCCCTCCTGATGCCCCCCCCCCTGGCTGCGCCACAGAATCTAGATCATGAATAATCAGTTCCACACAAAAAAACGAGAGCCAGCTGGGTGTAATCAAGTACTGGAAAAGAATCGGCGTCATCACAAATTTCATATAAATTAAGCAGGGAAAGAAAAATGTGGTCTCCACAAACACGAAACCAACGACTACTAGACAAAATCCCAACAGAACAGTGGACATGTCGTTTTGACTGAAACCAATGTACATGCCGACGGACCCGGCCATCAAAAACGAAAAACATCCAAGCAGCAGGAAAGACGAGCCGATTATCTCAGCTTGTCTCAGTACACAATATGTAATTCTGACCTCTTGGTACAATCTGGTCAGGATCATGTTTGGAGCTTTCGAAGTCATCGAGCTAACTAGTGCAGTTTTGCAGAGATATCCATGAAACGCTACAATCGCAAGCATACGACAGTTCAGTGCTGTCAACTGTCCAAAGTGAAGCATAAACGCATATCGCAGCATTAGCACCGAATTGGTGCATATATCCCAATCAGTGCAAATGATAGAAATGGGATCCAAGTGCATCCAGCATACAGCCAAAACCACGAATACGCCTCCAATTATCTGCTGTAACGAAATATTCACCACCAAAGCAACTGCCACAAAGTTGTACGACCGGTTAGCTATGATAAACGACAAAGGTTGCAAGGATTTGCACAAAAATTAGCACATTTTAAACAGTAAGCTGTCAGATTGAACGTACCAATTTTATGACCACACAGCCATTGCTCATCTTTGTCAAGAGCCCAGTTGGTTACCGCAACCAAATCATTAGAGGAAAGGTAACCAAGGATATCCACTAGAAATGAAAACATCATCGTTGCGACTTCCACCCCGAGTACTGTTGAAAACTGCGAAGATAGCACTTCTCCGCCGCCAATGATCTTTAATGTTTGGACAAATGTAATTAGTGAGCTTGTTACCTTTATTCCAACTCCATATCTATAGTACGGACATCCTTTTATCGGATTTGGTTCAAGGAACCATTTGCGTTTTTGTTTGTTCCAACGAATAGGATACTGGAAAATGACTTTGTTGTAGATGTGATTCAACTGATTTGCGTAGGACACCAAATGATTTTCATCTAGCAGGGCCTTCATTGTAGAACGGAGTTTACTAAACATAGCCACAAGTGACTTCATTTTAAAATGATGGTTATACATTTTTTAACGCTGCCTCAATCCAATTAAAACCGCGTTTCAGCAACACATATTGCAGGAAGGTATTCAAACGAAAAGTGCGATCACTCTTTGCTAGAAACAGTACGTTTTATTGTATTTTACAGCTTGCCCAAATTACTCCTTAAGGCTTAGGAAAAGCCATATATAAAAGGTCACCTCTGAGAAAAAACAACTTTCGTGAAGCTCAAGCGTCTATTTAAAGTTACTGCTTGATGGAAAAAACGTATCCAAAATAAAAATAGACATTTAACTTGGTTATATAAATTGTTTCTGAAAAACAATTTGACAATACGTAAGTAATGTTGAACTTTATTATATGGAAATTTTAATAAGTATGCTCGGAAAATTGGACGCATAAATTTCTCCATATCAAATATAAGCAATGTCATTAACTTTCTGATACATTTATGACATTACAAAATAATTTGGATATTGACTTTTTGCATTAATTTTAGCAATTGATAAAATTAATATCAGCAGCACAAACGGAACGACCATTAATTAAAACATTAAGTGCTGAGTCGAAGAATTTCTCACATCATATATTCCTATGCAAAATGGACTGGTTTGTTTTTTACATAAATTTATGTTGTGCTTGAAGGCAATTTTTTCACCTTTTATTTGCCTGAGTGCGTAAAGTTATCCCGTAACAAATTGGAAAAATCAATTGTCCCACATAAAATATGTGTAATACTATTAACTTTTAAATGAAAAATTTATTGTCATAACAAGAAGTAGAATATGGACGCTGATTTCCACATGATGCTCCCGGAAATTGGTTGAGTTGTACTGAAGGATGAGCGATTTTCCAAAGGTCAGAGATTATTATTTATCAATAATTAAAATACATCCTGTGCCTGGAAGTATAGTAAGCATCCTGTGCAGCGCTTACAATAGGTTGAACCTACTCTACCTGCAGAGTAATCCCTTAATGTCTATAGGGGATGATACCATACCAGGATACTTCTTAATTACATGAAAAGCTCATCACCGTGTTAATTAAAACGCAGGCTCGAATTACATAATTAAAATCTTGCTTTATTTACATTTCAATTATTGTGAAGTTATAAATTTAATAAATTTGGGGAAGGCGAGTTTTGAAGATCGCGATATTATTAATAGTACAATATGTCAAACTATTGAAAGAATGGTGGCTTTCCTATACAAAAATGTTCCATATGATAACTGTTTTAGCGGTTTTAGCAATGACAAGAATTCGTATTTCTTTACTATTGCACTAGTTTAAAACTCAATTACTGTGACATACATTGTATTGACTAATTCAACACTATAATTAACGTCATTATGTATTGTAGCACTCTGTCGTAGTAATTCATTTTTATATCACGGTCAATGATGCCCACCTCTCCAGCAGGTACTGATAACCTTGGCAGGCTCCTTACTATCCTTTTCATATACTCGCTAGCCATGACTCTACCTGATACCAGATCACCTGTCCGCATACGAAACAACTGGGAAGATTTATTATAAAGTAAGCAGGGAACGAAAAATGTCGCCTCCAAAAATATAAAAGCAATTACGACTATCCAAAGACCTAAAACGTATGTAGAAACGTTATTTTTCTTAAAACCTAAATATGGTGCCATTGCTCAGCGACAAAATAACTAAAGGCACCTACCAGCATAAATGATGACCCGATAGTTTCAAACCGGTTTGTTACACATGATGTAACCCGTATTTCTTGATACAGTCTGACACTGTTGATGCGAAGTGTTTTGGACGTCATTGAGCTAATGAGAGCGGCTTTGCAGAGATAGGCGTGAAATATGAAAATAGCTATCATACGGCAATTCATTGTCATCAATTGGCCAATGTATACCATGGCGGGGTACCGCAGTCGTAGAGCAATATCCATTAGAATAGACTGTGTCAACATCTCTAATCCACTATAGACGTTATACAAAGGGTCCAGCTTCATATAACATATTACGCCCGGAATTACGGTACCACCTAATATCTGAGACACGGTGATGTTGACAACTAGAGTTGCAGCCACAAAATTGTACGGCCGGTTAGCTAAACCAAAACAACTATGGTAGCGTATCTATACATTCAAAAATTTCAATTTACATTTATATTCAATATACATATTGTATGATCGCGCAGCCACCGATGCTCCTTTTGATACGCCCAACTTGTTACTAGAACCAAATCTGGAGAGTAAACGTAATTCACAATGTTGATTAGCAATGATAATATCATGGCGACAGCTTCGACTGCGAGAACGGCGGAATAGTCCAAGCTCAACGTTTCACCAGCGATTGCCAATTTCCAGGCATGTGCTAATGCTACTATTGTAATTACTACTTTCATACAAATTCCCCAAGTATAATAACCGTATCCATTATAGTAAGTGTGCTGGATGTACCAATTACTCATTTGTTTACCCCATCGTAGAGGATACGTGATTACAGCATCGAAAAATTTTTGGTTGAATTGGTTCGCAAATAAAACAAATGAGTTATTATTCAGCATGTCCCTCATTTTTACTACGAACTGAAGCATGTATATCTATAGCCCGGGAACGCATTTTGTAATAGATAGAGTTGTGGTATAGTACTTTATTCACTGCGCTAAATACAATATTTGGACACTATTATTTATGAAACAAGACAGCAGAGGACAAGATAAAAAAATGAGCGCTTGTTCTATGCGCTGATACTGGACTCAATTTCTTATCCTTATTCGACAAACAAATCACGGAGCAAATATCGAAGCAATGTCGCAAGCAAAAACGAGGTTAATGCGACCTCAAGGTAGGAATCTTTTACAATGCCTCTAAAGTTAAGCTAAGCTTATTGTGTCGTGTAATAATAGCACCAATGTTAAATATATTTTTCATTTCATAAACATTTTGATTTAATATATATTAGTGCTGGAAATTTCCATCAAATACAATTTGAAGCTCCATGTAATTTCTACATATTATATTCTTGGGGACCACATGTCACATGCACCTGCTAGCTGGGATTCTGAGTATATACTTACTATATACAAATTTAATATTAAACAGTGAATTACCCTATTGATTATTCCTGCCAAATTAGAATCGGATAAAATTGATTGAATTTTCTTTCCATAACATTGTCGTTCAGGAAGGGCTGCAAAACTGCAAATTTTAGCTCGTGAAGCGACAAACATGTAAATTTGCACCAAATAAATAGGTGTTTGCTCTTTGCAACAGATACTGCCATTATTCACCAAGTTGTAAATTGTTAATTGGCAAACTTGTATACATAACTTATCCATGGGATGTTGAAATAATAAATTCGAGAAATGGATAAATACATATTCACTGCATGTACAGCAATTTCAATTTAACAATATTTTGTGTAATTGACATAATGATTAGCTAGGACACCAGCGTTAGACATACATATATGTATACATTACATTAAGTAGCACACGCACAATTTCATGGCACAAGTATCAACACGTGCATGGCTTTGCAAAGCTATTATTAATTATGCTCACACAATCTGTTAATTCCCAATTGTCAACATTTATCTATTCGAACTACTTGAACAAAATAATTAAAGTCATAATGTATTGGAGCAACCTGTCGTAGTAATGCATTTTTATGTCTCGGTCGATGATACCAACCTCACCTGCAGGCACACTTAGAACTGGCAGACTTTTTAGAAGCCGTTTCATATATCCACTTGTTTTCCCGTCTCGCTGGGACAATTCCAGTTTCCACTTTCGCAACAATTTGCCAGATTTGTAATTGAACAAGCAGAGAAATACAAACGCGGCTTCCACAAATACAAAGCCCGCAACTGTCAAACAAAATCCCAAAAGACAGGTTGCAATATCATTTTGCTTGTAGCCAAGAAATATTTCCGTGGTCCCAGCTAATAAAAATCCGAAGCAACCACTCAAGACATATGACACTCCGCTTACTTCAAACTCATGTAGCACCGCAGAGGTGATGCGTATCTCCTGGTATAGCCGGACATATGTGATGTTGAATGGTTTTGGCGTTATGGAGCTAATGAGTGCAGTCTTGCAGAGATATCCATGAAACGCCAAAATGCCAATTGTACGACAATTGAGTGTTGTCAATTGACCAACGTGCAATAGAATCGGGTATCGTATTAGGAGCATAGTGTCAACAAGAAGCGAGTCCTCGGCTGTGTTTGTGCCACTACAGAATAAAGAAAGTGGATCTAGTTTCAATATGGATAACACGATTGGAACAATTGCTCCTCCGCCTATCTGCGGAATTGCAATAATCAATACAAGTACAACTGCAACCAAATTGTAAGGCTGATTAGCTACAGGAAGTAAGAAATGTATAAATTAGTTTAGTGCGCCATCATGGAAAAGAATCAGCCACATTTAAAATCATATAATTTACCAATTTTGTGATCCCGTAACCACTCTCTTTCCTTGCCATAAGTCCAATTGGTTATCACAACCAACTCTGTCGAGTAAAAATAACTCAGAATATCCACCAGAAATGAGAACAACATCGTTGCGGCTTCCACCACCAACACGGCTGAGTACTGAGATGAAATAATGCCTTCTCCGCTTGCTAATATCCATGCTTGCAAAAAGGCTACACATGTAAATAACACTTTCAATCCAACTCCAAGTACATAATATGAGCATCCTCTCTTTGTCGTTCGATGTATGTACCATTTTCGAATATTGTGGTCCCAACGAACTGGATACGGAAAAATGATATTGTTGTAGGCTTGATTTAATTGATATGCGTGAAACAATAAGGAATTTTGATTCAGCGCTGAGTTTGTCTTGCCGCGTAACAAATCTTTAATTATTCGCCGAACGGAGTGCATTTCGAAATCAAGTGTAAAATTGAAAGCAGTTAATTTTGTTCAGTTGAGCCAAGGTCCCCGACACTTTAAGTAAATTGCAAGACGTATATTCAAAAGCGGTAGCACAACAGTGCTCAATATATATAATACGTATTGCTTTATTGAGCGGTGTCGCGAATAATTATATATAGGACTTGTGGTAAAATACGTATATCATTTACTTATGAGAGCATTTCTGAAAGTTACCTTTGCATGGAAAACTTTCCAGAAAGACAAAAGTTGAGATATATTTCATATCCAATGAAATATAAGGAAATAACTTAAGGATACAACGGTAATCTATTCTACATTGGACTTGATCGATTGATTACATCAAAAAACATATTCAAAGAATCAAATGGTAAGGTATAACAAAGCGGCGCAAGCAAGGAGTTTGAACTGTAATAATTTTTCCTCAAAGGGTAGGTAGGTGGGTCAAAAATCAGATTTTTAAAACATCAAAACCGTCACGTATATTTTCAGATTTTAGTGGATTAGAATTTTGACGGTTTCCCGAAGTTTCCACTGACACCTTGGGCTGGATAGCAAACACTGTCGAGTTTTTGTGAACCAAAATCGACTGTTCCAATATAAATTCAAAAATGCATAACCGCTTTAAACATATCGTGCGGACGGATGGATGGACAAATGGACAGACTAAAATTATAAACTGCCTGCGTTGCTTTGTTCAGTGCCAGCCAGTTAATATCTTTTGACTGCGGCCACATAAGTAATGCTGACCGGCCTCCAAAATTAGATATGTCGGAAATATGTGCTTTTGCCAGCTTAAGTGCTCATAAATATATCCTCGTCAGGCTAATACCAATATCCATTCGCATAATTCCTCTTAATATCAACTAATACGTAGTTACATGCATACCGTAGTTTGAATCACCTATTGTATTAACTGAGCTGGTACTAATCTACAACCGAATTAGTAGTTACCTAAGTCGATCATAAGACGAAAATGGTTTATAAATTCTGTATTTAAATCCTAGTTTGTGTCCATTGCGTAATGGTATGTATTTTCTTGTAACACAGCTATGCCATACATTCCTCGTAAATTTTCCGCTTGCTGTGTAGATTTTCAAAGTCAAATCATATGAACATAAAATTGAAATTATTTGTTGTACTGGGAAGCTTCAGCTATTGCATTGCCATTTCAATTTAATATAATGGTGAACTCACGCATCGCAATTATTATGTTCATGGCTCACCAGAGAAATGCTATTCACGTTATTTGCATTTCTCCAGATTGTAGGCCTTGTGACAACTAACTACTACAATATAAAGATCAGCGTCGTTATGTTTTGATGCGTACTCGACTATCGTAATAATCCATCGTTATGTCTCCCTCCGTCGATCACTCCTACTACTATTGCAAGGTCCAAATAACCTCGGAAAACTTCTGAATATTCTTTTCATGCAGCCACCGGTAGATTCTCCTCCAACAGCAATATTATAGTATCCGCATTTCCGCAACAACCTGTCCTACGAAAAAAAGTATCATTCAGGGCCCAACATATTTTGATTTTCAATATGCCTAATAGTAGACGATAAAATATTCTCCAACTTCATATTTCACAGGAAAATGTTGGATATTCTCAGTCCATTAAAACTAACATTTTATATATTATATTTGTTAAAATAAATTCTGGTAAGTTGTTTTTGATCCTAGAGTTTATGGTGTGTTGAAGGACACCACACCCTCTAGCATGGCATTTTCAGCAATAAAGTTTTATATTTTGCAACCATGTATGTATACTTATTTTTAATTAAACCAAATCGATTTTTTGTGGAATTATATTAATGCGATGGAAAGAATAATCGAATTCGATTAAAAATGCATTATGTTTACGCAATTATCCATTGTTTACATATAAACAAATTGTTAATGAGTGTGTTTAAATAATTGAATTCATCAAATTGTTTGGCAACAAGTGTATTAATTATGCGGTCTATTTTAACACCATGATCAACGTAATTATGTACTGCAACAAGCGGTCGTAGTAGTTCATTTTTATATCCCTGTCAATGACGCCAACTTGTCCAGCTGGTACTGTTAACCTAGGTAGACTTCCTACAATCCGTTTCATGTAACCACCTGTAATGAATCTCCTAAAAGCCAAATCATCTCTCCACTTCCTGATCAACTTGTCGGATTTCTTGTAGAATAATGAGGGGAAGAAGAACGTGCCCTCCACAAATACAAAACCAATGACAACTAAACATAAACCCAACAAACAAGTCGAGATGTCGTCTTGCTTAAGCCCGAAGTACACGACCGTGATCCCAGACATCAAATAACTGAAACAACCACTCAGCACAAAAGACGACGCGCATATCTCAAATGCATTTAGTGCACCTGATGTCACCCAGATTTCTTGGTACAGTCTGACCAGATTGATATTCACTGCCTTAGGAATCATTGCGCTAATTAATGCTGTTTTGCAAAGATATCCATGAAAAGCTACAATTGAAATCATACGGCAGTTTATAGTGGTCAGTTGTCCAATGTACACCAAAGCTGGATACCTGAGTAGTAACGCAATGTCCATCAATAGTGAGTTTTTGAACAAGCTGAAGCCGCTGAATGATATGTACAGTGGATCCATCTGCAGGTAAGCTATTACGAGAACAACTACGGCTCCGCCAACTATCTCTGGAATGGAAATGATGAACACTAGCGCTACAGCTACCAAATTGAAGGGCTGGTTAGCTGCAAAAAATAATGTACCGCTATAAAATAATATATAAGTATGTAACCAGAAGTGTTTAAGGAAGCATACCAATTTTATGATTGCAAAGCCACTGCTGCTCCTTTTGGTACGCCCAGTTGGTTATCACGACCAGATCAGTAAAGTAAAAGTAGCTTAGGATATCCACCAGAAATGAAAATATCATTGCTGCTGCCTCCACAACCAGCACGGCTGCATATTGTGAACCTAGCGTCTCGTCAGCAGATGAAAACTGCCAGCCTTGTACAAAGGCAACTAATGAAATTAGTACTTTCAAACCAACTCCAAAGGTGTAGTAGCCGAACATGTTTGCTGGTTTTTCTTGGATGTGCCATTTGCGTGTTTGCATTTCCCAGCGAAGAGGAAACGGAATGACAATATCGTTGTATATTTGGTTTAACTGATTTGCGTGAAATACCAATGACTTATTATGCTGAAGGTTTTTGATTTTACCGCGTCCTGGAGTGCAAATGGAAATAGACCGTGAAGACATGTTGAAGTGTGAGATGTACGTCAATTATTCTAATTTGATTAGCCCGTACGTTTATAATATATTTCAGAAAAATATTTGACTGAAGAATAAAATGGTTTAGGAGGTAACTATACCACAGACCATACAGTAATTTGATGTGTCGATTCGCCAGTACTATTAAGATGGCTCCATCGGATCAATCGTGCAAAACAAAGAAAATGTGCATGTAATTTATGTGAGGTAGAAAATACTACTAAAAGTCAACTCTACGACGGAATTTTTTCGAGTGGCTTACAAGTTTATGTAAAGCTAGTATCGCTTACAAAACAAAAAGTAAAAATATACGGGTATTTTATGTGGTATTTCTATGTAATGTTTATTAGCTCCTAGCACTTAAACGAGAAATACATTGGAAACCTTGCTATATAATGCGGAATATTTTTGGAAGACGGTGTGCTTATTTCAGCTTTGAAAAACACATATTGGTGCACATAACCTTAAAATTATGCAACATATTTTCCATATTTTCAAATTAATTATAAACTTTGTTATGCAATGAGATAAAAATAATTGAATTTTTTGAACTTAAAGGGTTACATGATAGCCATCATATTTGTAATCTTCCATCAACTTTAAAAAGTAGTATTCTGTATTCAAACATGAATATAAATAGTAGTCCTGAATAATATTGTGATACGAATGCTGCTTACATATTTTTTGCGATGCTTAACTAAATTTATTTTTTTTCTACTGTGCATCATAATAAACATGTATAGTAATTATTGGTTATTTTTTGGAGGTATGACCTAATGCCTTTTTAAGACGAGTCGCAACAGTGGTAATTCATGCCACGAAATGTTTCATATCACTTGTAACTAATATGGCGGAGTTTATATAATCCGCGAAAAAAAGTTTTCATTTATACCTAGGATCTGAAAAAATTTCATTTACTACGCATTAGGTAACCTACCAATATACAGGACAACATATTTCATTTTAATTACCTGCAAAAAAATTGTGCACATATTCATGAAGAAAATTGGTCGTTGAACATTTCAGTAGCACCGTCGCCCCAATTAACTCTTCAGTTAGCTTAATTAATACTCATTATAATAGTTAGTAATTGAACAAGATGGTGAAATGAAAAAAAAATATTACATTATTGTACTAACTTAAACACATTTGTAACTTAATTACAAAATAATACTAATAAGTAGTTACACATAAAATCAAAATAACTTTCTCCATATGTCTAGCCGAAAGTAAAATGTCTATGCAAGCAATCTTACTTGTTACCTCAATGTTGTATTACCAGAGCTATGCATGCCTCCCAGGCGCCAAAAATGCTTTGGAAATGACTTAGTATGTATCATTCAACTTCCTCAACTTTAAAAGTTCCAGTTCTACTCCATCATGGTCGTCAACGGCTTGAGGTATACAATCATACTTCTCCTTAATAGCAAATAATATCAAGATAATGATCATACCCATCTTCCATCGTGTACCACTTTGCTTCCACCAAGTCTGGCATTCATCGCAAAAGAAACTTCGTTCCATTTCCGGCAAGTCCTTCAGGATAACATCTTCCACCTCATGCAGTACTTGCCTCCAATCCAATAGTACTACGTCATATTCGTTTCCTCCTTCCACCATGGTCAAATTCATTATTGAGCTTTCATTTATCATCAAATGGAGGCCAGGTAAATTCACGGTCAGCCCAATAATTTCGTGAGGCAGAGTGAAATGCGTTGCCGTGACATTTCCACCTTGAATTTTCTTAGTTGGAATGTCGTAAAAGCTGCTGATGACAATAGTTTGAATTTCCGCGTCACCAAAATGTAGGACGTTTGTTAGATACAAGTCTGATCCGTTCCTTGCTGCATTGAACCTTGAAGTATTATTCACCGTTGTCGCATTACGCTCCTCGTCTTGCTCGGATGACGAAAGAGTTTCGAGCATAATTTCTTGTTCATCTTCAACGTCTTCTGGCGAAATGCTGTAGACGGATACATCCGCAGGAATCACCACGGGACTAGGGCGTAGCCGCCATTTGGATTCGCCAAAAGTTTCCACGGAGCGCTTTTGTTTGCCAGAGGTTGACTTTGGAACAACATTGTCATTCGAGTTCGTTGCCTCGTCCGGTACAATGGTCATCATGGTACTGCTTAGTAATACTTGTACTCTTTTTGCCACGCAAGGAAGTTCGCCATTCACAATAATGACCCGGCCAGGAAATATGTCTTCAAATCCAATCATTGAAAGAAGCAGGTCATCGCCATCCGATCGAATGATGGGAACATATTTTGTACCCGTCATGTTTCTTATCGGGACAACAATGTCAGTCAAGTCAATTGTCTGCCTGGACCTGCTTGCCGTGGACATCCATCTATCCAATGAGTCTTCATAGAAGCCAGTGTGAACATACACGTCATTGTCCAAATGAGAGATCTCGTAAATAGTATCATCAGCTCCACCGCCCCCTAGATGGCTAATGGAATTTGCAACATTCTGGAGCATGTTTCTGTCCTTGTGATTGGAAGAGTGACCAATGTTGAAAAATTCCCTTGCTGACCGGGCCATTATCGTAAGCGCCAAATTGTTTGCAATCTGCTGCAGGTGTTCTACAGAATCAGAAGTTATTTCAGTGGAGGTTTCACCAAACGATGCCCAAATGGATCCAGCCCGGGAAACCTGGATTCTGTATCCGTCCTCTGTGACCATGTTGGGTTGGGTGTAGAATTGTTCATCAAAGGCTGGGGCAGTTATCATTGACAAATAATATTCCCTTCCATTAAGACTGTAATGGAGCGTATCTTCATCAGTATCAAAGTGAATGTCGCTAAGAGATGCCAGTGTGAAAGGAAGATAGAAATTATGACTGTATCTGATCGTTTCAGTAGCACTCCCGGATACCTCAAATGACATTGGACCTGCAAAGCGGTAGTGCACGGTACTTTGGAAAAAGTGTTCGTCCTGAATATCATTTGTACTTGCATCATCCACGGCCGCCTCTTGGAACTCCACCGTGGTGTATTCCTCAAGTCCAACAATTAAATTTAGTAGACAGCCTCTAGCTTCTATGACAACCCGACCAACATTTGATACCTGTTTTGTGTCACAGGTCACGAATGCAGTGGTTGCCTTAGTCCCCTGTAGCTCATGGATATTTTTCAGGTGAGCGATAACCCGTTCTCCCGTGAATGTGGTGACGGAGCCAGTAAAAATGTCCATGTCAACGTACAGCCGCGTATTTTGAAGGTGTTCAGAGAAATGAAGAGAGTTTGTACATCTTCCATCTTCACATGATCCTCCATCCAATACCTCCAGAGGAGTTTTGAGTTCAAGTATCCAGAATTGGTTTGCACTGCAGCGGGAGCCATCCGAGCAGCCAAGAATACGTCCAGTCATGGTACTAGATTCTTTGGTGATGTTTATCAGGAACCTGTTCATATCCACCGGAAGGCCTCGGATCTCTATTGGATTGTTAGCAGCCTGGATAAGGGACGTAGCCATTGTGACACCATTGGCACCAACTCGGATATCTGAGGAAACAGGGCTATCGGGAGCTTGGAACTCGAAAATGGGATTGGTATATTCACTTGCATGATAAGGTATCCACATTTGAAATTCATGCATTCTATCGGACTTTGCATCTGAAGCTGTCCACCCGATTATATTGGTCGATTGATTGAATTGTACTTCAGTTAAAACGTTCCAGGGATGAAACGCAAATTGGAACCGGTGAAGATTGTCACTTGTTGCATGGATGTCCAATGATGTATGCAGTAAATCTTCAACGTGATAATCAAAGAACCCGTTCGGTGCCGTGTTCATAACTTTTGTATACTTTCCAACCGCAGTGACCAGATTAAAATGACATTGATCTCGATCTATGCGAATTATGTCCCATGCCGTCGTCGTACCACCTCCACCATTGATCGTTTTGGAGTCGCAGTTGGGATGAATCACTTCATGTGCACCAATCCTTCCAATGACATTATGGATGTTCTTGATGCTACCGGGTGGGGTATTTACATATCCAAAGGTGGAGTTTACTAAGTTTATCAGTAATGTTAAGTTTCCACCATTTGCATTGCCCTCAATTACGAGTGTGTTGGATCCATTTCCGCCATCAATGAAGTAATGGCCACCACTAGTTTCTGTTGTTGATAAAATGAATACGTCATTGAGATTTCCTCCGATTACTCTCCAATCTGAGTTTGAGGCAGGTAAGCTGAAAACATTCTGAAATCCTAGTAATCCCGTTGCAAATGACCTTGATCCATTATCCGAGTCTCTGAGTTGGTACATCATTTTTGGATGGGCGGTAGCTCGTTCTACCAGCATGACACCAGGTATCTCGCCGGAAGAATTTACAATTGTTACTTGTATATATGGGATTTTCAAGTATTGATTAGTGGTACTCAAATTTGTCCGAAATTTCATCTTGACCCTATCCAGTCTTCCAGTGTCATCATTTCCCTCCAATAATACGTCAATGATATCGTTGGGCCCATTCCTCCTTGCTTCAATCACGTTCCAGTTTTTGTGGGTAACTGCTATAGTCACTGCAAGATTTGATGTATTTTTTGTCGCCGTCTCGAGATGAACATTTAGACCATTTTCGTTTGTACCGTCAACCACCACATTTACACTGTCATTGTCCACAGGAAAATCCCTCCCGCCTTTCATCAGTACTCGCGTGTGGCCGACGGCAAAAACGTGCATATTTCTGGTTTTACAATAACTTTGTGGTACAGTTATCAAGTCGGCTTCAGTTGGGGATCCACCCTGACTTGCCACGTAGGCTGTGTCACAGGAAGTAATCACGGTCATTGGTACACCTGGAGCTCCCACAACATTCTCCACGCTTTTGATTTTAGACTCAAGGTCAACAAAGCAAACTCCTATGAAGTCAGGATGCACCTTGAGAGTGTCAATGTCACCACGCCCGTCAATGATTCCAAGGGTTCCTGTGTTCACAATGAACTCATCCGCTTTATCTCCACCTTCAATATCCCAAACACCTCCACTGATCTCAAAAGCGTTTGGAACATGTTGGCAGCCTAGTCGTTTTTGAACATCAGTGACATTTGGCAGAGGGTGATAAAACAAAGCAGAAGTGCTTTCTCCGTCGTGTTGCCAGAAGAGGATGGAAGTGAGTGTTCCATTTGGGTCTTCCGCGAAGTAGAGTGAGCCCTCATTAGCGACATCCATGTTACTTCTGTAGCCGACCTGAATTTGATTTCCGAATGAATCCAGGGTCAACCTAAGCCTAGTTCCCTCTACTTCTATTAACAAACTCCTAACCTCACTGGATGAAGTCTGGAGAAATCTCAGATTCTGCCTCATGACTTCCTTCGAATGAAGTTCTAACTCCACTTTTAATCCTGTCCACAGACCGCCGACGAGAATAGAAATGTCGCCAGCACTAGCCTCAGATATGATGTATGTATAATGTGCTGCCACGACAGTCAGATTATATTCACACCCAGGGTCACGCGGAATGATAACGCGATCAGGGTTTGTTGGAGTTCCACCTCTCCCCATGACGACTTTTGTAGAACAAGCCACCTGCACGTTGTCCACTTGCCCTTCGCGCCCGGTAAACTCCTCAATTGACGAAATGGTGAATCGTAAATTGTTTCCAGTACTTGAAATGTTCTGTCTCAGGAAGTCAACGTATATTTCCTTTCCTTCAGCGCATGAATCACCAAGAATTATACCATCGTCAGCAAAACTGGATCCGACTAGCTTTCCTTCCAATGTGCCGGTACATGCCGAATCAAAAAGAAATTGGTTTCTGCCTCCACCTCCATGAAACTGCTTAGTGCCGCTTTCACCCATTCTGAACAAACTGGGATACTCCTCCGCACCACTTTGAAATACCATGTCATTTCCATCATCCAAATCAAACAGCATGGTTTGTCCTGGCTTCCTTCTATGACGCGGCTGTAGCAGTCCAATAGCGTTTTCGCACAAGTACTCAGTCCTGGTACTCGATTGGGAGACCTTGTAGTCGACATAGTAGACACTTCCAGGCTTACACTGAAACTCTGCACCCTCGACATCTTTTGGAACTGCACGTTCCCAAAAGACGCTTTGCTTTCTTCTAAAGTCCACGACGGAGTTTGACCTGGGATAACCAAATTCTGTCTTTTCACTTCCATCACAGTGGCACTTGAAATCGTCATATCCGTAAATATCCGGCCTCTTCCATTTCCAATCATCGGTGCATATTTCATTTGTGGAACCGCAAGGTTTTCCGTGATCGCATCCGGACCCAATGGTTATCTCATGCTTATCGGTCCATGATGTACAGCCCCAAACATTTGCCAGCCAGCAGTGTTGTTTTGTGAGACGACAGGCACCATCGTAGTGAAGTGTCCTTGACGGGAAGACGATGCCCAGGAAATTTGTGTTATTTCTAATAAATAGTCAACATATAACAATAAGTTAACATACGCAACGTAATATATTTCGTTCATTTTGAAAAAGCAAGAAACAAGGAAATCTTACTCGAGAAATTGCATGTTACGCTGAACGGCCAAATCATTTGCCTTCTTTACATCTACCAAGCTATCCAGGTAGTCCGGTTGCCTATTCCCGAACCAATCAAAGAAGCGACTTCTGAAAACACGCCCCTTCTCAAAGTCCAATAATGGGACCTCTGAATCAATTCTCGCCACCTCATTAGCAGCCTTGAACAGAGCAGTGGCCAACTGGCTTAAAACGCTAATCACCAAACCAACAGCTGCAAATATGGGTGCGAACGGCGGAAATGCAATTGAGAGTCCCGTGACAACGGCAGTGGTAACAATATCAATGGATTCCATCACCATGTCTGCAATGGCCTCATTCCTGTCATATTTGTTGTCGGAATTTTTGAACCTTTCAACGGATTTGGTTAGGCCCCATACACTCAGCCCAATATCAGCAACGGCACCAACAGGACCCGCCCACTTTCCCACAGCTTTAGTAAATTTGCCCATCTTGGTGGCTTCATCAAGGTATTTGGCTCCGAAAGCAGCAGTGCCTCCAGTGATGACGTCAAAGCCAACTCGGGATCCGACAATGGCGAGGGATGTTGTGTCACCATGCATGATGCAGTTGACGAGGGTCTTACCGAGGAAAAACACGCTGAGTGGAGTAGACACAGCAGCAACTCCAGTCGCTATACCCTTCCCTGTTTTAGAATCTGGCAAAGAACTGAGGCTCTTGGAAACTTTGGAACTGCTCAACTTGACTTTTGCTTTTACTTTTCCCAACTGCTTTCCAAGGTCATCCAGATGGTCCGCTACATTGGCTGGAGACTTTTTGTTTTTTACAGGACGAAGCGTTTCCACATCATCGACCATTTTTGCTGTACTCACGTGCGACTTGACGTCTTCAAGTTGTACCAAACTGTTCATTTTCTGCACCACTGACCCCACCACATCATCAATAGTGATTACTTTATTTGGATTTTTCTTGACAATTTCCGCCAAGTCGTGCTTTTGCCGTTGATTTGCGTTCTTGTATGCTTCAGGAAATTCTTTTGGGTCAATTAGATCTATATCTCCGTTGGGCTTCAACAGGATGGTACATCCACTTCTTCCAGATGAAATGGATCTTCTGCTTCTGCCTGCTTTTGATGTTGGGCAAATGCCACCACTGCTGGTGCCTTGATCGTCAGCGGCGGAGCTGCTACCTCGCTTGTTTTCATTTTCAACGTCCTTTCCTACGTCACTGCTGGCAGTCGTGGTAGCGATATGATTTTGCATTTCTGCAGCATACTTGGCATCAGCAATTGGCTTCTCAATTTTGTATTTGGAATAGTTTTCATTCAGAAACACATTACCGTCTTTGGCCTTCACACCAATATCCTTCCAGAATTCTCTTGCCACCTTAGCATTAATCTTCAGCTCTTCCCTTGTGAAACTGGCAATGGGGACACTTTTATGTGAATTCGGAGCCCCACTGAAACTTTCCAAGTGTTTTGGATAACCATTTTGATCTACTCCAAGTTGTAATTTTGTTTTTATCTGCTCTGCTCTTATCTCGCCAACGATAATGGATTTTGTTGAGTCAGACTCAGACTCTACTGCATGAAAAGTCAGATATGTGACGGTATGAGGGTTTTTTGTAGTGAAGAACTGACTTTTTAACTGATCCAATGACTGCTTGTTGAACGTTCCAGACTTCGAGTGACCTTTCTTCCAACTTTTGAAGTCAGCGTCCACATCAGCCTTCATGGCTTTAAGATCCGAGTCGACGATGGTTACTATTTGGCGACCGTCTTTAAACCACTTTTCAAACTGTCCACCACTATCCAATGGCAAAATGTTTCCTTTTACAAGTTTCAGGTTTAGGTCAATTATGTATCGTTTCGCAGTCACTGGGTTACTCGTCAACTGAGTGAAACTGTCAAAAACATTTCCATTGATATCTTTATTTGAACCACCCACAAAATACATGTGCTTTCCTTCAAATTTTGTAATTTTCGTCGAGTACAATGTCTCTGGTGTAGAGGATGTACTTTGTGCTTTTACTAGTACAGCACCGGGACCGTGGTACAGTGTTCCATACAGTGCAAAAAGCACGAGCAAAAACATTTTCAACATTTTCACTAATCACGCGACTAAATACTTGCCATTTCGTTCAAAAGGAAAACGACGACTGATGGGCGCCAGCGAAATCAATGAATTAATTTGCGTGCCATAACTCATTGAATTTCTGCTGTTGCTGCTTTGTTGACTCATGCACAATGATTCACGGTATTAATCGTTGTGATGCGATAAGCCACTTCGACATTTGATAACAAATGCAAATGTAGAGTGAGTTTCATCTCTGGTTAAAAATGAAGAGAATAATAACATCAACACAGAATACTGAAGTTAATATTTAGATTATTTGTTATGCATCATCTACGGATTATCAGTGTGCATTGATGGTTTGTGAACATTTTCCTTGTATGTCTACGATTTGCAGGGGCAAGTGTGGGTGTAAGATGATGTCAATTCAACTGGAGTCAGGCAGGAAACAACGGTTTATGTAATCATAAAGACAACTCAACATACTTGCTTACACATGTTTAGCAGGCGTACTGATGCATCATATAGTTCCAATTGCAAAATTAAGCCATTTGTGTTGCATTAATAAATTATGTTGTTTTAATTTCATATAGTGGCAGTACCTAAACCTGGCGTCGACTAGATTATGAATAAATTTTGATCGCATAGAAATTGTGTGCTTTGTCATATAAACTAGATCAATAACGATGTCATATGTATTACATGTAGGCACAAAAGTTAATGACAACTAGACAGCTTTAAGTTGTACTGGGTTTTTGTCACCGTCATACATGTTCTGCAATATGTTACGCGAATTTGTTATTATTCTGGATATACTTGTCCTTTACGATGATATCAACATGCAGGCTGAGCACTACATTATATGATATATTCAAAACATGCGAACATAAAGCCTACGACGTCGTTAAAAATAATCGTAAAAATCAGCCATGATTGCTCAACTTTGGTCTTAAGTATTTGCTTATTTACCAGCAAATCAATACTGAGCATGGAAAGCGTGCAGACAAAATTCAAGCAATGAAATTGAAACAAACAAACAAACACCACCAGCAAATAGTACTAAATTACATGTAAGGATAAATTGCGTTCGTAGCCATACATGATTTTTATATATTGAATTCCGATGAAATTTATACATAAACTAATAATATAACTAGCGAATATTAAAACGAGCATCAAGGAACGTTATTGTAAATATTGTACTATCATTACATGCATTCCAAGTGCAAGCAAAAGTAAAGAACAAGTTTTGGCGATACTGGCCATCAAAATACTTTCAATGCGTACACAATTGCGATGGCATCGTGGATTGATTAACGAACACATTTTTATAGGCGTGTAATCGACGCAAATGGTAAGTCGTGTTTACTAATCGCAGACAGTGTCATGTGGAAACTTTGTTCCGAGCATGCCTTTTTGAGCATTCTGAATTTGTCAACGGTTGTGTTATTATTTGTTAGTATTTCAACATTAGTAAAGGTTTGCGTTTCTTGAAAGTGGAATTTAATTGCACTACTATTACAATTGCTAAAGCCTAAAAATTGAAAATCGTCAACGATAAAATGTTAGCAAGCGTTGCCTTGTGATGAGCATGAGTGATATAATATATTAAATAGGGTTGCTTTATTGTGTCTTTATTTTAAGAACTTACTTTTCCATGCAACTATGTAAAAAATACATACGGTATAATTTATTTTAAAAGGAGCATCGAGTAAGTAGATTTAGCGATAACTAGAGCTAAACGCCTTCTAATAGAGAAAACAAATGGAGTAAAGTTTTAATTTCTGATTGCATACATATACTTTATAAATCGCATATTCCGTGATAATTATTTTGGAACCGAAAGCCACATTATCAACAAACAAAACAACAATGGTTACGCAGGAAGTACTGTACAATGTCGTACGTACAAGATCATGTAAAAACAGGTGGTATCTACAATATTCAATAGTTACTTCATATCTATAATATAAAAATAATTTTGATCGCTCAAAAAACGAAAACAATTTCAATAACTTTTGGAAAATTCCATTCGGTACACACTCCGTGCCATGAAAATGATTTAAATTAAAATGAAATAATTTCCTACTCCAATATCAGCGTTCTTCGCTAAAATGAACTCGTGCTATTGCGATTGCATGTTTCATGTATATACTCGCTCTTTTCATGGTTAATCCATTAAGCAGCTAAATATTAATCTTAACTGTTTAATTTAAATTCTGATAGGGTTCAGATGGTATCTTCATGATAATTAATATATTTAAAATTCCATTTCCATTGTATTCAACTTCCTGCCAATATATCGCAAGCAGAAGGTTAACTGAGCAAAATCATAGGCCCACTTTTGAAGTGTACCAGTCATGAGGATAGTAAGTCAAATATATCGGAATTGAGACTGCAATGGCTGTACTGAAACATCGTATATTAGAATTCTTACGGAGAACGGTAGAAACCACCAAATCAACTGTTGGGGTAGCTCAGCTATTCCATAAAATTTTTCACAAGCACTGGCCAAAATTGCCTTTGGAATTTGAAACCGATGGAACTTTGTGTTTCCGAAATTACCGAACAGATTCAAGGGTGTTTGCATTTATGATATTGGAAGCAGTTATTCTAGTAGCGTATGGAATCTGTGGTTCCAGCTACGTTCTTTATCGAAATTGGTATAGTCCAATAGGAACAATCTACGTTTCAATCGGATGGCTTCATCGGGGATTGTTTACTCTTCTGATTGCTTCATCCATAATAACACTAAATGTTCTCTGGAAAATGCGATCGTTATCCAAATCAATATTGATGGGTTATAACGCGCTTTTGAAACTGCAACGTCGGCTACATCGTAGTAAGTTACTAACCTTAAAATCTCAATAATTGTCACTGAGAGCCATTTTTCATGAAAAAGTATTTTTTTTATCTTTTAGTTGCTAGTGGATACAATTTGGATGGCTGCTCCCTTTTCACTGGATATAAAAAACGCCAGCTGATCTACACACTACATGCCAACATTCTGTTTCATGGAGTTGTGCCAATTGTACCCATTTTTTCCGTGCTAGTAGTTTATTTCAACATGGATCCAGCCTATTATCTTATTGAACACGTTATACGGTCGACGGGACTCGGTCATTCATTATTCACTCTGTTTCTGGCTATACATGTAAGATTGTTTTGCAACACGTTGCTTGTTGTAACGATCGCAGCGCGATTCTTCTCGTTTGTATTCATTTTAGATAATTGTCGAGTGGATAGTTATGATTATTGCATTACAGCAATCGAATACCTTCCTATATCCGGCCTACAACAACATCGCCTATTCTCCCAATTGCGCATTTGTCATCAAGAATTGAATTCTTTTCATAATTCGTTTTATCTTAACAATATGATTTTCTGTCAAATTGCATGTGTATTGTACTCTTGGATAGCCATCGTATCATTTAGGAATATCCCGTTCCAAATTTGGCTAAATTTACTAACATTTGGTCTCCAGGTTGCTTTTGGAACTTCCTTGTACATAGGAATGTCGTTTAAGGCCCATAGTTTGTCTGAGTCATTCCTGCGAATTCAGGTATTTAGCTGCAAGTATTATCCCAACGGATCTATGCGCCGAGTCTGGAAATCGACTCAAGGACTCAATATGATGTGCGGAAATCTTTTCAAGATTTCAAGCTTGACCGCACTGTCGTGTGTGCATCATATTCTCAATAATTTGGCAACAACATTTTTAGTTACTACCGGCAAGTTTGGTAATGTGTTAATGTCACTGTAGTGACTCCCTTAAGTAAAGTTACGCACTATTTCTTGTCATGTTTTTTCTTATAGTAAAGTACCCTGTTCAGAAAATATTAGGAGAGCTTTTACAGAACCTCAGTCTGTTATTTCATTGAACATACAACGCAAATCCATTTAAATTAAAGTGCGTACGTAATGATCATTTTTATCGTGTCATCTACCTGAACAATTAAATACTTACAAGGGAACGTTGTAAGGTGAATAGAGCCCGGAGAGAAACGAAAATATACGTCTGAATCAGAATTTTCTGCTGATTCTAACGGTACCAACTTTATTCTGCAGAAATGAAATCTGTGGATTTTACAACGGTTTTAACTCCTTCGGCTTAGAGGAAATAGTCTCGTTATAAACCAGCATGCTTCACAAATTAGTGCAAGCTAAATATGATCCAATATGTAACAAAATCAATATTCATTTAAGTTACGGTGAGTACTGTTCCTATGATAAGGTTCATTCAAATACGTACATTCCATTTAATAAGACTGACAATTTTACGCCGTGTACGGTTGAGGTTAATGACAAAGTGTCCCCTTTTATAATGTTTCATCCGAAATTTTCCATTAGCCGAAATCCTGATACGATTTGTTCTACAACTTGTACGTAAGCCATGCAATGACATACATTGGTCAACGTGAGGAAATATGCATCGAACAAGATACCTACTGACAAGTGCATGTAATGATTTGAAAGTGAAACCTATATGCATATATGCAAAGTGCACAGTAAGTATGCACAATATTTCAACGACATTTATAGCGTATTTAAATATCATTCTAGTTGTAGTAAATTATCATTGCGATATATAAAATATGGCTGGCTTTTCACACAAAGGGTAAGTTTTTACGTTAGTTTAGAGTCATGGTATCTCCCATGGTACTGCCCAGTCAGGGTGGAGGTTTGAATATACAAGTGATCGTAAAATCCACAGATTTCATTTCTGCAGAATATAGTTGGCACCGTTAGAATCAGCAGAAAATTCTGATTCAGACGTATGTTTTCGTTTCTCTCCAGGTTCTGTTCACCTCACAACGTTCCCTTGTTAGTTAAAACCATATTGCATTCGTTCAGATTATATGAATGACGCAAGCTAGTATACTCAAGCTATAAGACCATTTATTTTAATTGCCGTAATGGTAAGCACCAGTGCCGCTGATAAGCAAGGATTACTTTAAATAATCTGCCATTCAAAATTCATTCTGAATGTATTACAAAATGAATGACCTATAATATCCGACCCGTTTATCACCATAGGTTTGGTTGATTGATGCCCTCAAGTTGAAGGAAATGATGCACTTCTGCAAACAATGATTGTAAATATAAAGCTCTTTATAAGCTAATACGCCCATTTTAATGGAACGGAAATTAAATTGACAACATTAGTAATATTTATTACTGACTAAATTTGACTGATAAATGTACGACATAATAAATGTACGAATCTTTGTAATAGCGTTAAATAGTTTTATGCACCATTAGTTTGAAAGACGAAATAAGTCGCTTGTTCATCATAAAGCGTTGAACAAAAATTGAATCCATTTCTGATTTTCTTCAGTGTAGTCATGATTACTTGGTTTCAATAGGGAACATTTTTATTAATTTGTGCATTTGTTACAATCTTTGCAACAAAATTTCATTTGATTCATTTTTATACACGATCCATTAGCCTGAATATCAAAGCAATCAATAGGTTTCACATAAGGTTCCTGCCCCGGAAGCCTGATTGCAAGGAATGGAACCCATATGCCACCAGTTTGATTGGCTGTGATAAAACACGCAACTCTGGGGAGGTGCGCTGTACTCAGCACGGTAAATTGTGGTTTCGGAAGAGAGTGGCTGTCCAGTTGTATCCCAAACAAATTGCCTGGTGTCAAGGGCATCTCTCCCTGCCGTCCAGTAGCCTGTAATTATTTGTCAAGGTAAAAGTTTATTTTTTCAAAATGAATATTTAATAAAATTATATTAAATGCACTCACTTCCGGAAAAATCAGCACTGGTTGCAGCCCTCAATGCTGTTAGTTGGGCCTGGGATGTGATTGATGCCAGTCTCATGCTGAATAACTTACAGTATTCAGATGCCTGGAACCAAGTCTGCAAAAAATTTATGCATAAACTTTGTGTTTTCTGGAATGTGAAATTTGCGAAAGATATTGCGCCCTGGAATGTCAACTTACCCTTTGAGGAGACCATTCCGCAAAGTACGACTTACCATCAGCATTAGTCACATATTTTATCTGATATATGGTTGCCCCTATAAAACAATATTATTTATAGTTACTCCATGTATTTGTTAAATATCTGTACATTATTGGAATAAATTGTTTACCTGATCGTTTTGATAGGGTCGGAACTGATGCCGCAAAAGCGCCACCGATTGCCATGAGGAAACAAATAGTGGAAACACTTCTCATTTTGTCAATTGTTGGGTATTGCTTTGTGAAAAATGGAAAGGTTCAGTGGAATGTGATGCTATGGTACAATGTCGCTGTATTTATACAAAATTTACCAGCGTCGAAAATAAGTTTCCTTCTCTACCCGAATCGGGTAGCTTAAATCTGGGATCATCATTATATTGTATTGCCAATAAAACCATTCTTCCTTACTTTAATATGTTCAATTGGTTTGAAATCTCCCGAATGTGCTATACACTTGAAAAAGGAAACAATATAGCATCTGTCCTGGTTATCCTTATGGCGTTACCATGTGATAATAAAATTACGATCCATTACGTAAATATTATATCCTCGGAGATTAATTTAATGACGCAAATGACGGACGTTAATCAAAGGGATTTTGATTGCCAATTCCCGTTTATATTAAAATAATGTGGCTAGCAACACGTTTCAAAAGCAAAACATTATCTTGGATAACCAGGTTTTACCATGTCAAACAGTCGTTGGATATATGTAACTTGTTTATTTGAAATTAGATTCATCACATCATGCACCAAGGCTTAGTGGGCAGTAGATATTAGCAGTCTTTATAATATGCAGATCGACGTATCGTTGATTGCTTGTGATTACCTATGTAGCGTTTTACTGGATTACGTTATTCTTGGACCGGTATGATAAATTGTATTGCCAGATTAATGAACAATTCATTTTCAAGCCGACGAGTATTAACAATAATTTTATTTATCAAGGAAAGTAAAATGTAAGCGTTAAACCATGCAAGCATATGTTCTTATCATGAATCATATTATGTCAGTCAGTGAAATCAAGTAAATCCTTGTAATTGTATCACATTTTGCAATTCCTTTGTCTGGCGAGCTAGCTTTGTGAAATAATTATTTGTATGATTAAATGGCACACGTTGAGTCATGCAGTTAGCACAAAGGCTTATTTAGCCTCTACTTATTGTGGTTATCTGCATTACATGAATGACTTGCAACTGGTAGGAATATGTCAAGTATAAATTTTCATATGACAACGACTTTTTAATGTCACATCTGTTATATTATCATTGGTTTATCAATTATGCTATTAAAATAAGAGGAACAGTGTTGAACATGGAGCATTTTGAAAACGTTGATTATCGCATAATATTTTAGCGCTAGCTTGGTAACACTGTTTCTAATGATGCGAATAATAATGAAGCATAACTCACACTTGTTAAAGTAGTTCATTAAAAGTTCCACTTATGTATATCTAGGTATGCATTGCAGTGATGACTCATTATAGTTCAACTAAATTCATGGAACATTACAAATTTCTTCTACCTTACATATGTATATGAAAAAGTGTTTTTTTTTCTAATAATACACATGCCAGTGATTGCGGAATAAGTTTATTACAAAAATCTTAATATTATTTAATTGACTTCTCTGATTTATTTTGGACAACGTGGTAGTAATGACGTCATGTTCCGTCTTTACCAGTTACTGTCTACAACACATATCCTAGGTTTGTGCAGTTGTTTTTCTGCCACCTTAATATGTTACAATTCTTATCAACAGGTAAGGATATCACAGTCTATCATCACCACATCTGCATACACCGTCAATATGTATAATACATCCGCTGGGACACCTGGACTGAAAGTCATCAACGTCGTATACGTTCGAAATGAAATCAAAATTATACTTGCCACAACATGATTCATTTTTAGGGAAAATATTAATAAAAATTGCATAAACTCAACGTAATATTATTCATTTACTATGATAGTTGTCACATCCGATGAAAATTTCCACAACGCGGATTCCGTGGAATTTTCCTGTATCGGGAAAGAGGAAACTTGGTGGCTCAAGAACAGATTAGGGCCGATGATCAGCAATAATATATAGCAACGTTGAAATCCCATTGTGTAGAATTCCGATCAATTTACATTCTCAATAGCTTATGTGTTTGTACATAAGTGTATAAATTTTTACTTATTCAAACAATGTGGTTGCCTTGTGTTCATTTTTCCATTCACTTCTTTTCAAAATTATTCCTTAGACGGAAATGGGAAAAAATCTACAAAAATGAATACAAATGCTCCAATTATACAGTTTTTTGAAGGTTACCACAAGAACACATCGAAGACTGATTTGGTGCCAAGTGTAATTTCCCAAAACAAGTGTTTAACATTCAATGTTAAAAAAATTGTAATACATCTTGGAAATGGTGGTGAAACAGTTGGATTTATTTTATTCTGGGAAAATAAATATTTTTAAACAAATATAGGTACACACTTCCTTGTTCTCATAACCAGGATGTCGTGTGGTTGGGTGCCTCCTCGAATTCTTCCTGTATGAACTCTTGTGACTTTTTGGTTTAGCATCCAAATTAGTTGCCAGTTTCCTTTCCTTGGATTTCCGACACGACGATCAATGCAATCATTGCATGTTTGCTGACGAAAATTATAACAATTTGTAGAACTGTATAAATGAAATAATATGCAGTAATATATTGTGTCCTTTACGACCGCAGAGCGACTTCCTAAAAACTATACGATTAATTGCTCTCAATTATCAGGAAATACATATGCCAACAAAGTATACAGTTTTCATGTTAGCAGTAAAAGAAAATGTATTTTGTCATGGGTTCCACGACAATTTGCTCAAATTGTTTTTGTTAGTTTTAATATCTCTGTACATTTTTGTTCCTCGTATAATCAGGAACGACAAACCAGGAAACGTGTACGCAACATTTTATGTGAGAATCACGCCGCAGGAAATCATCAATATGCAGTCGCATAACATAAAATGCATCATCATGTTCAGGTTTAAGGTTAATTTAAATTTCGCTTTAAAGTTTCGACGGCGTGGGTGTATACTGCACACATGATATATGTGAAATGTTCAAATGTTGTCTGGGGCCTCCAATAAATTATAACATGAATATACTGTTAGGCTGCTTACAGTATGTAAATAGTTTTATATTATGTCGTCTGCCATGTCGTGTATAATCTAATTTATTAAACAATTTACTTCAATAATATTTAATGAGGAAACAGGTTATCATTGGCTTGGTAACGAACTGAACAAGTTTTTGAAAATTGAAACTTTTTTACTATTAGCATATCAACTACCGCCGTTGCAATTACTTCACAGCGACGAATTTGCGGACGGGAGGATAGACGGGAGGTGGCCATATATCTTCACCTTTTGTACATCTGCAGTTGCCGTCGAGTCTTACAGTGCATGTCTCTGGACAAAACTGTATTACATCCACATCGTCAACATCCTGTATAATGGCAACATATGCTAACAATTTTATCGGTTTCAGTTATCATACACCATGAATTAAAAGATGGGATAATATCTGGTTTGTTTAAAGTCCTTATAGTTCCACCTTAGGGCTACATGCAGGCTTAAAAATGTTAAATTACATACTGTTGCAGATTTCCGAGACCTGGATGGAAGAGAGGAGACATGGATCGCCGCCAAAACAACACAGGACCATACAATGATCATTGTGGTATATGTGTTTCTGTTTTCCATTTCCATTGGCTTATATACCGGATATTACTTGATCTGAATATATTGTTTATTCGAGGGGGATACACAATAACAACAACAATAAATAATTTTTAATAAACCCAGCAAGTACACCATCGATCCAATTAGGTCGACGGGCTTCCTGCCAATTATGCAGAAGCAAATACTTATCACAACATGCTGAAGTGGCTATTTATACTGCAGTGTCAGAATACAAAAGTCAATTTTACGCTATTTCAGTTACTAGTTGTGTAATTCATTATGTCCATTAATTGATGACAACCCCCCAATATGACAGACAAATTTTCCGCGTCTCGGGAAATATTTTCGCCACGTGTCTATTCTCTATTTTAACATCAATATATTAAATTTCCATTTTTTCAGAATGTTTTTGGATGTGGTCCCAAGTAAGTGAGTATTTAAGTTACAAAAATGTCCCAATCTTTCGTTATGTAAAACCAAGTTTCGAGATCCAAGTCAGTCTAAGCAGAAGTTCTTGGTACTAAACTGGAAATCAAAATGACAATCGTTGCGTTGAAAGCTCAGACATGTACAAATGCAACAGATCTATGTAACCTGCATGTATGTATGTAAGTATATACGCAAGTTAGGGTCACCGCCTTATGATTCGTAAAACACTGTGCATAATAATGTAAACACTATTTTGAAATTACTAATAATGTAGAATGAAATATAAATTATAATACAATGCTTGCGCGTAAGTTCATCGTTATGAAATGTTGTCGGAACTGATGAAGTGGTAACATGATAACATAAACAACTAACTATGAGAAGGTAGTGGCATAATGAGGCTGTGGTTGGCTTCATGTGGTATTGAGATCAATTCAAAAGGATATTTACAGCATTGGTCTATACGCAACTCTTCTAAAGTTGACTGACTTTACAAGTTCAGACAGGACATGGGTGAGGGTGAGTAGATCTAATTGTAAGAGGCATACATATATACAGTGTCTTGCGAACCAAACTACCACATTCCAAATTATACGTACGGTAAAATTATGTTGAATTCCACTATTCAGGAAATAAACTTCCCATAAATACTACACTTCCAAGAATGATATAAATGGAAATTGGTCTAAGAAATTATTTGTACATATTAACGGCGTATTTAAAACTGTCCATTTGCTTTGACTTTTAATGAGCAATAGTTTAGGTGGGTGTAGTGAGACATCGGCTGTTTCGTTGCTTATTTTCGCATATTAAAGGCACCTCCAGTTAATTGTTGGAAACGGGAAACCAGTCACTACACGAAACAGATTACTTCCTTCATTCAATATCCGTTTCAAGAATGTTGGTGGTGGGATACCGGATGAATTTAGAAATAGAATCACTTTTGAAGATTTCGAAATAGTCCGTCTCACTAATCTCACTACGCCCCCATAAGTAATTATGCTTGGTTCGTAGCAGTATACAAATAATTTTACAAATTGGCTTGGTGGTTTGTAGGATTCATATGTTGAACCATGATGTTACATATGATTTAGGTAGGGTTCCGCGAATCTGTTAGAGGTCAATGTCGAAGGACTACAATTCCACTAATGATGACGTATCGGATTATTACTTTTAGCATTGTATGTACATATGTGTGGGTATGGGTGTGTACTAATTCATATAGTATATCTAGCAAGGGCATTACGATTGCAGTTGAAGTGGTAGAGCAGTTACGTTCAACATACAGTGAGTTACAAAGCGAACATTTGTTAGTATGTACATTACCTTCCTAGCATGATAATTATTCTCAAACCTTGATGCACCATCACTATAAATTAACAGTTGTCAGCGAATCTTAAATTATTTTGCCATATTCGACGGATTAGCACATTTCGACTTCGTGCAAATTATGTATGCTTACCCAAAATCCGTGGAATTGTTTTGAACTTAGGTCTTTGAACTTCGGCGACTGATTCCC
The DNA here is from genome assembly GCA_004115045.4 of Sinella curviseta. Lineage (NCBI taxonomy): Eukaryota > Metazoa > Arthropoda > Collembola > Entomobryomorpha > Entomobryidae > Sinella > Sinella curviseta. Next base: position 26,218,753 of record CM023200.3, on the reverse strand, counting down.
TGATAGCTTACTTCGTTTCCTGTAATATTGTCTAGTGGTTTTATACTACTTAAGAATTATGGCGGTATAGTTGCAATTTTAGCAGAATATTGCGTCTTATTTCTTTTGACAGACATGTTTCAGACGCTTCTATCTCATATTATGTTTGAAGAGAAGTTGATTTACTGCCATTCATTTCAGATATATTTCGAACAATTTTCAGTCAAAAGGTTGGGGATAATAAATAGGTCAGGTCTCCAAACGAGTGCAAAAACTGTCGTGTGCAACAATCAATGGTGAATTATATTAATCACATAGTCTTTCCGCCAATGTTTTGAAGTACACATTGACATTCGAACAGTGGGAGGTAACTTGGGAGACCATTTTCAATTGAGAAGGGGCACTCTCACCTTTAGTGAGTTTTTATGCCTAAAAATGCTAACTAGCCTATATCTAGTTCTTTCGGCGTTCCCAATCACAATCATTTCTCCGGTTGCCGCAAATGGGCGAACATTTCCGTTTGTTAGCAGCTGCACATCCAGGAATCGAGATTACAATGACGCTGTGGACTATATTGATATTCCTGCAAATTTCATGGATCATGGCAACTATTCTATCCAGACATCTCGTTTCCCGTACGATTATGATTTACATAACTAAAACTGAAATATTTCGTGCCATTATTATAATCAACTCTTTAATTATATCAATAGTGTACTGAAGCATCCACTTCAATGTAAGGATTCCGAGTCACGGGACCATACACTTTTGTGGAATGAATTTGCTCCGTTATCAGCACAATGGCAGGAAACTTTACAATCGAAAAGAAATTTTCTCACTGCTCAAGGTGCTTCCATAAAAATTCCACTCCATTTTCTTGACGATGGCACATTCTTCAACGGAAGTTTTTACTTCCGACCTGATGGAGATTACTGTGTAGTAAACAGCAACATTACATCCTTGACTCTTCGGTTGTGTCCCTTGAATTATGAACAAGATATATACCTTCCCAAATGTTGTGCTCTGGATGAAATCGTTCATAAAAAGAAAGCATGCGAGAAGCTTACACAAAATCAACGCAGATGGACTCCAAACTTGTTCCAAATGCAAACAAGTGACGGGAAACCATATCCACTGAAATACGACCATAGATAGTTAAGAATGTATGTGGAGGACTTGCCGTCACAATGCCGTGTACTGCAACCTGCACCAGATCCTTACTTCTTTTGGTGGTCTCCAACTGGACACGGACAGGATTTTAAGCACAATGTTAAGCTAGTGGTAGTAGGAAACAGACACCCGCGAAAGGTTACTCCGTTTTTATTTTATCCCAGAACAAGACGGTGGCAATTGAAAGACAATGTTCATTACTGTGTTGACGGGAAGTCAATATCCGAAGGAGTTCCACCCAACAGACGCACATTTTACAGAGGGCACGAGCAGGATTTTGTGATTTATGGCTGCAGGTCCGACGAACCCGATGTGATTCCTAGACAGGAAGACAAAGCGTGAATATACGCAATCTCGAGTTCAATATCTGCCTTATTTCTAGTCTCCACAGTTGCCATTTATTTATTCTTACTGAAACATCATAATCTATATGACTTACTAATCCTTATGCATAGTATCGCTATGTTTGGTCGTTACGCCTGTGCGAGCATTGCATTCTTCATTTCCATTTTTCCTAACGACCACATAACCGGAGTGAAGAGTCACGGCCGGATCTGCTATATCATTGGGATATTGGGACACTACTTCTACATTGCCAGCTTTACATGGCTAACCACACTGAATTTTAATTTTGGGTACACGTTCAGTCAACTTGTTGTTGTCGGAAAACAGCGGAAACAAATGAAAGCATTTCTGACGTACTGTTTGGTTGCCTGGGGTGCTCCACTTGTTCTGGTGGCCTCTTTCGTTACTATAAACTATGCCTATCGAGATCCGAACACGGAAGTCCCTGTTCCCGGATATGGCGACAAAGTCCGTTTTGTTGCAAGAGCCTTCCGCGGTCACTTCGTTTACCTACCAATGACTTTAATATTATGTCTCAATATTCCTCTTGTACTACGAACATTTATAATTTTTTGGAAAGCTAGAACTGACAGAGCAGAAGTTATGGAGGAAAGAAATTCGAAATACTACGGAAGAGTGTCTGACTATTCGTAAGTAAAAGAAAGTTAAGGAGTAATTACTCGCTGTGCCTAATTATATTTTTGAAATGTTTTTGTTTCAGAGCCGCATTCTTCCTGAAACTTTTCCTTATCATGGGTGGAGGTGATCTGATTCATCTGCTAACATGGTACTTTCACGAACCGGTCCAGGAAAAGGCTCTAAAACCTGGTTGGGTTATTGCTGTGGAAGGGACAACATATCTTACTCCTGTACTACTTTTTGGATTATTTTGCCTGAACAAGCGTACTTGGAATCAACTCATCCGTCCGGGGAACTAATACATTTATTGTTTATTAATTAGTATTGTGATTATGGGTTTGTCACCTTGACAAACACTCGTGTCATGTAGAAAGGGGGTACAAAAATATACATAATTTCATTCATTGCTTCTAGTATCCATATAACTAATAAATAACATTGGTAGAGCAAGTGAATGCAGTGCTGCATTGCTTTATTTGGAACTCGGTCCGATATAGGATTACATTACGTTTTCTGCTTGGTAGTCACTCTTACTTTGACACCCTTCCACGCACGCGTGTCCTGTGCTGCTTGAGATAACCCGCCTCCAAAAACTGTTCTGAACACACATTACAGGAATACGACGTCTCTCCAGTATGGAGCCTTCGATGACGCCAGTAATTACATATGAGAAAATCCCTCGTCGCAAAATTCACATTAGAAAGGCTCGCCCGTATGTATCCTCATGTGAACTGTTTGTCCTTTAAGGATTTTTATTTGTCAGGTTGAGTTGATGGAATGCGTCACGATCCGTTTGAGTGACCGGTAGGCTGAGCCCCTCGTAAATCTGACTGATGGTTATCAATACGGTGCCGTCGACATCCTCTTGAAGTTTTTTTTAAGAAAGACAAGTGGTAGTTCAGCTTATATGCTGCCAGCAAATGGAGATAATTTTCCTTCTTCGTCCAGACGTTGAACCTGTCCATATACTTTTTCTTTAGGGTAGAGACATGATTCTGAATTTCATTCCTCACCCATTCCTCTAATTCCGATTTTAAGCCGCCGTTGTTGTGAAACATGAGCTTTTTGTACATTGCGTCCAAGTCTCGTTGGAAATTTAAAACGTTGGGCATAATGCGGGATGCATGTGGGACCCGAGTGATTCTTTGCAAATATAGGAATTGCTCCTCCTTCCGTTTCAAATAACTGAGCTTTGAGAAAACGACACTTTCTCCTTCGAAAATCTTGCAAACTTTTTCTAATATTTCAGAAGCATGAACATCTTGAGCGGCGGTTGTAGAGAACCGTGAAACGTTTTCCAGAGCGTCCACCAGTCTTGACAACACTTTAACTTTCCCAGCATTGGTATCCCCCGAAATCACATTCACTTGTTCACTGATGACTTGTTGCAAATTTGATAGAATTTGGTCAACGCTCTGTTCAGTTTTCTTGACTATGCCGGGATAAATGTTTTCAAGCAGTGCGATTCTCGTGGAGGCACTTGGCGTGATTGAAAAGTCACATAATTTTTCGGCACTTTTTAACTCGCCACAGAAATTAGTAAAGCTTTTGCACATGGTTCCATAGAATGACTGATTTGTGATGGGGTCGAGGATATCCGCCACTGGAATTGTTTCGACTCCCATTGGCCTCAAGGGCCGCCTGACGAGGAATACACTGTTGCGATTTATTATGCTTTCCAGCATTGACTTGATGGAAATATTTGGTAAATGCGTTTGCTTGGGGTCAGGGCACTGAAATTTGTGAGTCTCCAAGGTCGACAGGATTGTATTTTTCACAAAACTGTCGTCATTCCAGCGTCCATGGTTCTCGACCTTTGTGACGACAAGTCCAACAGAGTCCGGATTTGAAACGTGGCGAATAAGTTGCATGGCAAATTCAAACGGCTGAACTCGATGCGTCTTGTCTCCCTCGTCGTATAAGGCTTGAGATGGTATCACAATTAGAAATTTCAGTCTTTTTGCTTGATGTGCCACTTTGTTGAGCAAGTGCATTCCGACAATTTCCTGGAAGGAGCCACGGTTGTCATTGCCACCCGGAGTATCCACAAATGTCACGTCAGGAGCTGAAGGCACTTTAAAGACAATTGGACCAGTTGTGCATGATGAGCCGCTACTATCCCCAATTTCATCCCCGCAGATTCTGGGTGGTTCTCCGACCACTTCCAAGTTTTCAAAGTTTTTGTCACAGGAGGATACCAGTTTTCTAAGTGTTGTTTTCCCGGATCTGGTGTTCCCAACTATCATGACAACTTCCTCTGACATATCAGTGGGCGTCCCCATGTCTGAGGATTCATTTTCTAAGCGGAAGAAAAAATCCGATAGCGCTTCCGCCCAAGTTTCTCTCAGGTTACTACTATCACAGACACCATTTGCAGTATTTGTAACGTCGACCTTAGACGACGTGACGTCAGGGTGGACCATGTTGTGTTAATTTATTTGGAATATTTGTTTATGTGTCCTATTTATTATTCACTCTCCATTATTAACAAAATCACAATTTTCAGACTGAATATCTCAACAAAAGAGTTTTGATTCCTGGAAATAGTAATTTAAGCTGTCTTCGCCCTTAGGTAAACCATAATTGATCGGAACTACGAACTACATTATTTTAGAAACATGAAAATAAAATGAAATTTTTGTTGTTTTGCGTAAGCTGGAGTAGAAAATTATCATTGTGCCAGATGATCTCCGTATTCACACTGAGCATGGATGAAGAGACTCTCTCTTCAAGAGAGACAGAAAATATTATTTAAGATAATTTGATTTGTACACAACAAAAATGTAATTGTACTGTGGAAATGCTTACATGCACTTCATTGGGAGGCTCCCAATGGGAGCACGCATGCATGTATGTAGGTATGCAATATGGCACCGAACAAACTTGTTGCTGTACTTGCTGTATACTAATAATGCGTCTATGAGTCGTTTCTTCAAATATAGTAGCAATCCGCGTGGTGTGAATAATTTAAGACATGAAGCTACAGTGATTTATGCATGATTCAGAAGTCTGAGATAATAATATGTCGGTTTGCTGCAACGGGTGCAGGGATTTTTTGGAAGGGGTACTATGCGACTTTCTGGCTGATTAATAATCAGTGATTTTTCAGTGCTTTTCGGGACTTGTCAATGATTTTTATGTGACTATGCGATTGCAATACACATAGAAACAATGCCATGTCATGAACAAAAGATTCTTTCTAAGTTGGGGCACGGTGAGACCTTTGTCGTTTTCTGGTCGATTGTCACTAACTAAAGGGCGAGGGCCGGCGCAGCAAGATCTCAATTCAGAGCTTTCAACACCAACCGAGCCTTTTTTGCAGAAACAAGTTGTTAAAATAAGCACATCATCAGCAATAATAAAAATGCTCTGTCAGCGTATTCATTATTGAAAGAGAGCTTGAATGAAACGGTGAGACCTTGCGCTGTGGGAGACGAGCAGCTCGTCACGAGCTTCTTGTTGTAAAAAAACGCTTAGGGATTTCTCAGCTGCTGATGAATGAGATACATTGTGTTAAAAGGATAGCATTTTTCTGTGTCACTTTTTTGTTGCACTCAAAACAAAATGTAAATATTTTTGGTTTTACACGTTTAGCTAAAAAGTTGAAATTAAATTTTCATTAGATTATTTTGAGCATCCAGTGTAAAAGAAAATATCTAGTTGTCACTCTTTGTGTTTTTGTTGGCAAATTGGAAGCTTAAACAAGTACGGGTGGGCTAGTTAATAATAAGGATGAAGGAGGCAACAATCAAGTTTCTTCTCGCTGAAACTAAATACGGCAAGTTCTCATCGTCCGGTGAAAAGATGGCAGTTTCCAGAAACTGGCGTGGAATAGTGTTCCAAAGGCAGCAGCTGGAGTTTGGAGCAAACTTTAAGCCCAAGGATTACTACTTGTTGGAACGGAGGCAGAATGGGAAGAAGAAGCAGGAATGTGAGAAACTTTGTCAGAAACTCATTAATAATTTTCGAGCGACTCACAATAAGAACAGTGGACCGGATTCCGAGCTTCAATATGACGAGCTCGAGTATGACAATAATTTATTAATTTTACTTTTTGAACTTTACTTCTTGTAACTAACTATAACCAACTACGGAACTAACTTGCTCAGTATTTTCGAAAATATTATGTGCATATTTTTTTATATTATTTTTGTTACAGGTTTTCAGGGTTTGGAAGCTGAATCTTGAACTGGGCGTTTCTGAGATTCCGAAAGAGGACGCCGAGGGAAGGCTGAAGGGATACGTGAAACTCAATTGACTCTTCAAGGATAACTGCTTGGAGGGTCTCCGGGATTTGAGCAATGGGAAGGCAAATATTCATATCAATGTCAGCGTCTCATTTCCTGATGCGATTGATAACCTGGAATTAGTTAACTCTCACATCAGGACCGCAGGTTAAAGCCTACATTTTAAAATAAGTTATAAGAAAAAAATACAAATTGTTCGGCGCTTTTAAATTGTGATGATAATTGTTCATTAATATTGACATTTTCAGAACTGAGCATCAAAGGAAAGGAAATTGCGCAGTGTCAAGACTGGAACATCGCCTTCCCCACAAACTATCTGGCCAACTGGCAGTCAGAGAGTGTGATCGCCATGTGTACCGTACGCCTCAGTCTTCCCGCGGGCGTCCTCACAAATGCATTCCAGGTGCGAAGCAATAACCGGAAGCTACTATAAGATGGGACCCTCAGCGACGTCACTATTGTTGCTGCTAACGGGCTCAGGATTGAGGCGCATCAAGCGTTTCTGGCGGCGCAGAGCCCGGTGTTCCAGACCATGTTCCAGAGCGACATGAACGAAAATCGAGAGAGGGTCGTGAATATTCCACACATTTCGGAGGAGGGGATCAGGGCTCTGCTGCGGTACATGTACTGCAGCGATACGAACGCTGCGAAAAGTAACAGTCAGGTGCTCTTTGAGTTGTTTTACGCTGGAGACAAGTATGACATAAATGGACTGGAAACTGCGATGAGGGACGTGATTGCGAAGACGCCTGAGAAGTATGACCTGACGCCCAAGGATGACGAGCGTATGAAGAAATCAGTTCAGGTGCTTTCGCTGTAAGGCCTCCTCACAATTTGAAGAAGCAAATTAATTAATTTTTCGTATTGTTTAATTGTGAGGTTACTTATTAGATGATGTATGTATGCTTTTATATGCACAGTTCAAAGCTGGAGGAGTCTACCATGTACCAGGAATTATTTACAAAGGACCCCGCCGCGGCTATAGACCTTTGTCGACATGCACTAAATACCTGCAGCGTCAAGTGTGGAACATCTACTAATCTAATGAGGGGAAATGGCAAGAGAATAGTGTTTAAAAATTGTCTAGTGTATATGTATTTTGTATTGATAGAATGCATTGGTTTGTAAGATATGTTTCTGATAGATAATCACATTTTCGTATCAGATTAGTTAACTGTTTGGGTAGGCTCTTGAACAATGAATTTATATTTTAATAGCAGTGCCAGTCATCACATTCTCATAAACTGTAAATTGAGCTTCTCAGAGTTAGCTGTCAAGTCAAATTGTTTTAATTTTATATACAATATGTGCTTTAATGTCTGAGAACGAGTGTATGAACTGTTTGGTAACACTTGAAGACTGATTCTGGTTTGAAACGAATTTTGTACAGAGAATTTTACTGATGATATATGTCCCAGTTTCTGTAATTTTGTGTGTTTTATAAATTCTTGTTATAATTACCGCAATAAAAATGATAATCAGAATACGCACACGTTTAGTATTTCCCGTTTGATACGTAGTTATGCATCATTACCATTATGGGTTACCAAGTTCGACATTTCGACCAGTGATATATGTATGACATATAAACTTTATGTGTTAACGAGATGTACAATGCTAGTTAGCATTTAATCCGAATCATTGTCTGAGACGTGTGTTAAAACAAGCATTAAACTTAGGGGTTAGTATTCATCTATCTTCCGAAAATGACGAGCGTCACTAACCACACTTTTAGTTCTAGTGTATCTACCTATTATACATTCATTGATTACTTAACTTAAGGGCCAATTAAGTGTGTGTCTCATTATGCCCCATGGTTTCTTCAATGCATTATAATTCAGACTACTCAAACTTGCAATTAATTTTATTAAGTTTACTTCGCAAATATAATGTTCTGTGATATACTTATTTAGCATTTACGATTTTTTTCACACTGTTAGACGTGGGGCAACCCATTTTACAAATTTTACATCGCTACTCCACCGAGCAAATACTATTCAAAAACTAATTCTTGAACTGTCAGGTATAGAAAGCTACTATTTTACATGTCCACGTCTAAAAATAAAAAAGTAGGTAACTTCGACATAATTTGAATTCTATCAAGTTTAGGGCACATGGAGAATCAATCCTTTCGTAAAAGTGAAGCGTTTTTTTGTATTTTTAATGAAAGGCAGTATACACAAGTCACAGAGCTGCACTATCCTGGCAATCGCATTCGGGCTTTAGAAAACGGCGTCAGTTTTCCCACGTCTAAAATTGAGTGAGATCGAACATAATCTGATCACCTTGCATGTAAGTAAATTATTAGAATTATTACCTGAGGTAAAAACTTATGCAGTTAAGTGTTTTATTTTACATAAGCAAATCTGGTTTTCACAATCAATATATTCATATTCCATACATTTTTGGTGTTGTTACCCAATTCGTTAATTCAAATCCAACCTACCAATAATTGTGCACTCAATATAATATGAAATAGGCTGCATATGTAATATGGCCAATGACACATTCGGAATTTTACGACCCGTCTGGGAACACCGAAATAAGATGTGGAAGTGAGAAATGAACTTATTTGGACGAATAAAAATATTCATGTTAAGTGTTCGGTTATCATGTTGGTACAAAAAGACAGTTGTAACTTGATAAGTTGGCATTAGAACCCGAAATATGGTAAAAATTAGTAGGAAGATGTACATGCTTGGATAATTTATGCGCTTAAATTTTATACCATGTCTACACTAGGAAATAATAATTCAAACAAATACTGAGATATATTTAAGACGGTTCTGATAACATTTGAAAATGGTTCGTTGTCATTTGGCCTAAGACTGACTTTATTAACTACCGGAAGCATGAAATGCTTGAAAGGTAGTTATAGCGATTGATCTGTTTGTCTGTCTGTCTGTCTGTGTGTCCGTACGCACTCTAACTTCCGTTCACATTGACCGATTTGGACCAAATTTGGTATACATATACCTTGACTCATAAGGACCTTCCCTATTGATTTTCAGCCATGTACCTCATCCTTGACCGGAAGTATGGAGGTCGGCGTCGTCGAGGTGGTGGGGGTGACCAAGTGGTCAAAAAATTTGTTGTCTTAATCGATAGAGGAGTTCAAGACGATCATTTTTTGTCAAGGCACCACGGGTCAAATCGGTGACCTGGCGGTGGGGTGGGCCGTCGAAGGTATGGGGTCCCCAGTCGTCAAAATATTTTATGCCATAAATCGATGGGAATGGTCAATTTGCGCCACAAAAATCTAGTATAATGGTCAAATATGTTTCCAAATTTGTTATTTTTGCATTCATCATTCTTCCGGTAGTTATGTATTAAAGGTTACACCTTACTAGTTATTATTTTGAATAGAAAAATATCTCTTATCGTGTCAACCCAGTAACCTCTAAAATGCAAATCATTAGATAAATTGGGGTCAATGAGTTCAGGCACGTATTCCGTGTAGAAAATCGTAAAGATATGTATGCATGTACACAGTTATCAATACACTCTCATTATGTATTTTATCAAATTGGAAGCTGGCCTTGAGACGTGTTATTATGCGCAGAAACTAGTTTCAGTTCTATACTTTGCGGCAGCGGTTTAATTTGTAATGTATGTGGTGCAGCTTCACTGGACATCTCATAAACACGCAATGTTTATGGCTGCTAGACCAGCAGATATGCTGGTTTCAGGCCAACCAGCGGAATGTTTTGCATGCATTCATCTCCACCTTGACTGTGCAGTTTCCATTTTTAGTTCACGTTCAAGTTCATTGAGTTCAAAGGCTTGAATGAATACGCCAAACAAGGTAATATGTGAGGATTCTTGGTATAAGGTGTGTAATCTGTTTTTCATCGGTTGAAGAATCCTATGTTCGGCATATGCATCGAGCATACAACTTTGTAACGGAGAAAAACAGATAACATACCTTTTACCAACAATCCTCTCATATGCTATGGCTAAAGCAAAACGCTTACATTATTTTGTAAAAAGATGAATGCTTGCTTGCTAACATGAACCATCAGGCAGTAACGTAAAACGATATTTAACGGAGCATTTACATTTTTATTTATACCATAGCTTTCATATCATTTCGTCGACGATGTATTCTACGAAGATATACTATTCAGAATATTGATGGCTTTCCATTTCACGTCGTGTTTCAAAAACCAAAATCAGGAGAAGCATAAAAACTGATAATTTATTCACATGTTAGTGAGCCCGTTTCTCAAACATAAATGTGTAGTCCCTCTCAGGTGTCAATGTGACAAAGGGAAGCAACGGAATATCTGCCATCTTATCGGTAGTGCTGATCACAAATTTTCGCAATAGATGAGCTACAACCATTTTCATTTCCATCATTGCAAATTTCTGACCCAAGCAGCTTCTTTGTCCACCTGAAAATGGAATGAACGAGAAACTGTGTCTTTTGGTCACTTCCTCCGGAAGAAACCTATCGGGATCAAATTTGTCGGGGTGAATAAACATGTTGGGATCTCGTTGAATCGCAAACGGAGATACCACAATGTTAGTTCCTACGGCTAGCTCGTAAACCCTGTTGTCATGTTCCACGGCCAGCGGGCTCTGTAGCTCACGTAGAAAGATGAAAACGGGAGGGAATAGGCGGAGCGTTTCCAACAGGCAGCGCTCCAGATATTTCAGGTTGGACTGAAGTGCTTCGAATGTGATGATTCCATCTTTGAAGCAATCAGAATTTTGAAATAGCTCATCAATTTCCTTTTGACATAGCTCTTGAATATGAGGATTGAGAGCCATGCAAAAGCAGAAGAAATGTATGGCAGTAGCTCCAGTTTCGTGACCCTGTACCAAAAATTGTATTCGCTCATTGCATGCTGACAATCATGAACGTTGACTTGCATCCCATTTGCGTATTATATTTAGGAACGTGAGTTACCCCAAATATCATGGTATTCACTTCATCCAAAATCTGATCGTCGTCCACTCCGGCGTCCAACATTTCCTGAATAACACTTTTAAACGGAGAACTCTCAGCTCCTCGGACTAGTGGCAAACAACCAAACTTCTGCCTCCGATCTTTGTGCTCCTCAATTATCTGGGAAATCGACAAGCATGAAACTGTTTGTTATTGGTACCAATTTAAGTTTGAACATTGAATGAATTATTGGATGTTGCCGTTACCTTCCTGGCAAATTCAGTCATTTCTGTCACTGCCTTGTCATGACGTCGCGACATGGGATGGAGACTCCATAGTGGATTCAGAAGAAGCCATGGTTGTAGGGCTCTGAGCACAAGGGATTCCTTCCATCTGAGTAAAAATTAACATAAGTTTATCAACATTCTTCAAATTAGCAAGCATTCAAATAATTTAAAAAAAAGTGGATGCAACAGTTAAAAGGTCAAAGTGGTGTACATTTGGAAATTATGATGATAACGATCAAGGTCACTAGTGGAGTCAATGTTATGGCCTGTAATCATTTCTGTAACATACAAGAAATCTCAGTAGAATTTACCAGTGCATGTACTTTTATTTATTAAATTCAGTGTTCACTTACCGCATATCGCTTTCAAAAAGAGACTATTAATTGCCCCGTTAATTTGATGTGATTTCCCATCCCGGAATAGTGTGTCCAGCTCTCCTACAAAGTTTGCACTGTGTTTGTTCAAGCACTCTACGTATGCCTTGAGAGACTGGAAACTTTGAGATCTCGTCAATATCTTCCTCTGCCCTTGCCAAAACTTGCCTCTTGAGACAAGGACACCGTTTGTGATGAAAGGCTTCATCTTGTCATAAAAAACCGAAGCCTTGACGCCATGACCAAAGTCGGTTGACTTGAGAAGCTGCTGAACCAAAGCGGGAGTGTTGAAACAGATAAACGTTTTGTTGGCACCGGTCAGTTTCAGTAGTGGGTAGTCCTTGAACCATTTTAAGCCTTTGTCTAAGCTCTCTAGAAATAATTATCAAATTACATGATATATCTTTGCATTCGCTCATCTGTATTCGAGATGCGGATGATAGAATTAACATTTTTCACCATACTTGAGAAAGGTAACAAGCATGGCAAGTTTCCAACTAAACGTATTGGAAGAAACGGCTTTGGACCAGGAATATCGTCCACGGAAAACACTTGGCTATATCCAAATTGTTTTCTGCAGTATTTTTTAAAACGGTGGTAAGACTGTACTAGTGCTGTAATACTGATGAAAGTCAGGGCTAAATATAGAGTTGTCAACCAGGTCGGATCCCTATTGTCAATACGCACTAATGACTCCATCTTAACGGACCAGAAATTGTTCCAATACGTAATATAATGAAATGAGAGTTATTTGGGAGCGTCTGGCTTGGTCGTTCCACTTGAGCGAGTAAGACTAAAGCTGGCACCGAAGCGAAAATGATGTTTTTCATGAAACGGGACAACATGCTATGAGAGCGTTTGTAAAGCGGTTGGATAAATCCAGAATACTAGATCGATACAAATAATAAAATACCACAATACAATGGGTTTTACGACCAATTTGAATACAGGTTCTCCAGACGAGTAATCTGATACAATCAAGGTTATACAATGGATCACCAATCGTGTAAGTAATTTCTTAGAATTTTGACCTGAGATAATAACTATTATACTAGGTAAGTTTTTTATATTGCATAAGCAAACTGGTTTTCACAATCAATATATTCCATACATTTTTGGTATGACTACCTAATTCGTTAATCCTACCAATAATTGCGTAGTGAATATAATATGCGAATACGTTGCATAATATGGCCAATTACACATTCGGAATTTTACGACCCGTCTGAGTTAAAACACCGAAATAAGATGTGGAAGTGAGAAACCTGCTTATGGGGGCGAATAATAAATGTTCATCTTAAGTGTTCAGTTACCATGTCGGTACAATAAGACAACCATAAAATGATATAATTTGCCATTAGTACCCTAAAGGAGGTGAAAACTACTAGAAATATGTACAAGATTGGAGAATTTATGGGTTTAAGTTTTATGACGATCTCTACACTAGGAAATAGGAATTCAAAATAATACTGAGAGATCATTAGGAACGACGGTTCTGATATGCATTGAAAATGGGTCGTTTTCATTTGGCCGAAGACCCTGAAGAGATTTTCTTATCATGTCAACCCAGTAACCTCTAAAATGCAATGTTTAGACAAATTGGGTTCAATGAGTTCAGGCACGTATTTCGTGGTAATGAGTAGAAAATCCCAAATGATACTGAATCGCATGTACAAAGTATGAATACATTGTGATGGTGCATACTCTCTAGCTGGAAGCTGGCCTTGAGATGTTTTATGATACGCAGAAACAAGTTTCAGTTCTTCGCATTATGGTAGCGGTATATTATGTAACTTGGGTAGTGCAGTTTCAATTGATATTCTGATGTGGTCAAAACGCAATATTAAATGTATAAATCAACACACACATCACCATGGTACACCAGAAGAATTTTTTTCTAAAATCAATCCAACTTTTATGGAATTAAACCGGTATATTTTTCATGTCATTGACTACTCGCCGCAACAGTATAATTTGCACTTGCGTTATTCCCTGTAGTCATTTCTGGATCATAAAGAAAATGTTAAAGGATAATCAAGAGTAAATGCTCGTGTCTATGTATGACTCATTTTTCCATGCCCGCTTACCACATATAACTTTTAAAAATCGAATATTAATTGGCCCGTTTATCTGCTGTGATTCCCCATCCCTGAATAGTTTCTCCATCTCATCTACAAAGTTTTCACTGTGTTTGTTCAAGCAGTCTTCGTATGCCTTGAGAGACTGGAACCTTTGTGATCTCGTCAGTATCTTCCTCTGTCCCTGCCAAAACTTTCCTCTTGAGACAAGGACACCGTTGGTAATAAGAGGCTTCATATTGTCATAAAAAACTGGAGCCTTGACGCCATGACCAAAGTCGGTTGACTTGAGAAGCTGCTTGACCAAATCGGGAGTATTGAAACAGATGAATGTTGGCGCCGGTCAGTTTAAGTAATGGGTAGTCCTTGTACCATTTTAAGCATATGTCGAAACTCTCTGAAAGATTATGAAAACAATGCATAAAATATTGTGTAATTTGTAAAAGCAACAGTACAAAAATGATCACCCTACTTGAGAAAGGTAACAAAGATTGCAAATTTCCAACCAGTCGAATTGGAAGCAACGGCCATGGTCTAGGAATATCTTTCAAGTATAATAGGTGACTACATCCAAATTGTTTCCCGGAATACTTTCTGAAACGGTGATAATAATATATCAGTGATATTATGCTAATCAAGGTCGCAGTTAAATACTCTACCGAGGACCACGTATTATTGCGGCTGTGGATACGTATATTGTCAATATGCATCGGCGACTCCATATCATGACCAGTGGAATTAATATTAATTTTGGTGATATAATAAGTGGTGACAAAGTCCCGATCCTTCAGTTTCAACTTCTTTTTGTGCGAGTAAAACTTGAACTGGAGCTCAAAGCCTATCAGGAAGGATATTTGAATATGGGATGACAGAGAATGTTTTTTTTAATTACTGAGGGTTACGTATTCAATTCGACTAATGTGAGTCTGACAACTGTAATATTTTGGGTAATGACGACGTGCGTAAAATGGAAATGCAGGTAAGCACTTGTTTCTCACGGTCAATATAGTAACTTTATAATGAATCTGAACTCATATTGTTTGGCTTCGGAGTAGTTATTAAAGATAATTAGGATTATATAGCGGATCGTTTGAGCACTTATGCAATATGTACTACAAGGAAATGGGATGTAGTTTGGAGTAAAACGATGTTGATGTTGCACAACTCAAATAGGTATGTGCAATCAATTTATTCCATTCGCCAGACACATGGGGATTTGGTGTAAGTTATCTTCAACGTATTTCAATATGTCCTTATATGTGAATTTGTGACGCACTGCCAATTAAAAATCACCATATTCTATTCAAAATCACTCCTGCGTACGCCTAAACGTCAATAGATTGCCTAAATATATTTGATACTATACAAAATAAGTACATCATAAAGATAATGTAAGTATTTACAGACACTGGCTGGAATCTGCTACTGAATGTAATTAGCACGGACGGACCTAAAGGGGCATTGCACAAATCATCAGTATTCCGTTATCTTGTTTCTAATTATATGTGCCGCATTAAATAGATTATCTTAAATTATTTACCCGTTTCCCAGGATAAAATCCATGAAACCAATGCACAACCATTTCCCACGAATTGGTCCGTATTATTTCCGGGAAGCTTCTCGAAAATGGTTATGCTGCCTATACCCGTTAACCTGTGCTGGAAATACTGAGAATAGACTGGAAGAAAGAAAAACGTTCTCTTTTTCCGTGTCAATGAAAAAAATCTAAATGATGTGAAATTACACGTGTAAAGTCATGAGCGCATACCGTTGATCTACCCTACCCTTGGCACGTGAGATAAAGTGCAAAAACTGGTTTCAGCTTCTGAACCTTTCATGAAATAGGAGAATAGGGTGAAATGCTACACAGTCAGGAATAAATGACTTAATAACAAAGTTTTCATATGATTTGTTTTTCAAGCGAACTGATTTCATCGGTTACAAACATTTGTATTTATTGTATTTTTTCCAGGTGGTATAATTTGGTGTTTAGGTGTTATTAGTATCCATACACCCATTGGGACCCGAATTGTTACAGCCTATTTATCTATCTCTCTCTCCCTCGTTCTTTCGCTTCTGGGTTCTAACCAATTTATTGCAGTCAAATTCGTGGTCCTTACATAGACCGTATCATTACATATTAAGTAAAAGTTTATTGCTGCATCTGTCACGCTGTACATACGTCAACTGGAGGAAAGATTACTACCCGCTGACGTAATTTGATATTTTCACTTGTTTGTAGTAGATAATGTTTCCACTTTTTGCAATGCAGTTACCATTAGTAAAGGCAGAGGATCATCAGAACACATGGTCTGTAATATACATGGCAGTTTGTTGTACAGAAATGTAAGTAAATAAATACTAGTATGTAATGATGGCATACTCTCAGAACATTATATATTTTTAATTTGCTTACGAATAAATTTCTATTTAATGATCACACGAATAATTGGTAGCATTTCGAATTGTTTTTTTTACATTTCCACTTCCCACGTCCCACAGAAACATAATTATTCGTATATTCTAATATAATGCGCATCGTTTAACAATGTCAAGGATATATAAAAAAGGGTTTTCTATAAATACATAACATAAATGTGGATGTACCTGCAAAATGGACATCCATATTTAAAAAACAAAATAATGTTGCAAATATAAACCAAATAACAACAGCACTATGCTACTCAAACCGGCAGAGCAGAGTATAAACGTAATGGCAACTTTAGTAATCCCTTTTCTCGAATATAAATGTGTAATCTCTTTCAGGGGTCGGAGTGGTAAAGGGCAGCAACGGAATATCTTCCATTTTATCAGTGGTGCGTATCACAAATTTTTGCAGCAGATGAGCTGCAACCACTTTCATTTCCATCATTGCAAATTTTTGCCCTAAGCAGCTCCTTTGCCCACCCGAGAAAGGAATGAATGCGTATGCATCCCTTTTTGCAATATTCTCCGGAAGAAATCTGTCCGGGTCAAATTTATCGGGATCGGAGTACATTTTTGGGTCTCTGTGAATTCCGAATGGGAAAACTGAAATAGCAGTCCCTACAGGTAGCTCGTAGGTCTTTTTCTCGTGCTGGACGGTTAGCGGGCTCTCCAGCTCTCGCAAAAACACAAAAACTGGTGGGAATAGTCGAAGCGTTTCTAAAAGACAGCGTTCCAAATATTTCAGTTTGGACTGAATAGCTTCATATGTTATGGCCCCATTTTTAATGCAGTCTGAGTTTTCATAGAGCTCATCAATTTCATTCCTACAAAGCTGTTGGATTTCAGGATTGAGGGCCATGGCGAAGCAGAAGAAATGCATGGCAGTAGCTCCAGTCTCGTGACCCTAATTCATTATAATTATATTATCATTGTATTATCACAATTAACAAATCATAACAATAACGGGAACTAAAGTAGGGAGGTAAGTATGGCATGTATTTCAAAATAGGAATTTACCCCAAATACCATGGTGTTGACCTCATCCAATATCTGAACCTCGTCTACTCCCGCATCCATCATCTCATCAAGCATACTTTTGAATGGTGATTTTTCTGAATCCTCTTCAGCTCCAAGGTTTCTTCTACGATCCCTGTGCTTCTCAATTATCTGGGTATTCAAAAAATATAACGCATGGTTATTAATTAATAATTTCAAATTTGACTGAATTTCTTGAGACTCCCTTCACCTTTCTGGCAAATTCTGTCATCTGATTCACTGCCTTGTCCTGACGCCATGACATTGGATGTAGTCTCCAAAGGGCATTAAGGGTTAGCCATGGCTGCAAAATCCTCAGCATGAGTGCTTCTTTCCATCTGGTTTAAAGAAACCAAACATGGTTCACATTTTTTTATCAAATTAATTTTGGTGATAGTAATTATTATTTTGAAAGGAATAGGGAAATGTACATTTGGAAGTTTTTATGGTAGCTTGCCAACTCTTGAGATGAATCAACTTTATAGCCCGTGATGACTTCTGCAAAATAGGAATCATTTCACACCAATCACACCACCAAATTTATAATGAACACATTATTATTATATTCATAAAAGGTACGTAAGGCAACTTACCGAAGATAACTTTAAGGAATAGGACGTTAATAGCGCCGTTAATTTGATGTGGTTTGCCGTCCCGGAAAAGCGCCTCCAGTCCATTAACAAACTCTTCACTCTGCTTGTTCAAGCTACCAACGTAGGCCTTGAGGGACTGGTAACTCTGGGATCTCATCAAGATCTTCCTCTGTCCTTGCCAAAATTTACCCCTTGAAACGAGAACACCGTTGGTGATGAATGGTTTCATGTTGCCGTAAAACACTGGAGCCTTGCCGCCATGGCCAAAGTCGGTTGACTTGAAAAGTTGCTGGACCAATGCAGGAGTGTTGAATCCAATGAATGTTTTGTTCGCGCCGGTAACTTTCATGAGAGGATAGTCCCTGTGCCATTTTAAGGCAATGTCTAATGTCTCTAAAATGATAAAAAGATAAAAACGTAAATTATAATATTATATTGATAAATTATCCGTTCATACTGAGCTTCAGGTTTTTATTTGCCACATACTAGAAAATGGGAGCAAATTTGGCAAGCATCCGATTAGCTTTATTGGCAGCAGTGGCCTAGGACCAGGAATATCATCCAAGCCCAATACTTGGCAATCACCATCTGCCAACTTTTTACGGGAATGCACATGAAATTGATAGTACAACTGCATGATGGCTATGATACTAATTAATGTTGCGGTTAAATAGATGGTCGACAACATGGACGTGTCGTCATCGCCGATATAGCTATAGTTAGCCTTCACTTGTGACTCCATGTCAACAAAACTAATACAAAGCTGTGAATGTTCAACTTTGCTATTTTGGTTGTATATGTAGTCAGAACGGGAGCTCAAGTGAAAATGATGTTTGTGTACGAAAATTAGAAAGGCATTAAAAAATATTATAGATTGTACTAGATATACTCAGACAATAATTCAGAATATGCGTCATGGTCATTCAGCAGCCAAGTCAAAACTTTTGGTCTAATCCAGACTAACAGATCGGTACAAAGTTCCCACGATAACTACAGTCAAATATTATTTTTTCATAGTGGCAGAATGATATTTACAACTTTCTGCTGGATCATATAAACATTTACGCAAATACCTAAAATCATGACGCGATCTGATAAATTTAGTAATTAGATGCTTTGATGTTGAATGGACTCGTCTTCCATAAGAACTGATCCTATGCCACATTGCCATGTAGTTTATACGGTTCTATGACCTAAACACTTTTAAAATGTATATAGGTATTCCTGATTTATTGTAGCAAGTGATTGTCGAGGTGTATCATATAATGTAGCGTGTTCATTTTCGTCTGCCTTCTAACCTATTATTAACGGGTAATTGCAGTAATATTCAAAGTTAATGTATTTTTGCCAGTAACGATTTAGATCGTATGAAGACAAGGCAACCGCTTGCGTTGATACCTTAAAGTGTGATGGGATGGAATTTACTTGCGAATTAATTGATGATGAACGAGCACAACTTTTTATAGCTCTGCAAGCATATCAAATTTCCCATGTTCACTTAACAACGTCAACGGTTGTATGACAGAAAATGATTTATTTCATTGGCAACATATTCATACGCTAAAGAACGGATGTTGGAAAAGTAAAGCACGTAATTGTTACGAAGACCTGGGCCGATGTACATCAATTTATGACGCAAGATTTGTGTGCTGACGAAATGAACGCGTTATTAAAACTGTTAGAATGAAATCGGTCAGCTGAGTATTTTAAAGTGCTTGGAGATTTTGCACACTTACAAGCACATTGCGGAAGCACTCAAATTATATTCATACACACACCTTAAAACAAATGAATGAATCAAGTCGATATTTTTGAATCCATGTATTGTTTCAAAATATCCGGACACTCCTTACTGTAGTATGGGTGTAAATAATGTGGAAGGGTGAGTGGGCAGGCAAGCTGCTCTGATGATAGCCAGGAGCAGAGCCACTACGTCCAAGAGTCTTGTCGCAATGACGTGAATGTTCAGAAAAATTAGCGGTTCAAATTTTGTTGTTTGCTGCTTATCAGATTGGCCGTCTACATGATTTTTCATGCTTACACTACTCATTATTGTTTTATGATTGCCTTTTACGATGGGAAATACAAATAGAAGCAAACCACATACAAGTGTCTCACGGTTCCGATAAAATGCGCAATTAGTCGATAAATTTTGCTGAGAATTTCTACTATCCATGTAGTCATGAATCATGATCACATGCCAATATCAAAAAATCGTAAACTCCATGGGATATGTGAGGATATGTGCAAAAACCTGGCGTCAGTTTTTTAGACGGAAAGCCCGGTGATTGTAATTGACATAAGCAGTATATACAAAAAAATTAGCAAGTGATATGATTTTATACAAAAACATGTATTAAATGATACAAAGCGGTAGTTCTACAATGTTTAATATTTTTCCTGCTGTCCATGTTCACTGGATGAAATAACTTGACTAGTACCCAATTTGTAATCGAAAATTGGCCATATTTTTTGTAATCATCACTATTGTTCTCATTCAATTTCCCACTTGTTTGCTTCATAAACAAGTGGCCCGTAATCAAAAGGCAACCTTTTGCATTTTTCCTTTTCTTATTGTATCTAACCACCATAGATATCCCCACTGTGGTTCATTAAAATGCAATTAAATATGGGGGCGTACACTTTGTAAAACAGTACTCTGCGCACAAAGCCAGATTCATCCAATTAAGGTGCATTTTATAAAATTTTGAAACAAATTATAACTCTTCCCGTGGATCAAAGGGATCATTTAAAACAATAAATTTTCAAGTGGATTTTCCTCAACCACACGCATTTATATGTACACGAATACCTTGTACACTGAAGTATTTAAGTATTTTAAATGTTCCCATGTTCAAGCGTCGGTTGCATGATTGCGGATGGTTCATGTACAAAGTAATAGCTTTCATGACCAATTGTCTCATATAGAAAATATTCTAAAACTTTTGCAACATTATGCAATTTACGTGTTTGTTAGTGGTGCACATTTAACTTCGGACAGTGTGTCAATATATGTGCATCTCCGATGAGGAAGACGAGTGAGATGTAATTTTAGCAAACACGGTGTATCAACAAAAATTTTCCTTCTTTCAATAAAGCCAACCCTCGTTGAAAATGTTCGGACTGGCTCGCACATAGAGGAGCAAATACTCGCCGTGATAAATAAAATAAATTGATCACCAGTTCTGGTGACCTACAATTTCTTCACTCTCCAAACCACAAATTTCAAGAACAATATCCCGTCATATTTTGCATACGTTTTCCTTGTTATAGAAATAATTTACAGGGAAGAAAGCGATACAAAATTACAACATCTCCTTATGCTAGTATGTAATTATTGGAATCGGTAGAGATCATCATTTCACGCCACCAATATCTGTTTCAATTACGTTAGTATTGTTTTACCGGCGCTAAAGAGTTAATATTGCGTACCTACCTGTCTTACTAATTTTAGGTTCCATAAATATTGTCACTAGAAACATTGAGAGTTGTAGTATAAAATGTGCACATGTATTTATGTTTACTCGTTATGTAGGCATGTCGCCGAAATCATGCGTATCAATTCAATCCTTTGGAAGTTTCAAAACATCTTAACTAAAATTAATTTTGATGCTGATAAATTTATTCTCTCTGTTCATGTTCACATCATACATAGATATTCGTATCTCTGGCAAGCAATTGTTATCCAGAGGCTTCATGATGATAGCATGCATCATGAACATTCTATATATGTACCTATACATCTACGAACCGATATGGGTAGCAGCGTAGTAAATGTTCTACAACTTCTCATTCAAAATCGGCAGTGACGATGCCAGACGGAAACGACTAAATCCGAAAATTGAAGAATTATGTACAAAATCAGTACATTTTTGCATTCGAATAGAGTTTTTTTTGGAACAACGGTAAGTAATAAATTTAAGTCATACCATCAACAATGATCGTAGCAAGAAAGGATGCAAGCCATAAATTATTATATCATCATACCGAGATATGATTGTGTATTTTATTCGTGTGCACAATGTACCAGTACCTAAATTTATAAGTCAAAAGTTGATATAACTATGACTAAAAAAGCATTTCGCGATTATAATTATAAACATGTAAAGTTGATTGCGTAGCAAATATTTATTACGTATTACGATATATGAAAATGTTTTTCTTCATCACGCCTGCAAATAAATTTTCGGAAGTCATAAACGCTTCCGGCAAAAATCCCCTCTGCAGGAACTGCCGTTACAGTAAACCAATATTTCCATACCTCCATCGATAACTACACAGCCAAACACAGTGATGACGCATAAAAATGACTACAGTTGGAAAGTGAAATATTCTAGTGCTGTAGTAACAGTAATAATAAAACGATAATCGCACTGCATGAACTTTCAATTTCATCGAGTGGTTTTTTGAAGGGGCATTCCGAACCGAAATCTGTTATTAATGTAGTAATGGTAGAAAACAGGGGCGATTACTGGCAAAGGGATACGTAAGGTATTGCTGTGAAATGGTGGCAGTTATTACAAATGAACGTCTAAGCATGCATGTTTTTTTTATATAAGAGCTACGAGAGCAGCTGATCAGACGGAGCTTTTTTTTGTTTACTCTTTTAAATATTTAAAATATTTAAAATAGATGACTTATTAGTGCTCTTAAAAACTGACAATATAACCACTGTTATACTACCTGCTAACCTCTATAAACAGTTCATTTTCTACAATCTGTGGGGCTACTCATCAGTGGAAACGAGGGTCGTATATTCATCACCCAGCTCCTGCCATATATTGTACAGGCTTGTAGCTGGGACCAGCTACAGGTATTTTTGTATAAAATTTTCTGACTACTTCACTAGCAAATTATGTTTTGAACATTTTACTGCTGTGAGCTATTATTTTCAAATGGAAGATGGCGACCGACGGAGGAACTCCAGACCTGATTGTTAGTGAACTACTGGCGTCTGCTCAACACGCATTGCTTAACGGACGAAACGCGGACGAAATAGTAACTGTTTTCTCCAATTTTTATGAAGATACATCTGTTCTTGAGGCACAACAGAAACTGGTAGAACTAAAAATAATCGGGAAACGTTCTGAAAGAAGAGGCCAAATCGCAAGAGAACGAGACATTGCAGAGATTGTCAAAAGCCTAGTAAAAATTGACTGGGAGGGCAAGAGCTTCAAATTCTGTGCGGTTGACCTTTCTAAAGTATGTCATGTTCCAGCAGGGCTTGGGGATGAATTAATACTGCGAGCAGAAGTTCGAGAACTGAAGTTGAAGTTCCAGGACCTGACTTCAGCCTTCGAGGACATTAAGCAAATATCACAAGCTGTTAAGGACGCCGCTGATTCAGTGAAAAGCCTTAACCAAGTGGATAACAAGACTCCACAAACTGGAGCTCAAGTAACGGAAACAATCAACGATAAATCAATTGATAAACCAATGGATATACAATTCAGAAGGGGGGAAATTGTTCCGGATGGATCATCTCGTCCTGTAACTCCTCTGTACTCTCAAATTATGGCGGCCAGATACCAAGGAACACCAAGTCAAGTCGACAGTCAACCTAATGGTGCAGGGTGGAAGACTGTGATTAAGAAAAAGAGCCCGAATCGGAAAAGGACAATCCTTGGACTTTCTAGAGACTCGTCGGTTCAATCTGCCGTTCCTCACAAACGCCCACGAACTGCTGCATTGTTTGCAACGCGCTTTCAACCAGCTACTACAATCGATGAGATAAAAAAGGACATTGAGAAAAACATCACTACGTTTAAACTGAATGATGTAGAGCAATTAAAATCCAAATATGATACCTATAAGTCATTCAAAGTAACTTTTCTATTAGAAGACAGCACACTATCAAAATGTTTTGATGATGTAATGAAGCCCGAGTTATGGACAGAGGGCGTGCTTATCAAACCTTTCTCTATGAAGAGAAAATCATCTGGTGCTGCTTCAAAACAATCATGAAAATGACAACATGGAACTGCAAAAATTTTAAGGCTAATGCTTCATGGATGGCGGCGACTGGGAGCAAATATGACATTATATTTCTGCAAGAAACCTGGCTCTTCGACTTTGAACATACTTTAGTTTCAAAAATGTTTCCTGATTATCACTGCATTACTTCTGCTACAATGAAAAAAAGCAAAAATACAACAAGGGGTCGCCCGTATGGGGGTACGGCTGTCTTGATAAAAAATGAGTATAAACAATGCATAAAATCAATTGATACTACTGATTCGAGAACATTAATTGTGAAAATGCACTCTAAATTTGGTGAGTTTTTATTAGTGAATGTGTATTTACCGTGTAATAGTTCACAAAACGAAGAGCTAATATGTAAATATCTTGGGAAAATTGAAAGTATTATATGTGATCACGCCGGGCCTATCATAATTGCAGGTGACTACAATATGTCATCAAAACACAAAGAGTTTAAACAGTTAGAAAGAATATGTTCAGACAGTGACCTGCGTATTGAGGATATGCAGTACCTTCCTGATAACACGTTCACATTCTATAGTGTAAATGGAGATTCCAGATCTTGGATCGATCACTGTATAGCAACTGATAAACTAGTTGATAAAGTGTCTCTACCGTTTCCTTTATCTCCAAGTGACCATCTTCCCATTGAGATTGATTTATCGGATATTATTGAACCGCAAAAAAATGTTGACCACATTTTGAACTCTGTACCTTGTAGAATAAGGTGGACAAGTTTAAATGAATATGATATTGCAAATTATCAACAAACTGTTGAAAATGGAATTTCCCAGGTCGACTGGAATTTATGTAAGAATAAGTCATGCAAGATTGAACATCATAGAACCGTGATTGATGAGGCGTTTGACAAGCTTACTAACATTCTGAAAACGGCTGCTGCCAGCTGCTTTAAACCAGCATCCAAGATAAAAGGGGCGGAGTACTCATCAGTGGTTGGAGAGATTTAGTCAGTGATGACTACAAATTGTATCGCGAGTCTTATCTTTACTGGATATCAACTGGAAAGCAGGACATCAGGTTATATAGCGACATGTGCCAAAGAAGGCGCAAATTCAAAAAATCATTAAAATTCTGCAGGCAGCAAGAGCAAAGAGTCGTTAACGACAAACTGGCTCTCTCATATGCAGGCAGTAATTTTAAAAAGTTTTGGTGCCACGTTAAGCAGTTTGACAAGGCAGAAGTTCAATCGTTAGCACAGACTGTAGATGGTATGTGTGGTGAAAATAACATTAGTGAATATTGGGCAAATCATTATAGCAATCTTTTCAACTCGTCACAGAAGCAGTGTAGTGAGGTAATGGTGAATCGATACATTTCTAGCGGTGACAATGACGATAAGTTAAAGCTGTTCACTGTCAAAGACACAGTTGAAATTATAAAATCACTGAAAAAAAATAAGGCACAAGGCGCTGACATGCTACAATCAGAGCATTTTCAAAATGCTGGATACTCAATTATGGAGCCGCTTACTAACCTTATGAATACAATGATAACGCATCGGTACATTCCACAGGAAATGATGAAAGTTATAATAGTGCCAATTATTAAGAAGAAAGGTGCCGATCCAACGACATCTGCGAATTATCGACCAATTGCACTTGCAAGTATTACATCAAAAATATTGGAGATGGGCATATTACGACTGTATGGGGAATATTTGCAAACATCTTGTAACCAGTTTGGGTACAAGAAGTTCATGGGCACGGAAATGGCCGTGTACTCTGTCAAGCAAATAGCTCATCACTATGTTCGGCACAATACTCCTGTCTACTCCTGCTTCTTAGATGCGTCCAAGGCATTTGACTTGGTCAATCACTTTACGCTGTTGGAAAAACTTTGTAATCGTGGAGTTCCGGCCTGTATTATCAATCTATTCCTGTTCTGGTTTCGAACACAGAGATTTGTTGTGAGGTGGGGCTCCACGATATCCAAATCATTCCCTGTGCTGGCGTCAGTGCGCCAGGGTGGGACCTGTTCTGCGCCTTTGTTTGCTGTTTACATGAATGAGCTCAGTATAAGACTAACGGAAACTGGTCTGGGGTGTAGGATTGGTGATGTGATATTTAATCACAGTATTTATGCTGACGACATTTGTATTATGACTACCAGTATTCAGGCTTTGAAAAGATTACTCGCTATATGTGAACAGTATGCGGAGGAGCATGACCTTATTTTCAACCCAAAAAAGAGTATGTGCCTTTACTTTGGAGAATTTGCATTTGATGACACAAGACCACTAATAAAATTCTGTGGAAAAGTTCTCCAGTGGCAGGAAAACTGTGCGATATTTGGGATATGATATTAACTGTCACGATCGTGACCATGAGGAGCTAGCGCGAAGGAGACGTGAACTATATGCCACCGCCAATTTGATAGGATCCAGATTCTATATGTGTAGTAAAGAGGTGAAAATTTATTTATTTAAGACGTATTTCTCGTCAATTTATTGTAATAGCCTATGGTGCCCCGTAAATTCCTTGTTTCTTGAAAAAATGAGGGTTTGTTATAATGACTGTTGTAGAATCTTAATGAAGTATGGGAGGAGAAAAAGTGCAAAAGAAATGTTTTGTGAATTGAATGTAAGGGACTTCAGTGCGATGCGCAGAATATCTGCATATTCGTTAATAAGTAGGCTAGCGGTTACTGGAAACACTATCCTGTCTGCCGTTATCAACTCTAATGTCTTTGTAAAATCTTCAATATCAAAAATGTGGAGAAACATTCTCTTTTTGAATCCTTAATGTTTTTGTTGTAACTACCAAGTGATGACTGATAATTTTTTTTATTTTTAAGTAGATTAGAATG
Organism: Sinella curviseta; assembly: GCA_004115045.4. Taxonomy (NCBI): domain Eukaryota; kingdom Metazoa; phylum Arthropoda; class Collembola; order Entomobryomorpha; family Entomobryidae; genus Sinella; species Sinella curviseta. The sequence continues at coordinate 26,191,883 of CM023200.3, read as the reverse complement.
ATTTGTATGATATGGATTTCGTCATGATTTTGTTGTTATGTATGGAAATCTGCAATAAAGCCTTACAATTACAAGTTATTGTAAAAAATTACTTATTGAGTATCGCCATATTCAAAGGCCCCATTGGTGACAGGACGAGGAAAGCAATACCGTGGACAAATTTCGTGGTACCATAACAATGTGGTAAAATGGTATGTAATATAATAATAATATAATGTTGAATAATAATCTTACATATTCCAATATACATTGTTAACAAATGTCGTACTATTCCATTCAAAATGTTATAATTTAATTTCTGATCCCATTCCCCCATTTCATTAATGTAAATTTACTACAAATTACTAATTCGTTGAACATTCATATTAATTTAAAATTGCCACTAAATATATAATATTGTAATAAAATTCGGGTGTTTATAGGAATGTTTACATTTGTCAGGTATTTTGTGGAAAACATCTACATGCACACAGACACGTGGAAAATTTCATACTTCAAAACTGAAAATAACATTGCAATTTAAAACAAGAGAAATTACGCACATTCCAGATAATCTAAACCATAGATTCTAGTGCAAATGCAATGACAAATTAGTCACTTTTCTAATGTCGTTTCCTGAGCATACACAAGAAGTCTCGCAGCAAATGCGCCACCACCATCTGTATCTCAATCATGACAAATTCCGAACCCAAGCAACATATCGGTCCACCCGAGAAGGAATGAATGAGTACGCATGTCATTCGGCAACCTTCTACGGAGGAAATATGTCTGCATCAGATTTACCTGAATTCGAAAAAATTATTACTTTTCCGAGTAAATGAATAAATAGAAAAAAATGTTAGGTCTCGCCGAACCCCAACAGGAAAAACAATAATGCCAGTACCAAGTGGTAGCTCACGTAGTAATACAAAAACGAGTGGAAAGTGGCAAGGTGTTCATACGCACCGTTCCACGTATCCCAATTTGGACTGAATGCTTCGTCTGCTACTATTTTTTGAATTTTGAAATTAATTACAATTTTGAATTGACCATTACCATTTTAAAATCAGATTGTCAAAGAACTCATCCATTTCCTTCAGAAACAGCTCTTGGAAATCTGAATTGAGTGCGATGGAAAAGCAGAAGAAATGAAAGAAAGTTGTCCCAGGTACGTGTCCCTGATAAAATAAAATTTCATAATGGCAAATTTAGTAAAATAGAAAAATGCCATGATCACAAAACCAAAAAACAGCCATTATCAGCAGTTGTTTCAAAATACGATACTACCTCAAGTATCATGGTGTTACCTTCGTACAAAATCTGATCCTCGTCCATTTCCGCTTCTATGAACTCGTCAGGTACTTTGGAATAATGACTTTTCAGGATATTTTTCTTCGGCCACCGCCTCAAAACCTGGGATTCTTTGGTCCCCCGTGATTGTCTCAATTTATCTATGGATTTGGACGGTAATATTGATTCCCATTGTTCATGATTACTTCATAAAAACAAATATTTAGAGCCTTATGTTACCGTTCTGTCATTTCCGAAATTTGTTTCACCGACTTTTCCTGATAACGTGACATTGGATGAATTTCCCAAAGAAGACTAATTGTACGAAGTAACTATTGCAGCAGCATTTTCAGCATGAGAAACTCCTTCCATGTAAGTTTGAGAAAGCATCATGAACAAAATTTTGTGAGACTACAATGCAAAAATGTGAAGTGGATGGAGTGCTTTCAGAACTGCACTACTGTACATTTAGAATTTTTCGCGGTAGCGATTCAACGATAGAGATGAATCAGTGTGACACCCAGTGATGATTTCTACAACAGCAAAAAAGTCAGCCACCAACAAAACCACAAAGACGGTAATGTATACATACATTTCGTGGTTAGATATTCAGAGTTAACTTACCATAGATAACTGTCAAAAGTAGAGTACTAATGGTCCCAGCAATTTGATGGGTCATCCCGGAATAGTTTTCCCCGCTCATCAATAAAAGTTTGCTTGGGCTTGAAAGTAATTTAAAAGAGTTTAATTCTCTTAACAATTTCACACCCTAAAAATTTCAAAATTAAACTACAACCAATCTTAAAAAATAAAAAATAAAGAGAAACAGGAAGATAAGATTTCCAAGCTAGATATATCAATTTATCGTAACGAAACCGAGGTAAAGTACCCCGAACTCAAATAAATCAGTAACAAAAAAATTAATTACTTTACTAAATTAAATTACTTTCAAGCTTTTTCAGGCACACTATGTATGCTTTGAGATACTGATACCCCTGTGATCTCATCCCATTAAGTCTATAATAAAACTGCACTGTCAAGTGTCAATACAATAGTAATTAGGGAAACCGTTAAATGGGTGGTGGACAAAGAAGTTAATGCATTATTGTCATGATTGCTATTGTTAGTGAGCACGGACGACTCCACGGCAACAAAATAGGAAATGCTATTATCAATAGCTAAATCAAATGCAGCAAAGTTGGAAGCATCCAGTTTTAGCTTATTCGAGTGAAAGGGTAGATTCCTGACTAGTGACCAAGTCATACTTACACTTGCATAAAATACGAAATGCAGTCGCATTGTAATTCGTGGCTACCCACACACAGCAACATATTATGTACAACATGTAACTTGTGTTAGACGGTAAAAAGACGAGGAGATTGGATAAATTGATAAATTGCTAACACAAAGTTCCCACGGTAAATACTTTGTTTCAGTTCTCAGCCTAAGCCTTATTTGGCTAGACTGAGCGGCGAGAGATAATTAAAATGATATTCCTGACACTTTTATTTGTATCATTACATATAATAATATTTAAAAAATCTGATTCCACATTTCCAATAAAACAAAATAAATAGTTGACAATTCTTGCTAACAATATGTGGTAGATTTGAGTTCCGTCTGAACTCGGTAACCTTTTTCTGTGGAGGACAGATCAAGGAAATATCTTTACTCTTTATTAAGTAAAGTTTTTCAGAGTACATTCTTTCAGACACAGTCTTTCAGACAAATTGTCCCAGAGGCACTGAAGCTTATGCACTTAGTAATGAACCATATTCCCACTGGTGAATGCTTGCAAATTGCAAACTGCCCTTGTCATATAAAATGATGTTCTAAAACCAGTTTACTGCTTGAGACGGAAATCAGTTGCATCCTTACATAACACGAAATTAACATGTAATAACCGATTATGAAACTATACGACACAACTATTCAATGTAATAATTGTCCAGTCAAGTAGGCGCAATAATATTGAATAGTACTCAGTGTCGGGAAATGGTGAGCAAGGTCAGGTGAATGATGCGGTGGGGAATCCGAATGCCCCGATGCCACCTAACTAACGCCCACTTCCACAACTAACTACATCTCAGAGAGGTTCGGATCACAGGACCAACGACGCTGACATAAAAACAATGACCGACACACACACAAGATAGTTAAATAAAATGCTCATTTTATTTACACTTTAATTACAAGGGCCACTTGGCCAATGACAAACAAACATATACTTTTACTGTACTGCTGCCGCAGCAGCAAGTAGCTTTTGCTTCTGCTCACGGCAAGACTTGGGAAGAGAGTGTGTGGTTTTGGTGGTGGCCGAGCTGGTTACTACATTGAACTTGTGCTCTGGACTTCGTTGTCCAGCAGCACATTACACATAAAACAAATGCGTTCCGCATGGTCGAGCCATGCACAAATCCCAATTCCAGCGCCTGGAATTGGGGGAACTTGAGACTCGCCTACCTCACCGAAAACCGTTACTATTTTCGCGACATACCCCCACTTTCCAATCAGTTCCCCTCGGGATCTTATTGGAAACCATAGAGCGAAATGGACACGAGGAGATTGGACGGTTCCAGTCTCCTCTGTAGGGAGTCTACGAGACACAGGTAAGACATTTTTTCATACAATTTTTGACAACAAAATATAAATATTTTTATTTTTCAGGATCGGATCCCGGGCTGCTCACAAAAGGACGTCTTCCTCGGCACGCTCTTTGGACTCCGCATCACTCAGCTTTTCTTCATGGAGGACTGCATCCCCCGTTGGCTCCAATCCCTCTGATAGGGAGAGCATTTACTTGGCCACCCTGTTGGTGGTCTTCATGGAGGCCTGCACCCCCGACTTGAACTTGAGGACTTCATCCCCGTTTGCTCGGATCCCTCTGATAGGGAGAGCATTTACTGTGCCACCCTGTTGGTGGTCTTCATGGAGGCCTGCACCCCCGTCTTCGTGAAGGACCGCATCCCCCACGTCTGGAGTACGCTGCCCACAGGACCGGAACGCTGAACACCTGGTGGAGGAGCCGCAACTTTATCTCCACACTCGCTTCGCTGTTTTCTCTGGACAACAGCTACTTGGGCGAGGTGCTGGCGCTCATCCCTCTGGACAGGAACTTGTTTCTGGTGGTGAAGCCTCTGCCTCCCCCACACTTCCCTTTTGGCGGTTGTCATGGTGACTGCTCACCCCGCTGCTACTGTTGTTGTTTGTTGTTGGTGCCACTGACGGACACGGTGCTCCCACGGAGCTTATTTTTCATGGAGGTCGACACCTCCCTCGTCTTCTTCATGGAGGACCTCATCCCCCTCTCGGATTCGGCTGCTTACGGGAATTCATGCTGCTGCACCTGGTGAAGGGGCGTCGACCTGGTCTCCACGCTCGACTTGCTGCTTCTTCTGGACCGCAGCTTTATTGGCGAGGTGTCGGACAGAATCCCGATGAGCAGGAACTTGATACTGGTGGCGGTGAAGCCGCAACTTCCCCCACACTACTTTTCTTTGTCGGTCGTCATGGTGACGGAGTCGCTCTCCTCACCCCGCTACTCTTGTTGTTGTTGCCCCTGGTGGGCATGGGCTCCTCTTTGGAGCTAAACTTGGTGTCACTGCTGGAACCTGGTGAAGGGAGCCGCAACTTGATCCTCCACTCGCACTACTTGTCTCTCACTCCGCTTCTCGGACGACACTCGACTGGTGAGGCACACAGCTGGCCGCTGACACGAGGCTGTACTCCCCATGGGAGTTGGATACTGGTGGTGACCCAGTTGGCCACAAATGATGGGACGACTCCTCCTTGAGGTCGTCGTCGGTGGTGAGCCTGATGCCCACGTACGGTGCTCCTTCGCGGAGCAAACTCTGATGGTGATGCCTGTGCATCCGTGCACCTGACGGAGGTGGCCTCAACCCTTCCCCCACTCACACCCCGCTGTCCTCTGGACTACTGTTGGTGAGGTGCAGCCGTGTTTCGGCTGACACGAAAACCTTGCTCTTTAAGAGCTGGAAGCTGGGTGACCCTGGTGGTCACATTGTGACGACTCCTCCTGGAGGTCGTCATGATGGTGAGCCTGATGCCCACAAAACTGTGCTCCTCTTCGGAGCTAACCGGATGGTGATGCCTGCGCATCCGTGCACCTGGTGGAGGCGGCCTCAACCCTTCCCCCACTCACACCCCGCTGTCCTCTGGACGACTGTTGGTGAGGTGCAGCCGCGTTTCGGCTGACGCGATAACCGTGCTCTTTAAGAGCTGGAAGCTGGGTGACCCTGGTGGTCACATTGTGACGACTCCTCCTGGAGGTCGTCATGATGGTGAGCCTGATGCCCACAAAACTGTGCTCCTCTTCGGAGCTAACCGGATGGTGATGCCTGCGCATCCGTGCACCTGGTGGAGGCGGCCTCAACCCTTCCCCCACTCACACCCCGCTGTCCTCTGGACGACTGTTGGTGAGGTGCAGCCGCGTTTCGGCTGACGCGAAAACCGTGCTCCTCCTGGAGCTTTATGGTTGGTGCCCGGGATAGGCACATGAAGGTGAACTCGTTTGTGGAACCCCCAAACAGCCCCATAATCTCCACAGCCCCATAATTTTTGTTGCTGCTATCACTGCCGCTGACAGGAATTGGCAACCCCCCACTTGACCCTTCTGACCGCATGGCTGGGCTCCTTCAGCTTTTGATGACGATGACGCTGCGTTTCCCACCTTGTTGCTACCACCTTCACTGAGAGGATTGTTGATCCCACCTTTATCGTTTTTAGGTGGTGCTCCTCTGCTGCTGCTGTTGATGACGGTACTGATGAGGATGATGCTGGGGTGGCTCTCCGGACACCAAACTGGACTCCCTGTTGGAGTTGATGACGGTGAACACAATGGAGGACCTTCCTCCACAAACGCCTTCTTTTGTTGATGATGCTGACCACCGCCGCTGACAGGAGTTGGCTACCCCCCACTTGATCCTCGATGACCTCATGGCTGGGCTCCTTCAGCCTTGGATGACGATGGCGCCTAATCCCCACCTCACTGCTTCCACCTCTACTGAGAGGATGATGCCCCCACTTTATCGTTTTTTGTGGTGCTCCTCTTCTTTTGTTGTTGTGGTGGTGTTGCTGATGATGAGGAGACTCTCTCCGTGCCGTGGCTTTACTGCCCCCTCCAATCACACATGGAGGGGCGTTTTCACTTAAAACTGGTTGGGCAGGTCAGAGGTCACGTCGCTGATCCTGGCAGGTTCGCCATAAATGTCGGGAAATGGTGAGCAAGGTCAGGTGAATGATGCGGTGGGGAATCCGAATGCCCCGATGCCACCTAACTAACGCCCACTTCCACAACTAACTACATCTCAGAGAGGTTCGGATCACAGGACCAACGACGCTGACATAAAAACAATGACCGACACACACACAAGATAGTTAAATAAAATGCTCATTTTATTTACACTTTAATTACAAGGGCCACTTGGCCAATGACAAACAAACATATACTTTTACTGTACTGCTGCCGCAGCAGCAAGTAGCTTTTGCTTCTGCTCACGGCAAGACTTGGGAAGAGAGTGTGTGGTTTTGGTGGTGGCCGAGCTGGTTACTACATTGAACTTGTGCTCTGGACTTCGTTGTCCAGCAGCACATTACACATAAAACAAATGCGTTCCGCATGGTCGAGCCATGCACAAATCCCAATTCCAGCGCCTGGAATTGGGGGAACTTGAGACTCGCCTACCTCACCGAAAACCGTTACTATTTTCGCGACACTCAGTATGCATACTAATATTGATCTTGCTAATAAATCATCGGAACTACTCTTATTCAACTTTCTTTTTTTCTGTAGTAAACATTCTATAACTCATTTCCCTAGCTTCATTATGAGCACAATATTTCATTAAAGAGTAATAATACGACCATTATCTAACCAGTTGTCAATAAACTAGTATTAGTCATGGTTCTGTATCATCACCCGTTCAATTTCCCACTTACTTACTTATGCATGCCATAAGCAATCTGCTTGTACTACATTTATGCCGGTGTATCCAATGATTTATCTCCCCTCATTAGTACATTAATAATGTAACATTATTGAATGCAGCAGACACGGAATAGGTTAATCATTTAAACGAATTACATATTTTATTGAATGATATGTGAATTGCCATGTAAGTTAATTTTCCTACGGAATAGGGCCTAACATGGTTTTTATGTTGGCATAAATCCAAATACAGAGGAGCGTAGAATTTGTCGTTTCTATGAATAGAGAAAACCAAGTTGCAAAGATAATGGACAGCAAGGATCTCATAGAAGCTTTTAATATACTTATTACTTCCTACATCAGCAAGCTAAAATTTTAAGTTGCATATGATGAAATAAAATAACTGGTCTGGGCACATTTACAGCTTAGATTTTACAATACAAATAGAATAATTTAGGACAAACGTTACAGTTTTAGATTTTCGTCAAAACAGGAGTACATATTTTAACAAGTGCAAGAGGAGATAATTACTTCCCTGCAAAAATTAGTTATTTATTTGAGGTATGTGTTCTAACTGTTTAGTCATGTACGAGCAAGTCGAAAAATTATAACGGTGGATGCCGATATTATTGGTATGATAATTTCGTCGCTTTATAAATCACGTTTCTTCAGCATAAACATGTAATCTCTCTGAGGTGTCGGGGTGATAAAGGGAAGCAACGGAATATCTTCCATCTTATCTGTGGTGCTTAGGACAAAATTTCTCAGCAAATGAGCCACAACCATCTTCATTTCCATCATTGCAAATTTCTGACCCAAGCAATTTCTCTGTCCACCCGAGAATGGTATGAACGAGTATGTATGTCTCTCCGCAACTTTCTCCGGAAGAAACCTTTCTGGATCAAATTTATCTGGATTCGGATACATTTTTGGGTCTCGCTGAATCCCGAAAGGGAAAATCGTTATTACAGTGCCAACTGGTAGCTCATAGGTCTTGCTCTCGTGTTCTACGGTTAGTGGGCTCTGCAGCTCACGTAAAAATACAAAAACGGGTGGAAAGAGCCGAAGCGTTTCCATTAGGCACCGTTCCACGTATCTCAAATTGGACTGAAGAGCTTCATATGTGATCGCCCCATTTCTGAAGTGTTCTGGATTTTCAAAGAACTCATCAATTTCGTTCCTACAGAGCACTTGGATTTCAGGATTGAGTGCCATCAGAAAGCAGAAAAAATGAATGGCCGTGGCACCCGTCTCGTGTCCCTGATAAAATAAGATTTCATAAATAAAAACTTGATAAATTAAAATTACATGATCACAACAATTTACTTATTTCAGTGGATATTTTAAAGTAAAATAATACCCCAAATATCATTGTGTTAACTTCATCTAAAATCTGATCCTCGCCCATTTCCGAATCCATCAGCTCGTCAAGCACACTTTTGAATGATGACCTGCCATGATCTACTTGTTCTGCTTCTGACAAAACTGCATGGTTTCTTTCACGCTCCTTGTGTCTCTTAATTCTCTATGGAATTCAATGTTACAATATTTTGTTATTATTTACACGACATATGACAAATACACTAGCCTTGAAAGCTGTCCCTACCATTCTAGCAAATTCCATCATTTCGTCCACTGCCATGTCCTGGCGTCGTGACATTGGGTGAAGTCTCCAGAGAGGATTAAGGAGTAGCCATGGCTGCAAAATTCTCAGCATCAGTGATTCCTTCCATCTGAGTAAAGACGGCCATCCACATGATTAGCATTTATTCTCATATTATTTCAAATAATATTACTGCTACGTTTATAGGGGAAAAAGAATAGTTGCTGTCATAACACCGTAAATGTACATTTGAAAATTTTTGTGATAGCCATCCAGCTCTAGAGATGAATCTTCATTGTGTCCGGTAATTATTTCTGAAATGGACATAAAATTTCACCAATCAGATCACTAAAATATACAATGCATTTACTTATTAATATTTATATTAAATACAGACTTCATAGTCCACATACCACAGATAACCTTTAGAAATAGTGTGCTAATGACCCCATTAATTTGATGTGGATTGCTATCCCGGAAGAGTTTCTCCAGCTCCTCAATAAAGTTCTCACAGTGTTTATTCAAGCAGCCTACGTAAGCCTTGAGATACTGATAGCTCTGGGACCTCATCAGGATCTTCCTCTGTCCTTGCCAAAACTTGCCTCTGGAGACAAGAACACCATTGCTGATGAAAGGCTTCATATTGTCGTAGAAAACTGGTGCCTTGACGCCATGGCCAAAGTCAGTTGACTTGAGTAATTGCTGGACCAACTCAGGAGTGTTGAAGCCGATGAATGCTTTGTTTGCACCGTAAACTTTTATTAGGGTGTAGTCCCTGTGCCATTCTAGAGCCTTTTCAAAACTCTCTAAAATAAAAAATCATAATATATAAGAATTAAGGTCTACTTTATTCATCTTATTCCTCTGTGATTTTTATTGTCAACGTACTTGAAAATGGTAGCAAATGTGGGAAGCCTCCAATCAGCTTGATTGGCAGAAATGGCTTTGGACCGGGAATATCATCCAAGCCCAGTACCTGGCCAGTTTTGCGCCCCAGTTTTTTACGGGCATCTACTTTAATCCGATACTGATACTGCACGGTAACTGCAATACTAATTAAGGTTACGGCTAAATAAATTGTCCGCAGGGAAGTGGAGTTGATGTCAGAATTGCTATAGCCAGACTCCATGGCGACACAGGATAAAAATTGATGCTAACTAATTAAATGAAGTGTGACAAAGTTGGAAGCGTGCAGCTTTGTCTACTCTTTGAAATGAGCAAATTTAGGACTGAAGACCAATTAGTAATTATGTTTGTACGAAACTTAAAAAAATCAGTAGTAATGGAAATTGCTGCTATCGGCATGAAAAAACATATTATGCATTATGCACATCAGGTAACCAGAATTAAACTGAACAAAGACGAGGCGATTTAATAAAGCGATTAACATGTCAGTACAAATTTCCCACGGTAAATACTTTGTTTCAGCTCTCAACCAAAGCTCATGTTGTCTAGGCTCAACTCCAAGAGATAATTAAGGTGATACAAATGTCAGTATGAGGGATTATTTCAGCATTATATTTATATACGTAATTAAAAATTGAAAACTATACATAAATCAGATCACTCATTGCTCGTAAAATATAATATGTAGTTAAGTAAAAATGGCATATACAGAGGGTGCCCATAGTTTATTCTGCCACCCACACGCGATCCTTGTGTCGGACGGGTAAATATTGGCAGCAGCTTAAGTTTTGTAGATCATTACAACCTACTTTACTAGGTGTTAGCCCAGTTTCATAATAAAAGGTCTCAAAAACCCTAAAAATTGTACACATGGGACGATTTTAAAGTGTACATCCACCATGATGTAGCGCCTTCACTCACGGCAAACAAAACTCAGCGGTATTCGGTAGAGTTACAGAAAAATAATGAACCAAAGCTCATTTCCAACTCTGATATATCCGTCAAGTCTGCCCATATCCCCCCATGGGCATACGTACTTGTATTTAGGTTTTTGAAACAAGCTATCGGGAAGCATCGGGCCAGAACTTTGGATGGTGTTTGGAAATGTACCAAATGAGAATGCTAAAAGATTCCTCGTACTCTGGTGGGCACCGCATTTGAATCGTGGAAAATGAGATGCGGGGTGGTAGTTCATGAACGCGGCTATCATATTGAGCGAACAAATCATTCGAAGAAATATTGTATTTGAATTTATCGTAATTACTAAAGTGGCAGAATAAAGTATGGGCACCCTCTGTACAATGAAATAATGCTTGCTGAAAATACTTTGGAAAATGGGCATTCCATTATAAAACAGTAAACTCTATAGTGAACGGACCCAAAAAAGACCTTGACTTTGACTATTGGGTACGTGCAGTTTTCAAGACTCAATACTATACTATCCGCGAGGTTTTGAACCAAATGCAGACAATAATAAGCCAACAATGAGTACATGCCAATGATCAATGTTATCAAGTACGTAAGTTGTCCTGGGCACGTGAGATAACGTGTTGAAACCAGTTTCATCTCACGAGCCGGAAAGCCCAATGTATTCCGCATTGTAACCGGCAGGTTAATTATGCTAATAAATTGCAAGAGACAAAATGATCACATAATAACATATTACAGATATGCAATGAAATACACTCAATGTCATGAAACCGCAGCGCAAGCTTATGCATTTTATTTCCTTTTCTGTGGATCTGGAGTATGTACCCCATTCCATTTTCAACTTCTATCTATTAAAGTATGCAAAAGTCAAACATACTCGCCGATCCTTCTACCAACATTGATATATCAGCACATAATTTTATAAAAAATGGAGTTACTGGTGGTCACTGTTCAGCCAAAGGATTCCCATTTGCGGCAGGCAACACTGACCCAACTTTTGTATGTATATGTATTTCATTCGTAATACAAAGACCCAGCTAAGTATGCTTTTCTAAACCGTATTAAAGTTAATAGTTTTTTTAGAGTTAAGTATGCTTTTATATATATATATGAAACGTTTTGATTTACATTTTCTGTTGCTCAATGTACTTATTATCATTATCATTGTGGTCAGCGCGCTAAAGATAATTGAAACTGCTTGTATGCTATTGGTAATGTACCCAGAAAACTGTTTCATACGCAATTTATTACTAACACTCTTGTGAAGTTATGCATTTAGTGACGTTGCTTGGGGGACATTCTGTGGGCTTTTATGTATCTCCAGTGCAGAAAACAAATGATGCATAATTTTATCTTCCATAGTAGTTAAAGACGTTTATCATACTCTTCAAGCACAATATTGCCACTGCTTACATGCAGATCATATGCTAAAAACCACAACTCTACGAAAATATGGAAATATTAATGATCTATCTAGGAGCTTTCGCTGGAAATCAGGCAAGACGCTACCGATCAACATTGGAAACCACTATTATTTTTTAATTTGATTTTAACGGGTCATTGTATAGCCGCTTGCCTATTTTACGAGGCATAGTGTCGCGTATTACTCATATTATGCAATTTAGAAATGCAGTACCTTCACCAGAAATTGTAGAAGAGATGGGTGATGACCACCTTTCATTTGTACCACCAATGCATAAACTACAATCTGAGTAACAACTAATTGATAACATTGATGAATTTTTCTTTCTAATTTATGGCATTATTTTGCACGTATGTTGTGCGAAATTTCTTTTCAAAACTGATTTTTATTTTCACATTAGTGTCTCGCATGACTACCTAAATTAAGAGAAGATTTTATACTTTCTAAATGGTGACCTAAACACAAATAGTCCATATGATGTAAAGTGAATACAAAAGCAAGAACTAGGTATCCATTTAATCACTTTAGTGATCCCGTTTCTCAAACATAAATGTGTAGTCTCTCTCAGGCGTTAGCGTAATAAATGGAAGCAATGGAATATCCTCCATCCTGTCCGTAGTGCTGATTACAAATTTCCGTAGCAAATGAGCTGCGACCATCTTCATTTCCATCATTGCAAATTTCTGCCCCATGCAGCTTCTTTGTCCACCCGAGAATGGAATGAACGCGTAGCTATGCCTCTTGGCAACCTCCTCCGGCAGAAATCTGTCTGGATCAAATTTGTCAGGATCTGGAAAGAATTTCGGGTCTCGGTGAAGCCCCATTGGGAATACGATTATGCTCACACCAGCCGGCAACTCATAAGTCCTGTTCTCATGTTCCACTATTAACGGACTTTTCAATTCGCGAAAGAAAATGAAAACGGGTGGAAAGAGTCGAAGCGTTTCCAAAAGACAGCGTTCCACATACTGCAAATTTGATTGAAGCGCTTCGTATGTAATGACACCGTTCTGGAAGCAGTCTGGATTTTCAAATAGCTCATCGACTTCCTTCCGACATAGTCCTTGAATCTCCGGATTGAGTGCCATTGCGAAAGAAAAGAAATGAATGGCAGTAGCTCCAGTTTCGTGACCCTGCAGATAACGGTATTGCCATTAGGAATGATAATGATCAAGAACATTTTATCCCCATCACTAGGGAGTATTTGTAAACGTCATTGTGGTATCTTCTCATACTGCCCCAAACGGTGGCAACGCCACCTCTGCCAAAATACAATATCCAAAAACCTCGTGCTCCTCCTGCCTCGCCTGCTCTACCCACACATGCTGTCTGCACGCTTGTCGTCAGACCTAACTTACCTTTTGCCTGGAGCACATCTCCAGTAAAACTAATACCTAACTTACCTTTTGCCTGGAGCACATCTCCAGTAAAACTAATACCTACTTACCATTACTCTTGTAAATAAACTTGTTACTTTAATGGCAAAGAATCTCACTCACCTTTGACCTACGTACACATCATTTAAACTAATCATACAGCATTACTTACCCTACAAATACATCACAGTCATATTACCCCAAATATCATCGTATTCAGTTCATCCAAAATTTGATTCTCGTCCATTCCAGCATCCAGTAATTCGTGAAGCACGCTTCTAAAGTGCGATTTTCCTGGGTCATCTTGTGCCACTTGCGTGTAACAAGGGCTTTTACGACAATCCCTGTGTTTCTCAATTAGCTGTGAATATGTTATTACAACGTTTAATAAATTTATGGCGTCGCAATTTCAATCCAAAGTAGAAATATATTTTCTTTTCTTTCTTTACCTTCCGGCCAAATTCATTCATTTCTTTCACCGCTTCATTCTGACGTCGTGACATGGGATGAAGTCGCCAGAGAGGACCAAGGAGCAGCCATGGTTGGAGAACCCTTTGTACAATTGATTCCTTCCATCTAATTATGAGGTAAATTGGATCGCAACTTTATACAATGTTTCTTTACAATTTATCATATTATGATGTACTGGTGCCATAATATTATGTACATTTTGAAATTGCGATGGTAGCGATGAAATTCCGGAGATGAGTCATCTTTGTATCCCGTAATCATTTCTGCAACATACAGAAAAGTTCAGTCACAACCTAAAGCACATGGGGAATACATGTTAATATTGGACCAGTGACGACTACTGAATTACCGCATATAATTTTCAGAAACAAGATATTTATGAGTTCATTAATTTCACGGGGCTTGCCATCCTCAAACAGATTTTCCAGTTCATCAACAAAGTTTTTGCTGTGTTCGTGTAGGCTTCCTACATATGCCTTGAGTGATTGGAAACTTTGTGACCTAATCAGCACCTTCCGCTGTCCTTGCCAAAACCTGCCGCTGGAGACGAGTACACCGTTGTTGATGAATGGCTTCATGGTGTCGTAAAAGGCTGTAGCCTTGGTGCCATGACCAAAGTCGGTTGACTTGAATAGTTGCTGAACCAACGCTGGAGTGTTTAGCCCGATCATTGTTATGTTGGCACCAGTGCCCTTTGCCAGGGGAAAGTCTCGGAACCATTGTGTCCCTGTCTCCAAACTCTCTAAAAATGTTGTTACAACATGCACGATAGCAAAACCAATGACACAGTCGCTGTCAATAATGACATGTCAAATAATATATATCAGACCTACTAGAAAATGGCAACAAACTGGGCAAACTTCCAACATAACAACTGAATGGCAGAAATGGTTTCGGACCGGGAATATCCTCCAAAGTCAACATGCGCCCATGATCCAATTCTATTCGAGAATATTTTTTAAACCGGTAGTAAAGGTGTATTAATGCCGTAATACTGATTAGTGTCACGGATAAATAGATAGTAGACGACCAATTGGTGTCGTTATTGCCATAATGGCTACTATGACTACGTACAGCCACCAACATACCAAATGGACGGGAAAATTATTAGTATGATGATATGTGACAAAGTTGTGAGCAACAACTTTTGCGTCTTCTCTTGAACGAACTGAAATGGAATTGTAGTCCAACAAAGTCGTATGAAAACGGGACGAAAGTATAAACCATTTGTTGCAGTAAAGACGAAAAACATAGGACAACATATAAGTTTAAATGTGTGAATCTGGCAAGACAGAAGCGTTGGATGAATCCAGGATATTAGATTGGTACAATGTTGTCTACCACCAATACAATGCGTTACAACTATTATTAATTCATGTTGTCCAGATGGAGTGGTAATAGGTCCAGGTATTTTTTGGATAATGTATAATGGATTAACGACGCAAGACTACCTACGAATTCATGCAAAGAGCTGCGTGACGTGACGAGATACGTTGCGGAGTAAAGCGGTAGGAAATTGAATAAGTCGAACTGGTTTCTGCTATCTATTTGTTGCATGCTGAATGGGGGCAAAAAATTGCACAGTGAATAAGATGACAAAAAATATTATGCAGTGTGGATGCTGCGGTTAATGATGAGTTGACTAGTCACACACATAAGTATGTGTACAAAGTACCAAATGTCTGGTCATATTATGTTATTCTTCTATGTTGGAACAAAGAATTGTACGTTCGCATGTGTTGACATTGTAATCAAATCAGTGATGGAAAATATTGCAGACGAGTACGTAGGAAATTCTAAGAACACAGACGGAAATCATGTGGGCCGTTCATGTTCAGAAACAGTAAAATAATGTTACTAAAATAAAAACCTAGGTAGGCATTTGCAAAAAATATACGTACCTAGCCTGAAAACCGGGATGTCTCGTAAACCTAGTAAGTCCTTTAATATTAATTCTGAAAAGAACGAGGAGCAATCAATTGGTCCATTTTTACGACTCAATGCAAAAATTCCAAATTGTATGTTTATAAACCGTGTTATCTTGTAAAGCTGTCCTTGACAAATGACATGATGTGAACAAAAAACTGGTTTCACTTCGTGGGACACGGAACCAACTGCGGCGTAAGCAACAGGTTCATATTACGTTTTACACAACCTGGACGCGTTCACACGTAATGGTCATGGCATACAAAGAAAACCAATTGGCGTTGGGGGAGCGACATTGTATAGTCCAGCATCAGTAAGCATACTGATCATGATGTAATCAATACATAATGTAGAAAAAATGCTGGCCTTTTGCTACTGAACCAGAAGCATTTTATTGAACTCAAATACATCTTCAACTTTTAATGCAATAAAACCATTATCATGTACATGTCTGCTACACTACAATTTAACTATGCAGGAGCCTATATAGTAAAACTATTCAGGTTCATTGGGTTCAGATATCTCACTAACAAAATTTGCTAAGACCACTTATGGCATAACACCCACATTGATTAATAGAAAAATGTGTGATTTACTTTTGAAAGGTACTTAACGTGTGTTCCAGTCTTTTCAGGTTAGTGAGCCCTTTTCTCAAAAACAAATGTGTAGTCTGGCTGGGGTGTTGGTGTGATAAACGGCAGTAGCGGAATATCTTCCATTTTATCAGTTGTACTAATCACAAAATTTCGCAGCAAATGAGCCACTACCATTTTCATTTCCATCATGGCAAGCTTCTGACCCAAACAGTTTCTCTGCCCACCCGAGAATGGGATGAATGAGTACGCATGCCTCTTAGCAATTTCCTCCGGTAAAAATCTGTCTGGCTCAAATTTGTCGGGATCAGTATACTGTTCAGGGTCCCTATGAATCCCCATTGGGAAAACCACAATGTTAGTACCAACTGGAAGCTGATAATTATTTGTCGCGTGCTCCACGGTTAACGGGCTCTTCAACTCTCGTAGAAATATAAAAATTGGTGGGAAGAGACGAAGCGTTTCCAAAATACAACGCTCCACGTATCGTAAGTTGGACTGAAGCGCTTCGTATGTTATGGTCCCATCTGTCCAATTGTCTCCATTTTCAAAGAGCTCATCAATTTCCTTCCTACAGCACTCTTGAATTTCAGGATTTAGTGCCATGGAAAAGCAGAAGAAGTGAACTGTGGTAGCCCCAGTCTCGTGTCCCTGATGGGTACAAAATGCATCGTATTCATATGATCACACAATTTGAAAAAATTCATAATCACAATAGCTTCAAAGTCGAAACTTACAGCAAATATCATGGAGTTAACTTCATCCAAAATCTGATTCTCGTCCATTTCCGCATCCAAAAGCTCATCGAGCACACTTTTGAATGGGGGAGCACTTGAATCCATTTCATCGTTTCCCCTAACCTTCTTGTGTTTTTCAATTCTCTGTGAAAATTATTTTATTTTCATTTATTACTAGAATGTTCACGGGAATTTCAAGCCACCTCCGAAAGATTTATTGTTTTATAGAAGGATGATTTACATTTAAAGTAAACTGGTTAATTTCTTTCACCGCCTTGGCATGACGTCGTGACATTGGATGCAGTCTCCAGAGCGGATTCAGAAGGAGCCACGGATGTAGGATTCTTAGAATGAGGGCCTCCTTCCATCTGCGTTTATTTAAATATGAGTAGCATTAACGTATTTCAAAGTAGATTGCATAAAATTTGGAAATGCGTGAGAAGGATATCTTCTTGCGAAAATAGCATACATTCTAAAATTTTGACGGCATCTCTCCAGATCTGATGAGGAATCAGCTTTATACCCCGTGACGATTTCTGCGCATGCGAAATATAAAACAAAACATTCCGAACATCACATTTAATATATGTGGAGGTATATGTGCTCCATGCAAGCAAACAGTTTCGGTGTCGCTTACCGCAAATCACTTTCAAAAATAAATTATTAATGACCCCGTTAATTGGGCGTGGTCGGCCGTCCTCAAACAGTTTTTCTAGCTCCTGTACAAAATTAACACTGTGCTTGTTTAGAACCCCGACGTATGCCTTGAGGGACTGGTAACTCTGTGACCTCATCAGAATTTTCCTCTGGCCTTGCCAAAACCTGCCATTTGACACGAGTATGCCGTTAGTAATGAATGGTTGCATATTGTCATAAAACACAGGAGCCTTGACGCCGTGACCAAAGTCAGTTGACTTAAGAAGCTGCTGCACCAATGCGGGAGTGTTGAAACCGATAAATGTTTTGTTAGCACCGATAACTTTTGCTAGTGGGTAGTCCCTGTGCCATTTCAAACCCGTCTCCAAGCTCTCTAAAAACCAATCACACGTGTATACATTTACAAGCTACTCCACTGGTCGGAACCAATTTTGCTTTGCACCTTACTTGTGAATGGTAGCAACCTTGGCAAGCCTCCAATCAACTTGATAGGGAGAAATGGCCTTGGACCTGGGATGTCATCCAACCCCAATACCTTGCTCTTTTTACCTCTCACCTTTTTACTGGAATGCAGTTTGAGTTGATTGTGACACTGCATAACTACTGCAATACAAATTAATATGGCGGCTAAATAGATTGTCGACAACGGAATGGAGTCACTGTCGCCGTTTTGGCTGTTGGAACTCAGCACGGGGGATTCCATGGCAAGCGCTAGGTGCAAGGTAGTATAATAAATTGCGACAATGTTGGGAGCGTCCGCAGCTTTTCCTTTTGCATGTTTTGAGTAGCGTTTAAACTGGAGCTGAAATGAAGGTGTATGCATGAAATTGAGAAACAACATTTCTGTAATAATATGGTTTCCAGCTAAACAGGAAAAGCAACATGTTCCGTAGCTTGTACTTCACGCAGTAAACAACCTAGGGAACCAATAAACGGAGCCATTCGTGGAATCAGGAAAGTCACACGTTTGTGCAAATTTCCAATAGAAATACTAGTGTTAAAATTGGCAGCGTGATGTCTAGAAGTACGCGAAAGCAATGATTAAATTAATAATACTTATTATCTAAAATTTTACGTAAGTGCCTAATAATATGCCCTGATGGTATGTAAATTCTGAAATTAAATGCTTTGATTGTGAACGAGCCCTCAAGACAGATTGTCTCTATCAAATTTTATATCCTCCAGGCAAACGTAATTATATGGTTCTATGACCTAAAATTGTTTTACCCGTCGACTACTAAAATCTCAGTTTCTCTTTTCGTATTTCAATCGACCATGGTGAGATTTAAAGGGATATCTTTTAAACAGAACATAGTACGTGGGAAAATAATGTATAATATACAATGTAACGTGTTTGCACATATTAGCAAATCATTTTAAAGTAATAATTATCGGATCAGATAGTTGGGTTCGGAGCAACGGACTGACGGACGGAGGCTGCCGACTCAAAGCAGTGTCAAAGGTATCTATAGGGCATGTCATTGTTTTAATTTTATGCCGTGTGAAATTTGAGAATTTAT
Source organism: Sinella curviseta (assembly GCA_004115045.4). Classification (NCBI taxonomy): domain Eukaryota; kingdom Metazoa; phylum Arthropoda; class Collembola; order Entomobryomorpha; family Entomobryidae; genus Sinella; species Sinella curviseta. Next base: position 26,172,525 of record CM023200.3, on the reverse strand, counting down.
GTGCTTACATACTACGCCAATACAAATAAATAAATAACCATTTCGTTCGTTTCAGATAAAATGTAGCAAGCAAATAGGTAGTGGTACTCGTATTCTGTTGCAGATCTGTTGAATTGGCATGCTGTATAAACCCAGTAACCTCTGCCATGGGCGAGTCGAACAAAAATAGTGATTAATGCATAAATGATGCTTTTATGTGCCAATGAAAAAAATACATAATGCGCTCATGAAAATACACTCTGTAGCTACGATTTCCTGCAACTGATGGGTATAAAAACTTGTAAGGAGTACATCACTCATGAGATAATATTCTATAAACTGGTTTATATACTTGAGACGGAAAGAATGATGCAAACCGCATCAGAGATTATAAGTTAAATGCGATAAATTACAAACTACTACTAACAGTTAATAACTAACTCGCCACAAAGTAAACTATTATTTACTCAAGACATGGCAATATCGCTCGGTGGTAGCGTATAGCAGGCGTGTCACACTACTAGTAATAATTTTCGATATCGCAGCTTCACCGGAGGAAACAATGTCACAGTAAAACAATGTGCGAAATATGAAACGACCACCAAGGTGGGGATTAAAAATAACAGCACTCATCTGATAACTAGTACATTAATAGCAAACACTGGATATTTTGATTTTAAAGGACCCAGCAAATGCTTTGAGTATTACTATGTGATGCGTGCAGTTTTCGATACTAAAAATACAAAATTATCTCAGAGGTATTGGGCTAAATGCACACGGCGATAAGCCAAAAATGGCACATGCCACTGATCTATGTTAGCAAATATGTAAGTTGCCTTGAACACGTGGGATAAATTACTTAAACCAGTTTCAGCTCACGAGCCGGGAAGCCCAATGTATTCCCCATACGTTAATTATGATGATAAATTGCAAAATATAAAACGATCACATAACATCCTGTTTTGCATTAAACAACATTCTGTCATGTGGCGGTAGGGCTAGCTCATACGCCTGTTTCCTGTTCAGCGGATGCAAAAACATGATCATTACACAATCTCCGAACTAACATTGATGTTGCATTTGATCATCACAACGTCTCTTCCCACCCATTTTCTACTGAGTAAAATATTTTTCCTACTACTACCCTTTCAATGGCAACACATTATTTCATTAATATGTAATTAACAATGGTGATAACATTGCCTAATAATTCTTTTTTGACGCATGCATCATTGTTTACATTTAGGTATATAAATTCATTCGTCCCGATTAAACTAAATTGGGCATGTTCTTGTATACCAGATAAATTAAACAGATAGTTTCACATTTCGTGTTATTCAAAATATTATCCTCACTCAGTAGGCTAAAGAATAATTGACACTTCTTGAATGCAGATAGCAGTCTACCTGAAACACCATTTCTTGCATAATCTTTTTTTTAAACCTTGCCACATAATGTATGTAATGATGTCGCTGGAGGAGCGCATTTCATTTTGGAAAGTCCGTGAACATTTATGTATCTCCAAAACAGAATAAATTATGCATTATTTTAGCCATCCTTTCACAGTACCTCAGTGTGGATAATATGTGTACGTATGTAACCGTATGTGCATTGCTCCATGCGTACTCAAAGTTAGGAACTAGAAAATTATTTATGTTGAAGTTTAATAGTAACTGCATGAGCTTATGCTTAGAAAAAACAGTGCAGGGCAATATCAAATGCCGTTGTTAATATGTTGCTGAAATTTTATTTTAATGCGTATTTGATATCTCCGCTTACCAAATTCAAGAGGAAGTGTGTAGTTTCTTATTTATATTACGCTATGTACTAACACTACCAGAAATTCAAGACGAATAAAAACGTATCTACAAATCGTGATTCCTTTTCTGTGTATCAGCTATGCATAAACTGCAATATGAATAGCAACTAATATTTATTTATAACTGATACTTTTATTTTCAATGTACCTTATCAAAATTATTTCTGAAACTGTCGTTTATTTTCACATTCCCTCACTAGAAGTATTTTAACACAAAGCGATTTGGGACTACATAATTCGCCACGAAGCCTCTAATAGTCAATGAGCAGCAAAATTTACACAACAAAGGATAATTGATTTAATCCCTTTTGTGAACCCGTTTCACAAACATAAATGTGTAGTCTCTCTCACGCGTTAGTCTGATAAACGGAAGCAGAGGAATATGCTCCATCCGATCAATAGTAGTAATCACAAATTTCCGTAGCAAATGAGCTGCCACCCTCTTGATTTCCATCAGTGAAAATTTCTGTCCCATGCAGCTTCTCTGTCCACCCGAAAATGGAATGAATGCGTACATATGCCTCTTGGCAACCTCCTCTGGGTCAAATTTGTTGGGATCTGGAAACAATTTCGGGTCTCGGTGAAGTCCTATAGTGACACGATTATGATCACACCAACCGACAGTTCATAAGTCTTTTTCTCGTGTTCCACCGTTACAGGACTCCTCAATTCACGAAAGAAAATGAAAATGGGCGGAAAGTGGCGAAGCGTTTCCAAACTACATATTCCCACATATTGCAAGTTTGATTGAAGAGCTTCATAGGTGATGGTACCGTTTGTGATGCAGTTTTCAAAAATCTCATCAATTTGCTTCCGACAAAGCTCATACATATTATTACATATCGTACCTATTGTTATCGCGTAAACCCAGTAACTCCTTTTATTGTGCATGCTAAAAAGAACTAGCAGCATTCATTTGGTCTGTTTTTTACGACTGAATGCAAAAATTCCCAATTGTATGTTTATAAACCATGTTATCTTGTTGCGAAGCTGTCCATGGCAAATTATATTTTGTGAAGGAAAAACTAGTTTCACTTCTTGAGACAGAGCACCTACTGAAGTGTAAGCAGCAAGGGCAGTATCCTGTTTTACACAACCTGGACACTTGCTCATATAACAACCTGTTATAATGAAAACTAACTGTCTTTGAGGAAGCGACACATTATGTAGTCCAGCTTCAGCGAATACATTGATATGAGTATCTAATATGGTCAATATATATGTAAAAATGCAGGTCTTTTGCTGCTAGACCAGAAGCATTTTATTGATCTCAAATCCGTTCTCACCTTTTACTGCAATAAAACCTTTATAATTTACATGTCTTCCACACCGAAATTGAAATATGCACGATCCGATGTATGAATAATTCAGGTTTATTGGAGGCAAATAATGATGAAGATGTGAACATCTCACTGAAAAAATTTGCTAAGGACCCTTATGACATAACACCTGCATACATTGTTTCACATACAAATACGCAAATTACTTTTGACAGTTATGTAACATAACATATTTATCGGGCATATCAGATTAGTGAGCCCTTTTCTCAAACTTAAATGTGTAATCTCTCTGGGGCGTTGGCGTGATGAACGGCAGCAGCGGAATATCTTCCATTTTATCTCTGGTACTAATCACAAAGTTTCGCAGCAAATGAGCCACTACCATTTTCATTTCCATCATGGCAAGCTTCTGACCCAAACAGTTTCTCTGTCCACCTGAGAATGGGATGAATGAGTGGGCATGCCTCTTTGCAATTTGCTCGGGGAGAAATCTGTCTGGGTCAAACTTGTCGGGATCCGGAAACATTTCGGGGTCCCTATGAATCCCCATTGTGAAAACAGATATATTTGTTCCAACAGGTAGCTCGTAACTCTTGTTGGCGTGCTCCACGGTTAACGGGCTCTTCAACTCTCGTAGAAATATAAAAATGGGTGGGAAGAGACGAAGCGTTTCCAAAATGCAACGCTCCACGTATCGTAAGTTGGACTGAAGCGCTTCGTATGTGATGGTCCCATCTGTCCAATTGTCTCCATTTTCAAAGAGCTCATCAATTTCCTTCCTACAGCGCTCTTGGATTTCAGGATTGAGTGCCATTAAAAAGCAGAAGAAGTGCACTGTGGTAGCCCCAGTTTCATGACCCTAATGGCACAAAATTCCATTATAATCACACATTTTCAAGTAAAAAATAAATAAATAACAAACCGTGATCAACGCGAGAATTTCAAAATCGAAACTTACAGCAAATACCATGGAGTTGACTTCATCCAAAATCTGACTCTCGTCCATTTCTGCATCCATGAGCTCATCCAGAACACTTTTGAATGGTGATGTGCCTGAATCCATTTCTGCCACCGACCCAACCCCTACGTTTCCCCTAACATCCTTGTACTTTTGAATTCTCTGTACAAATTATTTTGTTGCCATTTATATCAATATTCACGGTAAATTGAAACGAACTCCGAGGGATTTATAACTTTAAATACTTATTACCCTTAATGTGAACTGGTTAATTTCTTTTACCGCCTTGTCATTACGTCGCGACATTGGATGCAGTCGCCAGAGTGGATTCAGGAGGAGCCAGGGCTGTAAAATTCTGAGCATGAGTGCCTGCTTCCATCTAGGTTAATGAAAACTTGAGCACCATTAACATATTTCAAAAAACATTACATAACATAGAAAAAAGGCAAGGCGGAAATATTATTAGGATAATAGGCTACATTTTGAAATTTTGACGGCATCTCTCCAGATCTGATGAGGCATCAACTTTATACCCCGTGACGATTTCTATAGTATGTGGAAAAAAGATTCAAACCACAGCTTTAAATCAGTAGGTAGTTACTTACACACTCAGAATTTAGGTCTCACTTACCCCAAATCACTTTCAAAAATAAATTATTAACGACCCCGTGAATTGGGTGTGGCTTGCCGTCTTCATACAACTTTTCTAGCTCCGCCACAAAATCCACACTGTGCTTGGTTAGGACTCCGACGTATGCCTTGAGGGACTGGTAACTTTGCGATCTCATCAGTATTTTCCTCTGGCCTTGCCAAAACCTGCCACTGGACACGAGAATACCGTTAGTGATAAATGGCTGCATGTTGTCGTAAAAGACTGGAGCCTTGACGCCATGACCAAAGTCAGTTGACTTGAGAAGTTGCTGGACCAATGCGGGGGTGTTGAAGCCGATAAACACTTTGTTAGCACCTGTTACTTTCATGAGAGGGTAATCCCTGTGCCATTTCAAGCCCGTCTCCAAGCTCTCTAAAACACAATATAACGTATATATAGTTACAATATGGTTTACAACCAATGCACTTGTCTGAATCAACTTTTCGGGCCAACTTACTTGAGAATGGCATCAACTTTGGTAAGCTTCCAATAAATTTAATCGGCAGAAAAGGCGATGGACCTGGGATGTCATCCAAGCTCAATACCGGACAATTTCCAGCTCCCAGCTTTTTACGCCAATGTAGTTTAAGTTGATTGTGATACTGCAAAACTAATGCAATGCTAATTAATGTGAGGGATAAATAGATTGTCGACAACGACGTGGATTCACTGTCGCCATTATGACTGTTGTTAGTCAGCACGGGAGATTCCATGGCAAGTGCTTGGTACGAGGTAATATAAAGAAATGCGACAATGTTGGGATCGTCCATGGCTTTGTGGTTTCCATTCAATGAGTAGCGTCGGATCTGGAGTTGAAATGAAAATGATGCCCGTGTGAAAAAGAGAAGTAATTGCTTCAGCAATAACATGGGCTGTAGATAAACATGAAAAGCTACATGCTACGTATCATGTACACAAGGTAATAAACATGCTAGGGAACCGAAAGGCGGAGCAATTTGTGGAATCCCGATCAGTAAGTTTTTACAATTTTCCCAATACAAATAGTATGTTTCAGTGCTAAAATTGGCAACGTGGTGCCTAGAAGTATGCGAGAGTGATAATTAAAATAATATTACTTATTATCTAAACTTTACGTAAATGTCTAAAATTATAACTTGATGGTATAAATGCATAAAATAAATACTGTGATTGTGAACGAGCCCTACTAAGTGATTGTACCTATCAATATTCTTTATCTCCAGGTCCACCTAATTCAATTCAATGGTTCCATGACCTATGAGTTACCCTGTCAAATACTGAAATTCAGTGTCTCAGTTCATGTATCAAGAGACCGTGGATATATTGAAGGGTGGATACCTTTGTAGAGGTTGACATTACACCGAAATTATCTGTGAAAAATCAGAAAAGAGTACATGGAAGCAGAATGTATTAATTGTTTGCACTTATAAACAAAATTATATGTTAGCTCACTAATAAAGGGATCGGACGAGATTGCTTGGATAGACGGACATGCACACAGGCAACAGGATTGATATTGATGCATTGTTTTTATTGCGTATGAGAGTTGAAAATTTATGTTCCAGCATTCCGAGAATAACAATACATTTTATAACCATTTCGCACGCTTCTGACAAAATATCCCTGTAGCAGTCTTCCTGTTGTTGTAAGTCTGGAGAGTTGGCAAACAGGACAAACCCATTAACCTCTGCATTATAAGAGTCTAGCAAACACAGGGACTAATCATAAATGATATTTTTCCTTGACAATTGCAAAAGTGCCATGATATGCTGTCACTGCGGAATAAAAAATATATAAAAATTGTACACCCGTGACTCGCTTTAATTCGTGAGAAAATGCGCTTTGAGCCAGTTTATATGTTTGAGACGGAAAGCCCGTGTGAATGTACGAGTAGTATATTATTGATGTTATAGATTATACATTCCTCGCTTCGACTGACTTCTTGCATGGTAAATTATAATTCAATGAATGAATGGTATCACATAATCACGATGTGGTATGGTGTAACAGCCGCGCTTCAGTATTTATTGAATTTACTACCTTCTGTTAAACTGAAATACAGATAATAATTACCAATATACTTTATGTAATCCAGTTTCACTGGATGTAATAATATAAACATAAATCAATGTGAGTTTTTTAGTTCTTATGATTGTCTAGGCATGTATTTTGATTCAAGTAACTCAAATGCCGATATCTCAATATAATTTGACACTGTGCTAAAAACAATTATAACGAATAAATGGAACACAAGAATATATGCCGATGAGGCAAATTGCGTACAGCAATGTCAACTTACCTAGTCATTTATATATCGTTTCCTTAGAGTAAACATATAGTTTGTCTTAGGTGTCAACGTGACGGATGGAAGCAGGGGAATATCCTTCAACTTATCTGAACTACTTATCTCAAAATTACGTAGTAGATGAATGACAACCATCTTCATCTGCATCATGGCAAAACGCTGCCCCATGCAGCCTCTGTGCCCACCCGAGAACGGAATGAAGGAGAAGGTATGTCTCTTGGCAATTTCCTCTGGAAAGAACCTGTCCGGATCAAACTTGTCAGGATCCGTGTAATTGTTTGGGTCTCGGTGAATCCCAAATGGAAATACAGCAATGTTTGTTCCAACTGGGAGCTCGTAGATCCTGTTCTCATGATCCACGGTTAGCGGGCTTCGTAGTTCACGTAAAAATATAAAAACGGGCGGGAATAGACGTAGCGTCTCGTTAATACAACGTTCCACGTATTGCAGGTTGGACTGTAGCGCTTGGTAAGTTATCGCTCCGTTTTTATGGCAATCTGGATTATCAAACAGATCGTCAATTTCCTGATGACAAAGTTCTTGAACATGTGGATTGAGTGCCATGGACAGACAGAAGAATTGTATGGTTGTAGCTCCGGTATCGTGCCCCTGTTGATGTAACATATATCTAATGATATGAATGCTACTACCAGCATCAATTACTGATCGCTAACATATATTTCAGAACTGATTGCTACCCCAAATATCATCGAGTTTACTTCGTCCAAAATCTGGTCCGCCCCCATTTCCGCATCCATCAGGTCGTCAAGCACACATTTAAATGGCGATTTGGTAGCGGCATCGTCAACCACTGACGTCACGCTAAGGTTTTTGCGACGTTCTTTGTGGTTATCAATTCTCTAACATTCGGATATTGAAATTTAATGTCGTCGCACCGTTTACAAATTAAATCTACCTTAGTCAAGTAAAGTCACCTTAATAGCAAATTCATTCATTTCCTTTACCGCCTGATTCTGACGTCGTGACATGGGATGAAGTCTCCACAGAGGACCAAATAGCAGCCATGGCTGCAGCACCCTATGCAACAGTGACTCTCTCCATCTGCCAGGGAAACCAAATGTAATACTTTTTAGCTAAACCAATACTAACTGTTCAATAGAGTCAGCGATTTACAATTTACATTGTAAAGTTGTGATGGTAGCGCTCATATTCCGGCGAGGAATCAATATTATGCCCTGTGATCATTTCTGGAACACACATAATGCTTCAGTTACAAATTTTCTGGTAAGCCTTAAGGAATTAAATTGAAACTTGAATGACTACCCACCGTCTATGAATTTCAAAAATACGACATTGATGGCCCTATTAAGTTGATGAGGTTTTCCATTTTTGAATAGCTTTTCCAGATCTTCTACAAATGTTTTGCAGTGGCGGTTTAAATTTTCCATGCAAGCCCTGAGAGACCGGACGCTTTGTGATTTAGTCAATATTTTTCTCTGCCTTTGCCAGAACGGTCCAGTGGAGACGCCAACAGCGTTGATGATGAATGGCTTCATGTTGTCGTAAACCACTGGCGACTTGACGCCGTGACCAAAGTCAGTCGATCTGAGAAGTTGTTGGACCAAATGCGGAGTGTTAAATCCCACCAATGTTTTGTTGAAAGCTGTAATTTTCCCAAGGGGATAGTCCTTGTGCCACTGCAAGCCCCTTTCGAGACTCTCTAAACAACAGTAATTAAAAAGATGTGTTGCAAATTTTTCAAGTACACTCATCGATATAAACAATACGTCTGCAAAAATATTTGTAGGAAACCTACTAGTGAACGGTAGCAAACTGAGGATACTTCCAATAAAACGTATTGGCAAATATGGCCTTGGACCAGGAATGTCGTTCAAACTCAATATCCGACCATCACCTAACTTGTTTCGGGAATAATGTTTGAAGATATTGTAATATGGTACTACGATAATGAGTATAAATAAAGTCACTGCGGAAAATAAACTTGATATACAATTTGGATCAATGGTGCTATGATTGCTGCCGTTATGGTGCACTGGTGGGTCCATCTCATCAAAACAAGAAAGTCTCTTTCAATTGGTATGATGAAAGCAGAAAACGTAATATTCGTTGAGCTTTGGCTCTTCTCTTTACTGAATAAAAGCAAACTGAGGCCGAAGTGAAAATGGTACTTGGTTTATAAATATATGTACCTTGGACACATTTGGCTGGACATAGGTATGACAGCGCTCGTTGTAATACGTGAGGAGCTACACCGGGAGCGAAAAGGAAGTGATTAGCTAATTTTGTAGAGCAAGTTGGCACACATTTCACACAATTAAGTACATTATGGTGATCGGTTTAAATTTATATTCGGATGACTGGATTTATGAATCGAAAATAACATTGAATCATTAAGAAAAAAATAATATGAGGAGAATCCGTTTTCCTCATCAAATTATTTCGGTTATTTCCATTCACTAGTTCATCATCACATTCGCAACGTGGTCCATACACAATTCAGCATACATTATTACCTGCGTCAGGGTTATATAATTACCACTTAGGATGTTCACTTTTAGCTGGTAATTTGTTACTCGTTTTGCAGCAATGAATTCTTACTTGCAATTTGCAATGCGGGTTGAAATTGCGCAACAAAATCATTCATGTACTAACAAGTAAACTACTTTGAGTTAAGGTGGAGTTTTCCCTTCAAAATTTCAATTTAGATGTAATCGAGCACGCTGAAAACGATTCTTCCATCTAAAAGTGCTCAATGTCATGTCCGTGGTGTGTACGGCCGAACACGGTACGTGGTGTGGGATGGCATGGTGTTGAAAAATGTCCAAAAATTTTATTTGCGATTCTGATAGAGAATGAATAGCTGAACATATTTTGTACAAGGACCCTTAACGAGATCTGCAGTATAAGGTTGCTACGGTGCGTCATTTGTGAGTGGATGAATTTGTGAGAAAATGTGTAAAAATAATTTGCTGTAGTTAGTATTGCAACGGTATTACCAAAATGTATAGGAGCAGTATATCCCAAATGCATGGGAGTAGTATAGCAAAAATTCATTGAGGATTACGATTTGATAGATGTTCATAGGCAATCATGTGTCAACATTACCATTATCATGAAATCTGATAGCCTGGTAGTTGACGCATGATTGCTTATGAACTTCTATCAAATCGTAATCCTCAATGCATTTTTGCTATACTACTGCCATGCATTTGGGATATACTGCTCCTATACATTTTGGTAATACCGTTGCAATACTAACTACAGCAAATTATTTTTACACATTTTCTCACAAATTCATCCACTCACAAATGACGCACCGTAGCAACCTTATACTGCAGATCTCGTTAAGGGTCCTTGTACAAAATATGTTCAGCTATTCATTCTCTATCAGAATCGCAAATAAAATTTTTGGACATTTTTCAACACCATGCCATCCCACACCACGTACCGTGTTCGGCCGTACACACCACGGACATGACATTGAGCACTTTTAGATGGAAGAATCGTCTTCAGCATGCTCGATTGCGTCTAAATTGAAATTTTGGAGGGAAAACTCCACCTTAACTCAAAGTAGTTTACTTGTAAGACCAGCCAATGGAATTGACGTACATGAGAGGAAAATTTATCATCTGAAATATTACTGCAGTAGCGCTTGTAAATACGTGCCGTTTTTATATCATTATTATCTCCCATTTCATTACATTAAGTAAGGAAAATAATATTGATTGGAACACAACAGTAAATTATTTACAGAGTGTCTGATAACATGCACTTCGTGATAATTTTCCCGTCAGGCTTGAAAACAGAAAATTATGAAATACAGAATGATCACCTAATATTCTCTGAAATTTCCAGCTCTCATTGTAGCAATATCATTACATTATATAATTCTTTGCAGCATATATCACCGCAACGACACAAGGCAGACATTAATGTTCGTTCTGGTGGAAACGTGCAGAATTTTGGCATTCACACCGTTTGCTTCTATTTTGTATAATCGCATACATATTTTCTGCGTCACTATAAAACGATTACAGGTCTTCACAATACACAATATTTCATGATAATGAAATTAATTTGAAGGCAAAGTTGGCTCAGAATAATTCAGCTACAGGTAAATGAATATATATATATATATATATGTAGCGCTTCTGATTTTCACGGCGAAATCATTTACATTAATTGTCCATTCTACCTAATGATGTTCCGAGTTCGAACTGCAACATAATGAGTTATAAATTGACGAAATTAAACTTCATGTTCAGGCAGATTCTATGGGGGCAAAAGGATGTTCTGAGTGGTTGCTGAATTGCACATTCGATTTGCAGATGGCTTGGTAGAATGCCACAACACATGCATTAATATATTCAAGACATCGTAGTGAATTCGAGTATGAACTGGAACCAACGCAATTTAAAATTTAGATAGAGAACTACGCTAGTGATGACATTGTGATCATTCACAGATATTTGTATAATTTTAGCTACTAATGGTGAGTATTACAAAATGGAATAGACAGATCAACATAATCGGTGGAATTTTTTTATTAGTTGCAATGAAGTCATAAATAACTGTTTATAATTATAATTTACATTTACAACTACTTCCCTTATATTTCTTAAGGGAGATTGCTTCGTGTAAGAATCCACTCTACCCAAGGAGAAGAAAGTTTACAATTAGGCCATTGGCTTGAGTAACACAATTCAATGCTGTCAGCCTTTCGATGAAATTAATTTCACCAAACTCAACTTTTGTAGCGGCGCAAGACATATAAAACTTGTGTGCATATTTAAAATCCATTCCTTTTCCACGACCTGAAACCAGAGCATTGTCGGCAAGAGTTTGAACAATGCATTTGGACGTTGTGTATACATTTGACTGAGCGCCTAAAATTCCAATAAGAAGAATGCAGGTTATCAGGAATGTTAGCACAAAGACGATAATGAACGCCAAGTTGTCAGAATTCCATGTAACCAAAATAAGTCCGGTGACACTTCCAGCTTGTGCAACAATGGCAATAAAAATCAATGAACCTGCCAGCCCGTAGCGTTGTATCTCGTTCATTATCACCACCAAAATTTGGATGCGTCGATAATAAGTCATGTATGACCTAATTTGCTTTGAGCTGCATTTATCACACATTTGTTTATAGCTTAGAAGATACTGGCGAAGGCTGATGGTGCATATAACTAACACTGAACCAAGTGCCAACGGTGGAACTTGTGCTGAAAATTGATATATCCAGTTATTCAAAAGAAAGACGAACCATTTAACACAGTTTGCGAAAGCTTTGTTTGTAAAGTATTGATGATCAGAACATTCCGGCAGTATCCAGTAGCCCACAAGTGATGGTTGGCAAGGATTGCTCCAATGTAGTCCATACAAAAGAAAATATTCTATCAGAAATACTGTCGGCGTTAGAGCATAAGCGTACAAAAGAATTACTTTCTCCAATATTAATAGCTTATGACGATTGTGAGAACTGAACAAGTGGGAAAGTTGAAGATGTCCGTTAAAATAGTGACATAGAAGTTTATTGTAGCGTAACATTGAAACCAGGGGCACTTGGCATCCAATAGCTAGAAGCGTCAGCACCAACTGAATGAATATTGTTCGAAAGGACGAGCTCCCTGATGAAACGTTTTTGTCGGGATTCCTGAATCGGTACCAAGATTGAATAATGAGTATAACAATAAAACCACTGAGGATATTACACTTTGTTCTGGTTTTCTTCGTATCATTGATGAATTCCGTCCCTGAAGAAAATATCTTTCCTTTATTGTCCCATACCAGCAAATCCCCACAGGTTTGTCGAGCTAGCCACACGGTAAAGAGAAAATATTTTGAGTGCCGGTGGAGCAACATTTGTTACGTTTTCAAATAAACAATTGACAGTTAAGAAACAGAACTCTTTGCAAGCTTGTATTGCAACAAACGTTCCCCCAATTCGCAATGGGGTGCGTTCCGCGAGAAACGTCAACATGGAAGTGTACTGATAATCATACACATTTTAGAAACATTGGTTATTTTAGTAACTTATTGATTCATCCGCAGCTAGTAGTAGCAGACATAGGCCTGACGACAATTATAATTTGGCGCCTCAGGCGGTATGGAATCAAATTACCTGAATAAACTCTGTTTATTTTAGATATTATCTCCTATATAATGCAAGCATGAGCAGTTCAATAATCGTAAATAAAAAAACGCTAACTGAAATTACATGTGTGCATAAAATATGGATTGCCAATGCACCGACGTCATAATGTATTGATATGTCTGTAACTTCGTAGGTACGTTTACCGGCTGCTCTGATACGGAGCGGATGAATTATTTAGTGACACCGTTTATGATGTTTAGATGTTAGAGGCTCAACGTTCCATATAAAATCACTGCTATGTAATCCAGGAGACCACGTAGTAACGACTATTTGAAGAGGAACTATTAAAAGAAGACAATGAGCCAATTTGATGGTAATTGTATTTGCCTTGATAAATTTAGAAAACACTGTGGCTGGCATTTTTCCCCATGTGCATGTAAATATGTTTCTGGTTGTGGAACTATGAGTAATTCTATTTCAACACGTACACAATAATTGTTTTGGCAACTAATATCATAAGCTCTGCTATTTATTAACAGCATTGACAATTTTACTGACAATCGCGAATTTATACTGTACTTTTTTCAGTTGGCCAAGTCTCTCACTGACAGATATGCAATTTATTGTGGAAAATGGAAATAGGAATACATAGCGACTGTGTAACTGCAATATAAATCAAGTGAAAAACATGTCAATCTCAAAATGGTACAAGTGACAAACATGTAAATCTCAATATGAATCACTTGCAAAATGCATACTTTTTGTAAACAGTGTTTATGTAAAATACTTGATTTCTAATTATGTGCTAATTATTCACCTAATATTCCTAAAACCATGCGAATGTCGACCGAATTATGTACATTATTAACACAGTCATCCTTATCAGTGAGATTTGAACTATTTGTGCACTTATTTGCTAATTAATTAATTCAATTAATTTTCGTGACGTCATGAAGCAATGAAAAAATATTTTTTATTGTTATGCGAATTTCCAATTGGGTATGTGGGGTATCATCTTGAAGGAAATTTTATTATCCATAAGATAGTGTGGAAATCTCAATACGCCCCAAAATTCACTTGATTCATATTGAGATTTACATGATTTCCACTGGTGCCATATTGACACTGACATGTTTTTCACTTGTTCCAAATTGCAGTTACACAGTCGATTGGAGCAATTCCCTGAACCTGAAACTATAATAGCTTCGTAGTTGGCGATCCTCTTTGAGTTAGTTTACAAACTTTAGTCTTATCATATTGATTGAAGTACAATGAATTTGCAAAAAAATGAAAATTTCCTATTTCACTATATTTTTCGATGCACCACATAATGATTCCAATAAGGAAGAAGTGAAAACAATTGCTGACGGGTCACTGGCGAGATAAAAACGCAAAATCATTGAGAACATCGTCGCATCAGTCGTATCGTTTCTTTAGCATAAATGTATAATCCCTCTCAGGTGTCAAAGTGATAAAGGGAAGCAATGGTATATCCTCCACCTTATCACAACTACGAATTACAAATTTACGAAGTATATGCGCTGCAACCACCTTCATTTGCACAATGGCAAACTTTTGGCCCAAACAGCTTCTGTGTCCACCCGAGAAAGGAATGAACGAATATTTGTGCCTCTTGGCAATTTGCTCCGGTAGAAACCTGTCTGGATCAAATTTTGCGGGCTCTGTATATATATTCGGGTCACGATGAATCCCCATTGGGGACACCAACACGTTAGTCCCGACGGGTAGCTCGTAGGTTTTCCTTTCATGTTCCACGATTAACGGGCTTCCCAGCTCACGTAAAAAGATAAAAACGGGAGGGAATAAACGAAGCGTTTCCAATAGACAGCGCTCCACGTACCGTAATTTGGACCGGAGGGCTTCGTATGTGATCACGTTATCTTGGAGGTTCTCTGGATTTTCAAATAGCTCATCAATTTCCTTCCTACAGAGCTCCTGGACTTCCGGATTGAGTGCCATGGAAAGGCAGAAGAAATGAATGGCAGTGGCACCGGTATCGTGACCCTATTGAAGAAACAATATCACTGGAATGACGATTTTCAAGAACATGTTTTCATATTAAATGAGAATTTTAGAACCGCATGTTACCCCAAATATCATGGTATTCACTTCATCCAAAATCTGATCATCAGTCACATTTGCATCCATTAATTCGTCAAGCACGCTTTTAAATGATAACTTCTGGTAGCCCTCGTTAACAGTTGCAATAGCTTCAAGGCTTTTTCGACTCTCTCTTTTCGCCTCTATTTGCTATTTACAGTCGAACCGTTTTGTTAGTAAACAAAATTTGAACCTACAATTTTGATGTACTTTGTAGGCTTTGATTACCTTTCTTGCAAAGTCGTTTAGTTCTTTGACCGCCTTTTCATGACGTCGCGAGATGGGATGAAGTTTCCACAATGGTTTAAGCAGCAGCCATGGGTGCAGAATCTTCAGCGAAAGCGACTCTCTCCATCTGCGTTAAATTAAATCTCAACTTTATGTAATATCTTTTAATCAATAGGTAGCAGAATACACAAGCTGGATTGGTTACGGATTCATAACTCACATGCTGAAATTGTGGTGATAGCGCTCAAATTCTGGAGACGAATCAACTTTATTCCCCGTGATGATTTCTGCAAAAAGCAGGAAGATCATAGTTACAAATTTGATAGTAAACTGCATGGATTGAGGTTGCATTGGGTTTAAATTTATATATGGGTTCACATGCCACAGATTATTTTCAAAAATAAATTATTGATAGCTCCATTAATTGTGTGTGGCTCGCCATCCAGGAATAACGCTTCCAACTCTTGTACAAATTTTTCACTTTGATCGTTCAGACAACCTACGTATGCCTTAATGAACTGGACATTTTGCGATCTTGCCAGCATTTTCCTCTGACCTTGCCAAAACCTGCCGGTTGAGACAAGGACGCCGTTGCTTATGAATGGCTTCATATTGCCGTAAACTAGTGGAGCCTTGACGCCATGCCCAAAGTCAGTTGACTTGAAAAGCTGCTGGACCAAATCTGGAGTGTTGAAGGCGACAATTGTTTTGTTGGCACCATAAATTTTCCCCAGAGGGTAGTCCTTGCCCCATTCCAAGCCCTTTTCGATGCCCTCTAGATACAATAGACAAAAACAGGTTATATCATCCTGATTAACTACAAATCGTAAACGTTATAACAAAGGTTCCTGTACACAGCTTGTGGCCAACCTACTGGAAATTGGTAGCAGGCTTGGCAAATTTCCAATGAATTTGATGGGCAGAAATGGCTTTGGACCGGGAATATCATCCAATCCCAATACATGACCATTCTGCAATTTGCTTTTGGAGTATTTCTGAAAGCGACGGTATGACTGTATTGCAATTATAATACAAAATGTCGCGGTTAAATATATGGTCGACATCCAACTTGGATTGCTAAAATCGCCATTATTGCTCCGGTTTATTAGCACTGCTGACTCCATGGTAACTGTGTAAACTTCCAGAATTGCACTTTCTCTCGACTGAATAATCCGAGAGCAGGAACGCAACTGAAAATGATAATTGTGTTCGTACCGGATAAACCTGTAAAACAGTTTGCTACATTATGCTATAACGGTTATAGGTAGGAACATAATAACAACAATTGTGTTCATTACATCAGAAAGATGCTTCATAATGTACTGTAAGGCCATTGTCCGATAAATTTTGAGAACCATCTAAGCATAATTTTCCCACAATCGATAATATATTTAGGAATCAGATTGCGTTAATGTTGGTCAAAGTGGTGTATTGAAGACAATTAGTTGTTCGTGCTGTGCCATCTAATTCAAAATATATGCAAAATGCTAAAACGAATGACATGTTATCCGTAACGTTGAAGAGGAAAATTTTTGGTAATGAGTGAATCGAAGCCGTTTTCCCAACCAAATTATCCCGGTGAGTTCATCCATTTGTCCATCTCATTTCTGTAACTTCAAACTTACTTCAATCATGCGAATAATTGCTCAGCTGTAGTTGATTATTTATTGTAGATGTTGCTTTAATGATTTGATGTGCGTGCAAGGGTATTTATCATAATGACTTCCTAGCAATCAGCATTCAATCGTGAGCATCTAACACGTGTCCAATGTCGACTGCGTAACTGTAATTTGGGGGTGAAATATGCTTGGCACGTTTCAGCAATAATTTCAGCAAAACTGGTTGTAGTTCTAGTGGCGGAAAGGTGAGCACATCGCTACTCAGAATTCGGATATTACATGTAGCAAAGAAGGTATGAAAATTCATTTAATAAGCCGCTATGCTTTCGCAGTTTTCTGCATTTGCAGCGTGTAATAAAGTATGTATCTTCTCCTGTACCACATAACTTTCCTCTTTCAGTTCATCATAATTGGCATCGGCAGATTATTTTATCATAATGAGATTAATTACATGGCCAATGATATTAGAAAATGAATAAATCATCAATTCAAGTGTGGAAATATTCTGCTACTAGTTCTGACGGTAGAAATAATTACTGAAAATGGCAATAACAACGAAATGAGTTCCAAATTACCGGTATATTCGTCTTGGTATAGTCGGATACATTTCGTGCCCAATAATTGGCAGCATAATTGGTGTATGGAATTTACAATTTGTAGTTCATTATGTAAATGGTAAACTGCATGCATTAAGTAACCCACCAAGCGTCATACCTGACACAAAATAACTAAGAAAAAAATGGACAGATCCAAAAGACAAGCTATGTATGTATTATATAATGCGGTAGGGACTCAGTGGCCAGTTCTGTTGTTATAGTTGTGTCGTAAAACGGAAGGTAGCATAACTTAACGATAAACAAAGTTATAGATTGATATTTCGGTCAACACTGGCATTTCATGCGTTACGTAACTTACGTTTACGGGATAACGCCAACAAATAATCATGATTGTGTATTTACACACAATTCTATGTAGGGCAAACGGGATGTCATAATTTGACATTTTGTCGACTTTAGTGCCGCTTTAATGTATAAATCGATAATGTGTTCATTTTCATCACATACCAGAAAAACTGACATCATTAAGAAATTATTACGTATAGAATGAAAGTATCCTTAATTTCATCTACTCTGAAATAAAATAGCAACTCGCATACGTGCGTTTGCATTTATCTGTTCACAAGTAGGTATATTTCACACACACATAATACAAGGGTCAATATCTTCAGCAGCATTTTTTGTGATTCTGCGAGTTTCATGCGGAAGCATGAAACTCTCAGAACCGGATATGTGTATACATGATTACATTTACAATTTCACTGAAATTAGTATTGTGCCACAAACATTTAAAATCATTGCAAACAGAGTCAAACACGTAATGTTCTTAATGGGGTACATTCCTCCACTGGTCACGGCAACCACTTTAACCGCACGCAATTGTCTGCTTGCCAAACGACCTTTAAAATTCTGGCTCCGTTCCAGGTATTCCTGAAACTTATTACTATAGGTATGTACAATTGCCGTGAAACCGACAAACAAGATCAACATGGCAGATATAACAAAGCCACCAGAGAATCCGAATACTGTCACAAGAGGCTGACCTTTGCCTACCAGCTTGATTGCTAAGAACATGGACTGAACAATCATGACACCAAAAACAAATTTAATGCCCGGTAGAAATGCACTAGCGAATACACTATTATATATGGTTGTTAGTATTCTTAATTGTGAGTAAACTAATAGCTGCTCGTCAAGAAATTGTTGTTTTGTGGTAAAAGATCGACATTTTCTTTGAATCAGCAGCAAAATGGTTGTTTTGAATGTGTGCATGAATGTAAGATTGACGTAAAGCGTGATGATCAATGCTCCCCATATTTGAAAAACAAACAAATTGTCAAAGCAAACTCCAACAGCAGTAGCCATCAGGTTGGCGTCTGGAAAATAATGTCGTATTCCGTAGTACAAGTAGGAGCCAGGTTGCCAATGTTGATTTCGAAAATGCAGTTGAGTCAATACCAACACCGGGAACATTCCAGTTATCTGGTAAAGCAGTAGAAAGAACGGGACTTGTTTCCGTATTTTCTTGGAATGTGAGAACGCGCCAACTGGAACATGATCTGTCAAAATAATTAATAAAACTATAATGTACACATAATAATTGTGAATGCTTTAAATGATTTACCTCGTTCCATTGTGTATATGAATCGCTCTATACTGCCATTAAATTGAACTATTTCATTCCAGGATTTCCAATGAGGCCATTCATGCACTAGCAACATGAAGCAACCCATGCCCCACTCTGAGTGAAATGCAATGAAGTCGTAATGTTGCTGATCCATATACATATGGAACAATTTTGAAAAGAACGTCCAACATGTTACTGTGTAAAGTAATTGGAAACATGTGCTAAGTTGATACAATACAAAGTGGGTAGACTTGCGGTCAACGATTAAGGTAACCCGAGAACCAGGATTCCAATGGAGCGTGTACGGGATTGACAGAATGTAATAACTGAATTTGAAAAATTTCTTTAGGAAGTTCTCCATCTCGGTTTATTTAAAGTATGTTCATGTTCAAGACGCCTTGACTTGAAGTGAAATGCGTCACAAACACCACTAGAATAAACGGCGAAACACTTTTGAGGATATTCCATGTTTCTCTATACAGGAATTTTACTGCGTTGTAGGAATGTTTTTGCGACTGAGCGACGGAAATACGTATGCCCACTCCTCCGTAATTAGTGGAAGTGGCATACGAAATCGAACCATAAATAAAAAAGATGGTAGATACAAACTAGTTCGTTATCCCACTTAGGAAGTCTGTTTGTAACGCACTTGTACACCGGTCGGTAAAATGGTTATTCTCTTAATTAACGGCAGCATTAATACTGTTCTATTAATACGAATATAAATTTAAGGAATATTGCCTTGCAACTTGATTCCACACTGGACTTTCCTCGTTAATTTTGGATATTGATTAAGTGGTACCATACTTCCTCGTCCACCGTCCGGGTCCTCAGAACAATGGGCATACACTCGTTTCAAGATGTAATCAAGAAATCCAACAAACGTCTTCTACGAGGTATGCAAGCCATGTAATTCTTACGCTTATGAACCAATATTCAAGTGCCAATGTTTCTTATGAGTTAACTAATTGTAATATAATAACTAATGCCTACAAGTTAGGCAATAATAGTGGAGATTTTTATGAATCAGTCCTACACGTGTGAAAATATAATATAATTAGCAAAATGAAATCTTATCATTAGCCTTTATTATTTCTTTTCACCGGAACAAAAGAGCTTTCAAGGTAAACCGAGTAACGGATTGTACGAATGTAAATTGTGTCATTCGACCTACAACAAACATGTTACCGTGTCTTAGTAAAACCAATCTACAACTTTTTTGAAATCGCTTCATTTCCCTAGCTTTCGCCCTTGTTCTCCACGAATACCTACTCCATGACACAAATATTTTATTCCCTTTAACATGCAAACGTTTCCCTATTTGTAATATGGATATCCAAAACAATGTGCAAACTAACGTTACAATTAACGCAATGGCTCTCAATAGTATATGCAACTCGTGCCAGTATCTAACTAACACAAAGTTGCAAAGTGTTATTGTTGCGGTAAGCATTACATTCAATCCATTTAGCACAAAACCAAAGGGTTGGAATAAGTAATCATTCAGCAACTGGAAGGACCTGTAAACTAATATTAACCCAGCTGGATCTCTCAAACGTCCAGATGTTATGAAGTCGGACCGCCCAAGCTGCAACTCGTTTGTGAAGATACTCATCAGATAAAACAAATAGACTTTTATCATAGTACGTAGCAGGATAATATTTAAGTGCGCAACCAAAAACGTATAGCCATGAAATATTGCCGACAAAAATCGCATTGCAGTATATTCGAAAAGCCAGGCCGGGAAAAAGTGACCCATGAAAATCTCTGCTGTTGGATCATGAAAGGCATAAAAGCTTGTTAGAATAATAAAGCCAATGCTACCTACTGGATGGAAAAAAATCACTGCGTCGATCCTCAGGTTGAGTTTGTTCAAATCCGCATTTGAATATCTGGTATATTTTGCTGAAAACGACATAGGCCATAAAGTTTTTACCATAATCGTAGTTATTATGACTCTCAGCGAATAATGGATATTTGGGATGCTACCTTGGATAAAGCGGAAGAATTTAAGAATACCATTCATGAAGACGATACAGTCCTTTGTTTTTAAATGAATCACAGAAGCGCCTCCAAGTAACACCATACACGACATTGAGTAACAAATCCATCGAAGGGCAATACCAATATTAGTCGTTTTAAAGCAGCAGTAAATTCCATTTGCGATTATTGTAAGCATCCAAAATAAAAACCAGTTAAAATTACGCCTAACCTTCTTAATTACTTGTTCGTCGTCTGTGCAAGAGAATTGTATTTTATGTTTGTCATAAACTAGAGTATGGCATCCAAGATGGTGACCTAGTTTGACGAATAGAGCCAATGCTCTGTAGAACCGATTGCTAAACATTTTTGCAATAACGATTATGACCGTCTTTAGTTGTGAACGGAAAATGAATGTGGACGAAGCCGGAGCCCAAGGAAATAAAATTCCGGACGATGCCAGTTCTCAATGAATGACTAAAGTTACTCCACAAATAGATTATAATTGTTCACGTAACCTCAGTAGCGGTCATCACTCTTGTAAGCGATGGCGATCAAACTGTCTAGTTCTCCTTGAAATGTCCAGGGAAGATTATATCTCACCAAGGTACGTTAAGGACAAGATATCAATCTTACGCGTGTACGAGAGATAGATATTTTTTGTAATGATTCATTCAGACAGTAACTATAATGTTGCTCTAAAGATTACTCTGCTAGTTTGCAGTCATATTTTTACGTCAGTTAGAAACTAATCAAACATTGCAGGCACAATTATCTAATTGTAAGTTTGCTATATTGCAAGATAATACAGTTGAACCAGATAATACATACAGATAAAGTTATCAACCAAGTACCGACTAAAGACTGTTATTTTGAACTAGCCATTGATGCGTCAACGGCTACTATCAACCGGGAATTGTATCCAGATATTTATGCTTTCAATTTTTCTATGAAACGTATAATGTACATTGTCACAAAGTACTGGAAGTACCATTGGACTTTTGACAGTTCATATTATATTTGATGATTGTATATTTGCATCAATGATAATAATTTCGCTGCTGATCTTCTGCCATGAGAAGAGAAATTGATTACATTTCTGAATAAATGAACGAAATAAAGTACGCAGTAATCCATGCTGTCAACTAAAATTTTGTCATTAAACACGCCTCCAGAAGAACTCATTTACGCATGTCAATAGGCATCAATTTTGGGTTCACCGTCAAATCTATAGTTTATTCTAACACATAATCTGTCATTATTTTATCTGACATGCCTTGAGAGATTTTGAAAATTGATAAATGAATATAAATTATATCAAAATCAGTAATGCACCGAATCTAGTAATTTGAGTAATACGGCAGTAAGCCAAGGAAATGACCAGAAATTTATTTAAATAATATTACCTTTTCTACCAATGGTAACCTTTCTGTTGGTACAAAATATTCAATCATTTTGCACTAGATGCTAGATTATATTTATTTTGGAAAATAAAATTTTATAAGTAAATATATTATAATTTGTTCTCACTGGAAATCAATGCCTTGAACGTTAATCGAGATACGGATTGCAAAAACAGGAATTGCGTCATTCGGTCAATGACAAACATATTACCGTGCCTAAGTAACACCAATCTACAACTTTTTGTAAATCTTTTCATTATTTTCGCCTGCATCCCAACTCTCCATGAATGTCTACTCCATGAAACTAAGGTTTTATTTCCGTCAACGTACATACGTTTTCCAACCTGTAACATCGATATCCAAAAGAGAGTACCAACAAATGTCACAATTAGCGCTATGGTCCTCATTAAAACATGTAGATCGTGCCAGTACCTTAGTAGCAAAAAGTTGCAAAGTGTTGTACTTGCAGTGAACACTGTGTTCAATACGGTTATCAAAACGCCAAATGGTCGCGAGAAGATGTCATTTATGAGCTGGAAGGATCTGTACATTAGAATTAAACGGGACGGACTTCTCAAACTGGTAGTCGTTCGGTAACTTGATCGACCCAGCTGTAACTCCTTGGTGAATATACTCGTTAAATAAAATATGTACGCTTTAACCATTGTTCGTACTAGAATAATATTTAAGTACGCGATCAGCAAAGCATAACCGT
Source organism: Sinella curviseta (assembly GCA_004115045.4). Lineage (NCBI taxonomy): Eukaryota > Metazoa > Arthropoda > Collembola > Entomobryomorpha > Entomobryidae > Sinella > Sinella curviseta. Next base: position 26,149,224 of record CM023200.3, on the reverse strand, counting down.
GAAATAGTGCTGACATAATTTTGGTAGCTGTAAAGTCAAACCACCAATCAGGAAAAAACTGGCCTAGGAAAATTTCCCCTTTTGGATCCTGAAAGGCGTAAATACTTATAACTATCACGATGATAATACTTGCAAGTGAATGCGAAAATACAGCAACATCAATCCTTCGGTTGAGTTTATTCAAATCCGGTTTGGAGTAGGCAGTAAATTTTGCTGAAAGGATTAATTTTTTTAGAATTACTTCGTTCTCTTTTACAACTTGCAGCGCAATATGGAGTTCAATGGTAATACCTTTGATGAAGCGAAGGAATGCTAGCGTCGCGTTCATGAAGACAACACAGTCATTTGTATTCAAATGAAGTACTGAAGCTGTTGTTAGTAACAACATGAATGACATCGCGCAACATACATTTCGTAAGGTCATTCCCAGGTTCTCGTTTTCAAGACAGCTGTATATTCCCTTCAATATGATTGTCAGCATCCAAACCAAAAATATAGTAAAATTTCGTTTCACTTTCTTAATTATTTTCACGTCCTTAGTAGTTGATATTTGCACCTGTAGTTTATCATATTTGAGTGTATGGGCCCCAAGTGCATTTCCCAACTTCACTATTAAATCAATAGCTCTATAAAACCGGTTGCTGAGCATTTTTGTTATAGCAACTTGGTTGAACTAAAACAGTCCTGGTGAAATACACACGAAAGTGGTTGTACAACAAGTTTGAAAAACTCAGACAGTGGCAACACCCACTGAAGTTGGGCGACAACGCATCGAGAAAATATGTACACGTATTCATCGCGATTGACATTACGTTATATATAATTGTTACATAAGCCAGTTTAGTCCTCGTCGATATATTTAAAGTAGTTAATAGCTAATAGCATATAAACTCCCGGGAAGATATCAATCTTCCGAGAGCACGGTATACAAATGTTTTATGCAATATTGATAAAAAACAAAAATAATGATTGTTTGAATATTTATCTTGTAGCGTGTTATCAACTTGCCCTCCAAAATATGACCGATTTTCCAAAGATTTATGATCATTATATCTAGAAACACCCCTTGACATCGGATCAATATAATCAAATAATAAAACCCATTAATTTATGTACCGCTAACCGTGTAACGGTTTTTACTTAGGATTGATCATTACTGTTTGCTTATCATTAATGAACCGTGTAATAAGACTGTTTATCAGTTCCCTTATCTTAAACGATTTAAATACATATAAATTAGAGATAAGTGCATTCTGAGTGATAAAGTCGAGACAACTATTTTGTTGTCCTAACATGTTTCCAAAATTATTCACTATATGCATATTACAGGCATCATATGAAGGAACCATGATGAAACAGCTAACTACACGGACGACGAAATGACACTGAATCATCTGGATATTGTAAACTAGTCAATTAATTGCTTTGCAGTTTATATTCACTAGAAAGTAGAGCTTTTAAGGTCAACCTGGTGACAGATTGCACGAACAGGAATTGCGTCATTCGGTCCACAACAAGCATGCTACCGTGTCTAAGGAGCACCAACCTACAACTCTTTGCAAATCGTCTCATTTCGTCTGCCTCCATCCTTGCTCTCCAGGAATGTCTTTTCCATGACATTATGACTTTATTTCCTCGAATGTGCAAATATTTGCCAATTTGCAACACCGACATCCAAAACAGGGTAAAAAATACCGTTCCAATAAACACGATGATTCTCATCAGCATATGTAGCTCATGCCAGTACTTGATCAACACAAAGTTGAGTAGTGTTACGGTAACAGTTAGCATTGCGTTTAATCCATTTATCACAATGCCGAAGGGCAGAACGAGACAGTTATTCAGCAACTGGAAAGCTCTGTACATTGAAACTAACCCAGCTAAATCTCTTAAACGTCTACCCGTTCTGTAATTCTTCCGACCTAGCTGCAACTCCTTGGTGTGTATATTCGTCAGATAAAATAAGTATACCACTACCATACTTCCAATCAAAACAATGTTCAATTCCGCCACCAAGATAACATATCCGTGAAATAGTGACGATGCCAGTCTCATTGGGGTAAAGTGAAACAACCATTCCGGAAGAAACTGACCGAGGAATATATCGGCTCTCGGAGCTTTAAACGCGTAAATGGAAAAAAGCACAACAAATCCTAGACTTAGAAGAACATATGAAGACACAATTGAGTCAATTAAGCAGTTGAGTTTGTTCCAGCCCGTTTTGGAGTGGCCATTATATTTTGCTAAATACAATGCATACAAGGATTTAACAGATATGATTATTTTAAGTTAGTCCAGCAAATATTAATTAGGGAGTACCTTCAATAGAGCGCATGAGTCCAAGTGTTCCATTCATCAGCACCACGCAGTCCGTAGGCCTTAAATGATATATTGAAGACGTTCCAAGTAACACTGTAAACGAAAATGAGTAACAGATCCAACGAAGGGACACTCCAAGATTGTTTGTTTGAAAGCAGCAATATACGCCTTTCAAGATTATCGCGAGCATCCAAAATACATGCACATAAAAATTTCGTTTCATTTTCTTCATCACTTTTGCTTCTTCGGCTTGCGACATTTGCACCTTGTGCTTGTCATATACAATTTTATGAGATCGAAGATAGAATCCGAGCTTGGTAAACAGATCAAGAGCTCTGTAAAACCGATCACTGAACATTTTTTCTGGAGCGATACTTTTCGCCTGTTACTTTCTGGTATAACATTATGCAGTAAAATGAAAGCTGCTGTGCGACAACATTGGCGGCGGTGCATTATCTAAATAAAAAATCGGCAGTATTATTTTGACGGAGGGCTTGTTCAACGGTTGGTTACAACTGCTATCTGAGCTGACAGGAGGGCATTGAAATTTCCATTGATTAGTACCCTACATTTTAGGAAATTATATGAGCCTCAAAATTGCATATTTTCAAAAACTAGACTACAAGCCAAACTATCCTATACTATAATCATATTACATGTGCCACAATGATTTTAGGACTAATTGCTTGACATTTAAAGAAATGGATTGCAGACAAATCAAGTAAAGTATAATAAGAACGCACAAAAAATGCCAGGGAAAGGCGGCTTTAGCCTGTTTTATCCAGTGGGCGACCATTTGTATGAATGTACTTGAAGTGTGAACGACAGATTCATGCCAACTTTTATTGGTTTCGGAGTATAAATGCACACTGATTTTGAATAAGGGCTAATCTTTAATTATTGAGTAATCATTGGGTAAATGTAGAGAGCGGTGACACGTAATAATATGCAAATAGGCTATTTACGTAGCAAGGATGATAGAAATGAAGACGCATACCGATTATATTTTTACTGCGATAATCAATACAACACCGATTATAATTTATTATTTTTATTCAATTGTTTAAAAGAACACACCAAAATACAAAAAGTGCTCGTTCACATCATATTCAAAATTCTCTGCGTAAACGTTGATTTCAAACCACAATCAGTTTTATGGTATTGCCTAACGGGTCAGGATCTCTTTGTCACACGTTAAGATATTAAAGTTAGATCGTTATTAAGAATGTACATTGATTGCATACCTAACTCTAAGTTGCTACGTTTAGGAGTTAATAACTACTGGCACTGATACTAAAATATAAATTATAGCTACCTGGAGCTAGAAAGTAGAGCTTTCAGTGTCAACCGAGTGACCGATTTTACGAACATGAATTGTGTCATTCGGTCCACGACAAACATGCTACCGTGTCTAAGCAACACCAACCTACAACTCATTGTAAATCGTCTCATTTCCTTTGCCTCCAAGCCTTCTCTCCATGAATGCCTGTTCCAAGACACTAGAATTTTATTTCCCCGAATATGTAAATATTTTCCAACTTGTAGAAACAATATCCAAAAGAAAGTTAAAAATATCGTTCCGCTCAACAGGATGATTCTCATCAGAATATGGAGCTCCTGCCAGTACTGGATTAGGACAAAGTTGAGCAGCGTTGCTGTTATAGTTAGCAATGCATTTATCCCGTTTATCAAAACGCCAAAGGGAAACACGAGACTGTTATTGAGGAGCTGGAAAGCTCTGTAAATCAAAACTAACCCTCTCGAGTCTCTCAAGCACCTACTCGTTCTGTAATTATTCCGACCAAGCCGCAACTCTTTTGTGAGTATATTAGTCAGGTAAAATAGGTATACCATTACCATATTTGCCATCAGAACAATTTTAAATTCTGCAACAAAGAGAATATACCCATGAAATAGTGCAGAAGCAAGTCGCATTAATACAAACTGGAAACACCAATCTGGAAGAAACTGGGAAAGAAAAATATCTGCCCTTGGATCATGATGAGCGTAAATGGAAATAAGCATAACAAATCCAATAGTCAAAAAAGCGTAGAAGGATGCCATTGTATCGATCAAGCGGTTGAGTTTGATCCAATCCGCTTTATAATATCGAGCGTATTTTGCTAAATAAATTGTATATATCAATTTAGAATAAAGCGTATTGTGAATAAATAGGATTTACAAGATAACTACAGAAAAATGATTTCAAATACCTTCGATACAGCGCATGAGTCCAAGGGTTCCATTCATGAATACCAAGCAATCCGTCGACTTTAAATGGTACATGGACGCTGCTCCAAGTAATACTGCAAATGTAAATGAGTAGCAGATCCAACGAAGGGAAATTCCCGGTTTGTTAGTTTGAAAGCAGCAGTAGGCTCCCTTCATGATTATGGCCAGCATCCAAAATACATACAAATTGAAATTTCGTTCAACGTTCTTCATCAATAGTACGTCCTTGGTCTGCGACATTTGGGCCTTGTGCTTGCCATAGACAATTGTATGAGATTCAAAATGCAATCCCAGTTTGATGAATAGATCAAGTGCTATATAAAATCGATCGCTAAACATTTTTTTCTTGGAATTAATCTATTAAAACCAGTCTAGATTTGAACGATTTTTTTTAAACAAAGCGAAAACTGCTGCACAATCAGACTGGATACACTTCATTAACTAAGTTCGAACAAATATATATATTTCCACATAAAATGTGTAAATGGGTGGGTGTTTGTTAACTGAACTGAAGAGACAATTGATATATCCACAGTATTATTTATGCATATTAGGAATTAAATGGTCCAAGAATTCATTCCAGAATTTAATGTGTGTGATACGATATTAATTGACAATAACAGGTTCAGTTAAAATTGCGCATATTCGAAATTACAAGTTACCCAAATTTAACCTAGAAGAGGTTTCTTCAAAACAATTTTAAAAGCCTAACCATCAATATTTTTACTTGCGACATAATGATTCAAGTATAGGAATGAATGATGAATGCCTTGACAATTTCTGACCAACCTATTGTTCAGTAAATTATAGTATTACTGGAAATCAGGGGCCAAGAATCTTCCAAAACCTTCGGGATCCAAAATGATATTTGCTCATAAAAGCTCAGATCCCGCTCCGACCAAAATTGTTGTTGTGTGAATTCAAGTATACAATTTATCAAAAATACCAAATTTTTTACGCCTTAGCGACAAAAATGGTGAAAGTCTCATAATGTCCCAATATTTAAAAATGCTGTTCCGGGGTAATCATAGATGCTTGAATTCCAATATGAAAAAAGTAGCCGACTGTTTATCAAATATCGCAAAAATCAACAAATTCTCACATGGCCCCATTTTTTAACAAACTGTTGCTCCGGGCTAATATCGATTTCCTGAACGCAACTAATCAAAAGTTTATTATCGGAATATTAATCAAATATTGCAAAAGCCAGCAAATTCTCAAAATGCACCATTTTTACCAAACTGCTGATCAAGGGTAATAATGTGCGATCCAAAAACTTAAAAATGAAAATATTTTTCTTGAAATATCGCAAAAGTCAGGGAATTCTCACATTGCCTTAATTTTAGCTGCATTTTCGTTCGCTAAATAATTTTTTTAAATACAATAATATCTGTTTTAATGAGATCTTGTAATAAACAATGAAGTAACGTGTTCAAAGTTCCAGTTTCTCACAATGCCCCGATTGACAGGTTATCTGAATGTGTTTGTTTGGTACTTCCGAGTGGAGACATTTGAGACACGGAGTTTTACAATGACACCCAAAAGTGATAAACGACCAACCCAGGAATTCATTTCATTTAAAAAAAACAAAATAAAAATATAAAACCCAATTTTTTATAGTGTTAGAAATTTCTCTCCATCTCAATCCGCTAAAAATAAAAATAAAACAAAACAACAAAAATCCCCCTCCGGCATCCAGGATCCCGAAACTTTCGGTAGCCCTGCTTGAAAATTTCAAGTTGAAATAATCAATGAATGAAAGGTAAACTCCTAGTACATACTTAAAGTGTGGTTAGTGACGCTTGTAATTTTCGGAAAATGAATGGATACTGACACTGAAAAAGTTCCATTCTTGTTTCAGTTGTTTCAATAATTTACGTCAAAGACAATGATTCGGATTAAATCTGCTATCTATTAAATCTAACTAAAATTGTACATCGCGTTGACATGTAAACTTATTATCACTGGTCGAAATGTGGAAGATGGTAACCCATAATAATAAACAACATACATAAGTACATAGCAACTAGGTTATAGAAAGGAGTGCGTATTTTGATTATCATTTTTATTGCGGTAATTATTACATGACTTAATGACAGATACATAATTGCACAAACTGTGACCTATCATCTGTAAGCTTCTCTGTACAAAAAATCATTTTAAACCAGAATCAGTCTTCAAGTGTTACCAAACTCGCTCATTCTCAGTCATTAAAAAACAAATTGTATATCTAATTAAAACAAACTGACTTGATAACTAAGTCTGAGCAGCTCAGTTTACAGTTAATGAGATAATGATTTCTGGCAGTGCTACTAAAATATAAATTCAAGTTCAAGAGCATACCTAATACCTAGTTAATTAATCTGATACAAAAATTTGATTACCTATCAGATACACATCTTACAATCCAATGCATTCTATCAATACAAAATACACCACTAGAGCTATAACTAGATCAATTTTCTAAGCACTATAATCTTGCCCTTTCCCCTAATTAGTAGATGTTCCACACTTGAAGCTGCAGGTATTCAGCGCATGTCGACAAAGGTCCATGGCCGCGGCGGGGTCCTTTGTAAATAATTCCTGGTACATGGGGGACTCCTCCAGTTTTGAACTATGCCTAGAAAAAACACGCAAGCATCATAAAATAATTAACACCACAATTAAACATTACGAAATATTAATAATTTTATTCATTTTAATTGTGTGGTGGGCTTACAGGGAAAGCACCTGAACAGATTTCTTCATAAGCTCGTCATCCTTGGGCGTCAGGTTCCTCGCAAACAGGAACAGCCCCAGAATCTCTTCCACGTCATACTTTTCACTGGGTGTTTTCGCAATCACCTCCCTCATGGCAGTTTCCAGCCCATTGATGTCGTACTTGTGTCCAGCGTAAAACAACTCAAAGAGCACCTGACTGTTACTTTTCGCAGCGTTCGTATCACTGCAGTACAGGTACCGCAACAGTGCCCGAATCCCCTCCTCCGAAATGTCCGGAATATTCACGACCCTCTCCCGATTCTCGTTCATGTCGCTCTGGAACATGGTCTGGAACACGGGGCTCTGGGCGGCCAGAAACGCTTGATGCGCCTTGATCCTGGTCCCGTTAGCAGCAACAATGGTGACGTCGCTGAGTGTCCCGTCCTTGAGTAGCTTCCGGTTATTAGTTCGCACCTGGAATGCGTTTGTGAGGACGCCCACGGGGAGGGAGAGGCGTACGGTACACATGGCAATCACACTCTCGGATTTCCAGTTTGCCAGATAGTTTGTGGGGAAGGCGATGGCGAAGTCTTGACACTGGGCAATTTGTTTTCCTTTGATGCTCAGCTCTGAAAATGTCAAGATTAATCAACAATTAAAATCACAATTTATGATTTTGTCCTCATTACTTATTTTTAAATGTAAGCATTAACCTGTGGTTCGGATGTGAGAATTAACAAATTCCAGGTTATCAATAGCATCAGGAAAGGAGACGCTGACCTTGATGTGAATCTTGGCTTTCCCACTGCTCAAATCCCGGACACCCTCCAAGCAATTATCTTTGAAAAGGCCCTTGAGTTTCACGTATCCCTTCAGCTTTCCCTCGGCGCCCTCTTTCGGAATCTCAGATACGCCCAGTTCTAGATTCAGCTTCCAAAACCTGTAACCCAAATGAATATAAAGTTTAAAAATAAGTACAATTGCTATCAAGGGAAAGTATAAGTGTTGGAATAAATGATAAAATAGACTGTTGCCATACTGAAGCTCGGAATCCGGTCCACTGTTCTTGTGATTCGCTCGAAAATTATTAATCAGTTTCTGGCAAAGTTTCTCGCATTCCTGCTTCTTCTTCCGTTTCTGCCTCCGTTCCAACAGGTAGCCATCCTTGGGCTTCAACTTGGCTCCAAACTCCAGCTGCCTTTGGAACACTGTTCCACGCCAGTTTCGGGACACTGCTGTCTTTTCACCGGGTGACGAGAAACTCGCGTATCTCGTTTCAGCCAGAAGAAACTTCATTGTTTACTCCTTATTTAACGACCCGCCCACACTTGCACTTGTTTAAGCTTCCAATTTGCAAGCAACAGTCCAAAGAGCGACAACCAGAAAATTTATTTTACATTGGCTGCTCAAAACAATTAGGAAAAAAATTCAACTTTTTTTTAGCTAAAATTGCAAAACCAAAAATGTTTACATTTTGTTTTGTGTGCAACAAAAAAAGCTGACGTGTAGAAAGTGCTATCCTTGCAATGCAATGTATTTCACTCCGCAGCTGAGAAATACGTCAGCATTTCTTCAACAAGTAGCTCAGCTCCGACGGAACGGCACACGGACTCGTCCATTCATCCACCACCACCGATTCATTCATCAAGTTATTTGTTGAATAAGCTGACAGAATTTTTTTTATTATTGCTGCTGACAATGACAATGTGCCTACTTTAACAAGTTGTTTCTGTAAACAGGGTGTTTCTATTTTAACAAGCTTTGTTTTGAAAGCTGTGAATTCAGATCTGGTTGCCATACAAATTTGCAAATAAACTATAATGTTCGAATTAGCCACAATTGGTCAAAAACGACGAAAGTCTCACCGTGCCCCAACTTTAAAAAGAAAAACTTTTTTCATGAAAAATCATTGTTCACATACGCAATTGTAACGTATAAAATCGCATAAAAATCATTAAGAAATTCATATTGCCCACTTCCAAAAAAATCCCGTCCTGTACCAGCGTTGCAGCAATACCGACATATCTCAGACTTCTGAATCATGTATAAACGGTTTCTTCAAGCTTGCTTTCTTAAATTCATCACATCACACATATTTCTGCTTCATTTAAAAAAAAGCGTATAATTATTTGCAATGACTCATCACATACGTTGACATACGGAAAATGATTGGTTGGGAAAATGTCACGTACACCAAATACTCGGCTGACTACACAACAAGCTGTCAGTGAATAGAAGCGTTGCAAGCTACGCGACACTCGACTCCAAGCTTCAAGAAAACTGGAAGAAGCTCAACTTGTGCTAAATAATACTCTGAGCTCATACGCTTAACTAACTCATAGTAAAGTTACTTGTTAGTAGTAATTTTTATCTTGCACATTGCATTGTGCGAGTTTGAGAGTTAAAAGCGAGCAACAGGTTTGTTCGGTCCCATATCCACATGAATGTATGCTCCCAAACTCCCAATACAATAATGCATATAAGCAATTCCACACTAAAAATGCATTTTGTAGCAGCGTGGAAGCCAAATTATGATACTGAAATAATCTCGTTTGTCTTCATCCATGCTCAATGTGAATATAGAGTTCATCTGTCTCACAGCTAATCACGTAACGTAATATTAATTTTCTACTCCAGGCTCGAGCTTACTCTAAAAGAAATCTCATATCATTTTCACGTTTCTAAAATAATGTAGTTCCAAGCAATTATGGTTTACTTTAGAGTGAAGACAGCTTAAATTTCACGGAAACAAAACATTTTTTTTGAGTTGGTCAGTCTGAGATTTATTGTGATTTCGTTAATAATGGAGAGTGAAGGGTAAATATGGCAACATTTATTTAATATTAGTCCAAGACTAATTAACCTACATGGTGTACCCAGAGGACACGTCGTCTGAGGACGACGTTACAAAAGCTTCAAATGGTGGCTGTGATAATAGTGACCTGACGGAAACTTGGGCGGAAGCGCTATCGGATTTTTTCGCCCACTTAGAAAATGAATCCTCAGATATGGAGACGCCCACTGACATGTCAGAGGAAGTTGTCATGATGGTTGGGAACACCAGATCCGGAAAAACAACACTGAGAAAACTCATATCATCCTGTGATAAAAACTTTGATGACTTGGAAGTGGTCGGAGAACCGCCCAGAATCAGCGGAGATGAAATTGGGGATGGTAGTGGCTCATCATGCACAATAGGTCCAATTGTCTTTAAAGTGCCTTCAGTACCTGACGTGACATTTGTGGATACCCCGGGTCACCCGGGCCGGGTGGCAGTGATAATCGAGGCTCCTTCCGGGAAATTGTCGGAATGCATTTGCTCAACAAAGTCGCAAGTCAAGCCAAAAGACTGAAATTTTTAATTGTGATACCATTTCAAGCCTTTTACGATGAGGGAGACAAAACGCATCGAGTTCAGCCATTTGAATTTTCCATGCAGCTTATTGGTCACGTTTCAAATCCGGACTCTGTCGGACTCGTTGTCACAAAGGTCGAGAACCATGGACGCTGGAGTGACGACGCGTTTGTGAAAAATGCAATCCTGTCGACCTTAGAGACTCTCAAATTGCAGTGCCGTGACTCCAAGCAAACAGATCCAACGAAACTTTCGATGAAGTCAGTGCTTCAAAGCATAATAGATCGCAACAGTGTATTCCTCGTCAGGCGACCCTTAAAGCCAGCGGGAGTCGAGACAATTCCTGTGGCAGAAGTTCTCGATCCAGCCACTATCAGTCATTCTATGGAACCATGTGCAAAATCTTTACTAATTTCTGTGGCGAGTTAAAAAGTGCGGAAAAATTAAGTGACTTTTCAATGACGCCTAGTGCCGCCACGAGAATCGCGCTGCTTGAAAACATTTATCCCGCCATAGCCATGAAAATTGAGCAGAGCGTTGACAAAATTCTGTCAAATTTGCAAAAAGTCATCAATGAACAAGTGAATGTGGTTTCGAGTGACACCAATGCTGGGAAAGTAAAAGTTTTGTCAAGGCTTGTGGATGCCCTGGAAAACGTTTCCGGGTTATGTGCTTCCTCGGCTCAAAATTTTCATGTATCCGGAATTTTAGAAAAAGTTGTCAAGATTTTCGAAGGAGGAAGCATAATTTTCTCACAGCTCAGTGATTTGAAACGGAAGGAGGAGCAATTCCTTTATTTGCAAAAGATCACTCGGGTTCCACACGCATTCCACATTATGCCCAACGTTTTAAATTTCCAACGTGACTTGGACGTAATGTACAAAAAGCTCATGTTCCAGAACAACGCCGGCTTAAAATCGGAATTAGAGGAATGGGTGAGGAATGAAATTCAGAATCAAGTCTCTACCCTGCAGAAAAAGCACACGGACCGCTTCAATGTCTGGACGGAGATGGAAAATGATCTCCATTTACTGGCAGTAAATAAGCTGAATTGCCACTTGTCTTGGATAAAGAAAATTCAGGAAGATGTTTCCGGCACCGTATTGACAACTTTCAGTCAGATTTACGACGGGCTCAGCCTTCCGGTCACTGAAACGGAGCGTGACGCATTCCATCAACTCAATCTGACAAATAAAAATCTTGATAACTTTGGTGGCAGTGATCACTCCCCCGCGTTGGAGGGACCGGTGGGACTAATGACACGTTTTCTTCAGGAGCTCAAGGACCGCATAGTCACAGGAACAGATTTTGAAAAAGATTATGCTGAGGTGCTTCAAGCTGAGCTTATTATTATTTTGGAACAAGTAGAAGACACATTTCTTTCAGAATTTTACAAGGACTTAGACCTTGGACATATTCCTCAAAAGCTTCCTTTCCTAATATCCCTGGAGGAAAATATTGCATCCTATCTGGAGCTTTACAGTCAAAGGAGGAATGGAACTTGCCATGACCTTTGCAATGAGCTTATTGAGTTTTTGCGTCACCTGGAGTTAGACTTACCAGTGAATACCGACTACTTTTCTTATTTCGAGGAAGGTGACGAAGAAAAGTACTTCCCTGTCTGGCAGGATTCAGTGATTGGACTGTATGAACATTTGAATAACTTGAGAATGTGGTATGAGTTCTTGGATGAGCTAATGAAAATTTCCGACGAATCCGCCATACATTATCGGGAGCTGAGAAAACTTAGTAACGGAAGTTTGCATTGCAATGAGCAGTTATCTTTTCTTGCATCCCTCCAGTGTTCCTCGAACGAATTTCCAAACCCACCAGGATGTATTAACGAAATTTTCAGTTCCGAAGATAGATACTCATTTGAGCGGATAATATTCCGGGATTTTGCAAACAGACTGGGAGTAGTGCCGGCCACCCTGCTTCTTGGAAATACGCTGTTCATCATGAGCGAACGCAATATCCTGTTGAGCGACTTTGTAGACCGCACGGGTCACCTGAAAGTATTGGACTTTCCAGAGGGCAAGCACACATATGAATGGGTTGTGTTTTTAACCCATGGAGCACTTTTAGTTGATGCTAACCTAATTGAGACGGAAGAAAACGTGAAAAATTTACTGATGGTCTGCTCTAAAGTTAAATGTTCTGGAGACAGGACCATTAAGTTGAAGGGGAATGTTGGGTGTAGCTCTCCTGGAAGCGCTCCACCTGACACGAACCGAGGAGAGAAAGGAGAAGACGGCAATGACGGAGGTCATGGTGGCAGAGGATGAAATATATACATGTTTTCCCATGATACTCCGAACTCTTCACTCTCATTGATATCCGAAGGTGGTGATGGCGGATGCGGCCAAAATGGAGGTAGAGGGCATTGCGGGATTGATGAGCTAATGACAACTAGGATCATCTGTATGAAATTAAAATCACGTTTTGAGGAATTTGATGCGATACTGGAAGCGTTTTGTCATTACATTGGATATAACCAATATCCGGCACTGTGGAAAAAGGACGTTTACGAAGAGTGCCTGTTCATGACGGTAGCACCGAACGAACAACTATTCAAAATGACCAAACACAAAATTTGGACGTATATTGATTACAATAATACAATTGGCGAGATTGTTGCAGCGTTTTCCGCCCTTACCCCCATTGGGAACCAGTGTCCCTGCTTCCATTTAAACGTCAAGTTTCAGCAAAGTTTGTTGCGTTCCGAACATTCCATCAGCCCAGTATCTGACAATCACTTGTCAGTCACTTGTCCCTCACATTCCGGGAATGGCAGTTGCCCTTTACGCTCCTTTTGGCTGTCACCCCCGGGAGTGGAATTTGTGACACGGTGGAAAATCATGCGAGGGAGAATCGTGAGCCATAAAGCGAGTGCGTTGTGTCAATACAACGGCATACAAGACTTCCAAATCGAGCCCACTCATAAGCTACTGGATCTAATGGGCGATACATGTTACCGCCTGCGTGTTCTTGGTGACCTTGTCCGTGGTTATGATGTTGGTCTCATAAAATATGTGAAGTGGGCACATTTCAATGACATTGATGACTTGGAGAGAAGGTGTAGAAACCCACAGTCTTGGCTCACTGGAGTTCTACCTTCTTCCTCCAGGTCATTGCGTGACAATAAGGCGGCTAGAGATGGTGGAGCTGGTGGTCGAGGTGGTGATGGAGGAGCGCCAGGCTGCCCTGGACAAATCAAAGTTTATAACGGAGGACTGAGAGATGCTGTAAACGTAAATATTATACTGGAGCATGGAAGTCCTGGACAGGGTGGAGTGGGCGGTATCGGAGGAATGCATGGGCAGACCAGACCGTACAACGGTTCAGTGGAAACTCAATACGCTAAAACTGGGCAAGCTGGCTTAGCTCATGTTTGTCCTGCGACATGCAAGAAATGTGACTTGGGAAAGACCCAGTGGGAAACACGGGTACGAGATATGCTGCTAACCGCGATGCCCGCTTCCAATGGACAAGCAAAGAGCAAATTATTTGCTCGGTAGCCACGAATGGGCCATGGAAAACGTGCTTACCACGGAAATGCTGATTGACGAGTATCACTCGCTGTCCCGGATACAGTCCCAGCGTCATTCCGCACTTCTGGGAAAGGAGCTGAAAATGCAGGAGAAACTTGCACGATTTAAGAGCTTAAACACACTTTTTCCAGGAGAAGTGAAGGCTATCAACACAGTACTAGCTTGCACAGCATTTAAAGTCTCAGTCCTAAAATTACACCGGGATAGACAGCCAATTATTTTGGACCTGGAGCGTTATCTAAATGCCTCCCTTCCTTCACTGGACAGTTTCCAGGAATTACAAATAAAGCACGCCTCCACCGAGAACTACTCTACTTTCTTGCAAAATATCGAATCCAGAATGACGGAAAAGAAAGTTGAAATGCATGAGGCCATTTCAGCTTACCTTGCCCAAATCAATACGTGGTTCGTCGACCTGCAGCAGCAAGCCAATGATGATTTATCCTCTCTCATTAGAGTGGTCAAAATACGAGAAAAATTGGATTGGGTGATTAATATCTTGGAGGGCATTGCCGGATTGTCGGAATTGGTTGCCAGTACAATATTGCTTGGGACTGGATTATCTGGACCGCTCCGGAAAGTATCAACAATGATTAAATGGGTGGTTGCACGTCTATCGAAACGGGACAAATTGCCATCAAACTTGGAAAGCACTCCAAATGTTGATCTAATCTGGGTCAAGCAGGAAACTGTAAAACGTGTCACTCGGTACATTGAAACTATTCAGAGGGTTATCCATGAAACCCCGGGATTGAGGTCAAGTTTGGAAAAGTGTTTGGAGGTTCTAGAGAAACTCAGTAAAAACTTGGATGACTGCAGAGACAAAAATGGCAGGTTGAGGGACGCTGTGTTTCGTGAGTGCTTAATGAAAACGGAGTAATGTCGACAAGAGATTTTCACTGCCCTCAAAATCAGAAGGGACCTTATCAAAACAGATACACATCCACTTGCAAAGGCACTAGATTGTCTTTACTTTGATCTTATCGCGGATGAGTCAAGCAGCGAATTGTACAAGAAAGTGAATGGCTCCCTTCTGAAGAGAATGGAAGGAGGGTGTTGAAGAAAGATTTGTTCCCGTCATGGACCGCATTCTAAATAAGGTCGGTGCGGAAATTGGCGGGGATACACGAATAGGTGTATCCAAGTGGAAACTAAAGGATATGCTGCTGGAAATGAAGGAGAATTTGAGGAAATTTGTTAAGGATCTACCTTGTGAGCGACAACTGGAAATAGGATTTAAGAAAGTTGACCAGGCTCTGGAGATGCATATCGAGTTATGGGATAACATCGACAAGGAAATGGAGAAGAAGGAGATGGCTACCTTTATAGCAAAGGCGAGCTGTGGTGTAGACGACTTTGCTGATGTCGAAATTGATGACGACCTAAAACGGAAGCTGATAAATATTCAGTTTTTGACCAGAGCTTCTCTGCTGCTAGTGGAGTATGAAAAAATTGAGCGGGGATTTTTGCAGTGGGCATTTCCGTACGGAAAGAGGTACATGGAGGCTGTGATGGTGAAATCGGAAGAGATTCGTGGGGTATGCGGTGGAAGTTGTGAAGTCACCGCAAATGAGATACGCGCGTCTTCACAGGCTTGTAAGGAAATAGCAAGACATTTCATGGAAGTGTACTTCAAGAGCCAGTCGGAAACCATGCCAGAGGACGCCGTTTGGTGCACTCATCATTTCAGTGGTTTACCCACAAACGAGGCATTTTATCAATGGAGCTGTGAGGATAGTGCGGAGCTCATCAGGAATTTTTTCCTTGGACAGCCAACTAAATTCCTGGCAGATGTCAGAAAGAGTCCAGAGGGGAAAGGAGCAATAAAAATAAACAACACCATTGACATCCGGTTCGTATGCGGTGAGGGGATACCAACGGAGTATCAGAACGAGTTGGATAAAATCACTGGGAGTAATTTTCTTTTGGAAATGACTCACAGTGGAGATTCATACTACCGCGTCGGCTCTGAATACTTGGTTATCCGAGGTGAGCCAATGTCATTTTTGGGAGACATTGAAACCGTGTCCATGGGGCAACACCAAAACGTGAAAGCCAAGAAAACTGAAAATGATTCCCGGGCAAAAATGAAGGACTACGTGTTGAGTCCATACACCGAGTGGACATTGAAGCTGAGGCTAGCTCACCCTGATAAGCAAGGAGACAGCAAGGCAATTTTCGTTGAGCTCGCTGATAAGTATGCTCACTGCGTCAACGTACGGCTGGTTGGACAAGGAAGATATTTGGATGAAAAGGGAAGTTCATGGAAGGACATGCAGCCTCTGGACATTGGTGTGTTGTACGAGAAAACTGATTTAAATGTCGACTGTCCGCCTTAAGAATTGTATGGAAGGAAAGTACCCAATCAAAACTACCTTATGATCCCGCCTGCCAAGGAAATCCCGTGTGAGTCGTCATCAAGAAACTCGTTTCCAATTTTGGTAAGTTTTTTTATAAAAAATATCTCATCACATTTAATTTCCTTTATATGACGCGGCTTTCTTAAAGTGACACTATCTTTTTTATTTTAGAACACGAACCGCAAACTCGGACTGAAGAATTTGGGAAATACGTGCTACATGAATTCTGTGGTCCAGTGCCTTGCTCATACCTCCCTATTTGCTGACTATTTGCGTGCACAGCGGTGCTCTCATTTTTCCTCATTATTTTTCATGTATTATTTTAATTGCTGCGACAATCATCAGCATAACTGTTTTTTTCTTTTATCACAGAAGTGACTGCGCTGGAACAATGGGATCAGTGTTGCAATCACTTGCGACGACGACAATTGAGCTGGAAGTTGGCGGCACTCCAACGGATTCACTTATGGAGCTAAAGGTAAATTGTTAACTTTCACCACATTGGACTTTCCTAAAATGTTTTATACGTTGAATGACAGCCACATGTATGCTCAAAATTTAAATTTTGCAACAATATTTTGATTTTATAGACAAATATTGGCAAATATAACTCAAATTTTCGTGGAAAGGAGCAGGCTGATGCACACGAGTTTCTGATGGTACTGCTTGAGAGACTTGACCTCGAAACGAACCAAATCATGAAGTCCAGTCCAACTTCCTCTCAGGATGGCAGGGATGTGGAAAAGGTGATTTAAAAAATATTTTTTCGGTTTCAATGTCTTGATTGATTGATTGTTTCCACAATCATAAAGGTTAATATTGCATATATAATTGATTTCAGATTGTCTCGGGTTCCAAGATCACTGACCTCTTTGGCGGGCAGCAAAAGTCGGCGGTTAGATGCCAAACTTGTAATGAAGTCTCTGAACCTTGTACACCATTTACTGTGATTTCATTGCCAATTCCAAGCGGAAGTGATACGTTATCATTACAGGTATAGGATTTTGTCGGACATGTCTTATGTGTTATTAAAGTTCCAATTGATGGCAATCAACTATTTAATTATATTATAATATGTATTATGTTTAATGCTCATCTACAGGATTGCTTGGATTCATACACATCGGATGAAGTGATTGAAGGCCGGAGGTGTCCCAGTTGCAAGAAGGAGGTTGACGCTACAAAACGGATGGACCTGTACACATTGCCCCAATACGTAATTATTCACTTGAAGCGGTGAGTGTCACACCCGGTAACTCTAATCTACTGAATGCTGTTTTTTACGCTGCTTAGATCAACTTTAAATTATATTTGTTTCTCCCACAGGTTTCAATACGATGGAAATTGCAAGAAAAAATTACTGACTGACGTCAATTTTCCGCTTGATGACCTAAAGTTGGTAACATCATCCAGCATCGGAACCAATGAACATGACAAAAATCAGAATAATTACAAATTGTATGCAGTGTCAAATCATTATGGCGGTGGTACTGATGTGGGACACTACGTATCATTTTGCAGAGACAAGGATAATGGGTAAAAACCATACTTTTGCCATAGCCTTTTCTATATTACATTCCGTGTCAGATAATTCATAGTAATTATTCGTGCCAAATGTTCCTTTCACCTTTAGAGCGTGGTGGAAGCTGGACGATGAAATTACAACTCTTTATGACGCCAGGAACATAGTCTCCCCATCCGCCTACATCCTCTTTTATGAGCGCAAAAACTAACCGATACGACCAAACACCACACCATAATAATTTCTTTAAATAATTACAAATGTAATAGTAGTAGCAATTATAAATTTAGCCGTCTTGCAGTAAATATATATCACATTATATTTGTATAGTATGTAGTCAGTAATATGTGTGCCAAGTTGTCTATGCCAATTGAACTATACATTTGTGCAGACTGAAATAAAGTTATATAATTAAGAATTGATCAATTTCATATTGGCACATTGTTGCGTTTACCGTATGTACTTTACGTAAAAAGTGCAGCAACAGCCAACAAAGTTGGCTGCAGAAAAAGTGAAAAGAAACGGAGAGCATAGCACATCACAAACACAGCTGTCTGTCTGCATTTGTTTTAGTTTTTTGGCTGCTGAAAGCAACACATTTCATTACACCGCAAGAAAAAGCCACAAACCTATTAAATTCAATTGTCAAAAGAATAATCTGTATTACATTTCAAACATTTGACACTTTACCATTGGCATGTCATGTCATATTTCATGAGCACTTGGTTCAAAGATACGTTCTAGCCGTCCTAAAACTGTATTTAATATAAAAAGGTGCAAAATAACTTGCCCAACAGTGGCAATATTTTAATCATCCAACTATGTCCGACCTTCCAGCAAGTGGTGACCAGTGTCAGTTTTGTTTGGACCTATTTGGAAAACCATTCTCCACTCAAGGAACAAGAACTGCCAAGAGGAGTGTTACCAAGAAATATTTAAAGTCAGTGGGAGACAGCCAATTGTGGAATTACATTTACTACAAAAATGTTCGAGAAACTGTATCTTGTGGAGTGGGACAGGGGGAGGATGATGAGGACACTTCCCCAAAACTAACATTTACTCTGTCCACCTCATCTTCTCGAGGAGCCGGCAAGGCCAAATCTTCTGATGAGAGATTACTGGAAATGTGTGAGAGGTGCTGTGGAGAGCTCGAGAAACTGGATAAACTTCACCAACAACTGGAGGCGGTGAAGAAGGCAGTCGAGGATCAAGTGGACAGGATCCGAAAATTTGGGGAAGTGGACAATGTTGGGACGCGTCCCATATTGCCTCCAAGAATGCTGGCAATGTCGTTGGTGGGATTTGTGGCTGGAAAAGAAAATATCGCCCAGGCTCTCCACTTTCTTGGTACCATTTGTGATGGAATGACGACCTCGACTGCCTCTTCAATTTCAATCAAACAACGTGTTCCAGTTCCAAAGTCTTCAGAGGGAGGTAACGGGTTTATTGAAACGATTACTTGTGCATTTAAAGTTTTCTTTTATGATTTTGTTCCAATTAAATACAAATTAAATTGATTGCGTTTCTTGTTTCTTGCAGAGTCCTGGTCTTCAAAGCAGCAGTCCGTTATTCAACCAGAGTCAGATGCGGAGTCAATTCATTCTGGTACCCCGGATTGTGATGAGACTTCAGCAGTGAAATTGGAACGGGAGGATGTTTTTGACCATTCGTCCTTGCACTCCGATTCCAGTGATCACTTTCCAACGGGCTCCGTTCGTTCGGATGATGAGGGTTCCATTGGAAATGAAAATGATTCCGCCACGATACCCGTACATGATGATCCTCTGGAAGATTCAGGAAATGAAGGACCTCCAAATGATTTCGGATCCTCAAGTAAAGCTGGAACAGGAGCGAGAAAGAAGAGGATTCGCCTGGTGCGATGCGACGTTTGTTCGAAATTAGTGAAAGACAAACAGTTCAAAGTTCACATGAGGATACATACGGGCGAGAAGCCGTTCCAGTGTGAATTTTGTGACAAGGGATTCTCTCAAAAGTGTAATTACACGCGTCATCGAAGGCTCCATACAGGAGAGACCCCATATTCTTGTAACGTGTGTTCGGAGCAGTTTTTGGAGGCGGGTTATCTGAAGCGTCACATAAAGCGCGTGCACGGAAAAGTGACAAAGTCAAAGTGAGCGATTTATGCTGCAATTTCCTGCTGCTGTGTAGAAACAAATTGTTAAGTATAGAACCGCAATTAAACATGTTGATAAATATAAATATACTCTAGCATTGTTAGTGATATCACTAAAATACAATTTAAATGCTTAATTATTGATTGTCCCCAGTGTTCATCTTTTTGGTATTATTTTCCCCTTTTAATTGAAAGGTACAAGTCTGTTTTGGAAATGCTATTACATGGAGCAATTGAAATGTTAATAAAGTTGAATGCAAGACATATTATTCCTATAATTACCAATGCTAATCTTTCGTGGTCCATATTTCTTCAAGAACATTAATATGCTGTAATAACTTAAATTAGTACAAAGTCGAGTTCATTTGTAGAATTGAACCTTAGCTTTCCTCATCATGCTCGTGTAGTCCTAATTAGCCAAGGCGATAATTATACCAGTAACGTAGCCATAAAATGCCGTGAACATTAGAATTTAGATTTTATGGAATTGAATTATCATAAAATACGTAACAAGGGGATTCAATATGACAATGATGAAATCATTTGGTAACCTACCAACCACTAAACATATATGCATGTTATCGAAGGCTGAAAAAATGTTTCGTGTCGGAATGTTGCAAGAAGAATCTTGGAATACTAATCGATGCAATCAATAAATATCCATTTCCGTCAGCTCATAGGACGATTAAATCGGCATACTTATCTGGTATCCTAGATCTAAACCCCAAATCGAAATATTGGTTTGATGCTCATATAGAGTCATTTCGAATAAATATACTGACACGTAAATTAACAGTTTTCTAACACTTTGATATAAGTCTGTTAGAAAGACATATTTTCTTTATTGGCAAATTGAAGAATCACTGAAGATATGAAGATGTCGTGGTGTTTCCTTATCTGCTGCATTGTATGTATGGTGAACGGGAAAACACAGCCAGTGGTAGTTTGGCGTACAAAAGTTAAGGATTTTCCCAAAACGCGTTATACACTTTATCACGAACGCACTGCCGCTCGACTAAACGAGCTCATTTTTCAAAACGTTAACGATCAGCATTATGAGTGGAAATTTCCCGTTGTGAGCAACGTTGACGCAATACTGGAACCATTTCGACCAATCCCTTCACTTGTGATTATTAACAACTTTCGTGGCGTGAATATAGTTTCAACTGGAAAAACGATGTTTCCGCATCCATACATATTGAGGAGCCTTGTACCCTGCTTTGTCAGATGCGATCACTGCTTCTCGTCAACAATTCCAAGCTATTTTAATCCTTACCTGGAATGGATGCCTAGAGAGATGGAAAGCTTCAGTACCAATTACAGCCAAGAAGGTCATTCATCAAACCACAGCATTGGAAGCAAACCCCAATGTATATTTTCAAGTGGTCCAGTGGACTACCGCTGCAGGGCATTGACACCAATGAACAAATTTGTGTCACTTACAAAGCTTTGGAACACTGTCGTCCAACTCAACCTATATACACCCAAGTACGTGATGAGTGAAAAGGATCCGAAATATCCATGGAACTTCATACGTCCTCAAAATTCTTTAGCCGTACACTTCTTCATTGACGGCATACAAAATCATCATGGCTTTTATCATGAACTCACTGCCTTGATTAAACACACCTTTCCTAATCGTCATGGGAAGAATACCTTCATCATTGCGGGCGTGTCAATGGGACAACACATTGGAAATCATGGAACTATGTTAAGAGATGAAACTGCAGACCTTGCTTACCTCCTGATACTCAAGTTCAACAATCCCTGGTTTCTGGATCCTTACAGAAATGGAATACAAATTCCGTCACTCGCTTGGATAAAAATGATGAAATATAACTGGATACAGAAGCTTGCATATTCCCCAAATGAACATTGGTTTTGGGGAGAGCATATTTCATCAACTGTCTATCGTAAAATACCGGAAATCTTGCACCATTGCACAGATATGATTTCTAATAACCGGCACCTTGTGAATTCCGCTAGAATTGACAATCTGGACTTCTTTCGTCAAATACAAGCCCATATTCTCCAGACAGCAATGCAGAATTACAGCTACACCATCCCTGGACTGGGAACATGCGTAAATGGAAAATATGTGGCAGCAATTCCATCTCGATATCAGCCCACTCTGCAGCCAAAATTGCACCTGAACGTGTATTATGGAAACTTGTCCCATGCAAAATACATGTTCACGTTTAGAAATAAGTTGCAGACATTGCGATTCATTAGTTGCGGACAGCACAATTCCATGAGTCATTTCCCATTTGAAGAATTTATCAACGTATTCGACCATTATGTGTGGGCGTGTATTGGCGCATTTGTAATTATCCTGGGTCTAAATTTTGCAGGCCTAAGTTCGGGTTTGGATAAGGCGCAGGCTAGTCTGTTTGTTAGAACCACTTCTAACTTAATCCCTGTGGTGAAAGTTTTGGTGGAACAAGGTGATCCATTTCCCGATTGTATGCTTCAGCGTCGCACAGTTCGAATGGTTGCTACTGGTCTCTTATTAACCGGTATAGTACTTAGCAACGCGTACAAAAATAACAATGTTTACAATATGGTTCAACCAAGGAGGCACGTACCTTTTAAACGACTGACAGAAATTTATCAACGAAATTTTAAAATTTATGTAAGAGGTTTGCCAACACTTAACTCTCTTCGGACGGAGCACACTATAGCCAATTCCAGAATGTTTAGAGCGCATGTGGAACGACATAGTATTGGCATAATGATTGATGGTGGTCGTTACACTCTTTGGACATCGGAACTTCAATTACTAAATGAGCAGCCAATGTGGTATTACGAATTGTATGAAAAAGAGTATAATTTCCATTCGTCATGGGAGGCACACGAACTTGAGGATTTGATGGGCAAAACAAGCCTGCATCCATATATGTCGACTCTCATTGCAAAAGCGTTTCAAAGTCTGAATTTTTTATATAAATCCAAATATATCCGGATGCCGACGCCGGCGTATATCGTCCCAATTCTTTCGGAAGTATTCTCGAAGAAGCAAGATTTGGCCGTTGAGCGGGATTTGCGGAATTGCCAGAACTCTGCTCTGATTGCACCAGAGTACGTCTGCTATGGGATGGCTGCTAACCTCCGAAGAGGAACCAATCTTCCGGTGGACATAGGAAACGAAACATATGGAACGTTTAACTATGGACTCAACGTGGGTGGACAAATAACGCCGCCTTTTATATCAAAAAGGTTAAATGACATTGCAGCATCCGGGATAATGAGCTGGTGGATGCATTTTCTAGGGAGAAATACTGCTCCAGAAGTCAACGTACCTCTTGAGACGCCAACAATGAAGGGTAACGTTATAGTAATTTTCACAATTCTTGGCGCGGGACATGCTCTATCGATATGTTGCTGGATAGTAGAATTGCGGCTCGCAATATATGGAAAAGTAAGATTAGTTGGAAAATTGATAATATGCTTGCTTGCGTCATTGTCGTTTAGCATCAAGAATATTATCCAACAGTATACTTTTAGTCGCGGTCGAAATCACAATTAAATTTGTACTACTCTCTGATTGTAGTGGTAACATTGTTTCAAATATGTTGAATCGAGGACATCAACAACTGTGGATGCTCGACTTGACACTGCATAGGTGCGACGACGATAATTTTTCTCAATTTAATATTTACACATTGCGATAAAAGGACAAGCATAACAAAATTTATGTTTTAAAACATTTCATGACTCAAACCGAGAGTTTGCACATTATAGAGGAATGTGTGTAGAGACGCAGAAACCATAAATAAAAGTAGGCAATTGTCGCTGTTCATTTTCATCGGCGTTAGTGTTAGTGTGAGTTGGTTGGCATTACATAAGTAAGTACTTCATTACACACGTGTAGTTTTTTGTACATTTGGGAGATATAGTATGTGTCACATAAAGACATCAATTCTGCCTTACGTAATTGTTGAATAACCTATTTTACACTGCTATTTCGTGTTTGTCGTATACTGTATATAAGAAGAAGGTACTAATGGCAGACATACGACGACGACGTTGTATATTTTCAGCAACCATTCATCTGCTGGCATTTCTGAATTATTCAAATTAAAAAATTAAGTAAAATATGTTTGTAGCAATATTACAATGTAGTGGAAATGTTACGGCAATATAGTGAATAAGTAATGTAGTAATTTAATGTTAAAAAATAAAATCAATGACACGTGCACATATGTTAATATCTAATCATTTTTACTTGTGGTGATAATCAATAAATCGAACATCTTAGGACAAATAGGATAAGCACTTCAGATAATTAATTATACACAACACGATAGCAAATACAATATACCTGTGTATGCATTTATTTATTACTGATATTATTTTTTAGATGCATAAAACATTGCGTCTACAATTCGGCAAGAAAACTTAAATGCAAATTAATGCTGCTTGAAACGCCTAATATAATGAACCCATAATTTTACCCAAAATAATATTTTGTATCCGGCTGCCTTCAACGAGGCCCACACAGAGCGATGACATTTTATGAGTGTTTCCAATAAAAATACTAGCACACACGTAGGTAATAGAAACAGATACACAATAAACACTACTTTAGTACCACCAGTTAAGTTGGCCGGCTGGAAAGTGCTGCTTCCTGGAAAGTCTTGAAAGAATCCCATGCTTTTACGATATCGCGTATTAACGGTGGTGTAATACTCAGCCAGTCCGGACGTAGCCATCACGCCCATCCTCCTAAATGTTCGTTCAGGAATGCGCCCGAACACGCTAAAACCGTCAGCGCTCGAGGCAATCGTTTCTGTTCCAAATGATAGTGGCGTTTTTGAAAACACTTCATCATAGTACTGATTGTACACCTTTTTGAAGTCATTCTGCATAAACTCGTTCATTATTAGAGCCAACTTTGGGTCCTTACAAGACTTAATCATCTCAAAATACTCAGTAGCCGTTTCCGGTTGTGAGATTATATCCCTTACAACGGATGCGTCATTACCGTATTTGTATATGCGCGTGTAATTAAGCAATTTTTGTTGCCCATTTGTTAGGTTTACTGCCTTTGTCACGGTTTTGTCCAACATGTATACCAGATTATAAAACAAAGCAGTGACCACGCCCACCCGATCCGTTTTGTAATTAAATTGTAAGGTGTGTTGCCCCTGCGCATTGTCGTAACCATCAATTTTCTTTGCAATGGTGATAATGTCATCAAATGTGAATTTACTGGCATCTGTGACCAGCATTGGCTTCGAATAAAGTCGATATTCGTGTTTCATTAAATCTTCCACAGTTCTGAATGGAGCTGGCGGAATTGGTAAGACGATGTTATCAAAGTTTTCACGCTTGTATCCGTTTCTCAGGACGAAGTTTGCCAATATGTAGGCCATGCCAACAATTTTCAATGTGGACCCAGAACCAATGTGAACATTGTCGTTGTCCAGAAACAATGTTTGCTCTAGGAATGACTGCAGTGATGTGATTACAAATCGCTCTGCAGTACTTAATATTGGTATTGCTTTGGTCACCTTCAAGCTTATAACCTCGTCTTTGCTTACTATTTTGAACAAGGTAAAGAAAGTTAGTACAGCAGGCATAATCAATAAAACAAATACGGCAGTGTAAATCCATACGTCCACGTTGTAAGGCGACACAAGTTCATGAAAAGGCAATCTTCCTTCAATCTGTCCACAACTCACAAACTTTTGGCTTGTCTGGACAAATGTAAATACTGGAGGAACCAAGCTAGTTTTTATCATTCTGGATATTATTGGGAAATGAGGTTGTGAAGTAGTCCTTACAATGAACTCTGCAGCATCTATGTAGGATGAATTTCCGAAGATATCGTACATTAGTAGGTTCATTGCCGCTCTCAGCTCCTTAGGACAGTAGACTTGATCAAAAAATATGGTATTGCTTGATGTCATTCTATGTTGTGTTAGCCGTCCCTGTCGAGGTTTGACGTAGAAATTCTGAAAAATCCATGTAATCTCGTGGTGCGTTTTGGCTTCATAATATTTTAATATTCTGGCAGAATGTTGGATATTGTGACCACAAACCAGATTGAAGAATGGATATGGTTTGCAGTAACTGCAATGAATAAAAACATATGTTATCCTTGCAGATGGCGTGGCAAGAGGATAGGCTGTCGTCCTGATGAATGTGATTCTCCAAAGTAGTATATCCCAAGAAGAGGTTGACGGAGAATTAAGAGTGCTACTCTCTTTCAGCGCATTAAGTAAATTATGTATTCTTCTCACATTTCCATCATCAACAATTACGTCCCACCGCAATCTTGTTGAGTGCAAGTGCTCCCGCAAATTCTGATCTGGGTCTCTCTCCCAAGGTTCAAATGGAATATATGTTAAAGCTTTGTAGATTTTACTGATTTCTGCTTGGCTAATTGCCTTTGGAATTGGCACTTGAATGGTGCTTAGAATTTCCTTTATATCTGGCGCCACCAGGTGCACGCGAGTCTCACATTTCCATGGCTTTGAGTTAATCAAATGGTGAAATGATGTCATCTGTTTGTTAGCCATTAATGCCCCTTCAGGATTCGTGCAGTTGGATGCACTTATATTTCTCCAAATCTTGTTGACTTGCTCAAAAGGAAACGTGAAGATTTTCGTTGAATTTGTGACATGGGAATCCAAAGGAATCGCATCTAATCGTGTCAATATTACGGCGAATGTTGAAGCTCGAGGTAGCTCCATTCCCCGGTAGTTTATGATGTGAACAAGGCAATGAGAGAAAGGTTCAAGATAATTATCCAGGTTGGAAATTTCAAATTGTCTTTGTATGGACTTGAAATTTGTCGACTGAAATTTCAAAGAAGAGCTGATTGTCTGAGCGTAGGATTTCTGGACAACTATGTGTGTAGTCAGCGCACAAGCAATGCCGAATATATTCTTGAGTGAAAACATTATGCATTCATATGCTTGGAATTGCGGATACGTTTTAAATTTCAACAATCGTTCAAATTTACTTGTGTTATCAGATCTGCTTGAAACATTTGCTGTAGGCAATGCAATTATTAGCTAACAAAATACTGACGCTGAGCACAAATTTTTATGCATCATGGAATGTGAAAATCTGACTGGCCGGCCAACGGTGCACGATTGTGAGTCAATTGTATATTTCAGCACATTTAAATTATTTTCTAACTAGCAAGTATGTCTGTTTCATGCGGCACGTGCCTCAACTGTTAACCAAAGCTATTGATTGGAATGCTTGGATCCGCTGTGGTACATCTCTACTCCATTTATAGCATGGTGAGGAAGTGATAAAGTCGTAATGTAATTGGTCTTCAGCTGTCTGGTCTGCTGCCTTTCGTTATATATACCACTACATAATGCATCTTGGGAACTACCACAAGACACTAAATTAATTAAATATGAAGTACGTTCCTCTTTCGATAAAGTGAAGTTTTATAGAAGCATTTTATTTCCTAGTATATGTATGTAATCAACAATTAATACAAATGTGGTACATCATATATCCGTATTACTTCTACAAAAATTAAAACTACATTTAAACTTTTCCCTAATTTTTGCCAAGGTAGTATATATTTCAATCTTATATCAGAAAACCCAATATGTAAATTATATCTTGTGGATTAAAATATGCTTCTTGGCAGGCACTACACCAGCACAGAACGTTCAATCGCATTCGTATCGATAAGATGGGGACCGCATTCATAATTGAAATTCAAATAAACGTTATAGTCAGTCCAATTTATCCCGCAGGTGTGATCCCTATAATGCCAATCGTGGTTGACTTTCCTAAACATTGTGTGAGCAAAATGATCGCATAACGTATTAACATATTTCCATAAAAATCATATAAACGCGTAAGTCGTATCATTGTACAAACACATTTTCATCATATAAATATACTGTGAGGACGCTATGGCCGGCGATTAAAAGGAAATTGGTCTATAATTCTTACTTCTTTGTCTAAGAACACGTGAGTATCTTGCACAACATATATTAAGATGCTAAGTATGATAATCCCAGAATTATATACTGCACATGAATGATGAATGGCAACATACATACAACATAACGAGTTTGCTGGCAATTGTTGTAAGACCATTTCGGTAATAATACGCATAAAGTTTGCAATCCCCTGGAGCATGATAAGAGTTAATTTAATTGAAATGTTTAAAAAATATAACTAGTAGGATATATGGTTTTGTGGATTGAGCAATGTATCTAGTTGGCATATATCAACTCTGGGTTTGAAAATAATAAGGTGCCTTTTCTAAACATATTTCAAGCCGGGTTAGTAGGTAGTTACAGGTCTAAAATTAAAATGTATAAATTTAGTCATTTGAAAAGTCAGGGTAGCAAGGGAACATTAAAGTTTTATAATGTTAAGAATGTTATATTTTTAACATATTCTTGAATTGGTCAAATTCAAAGCTTGCTGACATTAAAATATGTTCATTTTATGGCATATAGATAACCGCGAACATATGGTCAAAGCATGATAATTGAGATATGCAACATAACTTTTGCGTAAATAAATTGTTAATGAACGGGTTCCAAATTTAGTTTGGACATGAGTTATATGAGTGTATGTATTTTTATCAAACTACTACCACGCCGTAACCGCTGGCTATCCACCGGGACATTTGTAGGACATTTCTTTGTTCAAAGCTACTATAAAAATAGCTTGGGTGTGGCATCGAGTCAGAGTAGTATGCACACGCAACTACCGTCCGAATTATCAAACTGGGATCACCATACAAGACGAAAACTCATCTCCGTGCTGAATATCTGTGCCCGCCAATTCAAGAAATACGCTCAGCTCACGACGGACGTGAGTTGAGCGTATCTCCAGCCACCTAAGTTGCATTAAAATAAACATTTTTTATCTCTGACGTGTTTTTACCAGAAAAGCTGAAAACTTGCTATAATAGTACTGAATTAGATTTGGCTTTTTCGATAAGCAACAACCATGTCGATAGTGGATTGCTTTTTCAAGATTCACCGAATCACAGCAAACACCATTGGACTTCCCTATATCTCACACAAGACGCAGAATCGTCTCCGTCCCAACCCGTCCTTCAATAATAGGTTCAACAGAATATTCAGATCATACTCCCGATTCTCACTGACCATCATATTTACTGTTACCTGCGCACGTAGCGCTTGGTTAGCTCTTCATTGGGACGATTACACAATCCACCACATTGAAAAGGGCATGCTGCACGCCGCCGCTCTGTGCATGTTTGCTATACTAATTGGATTCGTTTACAGCACGAATTTCTATCAAGACACTTTGATTTATTTGGCAAATCAATGGGAAGGCATATCTGATTCAAAACCCACTGCAAATCCAATCTATCGATTGATACTAAATTTATTTGTTTACGTGGCCACTTTTTGGGTGTATTTCTCACCGGTTGTTCTAGCATTGTTTCCTTTTATGATTAAAAATCACCCCCTCCGTGTACTGTTGGGAAATCACGTGGCCGTGAGAATGCTCTGGTCAATTCTCATCGGCCCAGCCACCCTTTATTCTGCAATGCATTTTCTGTCAGCTATTGGCTTCATTGTCGCTTTCGCCGAAGTTGAGGTTGAATGCTCAAATCGAGTACACTTCAAGAAGCAGTTGAAGAAGGCGCCAGAGACGCACCTCCCTATGCACAAATTCTTTACATGTCACGGGCACCTCAAGATCATGCGAATCCATTTGATAATTGGAAGTGACATAGGAGAGTTGCAGATGTCGCTTTTTGTCTTTGTTGGAATATTTTTGATGACATGCACCGGATTCTCCACTCTAAAATTGTACAATCACATGAACATACTAATTTACATATTCATGCCATCAATCACTATTATTGGTTTCGTAGGCTCAATTGTGTTGTCCTACATGGCTGGCATTTTCCCAGAAAATTCAAAGATATTCAAAGAGTTCTGGAGAGTGCATGCGGGACACAATGCTGTTGCGAGAAGGCTAATTGAAGCATCCCCAACATTAATGGGATATACCGCGGGACCGTATGGAATGGCGACTGCTGAAATGGGGCTGAAGATTTGCGACGATATTATTGGCAATACTGTTGACCTACTTTTGTTATCACCGATTTAAAATGTTTGAACGGTTTAAATCACTCCGTTTCCTTTTTCCTGTAAATAGTCCAAATATTGCAACCTATATATAGATACCATTACATACATGTAGTGTAAGTGCTCACTTTGGATAATCTATTTGGATTGCTTAGGTAACTGAATGTAAGTTGATATTAATTTTTAAGAAATACATATATATTTCGTTCTGCGGTGACTCTCGCAGCGATATTATATATATGCATATTAAATGCTGGCGTTATACAATTATAGTTTTTATTCACTTTAATGCTACCGGGTTTGCCATGTTACATAGGTAGAAGGCACAACGTAGTACTTTCTGATATAGTTCTAGTATGCATTCTTCATGTTGGCATATCATATTAGAATACAATTTATAATTAACTTAATTTTAAACGTTTACAATGATGTTACTATATATTTAAATACAAGCTGATATAATTAAAGTGTTGTAAGTAGGATAATCTTTGCATTTAAAAAATGTTGTTGCTTTCCTAATGTTCTAATAAAGTAAAAAATGACATCTGAAATTTACTCGAAAGAATAATTGCTCATATATTTAATTTTTTTAACATTCATCTATATGCATGCTCAAATACACGGGACTTTTACGCTTGTTAAACTGTAACGAAAGATACTAGGCATACACTGTTATAAGTGTTGGGGAACGGCAATAATTTAAATAACCAGATAGATCTAGCCTGCAGGTGTCATCCCTTAAATTTATCCGTGGTCCATTTTGGTTTTATGGCCGATAATTTACATTAAATTGAGACAGACTTTATGATTGACACAAGTTCACGTTTCAATCAGGCCCACCAATCGTTTTGCTTTCAGGCACAAACTTAACGACTTTTAAGTTCGTATTTGTTTTTAAAACGCAAACATTTTCACCTCGTTTTCTACAGAACAGTGAAAACGTTTCCGTGCCGTTTCTGAATCCTAATTGACACCGGTGAAGCAATTGAGAGCCGAAACTGGATGCCGCAGCCCTTCTCTCTGTTTAGTATAAATGCCTCCAATAAAAACAATACCCACGCAAGTAATTGAAAGCATCCCAGGAAAGCAATCACAGGAAAAAACTTCTCACAGTCAATTTGATCGTTGCTTGAAACTGCCTTGTGTGCACTTCTATTCTCAGAATACAATTTGTCAGCCAGCATCTTTGCACGATCCGACCAAGTTAACCATTGTTCTCTAATGCCACTTTCGAGGAATCTTGAAAATGTATGTATAATGTACTCTCTGTTGACGGTATAACTTTCGAGAAACAGCATTTGCTGCCCAAATATTTCCGGAATTGCAAAACAATCAATGTCGAACGTTTCACCAATTTCTTTGATTAGTTTAGCCCTCTCTAGCGACGCCCCACTGGGACTTGTTATCACCAAGTACCTACCACCTTTATATTGTCCATAAGATGTGTAATCGTCGTAGAAGTGAAATGACGTATTCACCAAATGCAAAATTCCTTTTCGTTTAAAATCGTGAAAAAAATCAACTTGAGGGGGTGGGTGCAGAGTCAGGAAATGTTTCGGCCAACTTATTTTGAATCCAGCCTTCAGCGCTTCCTTTAACGTGTCAAACACTTTTGGAACGTCAGGGATGGTGAGAATGCTGAGTATTTCCTCCGTATAGAAACCACAGACAACCAGACCTAAAATTTCCAACCAGACCTAAAATTTCCAACCAGTAAATGATAATGTAACTGCGAACATTTTTGTATGAGAATGCGCCGATGAACATTCCAATCAAATCGATGGCATAGCTAAGGATATCTTTGTTTCTTGGCATCCGTGACAACCATATGGGAATGAACCAGGCGAGCAAAATCACAATTATTACTGATATCCAAATTTCAATCCAAAGTGAAAATGGTGCTAGCCAAACCCCGTAGTCGAAGTGAAATTTTTCTGCCGTTTTATTGGCTATGGAGCAAGATCCCAAAACTGCTACTGCCAAGCTTGAATAATGCATGCCCGTTCTAATGTGAACGTCATCATAACTCGAACGAGCAGCAACAGGTAAGACGAATTGCCCTTCAGTGGAGACGTCCATGTATTGACCAAATAAATGGTAGCTAGTGGAGAAGTTGTGAATATATGAAATGTGAAGTGATGTCATAAATTCTGCGTCTCCAAAACAATTAATTTAAGGTTTCAGATTATCCCTAGCACAAACTTTATTATTTCTACTGGATTTTAGTTGAATGAATCTGGAATGTATATAGCCGCCGGCTTGCAGCTTTCTCGAATTCCCAAACCAAACCATTTGGCGGTGTATTGCGCTAGGATTCAGCAGAAATCGAGCTAATATAGTCACTTCAAAAACTCCATCGACACGCATCGATCTACAGTATCCATTACAAATAAGTCTATAATGTAAGTCATCTATAAAGCGCTTAAAATATATTAATATCTTTAATGCCGGAACATTACGGTGACTCTTGGAAAGTAATTCTGACTCGTTTTCAGAAACCGGTGTAGTTGTGAATAGCATCAATACTGTGTTAATACGTATGGAGATGTCAAAGTATGCTTCGAATGCCGTACCAGCGGCTGTACTGGATTGAAGTGGGGACAAGACAATACGAGACGGATTGTAGTGCTTTCGATAGAATTGTCTATCTAAGGAAGTAGTATTACTGAGTAGTAGCGATACAAGTTTTGGTAAAACTAGCAAACACTTATTAGCTACAGAATAATGATAAGCCTCAAATGTTCCAAAGTTATTTTCAGATATTGAGAGTACATTTTTGGTCAGCCTGTGGAGTGCCATGTTGTCGCACATGTGCTGTTTTAGAGGGCTCCCGCACACAAGCATTTTTAGTGCAGAGAACCCGACGAGTAAGTAAACTTTTAAAATATTCATTTTCAAGTAAAACCAGCCAATATGCTGCAAGCAAATATTTCATTTCCAAAAACTCTATTCTGACAGCCCCTCTGTAACTTCAACTTTGACATTCACCTCGAAGGAGCACGAGTGCCCGTAATAGTTTCGTAATCAATAAGCCAATATCACGATAGGGAAAAATGACATATAACGGTGTGAAATTGTAATAAATATTTCAATTTTCTCTAATAATGGGGATACTGTAATTATAAAACGTCGGATGTTCGAAGGGACGGATGAGATGCTATGCTGTCTGGTACGAATTCTGGCGACTTTGGTAGTACATCAAATGTAACTACCTTTTAGGAGCACAAAACGGTTCCGCTCT
This sequence comes from Sinella curviseta, assembly GCA_004115045.4. Classification (NCBI taxonomy): domain Eukaryota; kingdom Metazoa; phylum Arthropoda; class Collembola; order Entomobryomorpha; family Entomobryidae; genus Sinella; species Sinella curviseta. Next base: position 26,115,746 of record CM023200.3, on the reverse strand, counting down.
TTTGCTTGTCGAAATGTTGTTGTAACCAGTTCAGCCATGTATTGAATATTTTGCGAACGTAAAATTTCGTGCAATCTGGTAAGCCCGTTAGTATATTTAGCATAACATTAAAGCTGTAAAGATTTATTACGACGTAAAAACTGTAAGGAACACAAGGCGCTTTGTCCGACATATAACTACAGAACTACCACGGATATATCATGCAAAATTAAAAGCTTTAACACTAAATGACAAAATGCCATTAGCGTCAATAAAAAGGCTAGTAATTACATACTTACATGACAAAATCGATACAGAACGATAAATTTTAATTCTGCATAAGAAGAAGTATTTGCGATCATTTCCCATGGCTAAAGTATGTATACAAAATGACCAGTGTGGATGTGTTTACACCAATGTGTTCCTCAGCAACATTCTTATCTGTGGTCCAATATTTTTATTACTAGTTTTCCACTCAATTCGTTCAATTTTGAAATTATGGGGTGTTCGAATTTATAGTTTATACTTCACAACATGAATAACTTACATTCAATTAAATTTGTAGGCTTATGACATAATGTATAGAAATAAAATACGAGCTTTTATTTATGAACAATTATGATGCGGAATGAATGTCCATAACTGAAGATAAGATCAGTTAAAACAAAACCATAGGCATTTAATTTACTCCATTCATCTTTAAAATATTTCGCCACTGTCACCAGGCAGACTATTTATTTATGCATACTCAACTCACACTTATTTATCTTTTATTAATGTACATCTTAATCCCTTGACATAATGAAGCCTTTGGACACGCAACCAAGTAATATCAAAATAAATTTGTGTGTGCCATTATACTAATATACGCAATATTCTAGCGTTTTCCGGACCTGGATTTGCGTTTAGGCGAGATTGGTAGGGTTTCAGGGCACAAAGGAAAAACCTATTTTGTTCGAATTTTGTCTCAAGACGAATACCATGTCGTCTGGGTTTTGTCCGGAAATCGTAATCGTTTCCGTTTGTCTTTTGAATCTCATACGAAAATGGTAAGGCAAGTGTAAACAAAAACTGAGAACGGTAACTCGAATTTCATCGCTAAATACAAAAAATTCCAACATGAATAGTACGCCTGCAAGTACTTGACAGAATCCCAGTAGAGACATTACTGGTAACAGTTTCTGGGAATCGATCTGATCGTTATTTGCAACTGCCCTGTGCATCCGTTTCTTCTCCAGTCCCAGTTTTTCCTCAAGCAAGAACATGCGATCAGCCCAAGTTAACCATTGAAGCCGTAAACCACTTTCAAGAAACCTTGCAAATGTTTCCATGATATACACTCTATTGACGGTATAAGCTTCCAGGAACAACATTTGCTGTCCAAATACTTCTGGAATGACAAAGCAATTAATGTTGACTGACTCGCCAAGTGCCTTCACCAGTCTTGCCTGCTCTACCGGCGCTCCAAGTTGACTCACGATTCCTAAAGATTTTCCACCTTTGTATTTGCTAAAGCGCTTGCTACCATCGTAATACTGAAACGACGTGTTCAACAAGTGCATAAGTCCTTTCATTTCAAAATCGTGGCGGAATGTTACCTCTGGGGGGTGGTGCACACCAAGATGATTTTTGTCCCAACTGATTTTATATTCAGCCGCAAGCGCCTCCTTTAGTGTTTCGAATAATTTTGGAACCTCCGGGACTGTAAGAATGCTGAGTATTTCGTTTCCGTAGAAATTGCATATGAATAAGCCAAGTACTTCCACCCAATAAATTATAAGGCAACACCGAATATTACTGTATGAGAAAGCACCAATGAATACTCCAACTAAATCTACTGCAAAGCTCAATAGATTGTTAGTTGGTGCTATAGACATCCACGTGGGAATCGTCCAGGCACAAATAAATACGAACAGCACTGATATCCAAATTCGATACCAATATGAAAATGGGGCGATCCAAACAAAATAATCGAAGTGAAATGGCTCAGAGGTTTTATTATGTAGGTTGCAAGAGTTCAATACTGCGACAACCATTGTCGCGTAATGCATCCCCGTTCTCATGTGCACCACATCATAATTAGGACGATCAGCAACCGGTAAGACATATTGTCCTGTTGACGAGAAATCCATGTTCATGCCATACCAATGGTATGTAGTCGAGAAATTGTGGATGTATGTGATGTGTAGTGCTGTCATAAACCCAACCTCCCCAAAGCAGTTTATTGAAGGCAGCATGTTATCTTGCGGGCAAACTTTGTTATTTCTATTTGACTTTAGTTTGATGAATACCGAATTTATATCGCCCCCAGCTTGAAGCTTTCTCTTGTTTCCAGACCAGAAAATATCTTTGTGGACGGCAAAAGGAATTAATAGAAACTTACCAAGAATGCTCATGACAAGCAATCCATTTTCATTCGCACAGTATTCATTACATATAATTTGATATTGAGTTTCGTAACCAGGATGCTCCAACATAAATATTATAATCTTAAGTGCTGGTACGTTTCGGTGATGTGTTGCAAGTAACTGGGATCCATTCCACGGGATCTTTTGCGTTGTAAGCATGAAGAAGATTGTGTCAACACGCATGGAAAATAGAAAATAGGCTTCGAATGCTGTACCATTTGTTGCATTCGTTTGTAAAGGTGACAATATAATGTGAGAAGGAAATGTGTGCTTCCTTTCTAGAAGCATATCCAACGCTTGGGTCTGATTATTGCGTATAAGCAATACAATATTTGGAAAAACCAATTGACAATTATTAGTAACGAAATACAGGTAAACTTCAAACCTTCCATAATTATTTGATGAGGTGTCCAATATATTATTCTTTAGTTGTTTCAATTGCCTTGTTTCGCACAAGTTTATCACTAGTGCGCTTCCAAGTAGAATCGGGTAGCAATGGCATATTATGAGAATGTGAAACTTAAGAATGCCCATTTCTGATGAGATCTGGTATGAATTTGCCTACTGAATGCTTTTAGTGTTATTGTGAAAAACTTTTTGCTGTTGCAAAACGCTTCTTGCAAATTGTATTTCGTTTACTGTAGGCTCAGGTTGTCAATGGCAGCAGTAAACCAAAGATTGTTACGTGTTCTACACAAAGTCGAACATGAAGATTCCGTAGGTTTCAATAACTATTTAGTTTGAAAGTTAGAAAAGTGCAAATGAAAGTCGTTTCCAAGAGACATCGGCAATGATTAAATTTTGAATTTTTGGTCGGGGAAAACCGCTACGATTTCATGTCTGACATGACAATACTGTATGCTTTGTCATCATATATTTTGGTAAACTATGCTTCCGTCTTAACAGCCTATCGTCATGTCATGCACGACTTCAAGGCTTTCTATCATACAGTGCCCATCTCTACCCTTCACTATCCGTTGTCATGTCACCTCGTGGGAAGAGTTGTGATCAATATTTTCTTAATACTTATTCCATATTTAGAAAAGCTATTAATATATAATGGTCTGACAATTCCATTTCTATATCGCATTCTCCCTGAAAATTGAGAAGGTAGAACTAAAGGGGAATACCGTGCAAAATCTGATCATACCTAGTAAGCAATTTCAAATATTTGATAATCATGTTGGCATCCAAAGATGGATATTAGACATCATAGGCATCTTGGAATATAAAATTATATATCAATTTACCAACATTATCACACTAGAAATATTTTGAGAAGTGTAAATGAAGAAGCCTGGTAAGAAAGTACTTCAGAGTTTGACGTATATACATTTCCACGTTTCGGCAAAGTTTGAGTTAAAATAAATACGTATTCGTTACATTGTTAATGATTATGACAGCAATATCTAGTAGGAGCCTCTCACCGTGTTTCAATGCCGAATAGTTGAGCATTGTCAATCCGCAGTATATTGACATTATTTGTGTACACACGCTAATAAGAGCAATTTAAAATTTTCCATTTGCTGTTTTAGTGATGATATGTATCCTAGTCTAAATATGCCGTCCATTCAGAAACAATGAGCAGTAATTAGTCGGTTAAATGCGTCTAGAAATGACATACGGTGTCCCTTTCACATGATATATCTTAAGTTTAGTTTAGCTTTGCTATTCGACATATTGGGCCTACGAAATTTTATGTCAATACATATATATTTGCATTTTGGCTTTGTACGGTATAATCGTTTATTTCAGAATTAATCCACATTCCACCAGTAAAGTGTCGAGATTATCATTGAATATTAGGTAGAAAATTGTGCCAATATTAACACAAGAATATCTAAATTGCGCTCCAACCGTTCTGGAAATAAATATAATTAAAACATCCCGTATCTAATACTGAAGTCGGTGTACAGAACACTCGTGATATGGACTGCGACGTATAACAAATAACCAAACCTCCTCACTACCAATTTACGACTTAGGCGAAGTAATTCGCATTGGGATGCTATGTACCCATTTATCTTTTTAATACTGATGTAAGTTTATTGATACATAAACTAACGACCTTGAAAATGCGCAAAGAATATCATAATGTTAAGAGCCCATAATAATGTCGAAATTGAGGATTTTTATGACAATGAAATGGGTGGAGCCTGTGCAGACGGACGTGAAATCATGCCTCAGTACTATTTGCTCTCATACTCATACATCATCATCACCAACACAAAACTAGTCACACAGCACCAGTGCAGTTTTGAAATCAATAATTTCAACAGTAATTGTGATCGTATTCAATTCAAAATGGCATACGTTTGTAGAGCAGAAATCAGTGATTCTGCCAGTATATTATAATATACTGTGCAGTGCGCAGAACAATATCCATCAGAATTTTACTGAACGAGCGCTTTCAATGTATGTAAATGGCAATCAACACAACTTCACTTACCCGTTCAGTAAAATCCTGATGGATATTTTTATACGCACTGCACAACTAATTCAAATATACTGGCAGAATCACTGATTTCTGCTCTACAAACGTATACCATTTTGAATTAAATACGATGACAAACACTGCTGAAATTATTGATTTCAAAAATGCGCTGCTGCTGCGGGACTATAGTTTGGTGGTGATATGAGTGTGAGAGCCAATAATGATGAGGTATGAACGCTCAAGTACCCGCCGCGGTGAAATCAACTGCACCGGAATTGCCATTCTAGAATTTCTCGTTAACCTACCAATTCCATGAATATAGCATGACAGGATCAGAGCGTTAACTCCCGCGGTAATATTTGAATAGTTGATGATTATGTTGATGATGTGCTGGAAATTAATTAATTAATTAAAGAGAGTCAACAACCACATGTGTAACGTCTTGTACAAGAACTTTTTCAATGTCATTTTGTGAACCTATTACTATTAAAATCGTCTGGAGTACAGAAATGACGTGCAATTCAGAGTTTTTGCATATCCATTGGTGCGTCCTACTGCTTGCTTTCAGCAAACATTTTCTTGACTGTTTCATTGTTGCTCGGAAAAATAAAACGCTGTTTTCCCGTGTTTGAAGAGGAAACGAAATCTTTGACGCCCTATTTCTATGTCGTAACTGAAAACGTACGAGGAACTCTGTCATTGAACTGAGGATGGAAACCATATCGTTCTGCCTATTAAACTGTTTATTCTCCAATACAAACATCACGATACCAATCAACATTAGGCACCCCGGTGCCGCTATGACAGGAACCACCTTGTATAAATCAATTTGGTCGTTGCTAGCAACAGCTTTATGCTTTCAGAGGTCTAGAATAAGCTTTTGTTTATGTGTCTGACCGCGGTTCGCCCAAACTTCCCACTGATAAGCTATACCACTTTCCAAGAATTTGGAAAATGTGTGCATGACATGGTCTCTGTTGATAGTGTAGGTTTCCAGAAACATTGTCTTAAAATTAAATGCCTCCGGAATTATAAAACAATCCACAGTATCATTTCCGTGATCATTTTTCATTTTCCTTCCCACTTCCGTAGACGTTGCAACGGTGCTCATCATGATCAAATATTTATATCGGGTATAAGATGCATTACTTTCATCGTGATAAAACGATTTATTCTACAAGTGTGAAAGTCATTTTGCCCTGAAATCCAATCCGTATGATTTCACCGGCGATTCGTACAACGCTAGCCATCTCTTTGGCCATTTAGTCTTGTATTCGGCTTCAAGGGCTTGCTCCAACGTATCAAATGCCTTTAGCGGTTCCGGTACCGTAAGGCCACTGAGTATTTCATTCCCATAGAAATTGCACATAAACATGCCCAACACTTGAATCGAGAAAATAAAAACGTAATTCCGGCCACTGCTGTAAGAGAATGAACCAACTAACACACCAACCAAGTCGACTGCGAACCTAAAGCTGGCTTTGTAGGTGCCAAAGACAGCCATTTTGGAATTAGCAGGGCGACAAGGAGGACGGTAAGAAGCGACAACCAAATTCGAGGTTTGAATGCCGCAATCCAGACCCAGTACTCAAAATAAGAATATCCAGATGTCCCAATAATTTTGACAGTGGAACAAGACGACAAAACTCTAACCGCATATTTTGGAGTAATGGAGTCCTTTTCTAATGTACTCGTCGGCATATACCGCGCGACCAATATGTGGCAACGCGAATTGCCCAGCAGTCGTAGTATCTATTGATTTATCGTGTAGGTGGTATTTGGTTGAGAGATTGTGAACATCTGCAGTATGCATTGCTGTCATAAATCTGCCATTCCCGAAACACTTAATAGGTTTAGTATTATGCTCCGAGCAAATCAAATTATGCTTGCTAGATTTTAGCTGAATGAACCGTGTGGACAGCTCGGCAATTGCATCAATCCTTCTTTGGTTTCCAAACCAGAAAATATTTAATTTAATTTAATTTATTCAATTCTCAATTCACATCATTATTACGTTACAATAATTTATGATAATTCAGTATCCTAAAACATAGGTTATTACACTGAACTATTTAAGGCATAATTTTGTGTCCAACAATCAATTTATATACAAGAAAACTTACTATACAAAACAACAATAAACCGTGCACGGAAAAACTCCAAGCGAATACAAGAACTTGTACAGGATAAAAATTACATGTTGGGTGGGAGAAAAAGCCGTACATAATTAAAGTTAAAATACTCTCATATACGATAAAACATATGATAAGATTTTCATGACATGACAGAATTTTCTTATAAACGACGATATGGAGTCAGCATTTTTCACATTATCAGGTAAACTGTTGCAGTATCTTACTGTCCTAACCGAAAACATTTGCTCTCCCATGAAGCTACGGATTTTTCTATCCCAGCGTGCATTACTACCACCTCTAGTCTGATAATGGTGTACTGCATTGTTCGACAGGAAAATCTCCGAAAAGAAAGGGATGCATTGCATTTTGTAAATTTTGTAGAATAACACTAAGCTTCGATATATGCACAATTTCTTGGGGAATAACCAGTTGAGATCTCTAGCAGTGGCATCAGCCACTTTGCAAATTTCCTAATTCCAAGTATTAGTCTACCAAGTACTCTTATCACCTTTTCTGCGTTCCTTACTATTTTTGAATTGGTTGCTCCTCAAACCGCACACATGTATTGCACAATACTCAACACAAGGGTCTGACCTACCAGCTTAAGATTATTTCTTGATATCAAATGACGAATGTGATACATAGCGCAAATCCTGATATAACATGCCTTAGTCAACTGTTCTAAATGCAAATCAAACCCCGAGCCATGAAAAATGTTATTCCCGCAACCGCCAATTAAAAGCCATTCGAGCAATATGCTCCATTTGAAATGGTTATCATTTCGCGGATAGCACTGAAGCGGTGCAGCGAAAGGTCTCAAATTTGATAAAATCTGGAAATATTATTGAAACTCAAATCCAGACTCTCCAGCATATTTTCCAGTACTCTAAAAGCATTTGGATGAATCTCGTTTATAAAGCAGTTAGAAATTGACAGATTGTCTATTCTCGCATCTTTAAGGGCGTCATTCCCAAGAACTTGAATTGGATTATAAGCCCATCGGAAAATGGACGCTTGCTTAACGTTTTGGAGTAAGTGTTGGGGCAAGTTGGAAAACATGTTGTATTCCAGGTTTAGCTTTCCCACAATCGTCAGCTTTCTCTCAAAGATATGTGAAAGGTGAAGGTGAGTAGATTATTTGGACAAGTCCAAGTTGAAGATGAGCCATCGCCTTGAAGGGAATCGTTTGGATGAGATTATTGGCGAAGTAGAAATGCGATGGGCTTGCGGTGCACCGCGGTGGAGAGGTGAACGCGTGAGGATGAACAAACTATTTTCACTGCTCAAGTCTTTCCTTTCCAGATGTGCAAGAGTAAAATTGCGCCTTGGAATGGAATGCAGTAAATGGGGCATTGAGAGATTAGTATTCATTTTTTGCATTGTGTCGTGATGCTTATTATAGTAAAATAAATGAAGCCTTATGGTTACAAATCAAATCATTGAATATAAGCACAGAAACAACGAACAAGCTTCGTTGAAAAATTTAAAACCACCGCAGTGTAGCAGTTGAAAAAGTACAAAGATGACAATTTGATGCTCTGACTACCTTCTTGTCAATCTAATAATTCCAATCAATGCACATGCACAGTCTAATAATTCCAGTCACATGCGTCGCCTATTGATACGGGGTACCTACCTACCAAACTATTTTAGTTATTTTGATAGTTCCGAAGAAGAAATGCAAATGAAACGGAAAACTTTCTATCCGCCAAATATATTGCCTCATTTTTCAGCAATTGTCGAGGTTTAATAATTTAAATTTTTCGTAAAATCCAACTAACTAGATTGATACAAAATGTCCGGTTCGAAGATAAAATCGCTTTATTCTATGCACCCTGATAGTAACGATTAATAAAGAAATGATTAATAATTTACTTTACATGTTAAAGTTTCGAAACGTCAGGGGAGTAAATTTATTGATGGAGAAAAGGATTATAGGAAAAACATCAAAAATTGGTGTAGCTAAACCTGGTCATGCGACAATATTTTATGATTTCCACAAAACTGATGAATACAATGTGCGTGTTGATGTGGACATTAAAACAAACTAAAGACGAACCTTAAGGCAGTATGACAAACTTGTCGTCTTCTTCGCTTATGACAAGATTTATAGCAGGTAATACGACTAAATACTTCTTATCGTTACGTATAATGAAGATGCGAATACTGTTAATATATTAAAAAAGTTTCAATTACCAATTCCAACAAATCAGAAAACCTGCAACGGGGGAAAAACCTCGGAAACTTGATTTCGTGGCTCACAGTTTTCTAATTATTATCAATAGGAAGGAGTGGATCGGCTAGGACATCCAGTTCATGAAAGGTGATTGCTCATCACACATTTATCGACACGACTGCAAAGCTTTCACTCGCGACATAAAAAGACAGAACGTAACATTTCCATGAAATTCGAAAGCCTTTCCACTTCCACCAGTTTTATAAACCGCCTCCACCCGATAATTTTTGAGCTTTCGCAACCCTGCTCATCCGCCCACAGCTACTATTCCAAAATGTACCGGAACAGACCAAACTGTTGGCAGACATACACGGATTCAAAAAATACTTACATATACTGCCGGATAAAACGGGAAGAAGGTCATCAATACTGCACCAAAACCTGCACAAGCTCCAAAACCAGATTTTGGTGTCGCGTACGTGACCTGGGACCAGTTGCAAGAGATTCCTCGTGAGAAAAATCTAGACAAATGAATTTCCAGGAGACTAAAAATATGTCACCACAGGTGCTCAAGAAAGTGACAGCAGAACATAACGTGGCAGTGAAAAAAGTTGTGGAAGCGGGTCCACTTCCAGAGGAGCAGCCTGCGGAAGTGGATGACGATGAGTACGATGACTACCATGGTGATTACGTCGAACCCCCGCAACCACAAGGGGCCGGACAGCAGCTACAGCAGAAGCAAAAGAGGATATCTGGAGACAAGAGAAAAAGTAGTTTCGAAGGAAAGGCACCTGCATTGACCGGTCAAGAAGTCCAAGAATTGGTACAAATGACACCGGGACAGGAACAGCTGCGCCATACCATGACCCCTGATCAGGCAGTGAGCCTTCCTCAGAAAGGACCGCGCAAAATTTACCGCTGACCAGGTAAATGAAATCCAAAAGTTGGAAGAAGAAGCTGCTGGAATAAATGTGGAAAAGGCTGCTGATGTGACGCCCACATAGCTGGTGTCCTCACTCACCCCAGAACAGATTCAGAATATCCCCCATGACCAGCTAGAGACGGTATCTGCGGAGTAGCAAGCAGCCGTGTAGACGCGAGGACTCCTCGCCGAGGAGATCCCTGGAAAAGGAGCAACCATCCCACAGCGGCTTCCTTGAAGAATATTAGGAGCCAGACTACACCACCGTTGATGAAGTGGTAACCACTTAGTGGTTGATGGTCGATGAGAGCGCTGTCACTGGATCTAGTCTGAAACGGATAAGTTGTGCTATATCCTATTCCTTCAGTTGGCGAGGCTCTGCCACCCATTAGGTTGGAAGACTTTTTTCCGAATTTGCCAGCAGAAGAAGCAGTCAACTTGACAGCAGATGCGGTACAAAATGAACTTCAAATACAGTATCGGCAGTTCCAAGGAATGCAAAGGCAGGAGGCGCAAGACATTCCAGAAAAAATGGAGGTTATCTATCAAAAGCTTCCCCGTGAAATGGTATCACAAACCACTACAGCTCAACATTTGCTTGCACTACATACAGTTTAATGCAGTTAATATTTTTAATTTTTCAGAGCTACTTCTCCATACATGGCGGTTGGAGGACCTGAGCAATGTGTTGGACCTGGTCAAGGAATGCCTGCTCGTATCGCTGTTGCCCAATTTTCAGAAGCAAAGGAGAGAACAATGACGCTGGTGAAGACGTAAAAGTTTGTCCCGGTCCACCAATCTGTCCTGGAAAGGATGTATGTCCTTACTGTCGTGTGGGTGGCGGAAAGAATGCATTACAAGACCGGAGAGGACTGGACAAAAACCTGGAGAAGGTGGATCAAAGGTTGATGGTGCCAACTCCCTTGCCATTACGGACGGTCCACTAATCACTGAATTGGACGAAGCTCTGATTCAAGAGATATACCGTTTGTACACGATATTTCATGATAAAATATAAAAAAAATTCTTTCTTCAAAAAAGCGGTTCACATTCCAAAGTGCTTCCTTCACAGAGTCCTTCACAAAACCTTGATGTACCGACATGATAAATATGATAAGAATGCAATCAAGAACAAAATTATTAAATCCTATAAATGAATAGCCTTCGCATTAAACTTTCTTGAATGTCAATTAATATTTTCATTTAATCATTAGTTGTAGTCTTCAGTCGCATTCACTACCGTTCTTAAACAAACTATGAGAGAAAGCTCAAATTTTCTAGATTTTTCTCACAATGCCCCATATCTAAATGCTTACAATCGTAGCATTAAAAGTGGCGATACAATTAGGGAAGCAAGTGATATGAGCAAAATATTTAGACGCAGAGCTTTTCCAGCCTCATGATGAAGGCTTTCATCAAATTTTTGCCTGCTTGTTCCGGCACTCAACTTTCATCAGAACATTCAACAACTCATTGCACCAGTTGGAGGCGTCCTTTGGATTTGGGGAGCTTACTGGACATGTTTCCTCCATCCATTCACGTAACCAATGTTTTATCCAACTACATATGAAAATAGAAATTAGAAATGCATACAAACACTCAGAATTTGTGGGTGGCTAATGGGTAGGTGAAAGTTAAAAAGGTATGTCACCCAGATTCACACGAGCATGACAGGGACAAATTTTTATCTAGGTCAAGACGTTCCAGGTAGGTCACGAAAGGCTCTCGTCTGTACCCCGCAATTTGAATTTGCAGTAGTCTTCAAAGCAGAGTTATTCCCTTTCACGGTCAAGCTGACAAGCTGAGTGGCTGTTCTAAGCTAGTATAATATGTCAGAGGGCAAGTCTTGGCGTCCAGTGTCTTGCAGGGTCAGTTGTAATTGTCGGCCAATTAATTCCTAGAGTCAATTAAGTATACGTATCACTCTGCCCCAAAAAATATAAAGCACATATTCATGATTAATCGTACTGAAAAGGCTCCACCGGCAATACTCAAGAATTCATCGCCAGATATCGTGATTTCAGAAACTTTTCCAGGAATGGGGTAAGATTTAAGCTCTTGCGCCATAACTGGCTTGTCCATCTAAATGAAGTATTTAACTTAGTAGTTCATTTAACGTTATTTAAAAAATGGATTTATTGAGGGGAAACATTTCACGATGGTTTATTTAATGTATTTTTAATTTTTTACATTAGTGACCTTAAGATGCAAAGCTTGAAGTGATTCCACGGATAGAATAAGTAAGCCTGGATTTATTGTCCGAGAAAGCGGTCCAATGGTCAACTTTTTGAGGCATCCCAGAGGTGCAAACACGCCAACCTAAAATAAGCAATGATTTAAATGTGGCAGACTATTAAAAGTAAAGTAAAAGTGTATTTTTCATACCTGAACCGTTTCCAAAGGCAAGCTGGAAATGTCCAGCTCGTGAAGTCGTTCTAATTGGAGAAAGCTGTCATTCGTCAACATTCTTATTGGATTACTCCACATAAAAACCTGACTGAGTCGTGGGATCGTATGCCAAATTGTGTTTGGCGACGCTTGAATCTCATTTCCAGAAATGTCCAGCATTCTCAAGCTGGAAACATTCACCCCAAAATTTGTGGGCAAGTATATCAACCGATTGAAGGATGAGTTGGCGCGAAAATTGTCATCTTTTTAAAGATTTTATCGTTTTTGAATATTCATTAAAATGAGCGGGATTTTTGGGAGGAGCGGAAAATCAACATATAACCCACCGTTGCACAAGCCTTTTACATTCCTGTACTCCATTCTTATTAATTCGTCCTATCCAAACAAGTTTGCAAACTCGGTTGGAACTTGGTCCTGGTTTGCTGCATGTGCACACTGGGTTGAATGAGCAGGGTGGATTTTAAAATAGTTAGGTTAGTACTTTTTAAACACAATTTGATGAAATTAACGTATACTTATCAACATCCTGCTAATATTGAATATTTAAAAATCCAAAATGGGCCACGAATATACTGTAATTTAACAGCTTCAATTTATGATATTGTTGGAAAAATTTGGTTATGTAGTATCGGAGGAGCAGGAATTTTAGTAACGGCAAAAACTGTCATTAACCAACACGCAGTGTGCTGCACCGCGGCTGGCACGCAACAGATTTATCTTATTTCTGCTCATGCCGCCAGCAATGCAAGGGTGATAGGTGGTGCAACGACCTAGATATTTATGGACGCTGCAACAATGTAAAAAATCTGTGACTATATGCGAAATCTAAAAAAATACAAAAAATCGAATGTTAGCAACGAATTTCCATCTACGAAGCATGGAAAAGACCTTAGAAACATTTGCAAGTACCTGAGCAACTACATAACAGTCACAGAAAATTTATTTTTTTACATTGCATTGCCTCCTCTATAAAACTATTTACCTAAATGAGGTGGTGCAAATAATGGAATAATATTATCATCTTGACCATTGTCCAATTTTGTATCAAATCCACCGAACTTTCGCGGATGCAAAAATTTTCAAAGGAACGCGCTACCTCCCAATATGTATCCGTTAAGTATATCATAATGTAGCATGGAATGCCATGCAAACGGTATTATATACTCAAAAATGCACATTTTACGCATGTAACAAGAATTGTCGACACTCCTGATGAGAGAGAGTCACTGATTTAAAATTAAATACTGCGGCGCTACAGAAGAAACAATTTTTGGCGATTGCACCGTTCTGCTAACTGTCGATAAGCGGAGAGCGCGAGCGTACGTCGATTAGATGCTTCGTTGCGTATTTCTTGCCGAGATGCTGATTTAAAATTAAATACTGCGATCGCCCCAGAGTGCGTCATGGTTGGCGTATTCACTTTCTTTTAAATGTCGTAAAGTGGAAAGCGTTGGTCAATTAGACGCTTTTAATGCGGATTGCTTCCCGAAGTGAGAGATGCTGATTTAAAATTAAATACTGCGATCGCCCCAGAGTGCGTCATGGTTGGCTTATCCACCGTTGATCTAATTGTCGTAAAGCGGAAAGCGGTGGTCAATTAGACGCTTTTAATGCGGATTGCTTCCCGAAGTGAGAGATGCTGATTAAAAATTATATACTGCGATCGCCCCAGAGTGCGTCATGGTTGGCGTATCCACCGTTGATCTAATTGTCGTAAAGCGGAAAGCGCTGGTCAATTAGACGCTTTTAATGCGGATTGGTTCCCGAAGTGAGAGATGATGATTTAAAATTATATACTGCGATCGCCCCAGAGTGCGTCATGGTTGGCGTATCCACCGTTGATCTAAGTGTCGTAAAGCGCAAAGCGCTGGTCAATTAGACGCTTTTAATGCGGATTGCTTCCCGAAGTGAGAGATGCTGATTAAAAATTATATACTGCGATCGCCCCAGAGTGCGTCATGGTTGGCGTATCCACCGTTGATCTAATTGTCGTAAAGCGGAAAGCGCTGGTCAATTAGACGCTTTTAATGCGGATTGGTTCCCGAAGTGAGAGATGATGATTACAAATTATATACTGCGATCGCCCCAGAGTGCGTCATGGTTGGCGTATCCACCGTTGATCTAATTGTCGTAAAGCGCAAAGCGCTGGTCAGTTAGACGCTTTTAATGTGGATTGCTTCCCGAAGTGAGAGATGCTGATTAAAAATTATATACTGCGATCGCCCCAGAGTGCGTCATGGTTGGCGTATCCACCGTTGATCTAAGTGTCGTAAAGCGCAAAGCGCTGGTCAATTAGACGCTTTTAATGTGGATTGCTTCCCGAAGTGAGAGATGATGATTACAAATTATATACTGCGATCGCCCCAGAGTGCGTCATGGTTGGCGTATCCACCGTTGATCTAGGTGTTGTAAAGCCGAAAGCGGTGGTCAATTAGACGCTTTTAATGCGGATTGCTTCCCGAAGTGAGAGATGATGATTACAAATTATATACTGCGATCGCCCCAGAGTGCGTCATGGTTGGCGTATCCACCGTTGATCTAAGTGTCGTAAAGCGGAAAGCGCTGGTCCATTAGACGCTTTTAATGCGGATTGCTTCCCGAAGTGAGAGATGCTGATTAAAAATTATATACTGCAATCGCCCCAGAGTGCGTCATGGTTGGCGTATCCACCGTTGATCTAAGTGTCGTAAAGCCGAAAGCGCTGATCAATCAGACGCTTTTAATGCGGATTGCTTCCCACCGTGAGATGCTGATTACATATTGCTCGTCCCAGAGTGCGTCATGGTTGGCGTAACCACCGTTGATCTAAGTGTCGTAAAGCCGAAAGCGCTGGTCAATTAGACTGATGAATTCACCGTGCGTGTAAAGGTGGAAATTTAAAAAAATCTTCGATGAACGTTAAGAGACTATGAACAACTTGTCATGTTCTGCGGTTACGACAAAAAAGATAAGCGGTAATATAATGAAATACGTTTTAGCCTCACTTCTAATGAAGGAACGAATTCTGTTAATACATTCAAATTTTTAAAATTACTAATTAAAACAAATTAGAAAAAACCGACCGGGAAAGCATTACTTCCTCCAATTCATTTTGTGGCGCACAGCTTCCTTCTTGTCATAGACAAAACGCACTGGATAGGTTATGATATTCAGTACCTGAAAGGTGATTCTTCGCCTTACATTTACAGACACGGCTGGACAGCATTCGCAGAAGAGATAAAAAACAAGCATCTCCATTTCATGACATTAGGAAGAAATTTCACTTTCACCGTTTCTCCAAACCGCCACCACCCGAAAATTCCTGCGCGTTCACAAGCTTACTCATAACAAAGAAGATCGCTAACAACTCCGTCCACCCTGGGAGATTATTCCATAACACAGGGGAGCAGACTAAATTTTTGGCAGATATCCACGTTTGGAAAAAAAACCCTTAGATCGGTTACCTGCAAAAAAGGAAAAAAGGGTATTCAGGGTGAGTGAGCAAAGCATTTGTTTTTATTGTCTAGAATGTTGCCCAACTGTAATTACAGATGAGATTTAATCTGTCGGCATATTTATTTTAACGTTTAGAGGATATTAAGGATGACAAGCAGGTTTTGAAACGACGCTGTGAACTTGTTGAGAGGATATCAGACTTTGATTCCGAGCTGGCCTCCTGCATTATTGAGAGGGAGTCCTTGGAATCTGTGACCACTGATGAGCTGAAGAAGGCGTTGAAACGCGTGACGATCTCAAACGAAGCTGTTGGGAAGTTCTGCTGGGAAGCTCCTGCAAAAATATTGGGGTTCAGCCGCTACTAGATCGAATACTTGAGTAAGTGAATGTGCTAGTTAATCTGGATTAAACATGCATTTTGTTAATTTTCTCTAAATAATTTCCTTAATCTACAGATACCTTCCACATCCCATTGAATTAAAAGATCGTGATCCCGTCATATCCGCGTATGGTACTGAACTATGCTCCTTGGCTTTTTAATCACTCCACGACCCTCAACTTGGCCCGCTGACCTTCACCAGAGTATTCAGGGGATCGCTGGATTCCGGACAGAAGCTTTACAATGTGACGCGACGAAAATCGAAGAGAAAATCGCCAACATTTATCGACCATTTGCTGACGAGATGAGGGAAGTGGAGTCGGAGCCGCTGGAATAAATGTGGAAAATGCTGCTGATATGACGCCCGCAGAGCTGGTGTCTTCCCTCACCCCAGAGCAAATTCAGAATATGCCGGATGACCAGCTAGAAAAGTTATCTGAGGAGCAGCAAGCAGCGGACGCGAGGAGATCCCTGGAAAAGGAGCAACCGACCGACAGCGGCTTCCCTGAAGAATATTATGAGCCAGAGTACACCACCGTCGATGAAGTGGTTGATGGAGATGAGAGCGCTGTCACTGGATCTAGTGGAGTGGCGTGTCATCTCAAGGAGCGTGGCAAGCCATTACCCAAAAGAGAAAAGACAAAACATCAACATCATCATAACAAGCATCATAGGAGGGACAAGGAGGGTGAGGACGAAGAAAAGGGAGGAAGACACACGGGGATTGACATTGTGCAAGGTCCTATACCCACCGTTGGCGAGGCTCTGCCACCCATTACGTTGGAAGACTACTTGGCGAATTTGCCACCAGAAGAGGCAGCCAACTTGGCAGCAGATGCGGTCCAAAAGGAAGTCCAGAAGCAGTACCAGCAGCTTCAAGGAATGCAGAGGCAGTTGGCGCAAGACATTCAAGAGAAAATGGAGTTTATCTATCAAAAGCTGCTCCGTGAAATTGTACCACAAAAGCTCAGTAAGATATATGGAAAATGGCTAAACATTTCCTTGAACTACAGACAGTTTAATGCATTTAATATTTTTAATTTTTCACAGCTACATCTCCGCACAGGACCGAACAATGAAGACTGGGGAAGACGTAAAAGTTTGCCCTGGTCCCTCAATTTGTCCTGGAAAGGATGTATGTCCTTACTGTCGTGTGGGTGGCGGAAAGGATGTATTACAAGACCGTAAAGGACTGGATAAGAAACCTGGAGAAGGTGTAGCAAAGACTGATGGTGCCAAATCCCTTGCCATTACGGACGGTCGACGAATCACTGAACTGCTCTGAGCTGTGATTCAAGAGATATACGTTTTTACACGATATTTAATGATAAAATATAAACTTTTCCTTTCTCCAAAAAACCAGGTCAAATTCCAGAGTTCTTAACAAAAAACACAATGTAACGACATGATAAAGATAAAAACACTATCAGAAACAAAATTATTAAATCCTATATATGAATAGCCTTCGTATTAAACTTTCTTGAATGCCAATGCCACCGTGTCATAAGTATATTCATTATCAACACAAATGAAATGATAAGATTAAAATGCCTCTTGAAGGTAAGCTATCAAGTTTCCAGCAAGACACAGAGGCGTTATGGACATCGGAAGTCCTGCCAAGTCATCGGGAAAAATGTATGTTATTATGTTGTCTGCATAATTGAAAAAAATAGTTTCAGTTCCAGTGTTACAATATGAATCTTAATGATGAATTGAAAATGTAGTTTTGTATGTGAAGATTACAGCCAAGATTAAGATTTTAAATTTTGTAGACTTGGTTATATGACACAATGCAGATGTTGGAATGATGGTCAGCAAATTATGGTTCAGGTTGAGTTCTGAGAGAAATTTGGATAAGCCAACGAATGCGTTACCAGCACCGTAATTTAAACTGTTGTGGGCCA
This sequence comes from Sinella curviseta, assembly GCA_004115045.4. Classification (NCBI taxonomy): domain Eukaryota; kingdom Metazoa; phylum Arthropoda; class Collembola; order Entomobryomorpha; family Entomobryidae; genus Sinella; species Sinella curviseta. The sequence goes on along the minus strand of CM023200.3, from coordinate 26,097,565 downwards.
CGTCTAATTTCCACAAACCTGTGTGAAAGCAGAGAGAAAGTAAAATGTTTCGGCTCATCATTATTGAATACGAATGATGCTGATAACGCGTTAAGTCTGCACCCACCGGATCCAGCTAGTCGCATAGCATCCAAACCTTGAAAATCAATCATGCTCAAAATAAGGACCCTACTGGAGTTTAGGTTCAAAGGGATATTTCCGAACGGAATGTTGTGGCACACCACAATCCCAAACTCGGTTAGCCCTGGTTTGCTGCATGTGACCAAAGGGTTGAATGAGGAGGGTGGATAAATGTCGAGGGAACTTACGTTCTGATCTGATCTGCTCCTGCTCATTAAAGGCTCTGCGAAGATTTCATGTCTGATGAAGCCATGAAGATAGGAGTGATGACATGAACCATATAAGCTACTCGCATTACTATCCACTGGATAAAATTGGAGACAGTTTCCGGTTGTTAAAAAATATTTTTTGCGAATGTTTAAATAACTATTATAAAGATAAATTTATACCATGAAATAAGCTTTCATACCTCTGGTTCCATATTTCCGTGATATTGAACAAGAACATATTGTGAAAATTGAGAAATTCAATGGAACTGGACTTACCCGAACACGGGTAGATTCTTATCAGTTCAAAAGTGGGAAGTGTAGAGTAGTGCACATAGGTTGATTCCCTTCCACAAGTACATTACGCGAAGCGATACTAAAGGCAAAATGAAAGCATAATGCAGGAGACATCATTTTCTCAATTTCAAGTTCTTTAATGGCATATCATTAAAAAATTTGGGGCTTCACGAAACTATCCAATAAAGCAGAGCAATAAAGTCAGGATTTTTCTGCTCATGCATTGTAACCGCTTCACCATCACATTTCGGGTCATTATTATGACGCCGGGAAAGTAAGGCTGGTAATGTACGTATTGCAGATCATTTTATCATCTTGACCATTGTGCAATTCAGTGATTGGTAACTGACCAGTTTCAGTTACAAGTTACCGCTACAGTTACTTGCCAAACTGCCTTCAGTTACAAGTTACTTTCCAAAATCCGTTCAGTTACAAGCTACACTTACCATACGCTTTTCAGGCAGCTACAAGTTACCGATACAGTTACTTGATCAATGGAAAAAATGTAAATAAATACAGTATCTAGCTACAGATACAGTTACAATTAACGTTAAAGTTTAGATGCTTTGCAGCTTCGCTTTGGAGCTTGCTTCCTTGTATTTCATTTACTTCATTGACCTTAAGAATGTGTATCCACTCTAACCAGACACATGTTTCTTCATGCTTGCTTAACTCACGCTTATTTTTACTTCATTGATGTGCATCTACAAAATTGGACATATTAATATGTATATTATGTATAATATGTATAATATGTATATTAATATGTTATGTGTATATTAATACACATAACATTCTAAGGTTGTCTATTCAGAGGTTTGGTTTTTGGAAAGAAACGATTAAAGACACAAACGTAAAACCTCTTCCACTCCCGTTTTGTCTCAAAAGGAACATCCAATCGTCTGGGTCGTTACCGAGTATCAAAATTGTTTGTGATTGTTTCTTGAATCTCATACGAAAGTGGAAAGACAAGTTCAAACAGAAACTAAGAACGGTAACCGAGTATCATCACTAAACACAAAAACTTCCAAAACGAATAGTATGCATCCAAGTAATTGGCAGAATCCCAATAGCGAAATTACAGGTATGTAATAGTTTCTGAGAATCAATATGATCGTTTCTTGCAACTGCCTTGTGTACCCCTGTTTTCTCTGTTCCCAGCTTTTGCTCAACCATAAACATGCGATCAGCCCAAGTTAACCATTGATGCCATATACCACTTTCAAGAAACCTTGAAAATGGTTGCATCATATACAGTCTGTTGACGGTATAAGCTTCGAGAAGCAGCATTTGCTGCCCAAATATGTCCGGAATGACAAAGCAATTAATATCCACTGACTTGACAACTTCATCTACCAACCTTGCCTGCTCTACCAACGCTCCAAGTTGACTCACGACTGCTAAAGATTTCCTACGTTTTTATTTGCTAAAGCACTTGTTACCATCGTAATACTGAAACGACGTGTTCAACAAATGCAGAAGTCCTTTCACTTCAAAATCGTGGCGCAATGTTACCTCTGGCGGGTGGTGCACACCAAGATGATTTTTGTCCCAACTGATTTTGTATTCAGCCTCAAGTGCCTCCTTAAGTGTTTCTAATAATTTTGGAACCTCCGGGACGATGAGAATGCTGAGTATTTCGTTTCCGTCGAAATTGCAAATGAATAGGCCAAACACTTTCACCGCATAAATTATAGGGCAACGCGGAATATTGTTGTATGAGAACGCAATACATATTCCAATCAAGTCGGTTGCATAGCTCAGATAATTTTTACTGGTTCCGATGCACATCCGTATAAGAATCAACGAAGCAAAAAGCAAAAATAAACACAATTAACACTGGTATCCAAATTCGAAACCAATGTGAAAAGGGGGGGAATAAAAACAAAATAATCAAAGTGAAATGGCTCAGCGGTTTTATTATATAGTTTATACGAGTCCAATACTGCGATAACCATTCTCCTGTAGTTCATCTCCGCTCTCATGTGCGCCACATCATAATTTGGACGATGAGAAACTGGTAAGACATACTATCCCGTTAACGAAATATCCACGCCCATGCCATGCAAATGGTATGTAGTCGAGAAATTGTGAATATGGTTGATGTGTAGTGCTGTGGTAAACCCAACCTCCCAAAGCAGTTGCTGGAAGGCACTATATTTTCTGTTAGGCGCATTTCATTATTTCTATTTGACTTAAGATAGATGTATGCTGAACCTATATCGCCACCGGCTTGAAGCTATCTCTTACTCCAGACCGGAATTTGTTTTTGTGGATGCAAAAGGGTGTTAATAGGAAATTACTTAGCATGTTTCTATCAATCAATATGTTTTCCCGTGTCCGGCAATATCATTACAAATAATGTGATAATGAGTTGTGTCATCAGAATGCTCCACCATAAATACAACAATCTCGAGTGCTACCATATTTCGGTGGTGCAGGGAAAGTAAGGTGGATTATTTTCTCGTATTCTTTTCAAAGGTAAGCATGAAAAACCGTGTCCACGCGCATGGAAAGCCGAGAATAGGTTCGAAAGCCGTGGCATTTGTAGCATTCATTTGTAACGGTGATCATATGATTGGGGGAAGAAATGTGTGTTTCGTTGCTAATCGCATATCAAATGCCTGGGTCTGACTGTAGAGCACAAGCAGTGCATCATTTGAAAAAGCCAACTGACAGTTTTTGGTAACTGAATACAGGTAAACTTCAAAACTCCCATAATTATTTGACGATATGCCAAGTATATTTTTGTTTAGCTGTTGCAATTGCCTTCATTTACAGAAGTTTGGCATTGGTTGGCTTCCAAGTGGAATCCGGTGGCAAATGTATATGACGAGAAAGTGATATTTAAGTATGTTCCTTTCTGATGACGTCAGATCGATCAGATATTTTTAATTGACTTGCATATTAGATATTTTTAATCTCATTGTGAAAACCTTATTGCTTGTGAAAACCGCTTTCAGCAAATTGTATTTCGTTTACTGTTGGCTCAGGCTGTCAATATAAGCAGTAAGCCAAAGATTGTTATGTTTTATATAAAGCTTCCCACCTTCAGCAAGAGTCGTTATCTATTGTAATTGAAAGTCAAAAACGCTCAAACGAAAATGGACAATATTTCCATATAATTTCACTTTGAATTCTTATTCTGTGGAAACGGCTAGATTTATTTACTGAGATGGTAAACTGAATGTTGGCGAGATATTGTTGGTAAATTATGCTTGCATTTATACACTATTTCATTTCATGCACGATTTAAAGTTTGTATTTCATACAGTGTACATCTCTACCTTTCACAATCATATGCCAAGTATGAAGAGTGCTGATGATTATTTTCGTAATGCTAGGCATTTAATATTTAGAAAATCTATGAATATATAATGATCTGTCATTTCCATTTCTAAATAGTTTCCTCTCAGAAATGTGATCACGTGAGAAAGTTGAACTATACACGGATATGGAGTTAATTTTAATTAGATCGAGTTTAATATTGAGTTTTCATGGACAAACATCTTGATATCCAGGAACCAATTTACCAACCTTGCCGCCCGCGATATAATACGAGAAGTGTAAATGACGCCTGATAGGGAAGCTCTTCGCAGCTTGACATTGAAAGCCAGAAATCCATTGCAACGTTTCTAAAAAGCAACGAGTTAAATTGATTATGTACTCATTCTACTCTAATTGATTAACCCAGTTATATCGCGCCTCTCGGCAGGCAAAGCGAATACTTCAGTATTGTCAAGACGCTGCACGTTGGCATGATGTTTGTACAGATGCTAATAATATCAGTGGATGTTTTCATTTCAAAGTTTTAGTAATGGCACGGATACCTACGGTTGAATAAAGACACCGTACATTTATATACCGTATGTGGTCATGGGTGGGTTTCATGTTTGAAGAAATTACATACTGCATTGCTATCACATGGTCCATAGTTTATTTAAGTTTACTTTAGCGATTCGAGATCGGGTCGCATAAATATTAAATCAACACTTTTATTTGAATTTTTCTACATCCTAATACAATGATTGCCCGAGTAAAATATTTTATTACAAGGTTATTTCCGTTTTACCTACAAAGTGTTGAAGATATTATCAATGCAAAAATGTGCACCAACTTGTGGACCTTACCACCAAGAAATCTTAATTGCGTTCAATCAGTTCTGAAATAAATAGCATTGGCGACGGCAAATGCAAAAAGAATATCATAATACTAACCTACAAATTCCATGCATACAGCAATAAAGACTCAATCCGTGCGTTCACTGTCCGCGGTAATAAGTTAATAGTGGATGATTAGTGTGCGGAAAATGAATTAGTTAAAGAGAGCCACCAACCGCTTGTTTATTGTGTTTTATAAAAACGTTTTTAATAATATTTCGCTATTTCTTAAACCTATTCCAATTGCCTAGAGTAAATAAATAACGTGAAATTCAGAGTTTTGGTATTTCCCATGGCGGGTTCTTTCGCTTGCTTTCTGAAAACATTTTACTTGATTGTTTCATTGGTGGTCGGAAAATCAAAACTTCATTTGTCGTTCTGTTTCTAAATAGTAAGTGAAAACAGAAACAGGACTTTAACATTGTAATCAGGACGGAAAACATAGTCGTCTGATTGTTACACTGTATATTCTCTAATACAAATATCACGAAACTAACCAACACTAGGCACCCCGATGCTATTATAACAGGTACGACATTGTCTAGATCAATTTGGTCGTTGCTAGCAACAGCTTTATGTTTTCTGATATCTATATTCAGCTTTTGCTTATGTATCCGACCCCGGTTCACCCATACTTCCCACTGATAAGCTATACCACTTTCCAAGAATTTGGAAAATGTGTGCATGACATGATCTCTGTTAATTGTGTAGGTTTCCAGAAACATTGTCTTAAAATTAAATGCTTCTGGAATTATAAAACAATCCACCTTGTCATTTCCTTGATCATTTTTCATGCTCTTACCCACTTCCAATGACGTCGCAACGGTGCTCATAATGATCAAATATTTACCATCTCTGTATCGGGTATAAGATGCATTACTTTCGTCGTAGTAAAACGATGTGTTCAACAAATGTGAAAGTCCTTTTGCTCTAAAATCCCACCTATATGATTTCTCCGGTGATTCGTACAGCGGTAACCATCTTTTTGGCCATTTAATCTTGTATCCAGCTTCAAGCGCTTGCTCCAACGTATCAAATTCCGTTGGCTGTTCCGGGACCGTAAGGACACTGAGTATTTCATTCCCATAGAAGTTGCATAGAAATATGCCCAAAACCTGAATAGAGAAAACAAAACTGTAATTCCGGCCATTGCTGTAAGAGAAGGAACCAAGCAAGGCACCGACCAAATCGACTACGAGTCTAAAGCAGTTTTTTGTTGGTGTCAATGACAGCCATTTTGGAATTAGTAGAGCGAGAAGCAGGACGATCAGAAGCGACATCCAAATTTGAGGTGGGAATGCGGCAATCCAGACCCAGTAGTCGAAATGGGAAGATCCAGATGTACTAATACCTTTGGCACTGGAACAAGATGACAAAACTCTTACCGCATATTTTGAGTAATGCAGTCCTGTTCTAATATGCTCGTCACCATAAACCGCTCGACCAATATGTGGTAACACGAATTGCCCAGTAATCGTAGTATCTATTGATTTATCGTGTAGGTGGTATTCGGTTGAGAAATTGTGAACATCTGCAATGTGCATTGCGGTCATAAATCTGCCGTTCCCAAAACAGTTAATAGTAGGTTTAAGATTGTTCTCCGAGCATATCAAATTATTTTTGTTAGATGTTAGCTGAATGAACCGTTCTGAAAGCTCGGCAATTACATCAATCCTTCTTTGGTTCCCGAACCAGAAAATGTCTTTGTGGACCGTGGCTGGAGAGAGGAGCAGTCTGTGAAGTACGGTCATGTCAAGGATTCTACTCCCACTGGTTTTGCAGTATCCACTACAAATTACTCGATATTGAGATTCCAACGAGGAATTTGGTGTGAGAAACACTACAACCTTTAGTGCCGGAATATTTGTGTGATTTTTCGGTAGGAGTTCGGACTCATTCTTCTTGGCCACCTTGGCAGTTGTAAACAACATAAAGACCGTGTCGATATTCATCAAAAAATGAAAGTACACTTCAAATGCCGTTTTACTGTTCGTATTCGACTGTAGTGGCGACAATACAATGCGCGACACACCAGAGTGTTTCCAAGCGAATTCGTCATCTAACTGAGCAGAGAAGTTATTTAGTACCAAAAATACAACATTTGGAAAGGTTGGCAGACACTTAGTTCCGAAGGAATACATGTAAACTTCGAACGCTCCAAAGTAATTTGGCGATATTTCGAGAATGCTGCTATTCAGATCCTGAAAAGGGGTTTTGTCACACAAGTATAATGCCTGTGGACCACGGAATAGCGTTGATAAAATTAACCAAACGAGATGGTAGTTAACCTTGTACATTTTCAAGTGAAATCAGTGGCCACGCTAAAAACAAATGTCAATGCCAACCACTCAACATTACTTTACTCTCGTAAAGGATGACTCAGTTTTCCGCCTCGTAAGTTTCAGTGCAACGCCAGAAACACTTAAAATATACTTCGATTTATTTTTTCTAGGGAACGATATATAATGGTGTAAAATTTCAATCCTGATTTACCGTTACTCACTTTCTCCTATTGGTTTGATTGTAATTAGAATATGTTGAATCCTGCCACAGTAATGAAGCAATTTAGTTGGGCATGCACGATATGTTGTTCGGCAAACCGCCTTACTAAATGGCATTTCTGCTTGCACAAGCATCTGTAATAGTCAAAAACCAATTAATCATATAACCGAAATAGTTTCGGAAGTTACATATAATCATTGGGGATATGACTTTATATAATTGTTAGTAATATTATATTGAAGAAAACGATACTATACGCTTTAAAATGTTGCATTTAGTTTCATAGGTAAATATAACAATATAGAGACACGAAGAGTTCAGTAAGCTTTATGCATGCATTCCAGAGGCATGATTTACATTCACTCATTCTATCTCTACACATTATATTATATAAAGTCCTTATTATAATGTAGCTCTTTCTCACAGTTAATTCTAATCATTCATCATTTTATCCTTACAAAATGCAACTCCATTGAATTTTGTCATAATCCTAGTATCTACAATATTATTATCATTTCCATATTATGAATTATAAGGCTAAAATATGCGCGTATTTTAATCTACATGAATATAATATATAATATTGCTATGAATTTTATTGGACATGCGATACTCTGCCGTTAATTGAAAGTTAGATTTTCTTTCAGAACGTTAACTGTCCGTTTGTCATTTGTATTTATTCTGCCAATGAAACTTCCTTGCGTTCAATTCCAAGACCTCCAAATTTCAGAATATTTGTGCCAATTATGATGTTTGTTTTTCCTACATGACACGCCTCTATATACATTCATGAAAGGAGTATATCCTTGAGCATCACAACTACATGAGTCAAATACCAGCAGACAATCAATACCCAATGACAAGTAATATTATTCAAAAAAATGTGTTATTTATATTAATTATATATTTTTGGTAGTATCAATACATTTCTTTAAGCGAACGGCCGTTATTTTCAACCGTACATATTATATAAAATATTCCTAATACGACGTATTTATTTTCCTTTAGGGACACAAAACATTTGCGCAATTATTCGGCTCCATGTTTGATGGACTAGGTGTACAATAATTCACATGGACACATTAGAAGTCGTTTGAATCATTATGCTAAATAAGTTAAAAGTTTCAGTTTATTGGGTATATTGGGATTAGCTTACCTTCTTCGGTTATATTAACGTGTGATGTAACTGTGTATGGTGCCTTTATTTCCTTTAATAAATGGATAATAATAATAATATATTTTATATGCGTAATGCAGAATTAATTGATTCGATTTTTCGATAAATTTGAGTATTCTTTCTTCTTTTAGCATACAAAATGTAATATTAAATTGCTACAGAGGCGACATGATTAGCTTCGTAATTAATCGAAGCAATACATCAACATGGTTATTTCTTTCATTCGTAACACAAATACCTCATGCAGTCAACAAGCCATTCGTTCCCGTATTTTACTAACTAAGCAGTATGTCCCACCATTGTTATTATTAATCATTTAGATACATGATTTCGGAAATGAAAAGATATTTCGGTTCGCTCCTGGTCTGTGAAAAGAATACCACTTTTCATTATCTTCACCTGACACACAAAAATGTTTAAACAATACTACAGTGAAAATACTACAGTTTTGAATCTTATACCGGCAAGACGAAGCAGTTACAAACAAAGCTAAAAAAGTAACGATGCGTCTATAATGCATTTCATTCGTAGACAAACTTCCAGCACAAACGATATTCTACACACACGCAAGTAGTTAAAAGCATTTCGTTATAAAAATAAGGATAAAAAATACTGCAAGTGAATTTCGTTCCTGCGGACAACTTATTTATTTATTTTCGTTCTCCCCATAAATCTATTTGATTCTGTTGTAATTATAAATTATTCAAACGCACCCTAGTGGTGTCAAAGGTTCTATGAATATATGTACATTTGCGACAATACGCTGTTTTCATGCATTCCATTTGCAGCTGTAACGATTGGCACGGTTTGCCCTTTTCGCTTAGAGTAAAACATTAGTCATCGACTGTAGAATCTGTGTCTTCCATTTACGGAACGAAACTAAAACCCCGTCCGTTCATATTTGCTCTTAACACAAAAACCTTGTCGTTTGGGTTTTGACCTGACAGAGAAATCGTTTCGGTTTCTCCTTTCCGTGTCAAACGAAAGCGGATACGCACTTGCAAGGTAAGACTGATAACGGCATTTATTATCTCTTTGCTTAGAAAACGAATTTCGAATAGAAATATCATGCACGCAAATACTTGACAGCATCCCACCAGGGAAGCTATAGGTACAAACTTCTGAGAATCTATTTTATCGTTGCTTGCCACTGCTTTGTATTTTCTTTTTCTCTCCACACGAAGATTCCCAGCGTGTATCGCGGCGCGATCAGACCAAACTAACCACTGCAGTCGTATGCCGCTTTCGAGGAATTTTGAAAATGTTCGCAAGATGTACACTCTGTTGATGGTGTAGATTTCCATAAACAGCGTTTGTTGTCCGAATATTTCCGGAATGACAAAGCAATCCACATCAATATGTCCACCCATTTCATAAATAAGCATTGATTTCTCGATCGCCGCCGAAATTGGACTCGTGACTTGCAACCGTTTTCCACCTTCAAACTTGCTAAATGGGTTTTTATGCTTATAAAATATAAATGACGTGTTCAATAAATGCAATATTCCTTTCAATTTAAAGTCACGTTGAAATGTAGCTTCGGGTGGGTCGAGAAAGCGCAGATAATCTTTGTTCCAACCAATTTTGTATTCAGCCTCGAGCGCATCCTTAATTGTTTCGTAAACTTTTGGAACCTCGGGAACTGTTAGAATGCTGAGTATTTCGTTCCCATAAAAACTGCAGATGAATAGTCCTAATACTTCAACATAATAAATAAAGTGATAGTTTCGAAGATTGCTATAGGAAAAGGCTCCGATGAATATTCCAATCAAGTCAATTGCATAGCTCAACCGATTACTATTGGGTGCCATCGATAGCCACATCGGAATGAACCAGGAAACTACAAGAACGATGGACACTGATATCCAAATTTGAAACCATAGGGGAAACGGTGCAAGCCACACCCAATAATCAAAATAAAATTGTTCATCTAATTTACTTGTTAGTTTACAAGAATTCAGAACAGCAACAGACATGGAAGTGTAATGCATCCCCGTTCTAACGTGAATGTGTGCGGTGTCGTATTGTACACGCGATGTAACCGGTAGAACAAACTGTCCAGCCGGTGAGTCGTCCAAACCCGTACCATAAAAATGGTGTGTAGTTGAGAAATTATAAATATACTCTATGTAAATTGCAGTCATAAAGTCTGGACCACCAAAACAGTTAATTGATGGTTTCAGGTTATGTTTCGTGCACACCTCCTTATTTCTGTTGGACCGGAGTAGAATAAATCTGTCGTTTTTATCGGCTCCAACTTGAAGCCTCCTCTGGTTACCGGACAAGAACAATTGTTTATGGATCACGTCTGGTTTGAGCAGAAGACGGTGCAGTGTAGATATGACAAGCAATTTATTAGTGATGCTTGTGCAATATTGGTTACAAATTACGCGGTACTCTAATTCCTCGGAAGGATACTCCGTCATAACTATAATCAGCTTTAATGCTGGCACATTCCTGTGGTTTGCTGAAAGTAATTCGGACTCTTTCGCAATTATATTCTCAGTAGCAAGCATCATGAAGACCGTGTCTATTCGCATGGAGAAATTAAAGAATACTTCGAACGCCGTACCAGCTTTTCCGTCCAATTGCAGAGGCGACAAAACAATTCGTGAAGGAAGTGAATACTTCCAATACAATCGCATTTCGAAGTCGTCAACTTTCGTATTGATCACTAGCAACACAACATTTGGAAAGATGACCTGGCAACTATTAGCGTGGGAATGCAGATATATTTCAAAACCGCCAAAATTGTTTGACGATATATTCAGTATTTTCTTGCTTAGTAGCTGCAACTGTCTCGGGTCACATTTATGCTGTAATTGCAAACTGTACAGAGATGTCAGTTGGGAAATTATCACGGCAACCCAGAACATTTGGCAGATATTCATTTTGATAACAGTGTTTAAAATGGTGTCAACTTTCAAACGGGTGGTACAGTTCTCCTTTTGTTTGTCTAGCTCGAGTTAAATACAATTATTAGTTTGGCCTTCGTAACGAAATATCAGTGTTTAATTGCCCGGCAATTAATCTCTAATTCAGAAGCACTAAAAATATGTAAATTGTAGATTGTATATATGTCCTACTGTGGTGGGTAATAAATGCTACATCTATTTGTAAATGTCGTGTTGCTTTATAAATATTATAAGACTTTGCGCTACGGAAACTTATAATACCTATAAATTTGCTGCCGTGATCACAAGTGCAATGGCGTATATCATTTGAAGAAGTGATTTTTCTGATTTGCATAAAGGAATATTGTATTTAGGAATCAATGTATTTTGTCCCTTGTCGTCCCTACTTAACACTTGTAAGCCTTGAGCGCAAGGAGCTAAAGTAATGTTGAAGTATCACATCCACGTTTAGGTACGATATGAACTTATAATAGCTTTGAATTTCAATTTATTTTTTACTTACACAATGTCTCAAAATCGTACTCACGTCAGACATAAGACGACATATCTATCTGTATACTACCACTTCGAAGTGTGCTAAGTATAAAATTGCACATAGATAAAGATAACAATCCAGAAAAGTAATTTACTGGCCATGTCCCCGCGATACAATTTATAGAGATAGCTAGTTTTGTAAGGAAGTTGATTTGAAACCAACGTAAGAAATCATTTGTGACATTGCCCCAGAGTGCAAATACAAATGAATATTCGTAGTGGCCAGTTTATTTTTGCTTGGATATTTTAGCACTTTTATTACAATGCATGTTGACGTTACATATTGTGAGGTAAGACAACATATAAGGGACCGTGAAGTTTGCAATACAAACGCCTATAGTTGTTTCCAGTTCACATGTTTGCTATCTACACCTTACTTTGAATGATTCGCTTAAACCTTGTAATTGCATTAATCACACATTAGCTTTAACCACATTCAGGTTTAGTTCCACATGTGTAAATTAAAGTATACAGTATAGTGACATTGTCGTTACATTTATATTAACATGTGGCATCACCTTACACAATTCTCACAGAATAATTACGTGAAGCCACAGACTTGGAAAAGTTGAAGCGAATATCCTAAATCTATATACTTGGTAGCGATGTTGTGCAATGTCAAGACGATATTGATTTCACATAGACGCTCACCACCTCCACTTACGTATCCAGTCTTATTAAACACCAAAAGGACTGCACTGCACACGATAATGTACCCAAAGACCATTTTCGTTAACTAGATAGTTTTAGGTAGGAAATATCATATAGAAAAATCGATCTCAAGATTTATGTATGAATTCGTGCTTTGATGAATTGATAGTGATATGATACATTGTAGATAATTAAGTATATGCTAAAATAAGTAATTAGGCTAGAGTATTTGATATTTCTTCACGAAGTTTACAATGTGCAAAAAATGTTCTCTTTGCTTCTTGAGCATCTACTGTTTCCCTTGAAGGATTTCATTATTCCCCTTTCTATTCACTTTTAAACCAAACAAATGTTGTTAATTAATGTCCACACAATTATGCACAGGAAAACTCCTGTTATTCCCTTCATACCTGTACAACATATAAAAACATTTGAGAAAATAAAGCTATCGTCTTCAGTTCGACATTGAAATTGGCTAGAGTCGCATCTCGTTTATTTTTATTTTTAAATTTTATCCAGAAATCATCATTAACTAAATCTCTATTCGATCTGGGAACAGCTAGTTCAATGTATTGCGTACGTAATAATATTTTGAAATCAATACAGCGCGTCCAGATTATGCTTGTTTGTGAGATTCGTATTAAATCTGGAATTTAAGAAAACGTTTGTTATGTTGTGGATGCGAAGATTTATAAAAAGTATAATTCAATGAAAAACAATTCAGTATACCCGAGACCATTGGAAATTTTACAATATCTGCTTACTCGTGGTACCATACGGTTAACAAATAAATGTCATTCATGTGTCCGTCTCTCTCAATATATGTTAAGGCATTTTTCTATAAGAAAATACAAGATAATTTTGCTAGCATCGTGCGCCAAGGTGTCATAAATCTTACAATTTTTCAGACACATGGGGAAATGAATAAGTCTTTAATAAATAAGAAAGTAAATTGTCCAAGTAATTTGGCTAACATATCCATCTTTGAGACGACGTAACAGACGATAAGTTGAAAGAGAACTGAACGGCACGGATTTTTTAGGACCATCAATTGGATCTCGATTCCTTATCAGCCAGTAGAGCAATAAAATGTCAGGATTTTAATTATTTGTGAAGTGACGGAGAATTTGTCGTTTTCATCTATTTAATTAAACCTACGCAGTGATTTATCAGAACTGACGTATTTGTAAGTGGCTATTTGCTGCCGTTCAAAGCGCTTGATGACTAGTTAGTTTTTGATGCACATGGACATGAGATAGACCTACCCAATGTATATGCGCGTTGTATCACATGGGTATTTTGGCATATTTACTATCTACAGGCGTGAAGTAATGAACAAAGCTAGATCTCTGAGACTGGTATGCCGAGACAAAATTCATTGTGTAAAGTGCTGCTGAACATATATATCTTCCACAAAGGAAGCTCACCAATTTCTCTTATCACTTTTGGTTTTCTGATGAACGTTAATCAAAGATGATCAAAATTGATGAACCTGAAGCAACATCTGAGTACGAGTTTGAGCGGTAAAAGGATAACACCACAAAAAGACCACCAGTTTTTTGCAAACAGGATCAGAGATGGAAGGGTCGCTGAACACTTTCAACACGGCGTTGTGTCAAGGAAGGTGATGTTTAAAAGACACCCGTGTGTATTTTTTTGTACACGGTCCTTACAATTAGGAAAAAACATCCGTCGTTTACGACAATAAAGATACCACATGCGGGAGACCCATTGTTGGTATGAATTGTGAGCCCAAGCATTTCGTGAGAATTCACTGCAGAATCAACATATCATTCGACGTCACACACAACAGACAATTTGTTTCCTCTTCTGCAATGTCTCGAAATAGTTATCATATTATAACTAAGACAGTAAAACTATCAAGATACCATTTCGAACAGTTCCAAGCATAAAATTGCATATACTAAGATAACCATCCAGAATATCAATTTACTATCCTTGTCCATGGCATTAACTATAGTTTTGTAAGAAGATCGATTTAAAATGCAAAGCCCGAAATTACTTAAGACATTGGTCGGAAGAAAAATACTAATAATACATATGTAATTGATCTATTTATGGAATGATATTTTACAATTTTTTCTGCCATGAACATTGACCGCACCCCTTATGCGGCAATACTATACATATAAGTATCTAAAAAATTTGAAAAGCACCTATTGGTACTGTACCCAACCCATGGAGTATCGTCTCGGCACTCGCCGGGACATTTTATGAGTCAAGTTTCAGCATGTACAGTCCATATGGAAAGGAAAGAGAACTGAAACAATCGCAGTTCTCACTCACCTACATTTCTTCACTTCCCAAATATTAGTGCAGTGCAGCAGCAGCAAGCTTTTTCAGTCTTCCTGCTGCAGTGCTAATTTTCGGCATTTAATTATGTTTCAAGTTTAATTTATGTCAAATATTGTTTACGATAGTTAATAAATAAACCAAGTCATTAAATTAAACTATAATCGTTAATCAGTACTTATTTATCATAATTCGCCAGGTGAGATAGGAGCGTTATCAAAGCGAATTTTACCCTCTGTCACAGTACAGTCGGCACAACTCAGTTATCTACACCTAAAATTTAAAGGATTCTTCTAAAGATCGGTATCACTTTAAATACATAATGCAACTAAGCACATCAAGGTTCACATCGAGATGCACTTAGGAATAGGAGATGAAATTGTACAGCGAAGTATTTGTGAATATTATTACGCAGCATCACCATACGAATGCTAATAAAAATATAATCTATGCAACTGTCGGAAATCGATATCTTTGGTAACGGTGTTAAGCAATCAAGATTTCATTGTTTTTTTCATTACAAGCTCTCCATTTACCCCTTCAAAGTTGTGTAACATATTATGTGTACTGTAGGCGATATATGTATTATGTTCGTAATCTTAACTTAATATCAGTACTGCGCGTATGGGTTGTTTGTGTATGCGTTTGTTTATGTTGGGTGGAGGCAGTCATAGATATATTAATTGCAGTATATTTTGAATGCCAACTAATAACACAGCTGTGACGTATACATAACAGTAGTAACAATTGAAGATAATTCAAGGCGGTTTCCACCAAAAAGAATATGCATCTGAACAGCTACAACTGTTTCATTAATGTCATACCTACTAGATATCAAATGAAACCTAACGTATTTTGGATCTATGGAACTATGGAAGTAATTGATGTATACCTACCACCGTTATTGGCAGTTTGAAAAACGATATATGGGACATAAGGTCGGGAGCTGGTGAGCAAATAATCATGATAATTATTTGTATGTCTATATCCTGCTAAGTAATTGCTCACAAAATAAAATCATTTAAAATCATATCCGTTTTATACCATTTTCGTTACAATCCCTGTTAAACTGAAAATGTCTTATTCAATGTATTTGTTCAGCTTAATTATCTAGAATTTAGCTTTAAATATCAAACACCTCATAAAACATAATGTAGCTGATTGTTAAAGAGGACAATTTTTGAACTCTTATGATGCGGCATCAAGCAAATGCGATCCAACTGGAGGGAACAAACTCCAATATAGATGAGAAATCCCGGTTGCTATGGAGACTCGGTTGCTATGGAGACCCGGTTGCTATGGAGACCATGTTGCTATGGCGATCCGGTTGCTATGGAGACAAGGTAGCTATGGCGATCCGGTTGCTATGGAGACTCGGTTGCTATGGAGACCCGGTTGCTATGGAGACCCGGTTGCTATGGAGACCCGGTTGCAATGGAGACTCGGTTGCTATGGAGACCCGGTTGCTATGGAGACCCGGTTGCAATGGAGACCATGTTGCTATGGCGATCCGGTTGCTATGGAGACCCGGTTGCAATGGAGACTCGGTTGCTATGGCGATCCGGTT
Source organism: Sinella curviseta (assembly GCA_004115045.4). Lineage (NCBI taxonomy): Eukaryota > Metazoa > Arthropoda > Collembola > Entomobryomorpha > Entomobryidae > Sinella > Sinella curviseta. The sequence goes on along the minus strand of CM023200.3, from coordinate 26,081,123 downwards.
GCTATGGAGACTCGGTTGCTATGGAGACCCGGTTGCTATGGAGACCCGGTTGCTATGGAGACCCGGTTGCAATGGAGACTCGGTTGCTATGGAGACCCGGTTGCTATGGAGACCCGGTTGCAATGGAGACCATGTTGCTATGGCGATCCGGTTGCTATGGAGACCCGGTTGCTATGGAGACCCGGTTGCTATGGAGACCCGGTTGCTATGGAGACCCGGTTGCTATGGAGACCCGGTTGCTATGGAGACTCGGTTGCTATGGAGACCCGGTTGCTATGGAGACCCGGTTGCAATGGAGACCATGCTGCTATGGCGATCCGGTTGCTATGGAGACCCGGTTGCAATGGAGACTCGGTTGCTATGGAGACCCGGTTGCTATGGAGACCCGGTTGCTATGGAACCCTTATTTTTTACTTCCATTGGCAGCTAACTTCATCCCCATTGATTGTTCTTTGTAGTCCCATAGGGAGCTCTTTTGACTACACGCGGGAGCTATTTTGACTACCACCGGGAGTTCTTTTGATTCCCCGCGGGAGCTTTTTCGACTCCCATTGGAAGCTTATTTAACTCCCATTTGGAGCTCTTTTGTCTCCTAGTAGGAGCTTTTTGATTCCCAGCTGGAGCTTTTTTGACTCCCAGCGGGAGCTCTTTTGACTCCCAGATGGAATTCTTTTAACTCCTAGTGGGAACCATTTTGACTCCCGGCGGGGGTTCTTTTCACTCCCAGTGGACCCTATTTTGACTCACAAGCGGGAGTTCTTTTGTCTCCCAGTGGAAGCTCTTTTGATTTCCATTATTAAGAGCTATTTTAATTCCCATTGGGAGCTCTTTTTATTCCCATTGGGAGCTCTTTTAATTCCCATTGGGAGCTCTTTTAATTCCCATTGGGAACTCTTTTGACTCCCATTCGAAGCTCTTTTGACTCCCATTGGGAGCTCTTTTGTCTCCTAGTGGTGCTTTTTCGACCCCTAGCGGGAGCTTTTTTGACTCCCAGGGGGAGCTTTTTTGACTACCACCGGGAGTTCTTTTTACTCCCATTGGGAGCTCTTTTGACTCCCAGATGGAATTCTTTTAACTCCCAGTGGGAACTATTTTGACTCCCGGCGGGGGTTCTTTTGTCTATTAGTGAGAGCTTTTTTGACCCCTAGCGGGAGCTTTTTTGACTCCCAGTGGGAGCTTTCTTGATTCCCAGTGGGAGCTCTTTTGACTTCCACCGGGAGTTCTTTATACTCCCATTGGGAGCTCTTTTGACTCCCAGATGGAATTCTTTTCACTCCCAGTGGGCGTTATTTTGACTCACCAGTGGGAGCTCATTTGTCTCCCAGTGGAAGCTCTTTTGATTTCCATTGGGAGCTCTTTTAATTCCCATTGGGAGCTCTTTTAATTCCCATTGGGAGCTCTTTTAATTCCCATTGGGAGCTCGTTTGACTCCCATTGGAAGCTCTTTTAACTCCCAGTGGAAACTATTTTGACACTCGACGGGGGTTCTTTTCACTCCCAGTGGGCGCTATTTTGACTCACCAGTGGGAGCTCCTTTGTCTCCCAGTGGAAGCTCTTTTGATTTCCATTGGGAGCTCTTTTAATTCCCATTGGGAGCTCTTTTGACTCCCATTGGGAGCTCTTTTGACTCCCATTGGGAGCTCTTTTGTCTCCTAGTGGTGCTTTTTCGACCCCTAGCGGGAGCTTTTTTGACTCCCAGCGCGAGCTATTTTGACTACCACCGGGAGTTCTTTTTACTCCCATTGGGAGCTCTTTTGACTCCCAGATGGAATTCTTTTAACTCCCAGTGGGAACTATTTTGACTCCCGGCGGGGGTTCTTTTCACTCCCAGTGGACCCTATTTTGACTCACAAGCGGGAGTTCTTTTGTCTCCCAGTGGAAGCTCTTTTGATTTCCATTATTAAGATCTATTTTAATTTCCATTGGGAGCTCTTTTAATTCCCAGTGGGAGCTCTTTTGACTTCCACCGGGAGTTCTTTTTACTCCCATTGGGAGCTCTTTTGACTCCCAGATGGAATTCTTTTAACTCCCAGTGGGAACTATTTTGACTCCCGGCGGGGGTTCTTTTCACTCCCAGTGGGCGTTATTTTGACTCACCAGTGGGAGCTTATTTGTCTCCCAGTGGAAGCTCTTTCGATTTCCATTGGGAGCTCTTTTAATTCCCATTGGGAGCTCGTTTGACTCCCAGTGGAAACTATTTTGACACTCGACGGGGGTTCTTTTGACTCCCATTGGGAGCTCTTTTGTATCCTAGTGGGGGCTTTTTTGACCCCTGGCGGGAGCTTTTATGACTCCCAGTGGGAGCTTTTTTGACTCCCAGCGGGAGCTTTTTTGACTCCCAGTAGGAGCTCTTCTGACTCCCATTGGAAGCTTTTTTGACTCCCGACGGGGGTTCTTTTCATTCCCAGTGGGCGCTCTTTTGTCTCCCAGTGGAAGCTCTTTTGACTTAAATTGGGAGCTCTTTTGACTCCGGTTGCTATGGAGACCTGGTTGCTATGGACACCCGGTTGCAATTGAGACCCAGCTGCTTTGGAGACCCTGTTGCTACGGCGATCCGGTTGCTATGGAGACCCGGTTGCTATGGAGATCCGGTTGCTATGGAGACCCAGTTGCTATGGAACCCTTATTTTTTACTTCCATTGGGAGCGCACTTCATCCCCATTGATTGTTCCTTGTAGTTCCATAGGGAGCTCTTTTGACTACCCGCGGGAGCTATTTTGACTACCACCGGAAGTTCTTTTTACTCCCATTGGGAGCTCTTTTGACTCCCAGATATAATTCTTTTAACTCCCAGTGGGAACTATTTTGACTCCCGGCGGGGGTTCTTTTCACTCCCAGTGGACGCTATTTTGACTCACAATCGGGAGCTCTTTTGTCTCCCAGTGGAAGCTCTTTCGATTTCCATTAAGAGCTCTTTTAATTCCCATTGGGAGCACTTTTAATTCCCATTGGGAGCTCTTTTAATTCCCATTGGAAGCTCTTTTAATTCCCATTGGGAGCTCTTTTAATTCCCATTGGGAGCTCGTTTGACTCCCATTGGAAGCTCTTTTGTCCCCTAGTGGGAGCTTTTTTTACCCCTAGCGGGAGCTTTTTGACTCCCAGTGGGAGCTTTGTTTACTCCCAGCGGGAGCTTTTTTGACTCCCATTGGAAGCTTTTTTTACTCCCGACGGGGGTTCTTTTCACTCTCAGTGGGCGCTATTTTGACTCACCAGTGGGAGCTCTTTTGTCTCCCAGTGGAAGCTCTTTTGACTTAAATTGGGAGCTCTTTTGACTCCGGTTGCTATGGAGACCCGGTTGCTATGGAGACCCGGTTGCTATGGAGATCCGGTTGCTATGGAGACCCAGTTGCTATGGAACCCTTATTTTTTACTTCCATTGGGAGCGCACTTCATCCCCATTGATTGTTCCTTGTAGTTCCATAGGGAGCTCTTTTGACTACCCGCGGGAGCTATTTTGACTACCACCGGAAGTTCTTTTTACTCCCATTGGGAGCTCTTTTGACTCCCAGATATAATTCTTTTAACTCCCAGTGGGAACTATTTTGACTCCCGGCGGGGGTTCTTTTCACTCCCAGTGGACGCTATTTTGACTCACAATCGGGAGCTCTTTTGTCTCCCAGTGGAAGCTCTTTCGATTTCCATTAAGAGCTCTTTTAATTCCCATTGGGAGCACTTTTAATTCCCATTGGGAGCTCTTTTAATTCCCATTGGAAGCTCTTTTAATTCCCATTGGGAGCTCTTTTAATTCCCATTGGGAGCTCGTTTGACTCCCATTGGAAGCTCTTTTGTCCCCTAGTGGGAGCTTTTTTTACCCCTAGCGGGAGCTTTTTGACTCCCAGTGGGAGCTTTGTTTACTCCCAGCGGGAGCTTTTTTGACTCCCATTGGAAGCTTTTTTTACTCCCGACGGGGGTTCTTTTCACTCTCAGTGGGCGCTATTTTGACTCACCAGTGGGAGCTCTTTTGTCTCCCAGTGGAAGCTCTTTTGACTTAAATTGGGAGCTCTTTTGACTCCGGTTGCTATGGAGACCAGGTTGCTTTGGCGATCCGGTTGCTATGGAGACCCGGTTGCTATGGAGATCCGGTTGCTATGGCGATCCGGTTGCTATGGAGATCCGGTTGCTATGGACACCCAGTTGCTATGGAATCCTTATTTTTTACTTCCATTGGAAGCGCATTTCACCCCCATTGATTGTTCTTTGTAGTCCCATAGGGAGCTCTTTTGACTACCCGCGGGAGCTATTTTGACTACCACCGGGAGTTCTTTTTACTCCCATTGGGAGCTCTTTTGACTCCCAGATGGAATTCTTTTAACTCCCAGTGGGAACTATTTTGACTCGCGGCGGGGGTTCTTTTCACTCCCAGTGGATGCTATTTTGACTCATAAGCGGGAGCTCTTTTGTCTCCCAGCGGAAGCTCTTTTGATTTCCATTAAGAGCTATTTTAATTCCCTATGGGAGCTCTTTTAATTTCCATTGGGAGCTCTTTTAATTCCCATTGGGAGCTCTTTTGACTCCCATTGGAAGCTCTTTTGACTCCCATTGGGAGCTCTTTTGTCTCCTAGTGGGAGCTTTTTTGACCCCTAGCGGGAGTTTTTATGACTCCCAGTGGGAGCTCTTTTGACTCCCAGATGGAATTCTTTTAACTCCCAGTGGGAACAATTTTGACTCCCGGCGGGGGTTCTTTTCACTCCCAGTGGGCGCTATTTTGACTCACCAGTATGAGCTCTTTTGTCTCCCAGTGGATGCTCTTTTGTATCCTAGTGGGAGCTTTTTTGACCCCTAGCGGGAGTTTTTATGACTCCCAGTGGGAGCTTTTTTGACCCCTAGCGGGAGCTTTTTTGACTCCCAGTAGGAGCTCTTTTGACTCCCATTGGAAGCTTTTTTGACTCCCGACGGGGGTTCTTTTCACTCCCAGTGGGCGCTATTTTGACTCACCAGGGGGAGCTCTTTTGTCTCCCAGTGGAAGCTCTTTTGACTTAAATTGGGAGCTCTTTTGACTCCGGTTGCTATGGAGACCCTGTTGCTATGCCGATCCGGTTGCTATGGAAACCAGGTTGCTATGGCGATCCGGTTGCTATGGAGATCCGGTTGCTATGGTTGCTATGCTAGATTCAATTTGGGAGAAACAAAAGTGCCTACCCGGCAGGGCTGCAATAGGTGCATGTCAAGTGCTCAAGCAAGCGCTCGCAAAAAATTGTGCATTTAAATCAACGTTCCAAACATTGCATAATAAACTTCCGTAGAAAAGAACTATACCGGGAGTAGGAAGTTTAAAGGGATATTTTGAGTTGATTACATCGAACTCGCAAGGAAAATGTCCTTGTTTGCGTGGCAGGATGTTTCTGTAACATTTTGTTTTAATGCATTTAACTAATGCGATAAAAGCTATGGCTCAGCCGATATTATCAAGTAAGTTGTATCGAGTAGAATACGAAAATCATGCACTAAGTGGCTACATCATCAAATATAATAAACGGTACTCCGAATAGCAATGCTGCATGCTGTCTCATTTATATATTCATTTCGAGCATATTCTGAGTGCTTACGTTCAAGATAGTAATAATATATTGAAGTATTGTACGTCTTATAAAATACTCATACTCGTTACCAAACGCAAATGCGCTAAACTGAAATGCGTTTCAGAATTGTGCACTACTAAATTGCGAACACATTGCCCTTTTCAGCATATTACATTTCCGAAATACTTACCATTGCTTAGAGAAGAAAATAGTCGTACCAGTTAATGAATAAAATCGCGAAGGAAAACATTTCGACATTGTAACATGCGCTTCAATCAAGAAAATGTTTCAGTACCAATAAGACAGAAGTGACAAACGACATGTAGCTTGCAATATAAAACTCGTGCAATAATGCAAACCTTTTGGTAACAGCGTTTTTGTGAAATACTATTGTTGAAATTAATATTGCTCGAACAATGCCAAAATCAACATCTTTATTTATATTAGTGATTCAATCATCATTTTTTATCCATCTTCAAGAATATTCAACCACTTGCGTATGCATACTAGATTGAATGTTTGAAACTTGGAAAATACGTCAACACTGCGCTGCAAATAATTGGTTATCATGTTCGATTTCCACCAATCTGAATCAAATTGCCCCTTACGGGTCCATTGTTCACTGCAGCCGATGCTTCCGCATGGCTGTTGTCCACTACAACCCAATGTCATTAATGACATGTCAACCGTTTACATTATCTTGCGTTATGTAATTATCAAAGTTCTTTGCACAAGCCATAGTGTGAGACAAAATATATTAGCGAAGAGAATATTTACCAACACAAAAACGTGCCCTTAAACGGGGAGTGACTAGTGGCTTTGCGATAGTGTTGAAGGGAATCTCGGGGAGGCAATATGTAAAATAGTTTGTCAAACTTGAAAATGGAAAAGCTAAAAATGTTTGCAAGTTTTGCTGCGTCAGTGTTAATATTTCAATCACACCAAACTAGATTCACAGTATCATCAATTAACTCGGAGCGGGAAAAAAACTCGTGGGACAGGAATATAAATTTGAAACCATTTAAATCATTAATCACTTTGTGGCTACTCATTGTTCGTGGACCAACTTAAAGTCCAAATTTATAACCACATGGAGACAAATTGTAAGTTCGTTGATTGTATATTTCCAACAACTGAAATTATGGAACCTAATTAATTCGTTTTATGTTTTCATTAGACTGGGAATAGGTTTAGGGACTGCAAATGTTTATATTGTCAAAGTATGCCACGTTAATTCGACTAAACAGTTTGTAATGGAGTGCGCGTATTAAGTGCTACAAACAATATTGAAATTGTGTTAATTTTTTATTCTGCATGTTAAGAAAGCCATATCTATCCATATGTTGAAGAATGGCAGATTAACGAAAAATGTATATGGATCAACGAAGAATCAGCTTCGGGGTTTGAACATGTATGCTCAGAAATATTCACTAATTCTAAACAAAATCATTTCTTATGGGGATTTCAGATTCATTTTAAAGCAATCGAAGTAAATACCAGTCCGTTTTCTGCATACATCACCGTAACTACCTCCTTCACGGAATGTCGGAATCATTAGAAATATCGGAATCATCACGGATTTGTTCAGATTCATTGATGCAATTAATGTGAGCGTAAAATAAGTGCTTCGCAAATACATGTACTGCATGCATGTAAATGCATGTACGTAGGGATTTCCAAAAGTAGTGAGACGACTTTATTCTACTCTCATTTTAAAACCGGTGGTCGAAATCAATCAGCGTGTTCCACATATATTCCCTGGACCCTTGCCCACCGTTTCCACATTGCACCAAATGTCCAGATACTATTGCGCTAGAGTGCCGTGCTTCCATGTTCAAAAATCGAAATTCCCGTTTTTTCACGTTTTTTCGTAATTGCGTTTTACATGATGCTGCAGATTAGCCAGGACTCGATGTAGTGCATGTTTTTTTGTACATATCTTGTCATGATGAGTCCATCGTTCATTTCCAGTCACCATTTTGACGCTTGATAAACTCTACGTCCTTTGAGAGAAAGGTTCTATTTTGCAGATTTGCTTGCACTGAAAATTTGCCTTCTCAAACGTAATGTCTTCGCAAATGCATCCATGACGGCGACACAAATGTGCAAAATTGAAATACAAGTACCTCCACACAATCAGGGGGTTTATGTGAACCATTTATGATATTTCTCACCATTGGGATTGACTATCTAAATCGACGACAGCTATCCTTTTGGTTACAAATCTCTCATCGGTAACACTTAGAGTTTGTCTTAACTGTGGCCTGTTTTACAGCGATAGGCAAGCTCTTTTAAGTCGCCGACGCCACCGATCGATTGTTGTCCGTATAAGCACGGGATCTACAACATATTTTGAAAATAATAGTGATTTGAACTGGTGGAAAGACCGTCCAAGAAAGGTTACATCACTTTCTCACGAACATCTTACGTAAAGAAAAAAGATAATTTCAGGTTTAACAAGCTCTACCTCTGGATTGGTAATATCCATCGCAACACGTAGCATGTTAATCGAAAGACCAAACCTTGGTCTACCCTATGGTATGAACACGGTCTGAATTGATAAATCCGCCATAGAGATATTCCTTGTCAAAGTCGTCTCATTACTTTTGGAAATCCCTCGTACTTCAACTACATTCCGAGAAATAGAGACTTCACAAAATTATAATTGTAATGTTCCGAAGACCTGATAGGACTTTGTGAAATGATTTCATAATCTTGGCGTTCCGGAACTATAGTTATATTTCTATGAATACAGTTAATTACAATTTGCTCGATATTTCAGGTGAGAGAGATTCTTTTCTTTAGGTAAAAGTTGATTTCATTCCAAAAGACCATTGCATAAAAACCTCAGTTCAATAGGACCATTCTTCCTGATAAGGTGTACGGGTTGACGACTAGAAGCAGTATGGATGTCATGTTTCTAAACGATTGCATTACCTTTTTTCAGTTACAAGGCTATGCTAATTGTTGGGATATGTAACTAATTATTAATTTCGTTATGACACAGAATCGTACACAAATGATCCCATCGCTGATCAAAATTCTGAAAGCAGAATTATTAACACACTGACATACACATAAGCGAAAACAGCAATCATTACTTGGGGAAAAAGATTTGTCCAATATGACTAATATCTAGTCTTGGGAAATATATTGTGTTTTAAACGCGCTGCATGAAGAAGCCGCTTAAATTCTACAATGTTTCAGGAATAAAATATGGTCACCTTTGCATTTTAAATAAAAGTAAATGTTTTCTATTTTCCTGTACTTCACACATCCAACATAAAATAATTTTACGAGAAAAATGCAAAGCATTAATTAATTTACTATGAATCAAATGGTGTGATCAGTAATATGCATTGCTTTTAAATTGTTACGTTTTTATTCAGAAAAATTAAAATTCTTGAAAACAAGACACACATCTATAAAAATTCTTTCAAATGCATGAATGAAAATTACAATCTGATAAAAAATTGTTAAAAATGCGTGAATCACAAGTAATTTAAAACTGCATGGAATAAAAACTGACAACTAAAATGGAATTAGAACAATTGAAATGACGGCAGTTATAACTCAATATACTCTAATCCCTGACGAACGCCTTCTTCCTCCTCCTCCCCGTCATCTCCATCATTTCCTTCCTCATCCTGAACTGCCATGCTTAGAAGATGACGCGTTCCCAGCGCTGTTGAATGAGCGACCGGAATTGGTGGAACTTCATGTCCCTTCTTCAGCTCCTGAGTTTCCACAATCAGCGCGCGCAGAATGACATGAAAATAAAAACAAAAAGCACCAAAAATTAATCATTTAATAAAAAGCATTACTAATAATAATAAATTTGTAAGTAATGATAACAGTAAGTTACCTTTGTGATTTCCTCCAACTCGGCCACCTTCTTCAGCAAATAAGAGATCGCCTTCTCCTGCCCCTTGACCCGTTTTTTCTGCTTCGCCAGCCGCACTCCAAGCCGCTCCTCGTTTTCGTCCTCTGAACCCGAGTCGTCCGAAGAGTCACTCACGATCGCCTCCTCCCCCAAGAACTCGATGGGCCACCGTTCACCAGCCTGCGTAATAAATAAAATGAAAAATAAAATAAATAAGTACTGTGATTAAAATGCAAACGCAATAACAACACTTTCACCATTCACGATTAACACAATTCACGATTAGAATAAAAATAAGATGATCACAGTATTTAATATTCTAGGCACCTTTTTCCGTTTACAGGTCAGCAAATGATTCTCCATATTGCCGAAGTGCATGTTTTCGAACTCGTACTTTTTGTTGCAAAACTTGCAAAAGTACTTCAAAACCGTGACCTTCTTGAAGCCCTTTTTCCGCAGAACGTACTTTTTATGTTGCATTGGAAAGTACTGCTCCAAAACCTTTTCCTTTGCATCATCCTGCACCAAACCGGAAGCGTTGGCGGCAGCCTCCACCTCCACCACATTCACATTTCCGCTTTCCTCCTCCTCCACTCCACTTGCAACTTGACTTCCGATTTCACTCATGACTCAAACTGTTCTGATAAAAAATCAGAAATCGTTATGATAAGCACTTTAACACTTTTTACTAAATGCAGGAAAATGTACGAGTGGAAAGTTAAATGAACAGTTAACTAACCAGACAACTTTACTTGCAAAAAAATCTTGCGTGAAGGGAAGCAACGGGGAAACAAGCTGACAGTAACAAGGCAGCAGCATTGACCGTGACGAGATTATGATATTTTTATTTTGCATCAGTGCTGAGCTCGTGTGTTACGAGACAGCTGGTCAGTAAAAATCCTCGTCACGTTCACTGCTTGTGAAATGACGGATAACCTTGTCATATTTATCCACAAGATAAAACAAACGCAGTGGTGTATAATAATTGATGTATTTTTTTAAAGGAAAGTTATTTTCAAGGAGAAAGCAGGTGAAAGTTATTTTTGTTACATCGGTGTAAATACATATCGCGTTCATGGTGACGTGAAAGTGTCCCGAAGGATGATGCAAAATGGTTTATGACCAGCATGTAATTACTAATGGTGTTTTGGAATGAAGCAAAAAATGAACCCAAATGCATGTTTCGTCTATTCACAAAAGTGAAATCTTGCATATCATTGTTGTATCTAGTCCGATACCACAAAATAGCAATTCATGGGCGCATTACATTCATTCAGTATTAATACACAAAGTATATACGTAAACTATATTATGGACTTTTGACTCGCAACGAGCCATAAAATGCATTCATCGAAATCCAGTAATAATTAGATTACGTTTCATACTGACAGCTGCTGGCAGCGTGAAGTGAAATTCATACTGTATAATTACCATGACGGTCAAATAAAATTTTATGAAACATATTCGGTGATGAAAAGAGCTTTTGCATTTTTTCTCACGAGCTATGGACTTAATAAAATCATACTTTGTTCATGAAAATATGCTTATCCGAGGCCAATACTATAAACAATTGGAATGTAACTTAATTTAATACAAGTATGATATATAAAAAGCATTTTGTATACAATCGTATATCATGGAAATACTGAAGTACGGATAAAATAATATTGTTTCGATGGAGAATGTCCCAAAGGGAAACTATATGACTTGATTTCAGAACCCTAAGCAGGATCCGCCAATCGAACCATCTCGTTTGCTATCTTCAGCAGGACACAAAATTTACTCCTTTATTTTCCCGCAACGAACTAATCCTTTGATATAGTTCCAAAAACTGTGCTTATTCAATACACTTACTTAACATGCACAGAATATAACCAATTAATTGTTTATCGTGATGTGATATCCTCTTTTGGATAACTTTCAACAAATGATAATCATTAATGCCTGTAATATCGTTTATATTACCTGCTTGTTAAAGTTGTGAATTTCGAGCTGATATCCAGCATAAAGCGTAGAAACTTATCGAGTAGTGTTTCTCGTCAATCCATCACTTTTGTAAACGTAAAATTCATTATTTCCTTTATTCAGAATATACTGCGCGTTGTGAGATAAAACAAAAGCAATGCATACAATTATATGTAGTGAATTGGACTATTTGTGGTGATAACAAATTTGAAAAACACATGACAAGAGGGCCTTGAAGTGTTTGTATTGAAGGAATGCAGAAATAACAGCCATCCGTTTTTGAAACTGAAGATGTGAAATCAAAATTTGAAAGATTCATTTTTCTGCAGGATACACTTGAGGAGATGCCGACATGCGTCGTTGAAGTGCATGTGGTCTGAGGAAACATGTAGATGCCGTTCACATAAGGAAATGGTATACGTTCGAAATTTGTGATGGTGCATTTATGTACAAAAATGACTAGGAAAATCGCATCCGAAAGAACATTGGCGAACTGTTTGGTTTTCCCCAGAACCTGTGGAAAAGGGTGTAGAAAGGAAAAAAGGAATTAGACTGTCATTCACTAATGCACCTGAGTGACGCTGGAAAGTGGCACCAATATTATCATTGTGGAAATCGGTTCGTGCTGAATACGAGTTCAAATGCCACAACATTTGTCAGCCTGTTTACAACGAAATCCTTCAAATTCGGAAATTGTAGAACACTCTACAATCAGTCCTACTGCTGCCAACTCCATTCATATAGCGATCATCAACCCCAGACAGGTTATAACTTTTATATGAATGCACTCTAACTTTTTTTATTCCAACCTGCAACGCTTCCTCCAACATATCAAACACTTGTTTCTGGGATTGTGAGAATGCTGAGTATATGAATGGTAAATAAACCAGAGATAAACACGCCGAACACTTAAATTCAACAAATATCTAGGTAACCGCGGATATTTTTGTATAAGCGTACGCCAATGGATATTCCAATTAATTTGATTGAATATCTAAGGAGATCTGTTTCTAGTCACCGATTTTGGAACAATTGGGAACGAACCAAGCGAGAAAAACTACAATTATTACTAATAACCAAATTTTCATCCAACGTTATAATGGTGAAAGCCAAACCCAGTAGTACATGTGAAATTCCTCTGTTATTTCAGTAGTGATCGATCAGGACCATAATACGGATATTATCACGCTCGAATAATACTTCCCTGCTTTAATGTGTCATAATTCGACCGATAAGCAGCCCGTAAACCAAACTGCCCCTCCGATGAAGAATCCACGAATTTGCAAAATACATGAGATGTAGTGGAGATGTTGTGTATATATGTATGAAATGTGAAGTGATGTCATAAATACAGCATCACCAAAAGTGTTAACTGAAGCCTTTAAGTTGTCCCTCGTGCAAATCCTACCATTTCTGGTGTTCTTCAGTAGGATGTATTCTGATTGAATATCACCCCATTATCAACAAGCCGCTTGATTCGAAACCGAAAATGTAGTTTATGAACCGCTACAGGAGTTAGAAGCAACTATATGAGCCTTTAACGGTTATTCTATGTACGCTACAATTTTCACAAAATATAACAGTCGTACTACTGTTTGCCATATAATTGAAATAACAATATCATGCAACTTCAAATATTTAATGTTAAAGTTAGCAGGTATTTACCAAACCGGAACGCTCAATCGCGGGCTGATCGAATCTGTTTGTTACGGGCATATTTTAGTAGCATAGGTACCTATTCATAAACTCACTGACTAAATTACCAGACCCAATGTTTTTATATACGGGGTCAACACATTCGGTAAAAGTGTCCAAACGGTGCCGCCTCGCCTGCCAATACTATTAGAGATATTTCAAAAATATTTTTGCATCGTATTTACAAATGAATCATAGAGATTGCACTTTGCTTACTGTTTCTCATTTCAATCAAAAAAATATATATTCTTACATTGTCCTTACAATACGCTGACCTTGTCGAGACCGGATCGACCAACGTGAACACCACTGGATGGGGCACTGTGAGAATATCTAGTTTTTTGGTTGAAATGTGAAAAAGTAAGCAAAGTGCAATCTAGATAATTCATTTTTTATTACAATGCAAAACAGATTTTTGAAATATCTCTAATTGTATTGGCAGGTGAGGCGGCACCGTTTGGACACTTTTACCGAAAGTGTTGACCCCATATATAAAAACATTGGCTCTGGGAATATAGTCAGTGAGGTTATGAATAGGTATTCTACTAAAATATGCTAAGCACGAACATATTCGATGAGCCCGTGATTGAGCGTTTCGGTTTGGTAAGTACCTGCTCAAGTTCTAATACAATTGCATTCCCATAGGAAGAACAGCATGTAGTAATTGCAAATATGTGTGGTAATATCGATATAGATCGATAAACTGTCATTTTGTGCCAGCATTATTGCACGTGATCGCTTCCCAGGTTTCAATTGTGCATACATAACAACAAAGATTGGATTAGCAAAAAAACGCATCTTTACGTTATGCTCTGCTATGCTGTATAGAAATTGTTTTGGTATTCCGAGTTTTCAAATGGTTTTAAAAAAGTGAGATGTTACAACAAATAGTTTTATGATAATTAACATTCTACTAAATTGGCTGCAAATGATTTAATGAATATAAATAAAATAGTAACATTCCTAATTATGTAACATTATAATAGGGAATGAATATAAATAATAGTAGATAGGATCAATTTCAAGATTCACCAGCTTAATTTAACGCATTTTATTCACTTTATCTATTTGTCAAATACCCTGACGCTATCACCCATCAATCCCTATATTTATGGGCCTGAAATTCACCCTTATATTTACTTCATTGATACGCATCTAACATCTTGGGTATACTCATATGCTTATACACAGGTAGGCCAGTAATGTCGTTTGTATAATTTTCACTCAAGTTCATTAATATAGAATTTTCTGTGCCGTCTCTTTAAACACATTCGTCTGATATTCGTTCGAATATTTGGCATCAATCATACGGTGTTAGGGTACAAAGACAAAGCCTCTTCCGTTCGCATTTGGTCTTAGCACGAACACCTTTTCATCAGGACTTTCGCCGGAAATCGAAATTGTTTCTGTCTGCTTTCTGAACTTCAAACGAATACCAAGAGGCAGTCTGATGCAAACACAAGAGATGCTAAGTGGATTCTCTTTGGATACAATGTGCACTTCCATCAGGAGGAGTACACACGCGAGCACTTGACAGCATCCCAACAGAGCAACGACTGGTACAATCTTGTGGGATTCAATTTGATCTTTACTTGTAATTGCCTTGTGCATGCTTATTTTCGCTGAATACAGTTTTTGAGCAAGCAAATTTACGCGATCAGACCAAGTCAGCCATTGTTGTCGTATACCAGTTTCAAGGAATTTTGAATATGTTTCCAAAATGTACTTTCTATTGATAGTATAACTTTCCAGAAACAACATTTGCTGTCCAAATATTTCCGGAATAACAAAGCATTCTACGTCAACATCCACATCCAATTCCTTAATAATCCTTCTCTTCTCAATCAACGCTCCAGCCGGACTCGTTATTGCCAATCGTTTTCCACCCACATATTTGCTATGGGTTGTAGTACCATCATAATAAGCAAAGGACGTGTTCAACAAGTGCAGAATTCTTTTCATTTCAAAGTCGTGACGGAATGTCACTGCTGGTAATTCTACCATGCGCAAGTAAGCCCTGTTCCAACTAATTTTGTATTGCGCCTGCAAAGCTTCCTTAAGGGTTTCAAATACGATTGGAATATCTGGTACTATAAGAATGCTCAGTATTTCGTTTCCGTAGAAAGTGCAGATAAAGAAGCCTAAAATTTCAACCCAATAGATGATATGATATCTTCGAAGATTAGAGTAAGAGAAAGCACCGATGAATATTCCAATCAAGTCTAGTGCAACGCTAATTTGATTTTTGGTGGGCTGCAAGGACATCCATATGGGAAGAAACCATGCTAAAAGAAGAACGATTAGTACCAATATCCAAATTCGATACCAATGTGAAAATGGAGCAAGCCAAACCCAGTAGTCAAAGCGAAAATGCTCACCAGTTTTATTAATTACTGAACAGGAACTTAAGACTGCCACAGACATGGACGTGTAATGCATTCCAGTTCTAACGTGCACGTAGTCGTAATTCGCATGGGCGGCCACTGGCAAAACGAACTGGTGTGACAAAGATACATTGACGCCCTCGCCATAGGGATGGTATGTAGCTGAGAAGTTATATATTTCGATTATATGAATTGATGTCATAAATTCAGGGCTGCCAAAACAGTCAATACCAGGTTTAAGGCTATCCTCCGGACAAACCTGACTGTGTCTTTCAGACTTCAGTTGAATGAATCTCGTGAATATATCCGCCCCGGCTTGAAGCATTTTCTTGTTTGCCAAAAGGAACATTTCTTTGTGGATCGCAGCCGGCGTGTATAGAAAACGCCTTAGTATGTCCAGATCAAGTACGATATTCGAGTTTTTTGAGCAATATCCGCCACAAATAAGTCGGTATTGAAGTTTTTCTGCAGGACAGTCTTGCAGAAATATAATGAGCTTAATTGCTGGCACGATCGTAGGTTCTGTGGAAAGTAAGTCAGACTCTTTACCGGTAACCCTGCCAGTTACAAGCATCATGAAGATCGTATCTGCACGCATGGAGAAGTATAGGAAGGCTTCGAACGCAGAATCATTTTTTGCATTGGATTGTAGGGGTGACAATACAATGCGAGAAGGAAATGCGTGCTTCTTTTGGAAATCCGTATAAACATCTGCAAATTGGTTATTGAGCACTAGTAATACAACATTTGGGAAAACTAGCTGACAGTTGCCATTGACCGAATACAAGTAAACTTCAAACCTTCCAGAATTATTTGACGATAATTCAAGTAAGTTCCTGTTCAGCTGTTGCAATTGACTCGTGTCACATATGCGATGTATAAATGGACTGGTGAATGGAAGTTGCTGGAAAAACAGCCAGATTAGACAATATGATTTACAGATATTCATCTTCGATGACATCGGGTAAGAACCTGCTAGTTTTGATACTGTTAAGTTTATTCTTTTTGCCTGTGTAAAACGCACGCACCTATATCTATGTATACTACTGTACCGACAGGTTATCTATTTGTGCAATATAACCAAAAATCTCGTGCTCAATAAAAATCAGGTGTACAACTGCCGTAAATATTAAGATCCTCATTGGAAAGCCAGCATAACGCAAATAGTTTATGAAACATAAATATTATGATCGTTATTTGAACTTTAAGGAAAATATTAAATCATTAAAGTGTTTTGCAACGATTACTTAGGAGAAAATAGAAAATATAGCGTAATAAAATATGGTTTACACTTGAGCATATTTACCAGCATTGCTTTTAAGATTAGAATGCTTTCTATCTTCGTGAGACTACCGTTACTGTCGTTACGTCTGACAAGGCTGTGTCTCTAGGCTGCAAGGATGTTGATCAATATTTCCTTAATACGTCGCAGTTCCAGTTTTAGCACCACTATGAATTTCTAATGATGCAAGATTCAAATTTAAATTGCTTCTCCATTCTATCAAAATTTTAATCGAAATGCATAGTCATGGTAAATCATGATACAAAATACGCAGTGGAGTCGTTTCACTTTCCAATGGCTTTGACAACTGACGTTTTCACATGACGCTTTAAACTTGCACTTTAAAATAGTGCCTCCTAATGGCGCTTGCAAATGTCCATCGAAAGCATCTGACATGTTTTGCACCTCTACATACCGTAAACCCAATTGAGCCGTAGTGTCTGTAAGATAATGATACGGTTTTGATCCTTAATCGGAATGAATGTTTGAAAGTTTTAAGATGCATAAGACATCTCTAGGGCCAAGTCTCTGCGGACTAATGAAACACTTTTTTGTAAGTCCTATTATGAAGCTGCGTAAAGCTGTACATAAAAATATCGGTCACGAGATATTTAAGATATAGCTAATACGGACAAACAGACAGATAAATCATCTAATTGCGTACACCCACTTCATCTTTGCTTAAGCCACTATTAACTATGTACGAGTATTGGCAGTTGAACCAATGTCTCAGCCTTATCATCGTAAAAGTAATTTGAATAACAAATGAAGTTTTGTAAAATAAATTTCGGAGTCCGACATGTAAAGCCAGAAACACTTTGTGGCTGGCTGTTATAACGAATATAGTCATATTGACCGGATCGGTTATATATGCATTATTTGCATGTGACGTGACAACAGGTAACATCATGGAATATTCCTTTGAACTTGGAATCATTATATAAAATAGAGGTCACACAATATTACGACAGTTATCTTGGACTCTCCAGCTTCCAAAAAGCAAATGGTAGGATTATGTATGCAAATCTCAGGTTATCATATCAAGAGGTTATACTAGCGAAGTCATTAGAGCCAGTTTGGTTTGCTGGAGTGTTAATCTAATATTAATGTATGACTGTTCCAGGTATATTGATAAAGTTTATAATTTGTATGGCCAAAAATGTAGACCTACTACATAAATTCATGTTACGTAAATCGGTGCATTTTTACAACTAATGGTGGTTTTATATTATTGGTCGTAAGTGCTAACTGCTGTTCGTTATTACTCTTATTTTCAGTTCTGCTCTGACAATTTCAGAGGTATTCAAGCTGTGCCCGAGATGAACATTCAGCCATTACTTTCTTTCATAAGTTGGTAAAAGATGAAGTCTATGGCCATTCAAAAAGGCAAACCCATCCATTTCAGAGTCACAGATAGAAAAATCAGTTAAGATTTAATTGAGATGGTCGAATGGAGTTTATTTTACTAACAATAAGTCAGAACCAACCATATTAATTACTGTCGACTGGCAACCAAGTGAAGTAAGATGAACAACATTTGCGCAATCTACAAACATGCGTCACAAAGCAATAAATCTTGACTTAATTGCACATTTGTTGAGAATTCGATTTTGTATTCGGGTCGAGTCACTGAATTTTTAAGTCATCCCAACTCAATGATTAAACAGCTCATGAATTTTACTTGCTGACAAGTTTCGCCGTAAGAAAATCTGTTGTTACAGTTTTGACGCCCTTTGGACAGGCGTGTATGTCTCTGACTTTGTTCTAGTGTCCTTGAAAATGTTCTGACAATAGCAAAATGCTTAGCATAAGGAAAGGAGTAAAATATGCGTAGGCCACTAGCACAGGTTGGTTCCTTTTCATGAACGCATTCATCCCTAATATCATCGGGAATACCATAGATGTGATTTCGTTCAATGAGATATTATAGTGTGCTTTTGGTATACATACGTGTTTCCTTATACTTGCTCACAAAACAACAGGTGATATGATAGGAAAACAGAATGTAACCTGGATTATTTTTGTTTCTCAAAAGCAATCAAACAATTCTGCTACTGCGAACCCACCTTCTCCGCCATTACAGAAGCCACATCAAGGAAACCCCTTTTAATTGTGAATTGTGTGACAAGCCTTTTCCTGAAAAATATCTGAAGAATCAACATATTCGCCGTCATACACGGGAAAATCTACGCATAAACTATTTGTAAATTCCAGTTCATCACACTTGCGGAACTATCTGCCCACCTGCGTCGAAAGCACATTGCTCGGGAAAGAAAGCACAAGTGTCATTTATGTCTCAAGAGATTTTATAGCAGAGGAGACGTTGTTTGTCACATGAAGGCACATGAAAGGAGAAATCGTTATCACACTTGCAGTTTCTGTGACGATATGAAATTCGTTCGTATACAAGCCAGCATTTTAAAACATTTATGTCAACATACTGGAGAAAAGCCGTGTGTATGTGGCAATTGCGGCGTAGAGTGTCGCACTAAGGGTAGGCTTGTGGAGCACAATAAAGTTGTGCATAATCTCGGACATGCAGTATGAAAGTAATAAATTATGCCATAATTTAAATTTGATAACATGTCACACAAAAATGGACACGAGGAAAGATGGAATTCATTTCCTATTTGTGCACACATTACTATAAATGAAGTTATAAATAAACAAAGTAATAATATTACTCGGTGAGTATTAAAACAGTAAATGACAATGTAAATTTAGTTTTCAAAGTGTTATGTTTGAAGATTCATTACACTATCATCTACCCATCTACCTACATTCATTGTAACCTTTACTGGTATGTACGTCAATGTACAGGGAAAATATTGGGATTTTCTAGGGCATGTTTTACTTCCGTTACCACAGACAACTTTAATTTTCCATACACATCTCTATAACCTCCACAACATATTAGCACTATAATATCATCGCAATTTTTGGCAAAGATTGTAAAACTCAATATTATCCCAATCTTGGTTAAACATGCCTATAAGAAACTGATTCATGACGAATTGGTTCCTTGGTTAGCTTCCTCTTCCACAATTGATAAACGACCATGGCTGCCATAATGCACAAGATCGCCGATATGATGAAAATAATAATATGAAGAAGAGTTACAGAACTGCCTTGGTCATTTTCCGATGGTCTCGACTTGCCGACAATGTTTTCAGGTTTTACCCCACCATTCCGCTTTTTGTCATTCCAAACCATGGAAACAACTGCAGCATTTTCAACAAAGGTCCAACGCATTTCAGGCTCAACCTCGTCACAAAAATAGCGTCCAGAAACTTTATCGTCCTCATTTCCAACTACGCAGATTGGCTTCACGCGATGTCGGATAACAAATTCATTGGTACCATTAAAGCTTTCTACAGCCCATTCCAACAAACTGCTCTCTGTCTGCGAGCAGGGCTTGAATGCAAGTACGTCAGGTAATGAATCTCCAATTGAGAGGAAGTGCTCGTACATTCCACCAACAGCCTACGCAGCAAGTGGTGTAATTAGTCGCAATCCATTCTGCTCATGATGCTCAATCCTAATTTAGTTAAGTGCAGTTGGCGTCTCGGTACAATTCACCAGTCTTATTACATTTACAAATATGCCATAATTTGTCATTATCCTGACTAGTTGTAAGCATTTTCCGTGAGCAACATTTCAAAGTTGACGCCCTTCCGGTCTGCATCGTCCACGAAAGCAGAATTTGTCTGGCTCGCTTCCACAGGGGCTACGGTCAACTGGAAACAAGTACTGTGCAAATTGGGTGGAGTTTCCAACCGAGCATTTTGTATAAATACATTGTTTTGTAATCTAGAGATAAATTTGACTGTTATCAATTCATATTTATCGATCAGAATTTGCTTTGATTCAGATTTAGGTTATATTAATTTGTTTTGGCAATTGAAGTAGATATTTACATTGGAGGACGTTGCGTCCATGTTCCAGTCACCATTTTGCACTGTTCATTCAAGCTCGGAGGATGCTCAACTTTTGATAGTTTCAGAACATCATGTCCAGGCGCATTACTTACTCGAAGACCGGCAGCTTCCGGTGACGTAACAAATTCGGATATTCTAGACTCACTGCAGCTTGAGAAAAAGTACTGCTTGTAATCGCAGCTGCCGTTTCTCATCGCCATTAAGAACGCATTACTAGCGCATAAAGTATCCTCGTCATCTTCAGCGCCTAGTCTGCAATTATATAATTTGTTATTACGTCATGAATTGTGCAATTTTCTAATGCCATCTAGGCCAATCATAATATTTTCTCATTCTAGAGGAATTCGTAGGCGTACACTTTTGCGATTCCAGCTTCCAGGGCAGTGCATGTATGCCCCCAGGTCGAGTTTGCATGCAGAATTATTGAGTTGATGTATACTCCCAAAGTCTTGTTTGCATATCGGTTACAGGCAGAGGATACGTGTGTGTGCTAGCCACGTGTGATACGGTTGGATCCAACTTTGCTCCAGTGACGAGTACTACAACGTCAAATGCAGGAAACTCGGATGCGTGACTTTTTAGCCATTTTCCGAAAGACGCAAATACAGAGCGAAGAATTATTGTTCCGTTGATACTTTTTACTTCCTCAATGAAGGGTTGCTGCGTTGTGTCCTACATTTCATGTCACATTTGAAATGCGTTTTAGTCTGACTAGGCCAATCATTAGTTAGTAAAAGCACTTACGTTTATCCTGGTGAGAGACGTAACTCGAAAGGAAATGGCGAGCCTTTTGAAAGTCTTGAATCGCATGTTCACGTCCCACATGTAGACTGACCAGTAGTCAATCATTTTCTGGCGTTCATGTTTAAAAGTTTCGCTGAACTCTTTGTCACAAATAATCATCACCTCAACTTCTATTTGGTTTGGATGCCAACTCTTGTCCTCCCGTATTTCGAATATAGCTAGAAGTCATAAATTCATTTCAGAACTTTAATTTGGTTAATTGATTTTATCTGGAAAGTCATTTTTTGGCTTACCACTTGCAGCTACTAGTACCGATATCAAGTTGAAACATGTTCCGGCACGCATCTTGATAGTTTTCGCCAGCTTTCTGCATTGACAGTTCATAAAAGTTTCTGATCAATCACACTGGAAATGTAAATGGATTCACAACTATACGAACGAGATTTCAATACAGACGTAAGTACACAGCCAGGTGGACAATTACTTTAGTAGTGAAATGTACTTGCGTTACTGCAATGCACAAATAAATTATCAAGGTGGAATGCGGTATGTTTTCAAGGTACGTTAATCAAAATTTAATCATCATTATCAATAAACACAGAAATAGTTGTTCCCATGCCATTGTAGGCATGTAGGCATGCAGCACAATGTGCACTCAATTGGTTTTATCTTTTATCCATGATGATTTAATGTTCCACGTATCGTTAAAACGTAATGTTACATAGTACAGTATCAAAATCACCCACTACACTACTTGATTCAATTATCGGCGAGTCAGCTCTTATCAATTATTTATCGCACTCCCCATTTAAGTTGCAGTACATTTCACTAACAATAATGAAACATCTGCACGCTTCATAATTTCTGCACAAACTTGTAATGTCTCGAGCGATAGGGGATTCAAATTTGCGACATAAATGATTAGTAGGCACTTTGACAGTGCATGCAATTATCTTTAACATTATCTGTTTACTTTGAATGCTGTGTAGAAACCGTATTCATCTAATTATTGCCTTAAGGAGGTATATCCTGTTTTCTCTATTTCGCATGATTTCTCAATGCATATTCCATGTAAAAATTACTCGATACCAAATTATGGAATAATTGACATTAATATTTATCCGTGCTGTCATGAGTTAGCACATCGATTCAATAACATAATGCATTGATGAGTTCATTGATTCGGGTGCTCCAGTTCATTTTATACATATACATGCCATTTGTGTAATTATAAAATAGCCCAGTCCGATACTGCAAATGAGAAATGTTGTCTTCATGTTGGTTTTACCAACATCTGATTGGCTAACAAGGCGTGGTCATTCCGTTAGGCATATAAAATAAGGCCACTATCAATTCACCACAATTACTTTGAAGTGTATTTACACTTTATTTAATAAGCACGGACAAATTCCAAGAAACCAGTTTTTTATTTATTACGTTTCTACCTAGGTAATTTGTAACAATTTCAAGACATATCGGTAATGTTATCAATAAGCTCAATATACATCCAATCAATAATACCAATACTGTAAGAAACTTAACAACTACATATTTAGAGTATGCTACATATTTATCAAGATAATAAAAAGGTTATATTTTTATTGAATCGAATTCTGTGAACTAGTGTTGTGTGTTAGTAGGGACGAAATGTTAAAATTAATATATAATTGACGTAGAGGATTTAATGTCGTTGAGCTTCAGGAATAGGACTAATTCCATCACCTTGAGATGGACCCCGTATTCACCATAGATGTGGCTTGCGTCCTAGAAAAAAACCGCATAAGCAAATGATTCATTATGCACAATGTACCATATTTTTATTTTCTTGAGTAGTAAGTTCAGTTACCGTTAGACAGCAGCAGCTAAGGGCACGACGAAGGATTGTAGCAATTACACACTCCGTTGCTGTCACAGGAACCACCGCCGCAGCTCAGAACTCCGCACCAAAGACGACATTGACGCTCACCATGACTACATGGATAGTATGATGCACCGATAACTTGAGTTGTAATATACAGAAGAACCAGTGACACTAACAAGCAATAAATCACGTAAGACATTTTGATTGGAAACATTTGAAATGATTTTAAGAAATATATTTTGATTCGTAGTGTGACTGTTAATAGAAGAAGGTTTTTGATTGAATGGTGGCCAATAATGAATTCGTCAGCCTTATAAACTGACCAGCGCCTATGATGTTATGTGTTTGAAATTGATAATATGAGCATTTCCCAGAAAAATGTAACATACATATTAGCACAGGCGTTAACATATCCATTCATTCACTAACAAAACAAGGGCACTTGTGATGAGATTTTCAATCCCATTGCTAGGAAATTGATCTAATGACATACTGGAAAAGCTGGACATTCTTCTGCAAAAACGATCTTTGTGTATGAATGTGAAGGGTTATCTCATTCCCTGCTTATCAAACCTGAATACTAGCTCAGAGATTGTAACTATGTATATCACTTACCATGAACATCACGTTTACTACGTAGTAATCATCGCCCAGTTACTTAGAGTTTTCGTGGCACAAGGATTGGATGGGATTAGCCTATCGTAAATGTGCGAAACTATTTTGATAACTTGTTGTGTTTCTGAGTAACCTGGAGCTGGCATATCATAATCTTCATTCAAAAACGCGTGTTATGGGTATCGGGTTTTTATTACATGATTTGGTAACTTGCAGTCGCCTAACCGGTTAGTAATTGCAGCCTCAAAACTTTTCTTATTAAAAATGGTCAATAATCCATTATTACGGCGATCGTACATAACGGATTTTGTCGATATGTGCAAACTCAAAAGTTCAACATTTTACTGTGCCAGATGATAAAGTTGTAAAATTTCCATTGTAAGATGTGAATGCCTGGAAACTCCGTCGCGCAACAGGAAACGTTAAAGCCGACGAGTGTCTACCTTCTCGTAGTTTCTATGTGACCACAATTTGTTCGACTATGTAGGATTGCGTGAAACACGCGTATGAATGCCCTTCAGTAAATGCAATTTAGGATTGACGGCAAAGCTTTACGTTTATCATGAGTAATACATAACGCATAATGTTAAATGATTTTTTTGGAGTTCAAAGTACCGGAGCAACAATGGTTTGGTATGTAAGATATTGTTTAAAACAGCCATATTACATGAATTTTTTTCTTGTAATAATAACGATGCTGATATAAGTCTAAATATGAACTGACCCACACAAATTAGGGGGATTTTTTTATTTAAATAAAATGAGACCAATATTTTTATTTAATTTATGCCCTTATCGCATGTACATCTTGAACAAAATTCCGAGTAAACATTTCCAAGTATTTCCATACGCTGCTCCGATGCTCCGTACTACCAATATACCTAGTAGGTCAAGCAATTACGCAGTAGCATATACAAAAATAAGTTAGAATATCACTGCATTGAAGACTACGTTTCAGTGCTCTCCTGCTGCGGCAGACAGTTCTCGTGAAAATTGCAGTATACTGTATTATTTCCTTATGATGCACTGCATGGTTTCAACAAACATATTGATTATACACCTCGTTAAAATTCAGCAACGAAGACATACGCTGTGAAAGTAAAGATAACCCCGTGACATTTTGGTTGTATGTAGCAACCGGCTTATCGTTATTGGGTTGGATACATCTTGGTCAAGAATTTGATTTAATTTACTTGGAATGTTGTCATTACATTGTGCTAACAGGTTGTAAGTTAAGTATGCTTGTCGGCATTGACACTGACCGATTGCAGCTTCGTTTGACCTGCTACTTCAATAATTCATTACTCATCTGTGGCATTACGAAGAAATGACAGAAGTGGGCTCTTACTCGTTAGTACTTTTATTCAACAATTACCTTAAAGATGCATGCGGTAACTACCAATTAACGGTAATAACGATGCAGAAATTCAATAAATATTAACTAACGCAACATCAATACAATAAAAAATGTAATTAATTGTTAATATTAAAATATGAAATGTATAATACGTATATTGTCTAGTTTATATTAAATTAAATACGCTTCATTTACACGACAATCACTGCACACATTAAACAAAAAAGAATGTAAAATCAAAATGGAACTGTGATTAGGATTGAATCAAAATAATACTTAAAGTCGTTTAAAAAATTCCGGAATTGTTACAGGACGGTAGTCTCGTCCCCGCCTCCGCAGCGCAGTAGTCACTCCAAAGATAACGCCCGCCGATATTATAACTGTTGACATGCAAGCAAGGAGAATTTGCCAAGCTGCCCACCTGTGATCCGCTTGTTTCGTAATTATCGTTTCTCCAGCTGTGACAATGTGGTCGTCATGATGGGATGCATTTGCTGTGTTTGATGTATCTGAGGTAACTGGTGGGACATCAGTTTTTGCGCTTGGCTGAGCTGTGCTACTGAATGATCCAGGAGGTTCGGTTTTATCGGTTGAAGATGGAACGGTAGTGGCGTTGATTGATGATTTCTCTGTAGTCAGTCCGACAACGGTTACATTTTCATGGATAATTTCACCTGTTGGTAGACAAAACGTATATTTATAAACTTGCTATTTTTATTAATTTTATGCATTTTATTTTAAGAAGTAAATATTTTTCTCTCTGAATTAACCCTTACCCGTTCTTAAACTGCTTGTAGAATGGAATAGCGAACAGGAAACCAGTATGGCTATCGCTAACATTGGACTAATCTTTTGAAACATTTTATTGGGATAAGTGGAAAATGCTACGCGCGGAATGTATATATTAAGTTGGCTGATTGTGAGAAAAAATATTGTGACAGAGCAAACAAATTTCATGTCAAACAAAATCGGTTTCTTGGGTGACACTGAAATTGCATTTCACGAAGGCGTACGTTTTATACGGCCGCTTCAATATTAGCAAACAGAATCAAGTTAAACTTCTCAAAATACGTGTCACGAAAAACAATTCCTAGAAATGGTTCCAGTAAAACGTATGTCTCTGGAATGATGAAAAGTACAAACTGTGGAGCTTGATTGTGAATGTTGAAATAGTAATGCAGTTAGTTGAGTACATAGTATGCACGGACTCGAAGACATTACTTGTTCAATAAATATAAGTTATCTTTAACCTTTGACACATTTCTCAGTAGAGCATCATTCATTTCCAATTTGTGTAACAAATCACAAGGATTATTTTATTCTTGGCTCCAGCAATTTCACAGACTATGAAAGTGCTTTCAGCGAAATTATATTTTTCCGGCGCCAAGTTGGCCCTTATCCGTATTTCCACTTATAAATCAAATTTATACGTGCGATGGCTACTTGGTATTGTGATTTTGATTTCGTAAAAGTATAATACTGCGTCATGATTACTGCTTCAGAAAATTGATATAGCTTATTTCTGCATGCAGACAACTTGCTAATACCTAGGTACTAAAACATTTTGGAAGAAAGTTAACTGATAATTTTACACTCAAGGAAATGGATTAAAATTCCTACACTGAATTTATTAATACGATTTGCTCCAGATCCAAGGGAAATTGATTTACATTACTCATAGCACTCTGCTCGAAAAATGTGGCATGTTTTCACTTTATATTACAAGGTTACCATGTGAGTGGTGGCTGCTTAATTAAGTGTATAATTCTTTCAGTGAATAATCTAATTGGCCTGTAATTAATACTTTCCTCTCTTGCCACAAAAGCATAACTCTCGGAAAACATTTATATGGCTACCAATTTTTCCAATCATCGTAAGAAAGCAGATAACATACATTGAAAGTGACATCCACATGGCAGAAATGCACTTTCTGTCCAAATTTTTTCCTCAGTAGGGAAGAATCAATTGATTGACACGTACGTTTTAATAACAAACTCATTTCTACAAGCCTTATACAGACGGGATAGGTGTTTCGTTGAAAACATTATCTTCCGAGTATGTAACTCTTGTCGCTTTGTGTGCCCAAATTTACATCAAAACATCCTCGACACCAACTTTCTCTTCAAGAGTGATTATATACAATCCAAGCCATTCAACACTTTCCATAGTACAAAAATATGTGATTTAAAAGGATGGACTCTTTCAAACTCAAACTTGATCACTAATGGATTACATTCATACCAGACATGAAATCACTTTGCACTGCACTTTGGTGGAAGGGTTAAATGCTGTCAGTTAATAAAATGATTGTTCAATGTACCAATTATGGTTTACACTACCTGAAAAGCTTCCACGTTGACGACTGACAAGCATTCAATCAATTCAGAAACAATTTAAATGCTTACATACAATTTCTAAATGCAATTCGTGAAACAGTTTACTCAAGTCGTTGTTACAGAGGGTGCCCATACTTTATTCTGCCACTTTAGTAATTGCGATAAATTCAAATACAATATTTATTCGAATGATTTGTTCGCTCAATATGATAGCCACGTTCATGAACTACCACCCTGCATCTCATTTTCCGCAATTCAAATACGGTGCCCATCAGAGTACGAGGAATCTTTTAGCATTCTCATTTGGCACATTTCCAAAGACCATTCAAAGTTCTGGCCCGACGCTTCCCGATAGCTTGTTTCAAAACCCTAAATCCAAGTATGCCCATGGAAGGGATATGGGGAGACTTGACGGGTATATCAGAGTTGGAAATGAGCTTTGGTTCATTATTTTTCTGTAACTCTACCGAATACCGCTGAGTCTTGTTTGCCATGAGTGAAGGCGCTACATGATGGTGGATGCACACCTCAAAATCGTCCCATGTGTACAATTTTTAGGGTTTTTGAGACCTTTTATTATTAAACTCGGCTAACACGAAGTAAAGTAGGCTGTAATAATCTACAAAAACTTCCAAGCTGCCAATATTTACCCTTCCGACACAAGGATCGTCCGTGGGTGGCAGAATAAACTATGGGCACCCTCTGTATATTACATTTATTCATTTTTTATTTTTCCTATAATAACGTTTTTGCATTCACAAGTGATATCAAAAAGTCAGGCAAAGAAATTATCCTTGCCAACAGACACAATCTTTGACCTCTTTTGACATTTGAACAATGGACATATTTCTTGCTAATATTTATCAGTGAGAACTGTATAACGATTTGGCAATACAATCAACGCATTGCATATCATGTTTGTAAACACTACGTATGATGCTTAAAGTTGCAATATTTGTTCTTCCGGTATGGATGAAGTGGTACTACAGCCAGCACATACTTTACTTTTTATTAAAACTGATTAGAAGATAACAATAAAAACATAACTGAATTTACTTATGCCAATATTTCCGTAATTAATTCATTTCACCAGATGTTGAACCCATACAAGCACCATTCCGAAAATTTTTAGAGCCATTCCGCCTCAGCTTTCCTTGATGCGAGGACACATTATTTCTTTTGCTTCTCTATCAAAAGAAACTCTTTGTTGTTTTCACTTTTAGCTGCACACCATCTCAGCAAGCTCCAAAAACATTAGCATTTATAATTATTGGCTCAAAATAGGGATAATATTCCAATTTGGTAATTAAATTAATTGAGCTTAATCAATAATGCATTCATTCCACATAAAAAATATTAAAACACATTAAATTCCATTAACTTCAAACTAAATAAAAATCTAAACATTTTAACAAAATCTGGTATAGGTACGTGGCGGAATTTTCGTGGACAATACCAAACCCAAGAGAAGTACTAACACTGCCACAGCGACTGACGTGCAGACGAGAACCATTTGCCAGGTTTTCCACTTGTCACGTTTTATGGGTACGTTGATGTCTCCATCTGTAACGTTATAATATTTGTCATGATGGGGAAGCGGCTGATGTTGGCTTGGAATATTTCCTGCGACGGTTGTTTTTGCGGAAACATGCGGATGCACTACGGTACCATTGTGCTGGGCCACTTCATCTTTTGACAGAAACAACACATCAGTTAATATATTTAAATACATTTACAGGTTTTCTTGGAAGAAGTAAATATGCTTTGAACTATATGCTACCTGTTATTAAACCGCTTACAGGCTGCAATGTCCAACAGCACACAAGCACGGCTAAAACCAGCAATGTACTAAACTTTTGAAACATGTTGACGTTATAAGTGGAAAATAATGTGCAATTTTATGTTAGCAGCGAAAAAACTATTTACACAATTCTACAATTTGCACTGTTACAAGACGCATTTCTCTGTAAAATTCACTCAAATGGTATTTAGATTACGACAAGGTAACGTAAAGGTTGCTGAATTTTACCACCAACAAAAATAAACTGTAAATACGTCACAATCCTTGTTATGAAAAACCAACCCAAAAAAATTTAGTGAAGCGTACGTCTTTGAAGAACTGATAGAGATGAGAATTATGGAGACCACAGCGCGATAATAGATTATAAATGTGTACAAGACAACTTTCTAATCTTCTCCCACTGTACACTTTTAATTAAGCAATACACTCAAGTGTAACTTATGTTTACCCTTCAACCTCACTCGCATCACTGCAGTGCTATTTCAGCTTACTAATCTATAGTTTGTCGCACCAATAACGAACTTTATTTTGTCTCTAGCTCCGGCAGTTACAGAGCGTTGTTTCCGTCTCAAATAAAGTGAATATACAATGAAATCATTTTTGTAGTCTAAAAGGATTTAAAAAAACTCTATTCATGCTATGATGTAAAAAGTATTGGTATCTATCGTGTGTGCGGTTTTCTTATAAATTTTATGTGGTTTGAATGTACGGAGAAGTGCATATGTATTCCACACGACATTTTTCTTGGGTGTAACCTCACTGACCTTGAGATAATACAGATCCATCTCGTCATACCAGCTTCACTTGCTATACATATTTCGTCGCATTGACGCTAAACAAAGTCATCGTAAGCGATGTAGATAAGAAAGGAAAGCAGATGTGAATATGCATGATACGTGTCCCGGCCAACACTTCCCCAGATTCCAATATATAATAGATACACAGTTACGCTTATTTATGAAACAGATCATTGTTGCAGTATTTATAGAACAGGAATATGCTTGGTTTCATTACCAACATTAAGGAATGCTTCAGTTCAACTTCATTCCGTAGTACAAGTTGACGACTACTTTCTCACTTTGACTGAAAGTGTAAGTAAACCGAAGTGAGGAAAGGTGCCGTTTTAATTATGGTCATGGCTAACAGTGGACAAATGAATACATCCACTTTGTTCATGTACCGGTCCCAGGTTTTTCCCGTAGCATGATTTGCATTTACAACACGTTACATGTGCAAACCCATTATAAAAAAATACTGAGACTGCACTAACTCAATAAATATTGTCCATACGCAGTAAACAAGAATTTATCACCAAGGTCATCAAATGTTGACTTATTTTCTACAAATTTAAAAAAGCCGCAGTGAGTCCATATATTAGTCCGGCCAAAACAAATACTGCTGCAATGCATGTAAAACAATCTGCCAAGTTTTTATATTCGGTGGACCTTTGTCTTGTTAATGGAAAAGAGGAATGACCTTTTCACAACGTTTAACGCTGTCATTTGAGTTATCCTTAGCTTCAGGTGGACTTACTATATAATCATCTCCAACTTTTGCCGAGATAAATATAAAGTAATATTTTACGAAAGTTGCCTTCAAGATGTTTACTTGGTATCGGCATTTCCTTACACAAATCAACTTTTAGATTCCCAGGACGCGAATTAAGTAATATAAATATTAAAACCATAAACGCCATTTCGTTTAAGGTGGTCTGGACTAACAATGCCACAATATGATACCAGACTGGCTTAATATCCATTAATGATAACAGTGATCTCATATATTTATGTAGATACAATACATGTTTTCACAGGATTTTTTACTGAAATGTATCGCGACTGCAGAATGCGTGCCTAAATTTATTTTTAAGCTGGAATAAAACAAGCCGCTCATCAACCAATTAGGTTCATCTTGAAGATAGTGGTTCTCTGAGAGATGTTATATTTTGCGTAAAGTACTACAAAAATAATACTTAAATATTTAACAAAATGATTAATAATGCATGAAGAGCGTTATTAAATATGATTATAGAAGACTTCATATGGTGTCTCCCGTTGCGTTCTCTTCCTTTTCCAGTAACGATAAAGCGGCACTGCAGCCACCACGCACATCAATATTAAAACTGTATAGAAAATGATGCTAAATACCGACGTCGCGCTTTTTGTGCTTCCCGATTCCGATAATTGATTCATCTCGTCAGACGTCGAGTCACTAAATTCACCATTCCATACCATCGAAACGGCATCAGAGCTTTCAATGAAGACCCACCGAATTTTTTCATCTTGCTCGTCACAGAATTTGCTCAGTCTCATTGTGCCGTCTACGTCCACATGGACGCAAGATGACCTGTTTATGTGCCGTAACAGAAACTCATTCGTGCCCTCAATTTTGACCACGTCCCATCTCAGCAGGCTGTTCTCCGTTACCGCGCAAGTCTTGAATGTTAGCAAGTCTGGGAAGTACCTTCCGGTGGAGAGGCAAATATCGTACGTCTCATCGTTGGTATGACTGGGTAAAGGCGTAACTATCTTTGACCCATGCTCCTCGTCATAATCTATTCTAAAATGGTCCAGCGGAGTTGGTGAAGCCTTGCAGTCCACCATTCTAGTAAAATGTAAGGGTCCAATAAACGTCATTCTGTCGTACAACTTCAGACATTTTCCGTAGCCAACATTTTTAAGAAGCTGGCCTTGTTGCAGGCATCGACCGCGAAAACAGAATTTGTTTGGGTCATTGCCACATGGACTGTTGTCGAGCGGAAATAAATACTGCTCAAAGACGAGGCTTCCGTTGACGTCTAACGTACAGTTTCCATGAACACATTGAGTGCTCTCTTCCTAACGAATAACAAATAAGTAAATAATTTCTGGTACTATAGAACTGACAGTAGTACAATGTGTATAAATTACCGTACATTTGACACGACAGCATTCAGGTTACCCGTGACCATTTTACACTGGTCCACCATGCTCGGCGGATGATTCACTTTTGCAGACTTGAGAACGTCAACATCAGGCGCGTTTCTTACTCGTAGGCAGGACGACTGGCTTGACCTTAGAAATCTGGCTATTCCCGCTTCACTGCAATTTGAAAAGTAGTACTGTTTATCGTCGCAGTGGCCATTACTCATTAGGAACTGGTTTTTGGAGCATGACGTATCTTCGTCGTCATCAGCACCTAATCTGTAAACAAAGAAATATTAAAACATTTACTTCGTTTTCTTATATTACCAGCGTACATAAAATTGTGATCGATTCCATAGTATATTTTTAACGTACACAGTAGCTAGCGAGGCTTCCAGTGCGGTACATGCATTACCCCATGTAGCACTAGAATGAAGTATGATGGAATTGGAATATAAATCAAAAGCACTGGAGCGTTTTGTGCAGGCAGAGTCCCTCGCCTGTGAACTCGCCAAATGCGATTCAGTATCGTCCAGCTCTGCTCCAGTGACCAATAATGCAACATCGAACCCAGGAAAATCTGACTCGTGGTTTTGAACCCACTTTCCAAATTGTTCGTACACTGCACGGATCATAACCGTTCCATTGGGGCCTCTTACCTCTTCAATAAATGGCTGGTCCTTTTTATCCTGAATATTAAATTTTAATTAAACATCAAATGCAAAATTAAATCAAATGAATTGTGTAGTCTCCAATAGTAGCTTTCTTTGGTCTTACGTTTTTTGCAATGAGAGATGTAACACGGAACGTAACGTCGACGCTGTGCAGAGTTTGGAATCTCAGGTGGATGTCCCACATGTATACTGCCCAGTAGTCAATTAATTTCTGACGGTCATTTTGAAATCGGTCGCTAAATTCCTTATCGCAAACAATTAGCAGCTCCACCTCTGCGATACTAGCGGGCCATCCTGAAATGCGTTCCAGGCGGCTTTCAGCTTTAATAGAAAAATTGTCTTCCATCATCTACTTCCGTTGTCATTAATTTATATATGCGTTTATGCACACAAACGTGTTCAATAGTTTACTATTGTGTTACCACATGTAGTGCTGAACAGCACAATCACAGCCACTCCCAAATTTACAATTGTACGATGCCCAAACATTTTAGTTCTGTCTAGTATCAAGGAAGAATATTATTTAATTGACCAAACTATTGTCTAAATTTTAGAAAGCAACCATGCTAACCATCAGCGGAATGAGCACTGGCAATTCTGTCACTGAATAAAAACACACAATTAACTTATGTTGTAACTTTACTACTGCGACGTTTGTAATCATGATAAATTGTGAAATGATTATCAGCTTCGTCCTGAAAACAGGTATACATATGCTATGTTCACACAGTATATTCACCTTTTGATTCCAGTGCTATTTTTTCGCGTTTATTCCCGAAAACATTTTTAAGCATGATGGAAAAAACTCCAATATATGGATAAATACTCGGTATCTGTACTTGCCCAATACATAAATAAGCTTTTGAGTATTTTATCAGGTAAAACTCACGTCTTATCTATCAATTTTGTGAACGTCATTCAAACACATTAATTTTTTTTGAGTTTACCTTTTTATCTCTCCCAATTTAAAAGGTTTGACTATTGTTCACCAGGATATATCATTATGTCAAGTTGATTAATGATCATGAGTCAAGCTATGTCATTCAATAACGCATCCATCCGCGTTCCCAAACATTATTTCACATTATAGTACTCTGTATGCATTTGGATATTTTGTGATGACGAATGTGTTTAAATAAAGCTCATTCAAATGCTTATTGTAAATAACGTGTTGCACTCTGAATGTGACATTCACAGCAATCCTTTAACGTGAAAACATACACCTGCCGATGAATGTTTATGTATGCGTTTGAGCATCAAAGCCATATGCCACTTTCACAGGATAAGAAAGAGAATTTGTTTGCGGTTTAAATTGGTGGCAGTGAAGTTATACATTAATCATGATAACCAAGTCCCGATCACGATGATTACTCAGCTCTGAAAACAAACAAGGAAGTACAACAATACACAGTCCTCATAAACTACACTAGACAGAAGGAAAAAAATTAATACCTCATTTTCCTCCGTGCTAAACAGCACTTTTGAAAAAAATCTAATTTTTTTGGGAAAACATTGCCGTTTGTCAGAACGATAGGAGCGTGAACCTTGTTCTTGCACAAATGGTAACACCGGCTTCTATAAACATAAACCCGTACAGCTTTTGTTGACCGCCAAAATTTGGAAATTTTTGCAAAGGTCTCTACAGTTCAGTCTCTTTTATATGCGCTTTGAATGATCAAAATCGGTTGAATACTTTAGAATTAACGGGTTGTCAAAATTTGTCTTGCCGATTTTTTCAGGGAAGTAATGATAACCATGATTATAGGTTTCTTCAAAACATTTATCGTTATTCCTCCGTAACGAAAAGCCCTACAGGCACGCGGCTTTTTGCGTCCAATAGAGCAGAAAAGGTTCTACAGCGTGCATTATCGCACGTGCGTTGATACTGGTTTGTAGAAATGGAGGAGCTCGTCAACCAATGATCTTACTCATTGTTGACAATGAGGAAAATTTGTTACCTCACAAAAATTAATACTCCTCTGCCATATATCAACCACATTTTGTTATCAATATATCAAATTGAAGCAAAATAACTAACGCATGGCCCTCAGTTCTCCTAAGACTCATAATGGTTGAGTAGGTCTAACATATCCTCGTTAATTTTACTAAATTATGTTTAAAGACGGTTACATTAAATACTTTTAGTATGACGAGGACTGAGGGTCATGGGCTCGTTAATTCGCTTCAATTTGACATACTGATCACAAAATTGGGTTGCGAAATGGCGAGGGGTGTCAATTTTTTGACGGTAAGAAATTGCTACTGATCAACACACAGAAATTATAAGCGGTAGTGTGGCAGGTTTAATTTTGCCCAATATAAATTATAGGATTAGCAAAAATTAGTTACCATAAATGCATGTTTTATGGCCAAGCATGCTCATGGGATTACTATACAAGTACATAATGTAATTTGTAAATTGAAATGTGATACAATATTTCTACTAGGTATATATTGTACACTGGAAACGAATAACAGTGGCTATTAGTTTGGCATTAATTAGATAAAGTGCGCAGAGGATTATGCATAACGCCTGCAGCTACAACCAAAAGCTAATATAACCAAAAATCGACTCGTGTCACCATTAGCCAAACTAGGTTGATATAACAAAATATTTTGCACAACCAAACTATCCCAAGCTGCTGCAGTAGACGGTCATTTTTGAAGGCATAATCTGCTCATTTAACTGAACAGAGCTGACAGAAAGATCTTCGACCACAATATGGTAAAATCCATCACTGCTCCCGTGGGAATATTGCTATTGACAACTGCATTGTACAAACTGTGTTCATGTAGTACAGTTGTGGGAACACGTCCACCAGGATTGCCCGATCAAACGCGACAAGTAAGGGGGCTTGGTGATTTTCTTAATCATTTTGATTCACGATGTCACATTCATATAGTATCTCAGGACGTTAGTATTTTGGAGGAAACTTCAAATCCACTTCTTACTCCCATTTCGATTCGCGCCTTCGTGACCCAAAATAAGATCCATCGTGAACTCTAACGGCAATGTGTCTATCCATTGGAGTTTGTATCGCGCACGTCAGCAGTTTTCAATTGCTGCGAAAGAATACAAAGCCAAAAATGAATACCGAATCAATATTGGTACTCCGCAACGACTTTCCGCATGCAACTATGCTATGCTGCTATTCAGCTTCTCAGAAATCTCACTCGATTTCAAATTCTATTACCTCGAAAAATGGTTCAAAGGAGGCCCGCACCGAATGGTTGATGCAAAATACGTGCCAATGGATCAAGCGTTCCTGGAACTGTCCAATCTATTTCACATGGAAACGCGATACCTCAAATACCGAATTGTGCAATCAGAGAACGTAAGGTTTATAAATATATTACTGGACAGCCTAACGGAATCAAACAAACGGTTATTGCCGCCGATTCAATCAGATAGCAGTCTTGCTCACATACATCATCACGGAATAGTTGAATGCAACGGTGCTCGTTCTGACGGAGTCAAAGTTGATCTAAATAATTGCAAGAAATATCACTACTTTTGCAACTTCCATAACAATTTTAACGGTACCGTTCAAACGGTGACATTCAACGCTTTGCACGACGTTGCCAAATTTGACGACCATGCGACCAAGAATTGCCGTCCAACATATTGGCGTGTGAGAAGATACATGAAGACCATTACGGACAATATGCGACTCTATAAATATCAGCTGGAAAATCCGTTCATACATCCAAAGAACGAGTCGCTCGAGTTCCACGAAGCAATCGTTCATTTGCTGCTCGAGGAGGATAACACAACGTCTCAACTTGATTTGTCAAAGGACATCGATTACGACTTTTTTCAAAAGCTTGGTGATGATGTCGTGAATGATATCAAGAACGGCTCTCGTGAATGGCGAGAATATCTTGGGAGTAGATTGGGAAAGTACGAAAATAAAATGAATCCTGAAATGCACGTACTGTCCAGATTACGATACACGTACTCATCGGAAAATGCTGGCTTAGCTAATAAAATTAGGTTGAATGTAATACATCCCGCGGACGTCCCCTGGTTCCTGAAAACTGAAACTCAAATGCATCCTGTCAGGGCATCCTACAGTGTGTACACAGTAAAAAACGAGGGCTACAGTTTCCTTACATGCTTTTCGGAATCACGGGTCAAGTTTTCATTCTATCTCCAGCCATTTGAGAGGGAAACTTGGATAGCCTTGCTGACGTTTCTTGGGTTCATGTCAATCTTGGTAGCTTTGTGGAATAAGGCATTCAATCCTGCAACTTATCAGGACAGAAACGATTTCAATGCTTACTTCTTAATGTACACGACTCTTTTGGAATACGCTCACTTTATACCCGGCAGACTGGTAAAATTGCAGCCCTTCAGAATTACTGTTGGTCTTTGGCTTCTACTTTCTCTCATATTTACAAACGGATATAAGGGAATTGCAATTACCGACGTAATGGCCCCAAAACCAAAGGAATCTCCTTTTAAGAATTTTTGGGATTTGGTAAACAATCAAAGCGGCCATGCAATTCAGGCGTATTCGACTTTGCAGGATGATCAGTACCTCAGCTGGCAAGAAACAGAGGAACATTTTGTTTTTGGAACTGGCGTCGAAATTACCGACAAAGGATTACGTTTCACAAACGACGACAAACCTCTACTGAATTTCTACAGAGAGATTTACACCGAATCCAAAACGTATTCTTACAGACCATCAAGTCTTGATTATCTTCTCTTTGGAGAGGGTTCCAGCAAGCACAAGGATATTGTGGGAAATTTGGTCGACGCACCATTGGAGTATCATATTCCGAAAAGGCATTCGAATACAAAATATTCAAAATCATATGATATTGCAACCGAGCAGGAAATTGTCAAATGTAATATACCAATAGTGTATTTGGACTACGAAGAAAAAATCGAGAAGGAGTTTGGGTATCTGTCCAGCAACTACAAAAACTCGGCATTCTTCAAGTGCAATCGCAACGACACAATTTTGAGTGACGATTTTGTGTGGCAGTTTGATCCACCAAAAGGTTCCCGTGTTCCGCACATTTTCCAGAAGTTACTTGAAAGTGGTATATATGAACAATTAAGGTGGTTTTACTTGGACCATCAATATTTGGGAACGAGATTGGAGTATACGAGGAACGCAACATCTGGATATGAATACCGATTAGTGAGAGGGCTGAATATCAACTCCAATTTGTTGACAATATTTGTCCTGTTTGGATGTGGACTTGCCGTGTCAGCTTTGACATTCGAGCTAGAAGAAATTTGGATGTTTGTAGGAAATTATGTTCGATATAAGCTGTCACGAAAACAAAAGGGGATCTGCATGGAATGCTTTAGTTGGAGAGAAGCTAGAGGTTTCGGATGTAGAATAATCATAGGATGCAAGGTGCTATATAAATCAATTGGCTATAAATATATACCGTCGGTATTAAATAACGTTTTGAACGCATCACACCGCTTGCGATGGTTGCAGCTCCGGGACACTCTTATACGGAGACCAATTATTGTGGTGCCAAGTTTTCATAATTCTAGTTGATTCCTACATAACTGTACAGACTAATATTAGTCGATTGTGGTAACACCATATCATCGTACATGGATGTTACAGGATGTAGTTGAGTGTAGTAAAAAGAACATTAAGCCAAATGTAAGATATTTTGCACTTTCGAGATGAAGTGTTGGGCGTACAATTGTGCATTGAATATTTGTCATGTCATTTCAAGAATCAACTGTTAATTGGACTCATTCTGAAAATTATCAGTGGAGTTAGGAACAAGTAATACGTGCATGTGACTGTACATGTTACGCTTAATTAAGTTACCGCATACTAAATTGTTGTCTCATTCAATTCATTGTGATCACAATGGTGTGACCAAAATGTCATTTGATCATACTTGTCCTTTGTCATACATACTGTCGTTATTAATTTGTATATATCCATCAATTGCGTCTCTACTGATCCCACTAAGAGTACGAAAGTTGATAAGCATATTCAAACTATATCTAAAATAAAATTAAAAATTAAATGGCAATTATAAATTTAGCAAATTTTGTAATAGTACCACCTCTATTCCGCACCCATTGGCTGTCGAACCTCTTTAAAATCCGTATTTAATAATTGAAACCCATGTCCGGGATGGAAAATTGACAGAGGGGCGTTAAATAATATACCAAACTCGAAAGGAGGTGATTAGGTTTGGTAAAGTTTTAACTAAAAATGAAAGCAATTTCTGCACGGTGATCACTGGACTGGAAGCGGGAGTAATGAAAAGGTAGAAAGTTATGAACGTCCCCACTGATGAGCTTAATGTGCATGTGAGCATCTCTTGGCGCCTCCTGCTACGTATGTAGTCTTGATCAATTAACTGATGTCTTGGTTTGAAATGGAAGATTGTGATAATTAAGTAATCCAATTCAATAATACACAGATTTTTTCCCTCTCAAAATAATACTAAATATCGCTATCAAACTATTATATTTACTAGAAGTTGTATTAACTATAATAATTAATTATTATTTATGATTTCGTGGCATATTTTAATGTAATTTGGCGAACGCAAGTGGAAAGATTTACATATTGGGGTACCTTGAGACACTTTTTACTTTTTCAAAAAATAATTTCGTATCGTCGAAAAGTACATAATTCTTGTTACATTTTAACAAGAGTTATTAGGAGATTCCGCAATTGGTTTACAAAAGTCACATAATTACTAAATTGTATAATATTCATTCCCTGTAACTTATCATGAAGATACTGGTACCAACCCCGTTACGATCATTGCGTCATGTTGATGTTGTAAATAGCTTTGTTTACAGAAAAGGTTGGAATAAATACTTGGAAGGTCTCATTGGGGCACACTGAGAATATTAAGTGCATCCGGTCCGATTTAATAGATCACGCAAACTAGAAGAACGTACCCAATTTTCGTAAGTATGTAATAAGTTTCAAATCACATTCCTATCATCATCACATCGCCCCTTTGGTGTACTCAAGCATTACCAAAATATTCTCAATGTACCCCGACGAAAACCCGCCAAATGCATTCTTAGTTTTTTTTTACTCTGTGTATTAATAGTAAACAACAGACAATCAGATGAAACAGACGGTGCCCGAGCATGTTTGCCTCTCGCTGCACTAATCGCTGATTAAATTACTAATTACAGCTGAATAGTTTGCTAACTGCTAATGTAAGTTTAAAGTTTCACTGACACTGTCCACTGACAAGAATTTCATTGTCACGGGTAGAAAATAATTTTTTTTACTGGGGTTGGTTGTTTATATGGTATATAAATAAATAAATTAGTAGTGTGCCCCTTTTAATGTTTAAATGAATAGCAACAGGCGACTAAATGGTAATTAACTAATCACGGATTTGTGTTTTTAACGGTGATTTCAGGTAGCTGGGGCGGAGGAGGAGGATTTAACAGTGCTTTTGAGGCGGCTGACATGGAGGTGAATGGGGGAGTCTGGGTGAAGAGGAGGAAGCTGGAGGTCTCTCCGTCCGTCCTGGAGAAAAATGATGATAACAGGATGGAGTCAATTCTAAATCCTTTGGCTATGCTCCCTAATGAGGTATTAAGACTTTTTGTATCCCTAATGCTAATTATATCCCTCTTTATCATCATTTTGTTAATGATTCGGTGGTGCTACTGATGCTACAATTATTGATAATTGTTGTCATTTTCCATCAGTGTTGGGAGCACATACTTGGTTGGATTACAGAACCTGCTGATCTACTCAACTGCTCTCGAACATGCCAGCTCTGGAATGACCGTTTGGAGTCCAAGAAGACAACTTGGCTTTTCCCGGCAATCTTCCCACAAATGGTCAACCGTATCCAAGCCAAGGACATTCTCCATTGCAGACGCGTATCAAAATCCTGGAAGCTGACAATCGATCACCATCTCCAGGAGGGCCAGTTTCAATTGTTGGAC
Organism: Sinella curviseta; assembly: GCA_004115045.4. Classification (NCBI taxonomy): domain Eukaryota; kingdom Metazoa; phylum Arthropoda; class Collembola; order Entomobryomorpha; family Entomobryidae; genus Sinella; species Sinella curviseta. The sequence goes on along the minus strand of CM023200.3, from coordinate 26,040,242 downwards.
ACCACACTGGCCAACTTCATCTCGTACAGTTCTATCAAACTGGACTTTGGTAGATTTGAAAATCCCCGGGAGGCGTTGCAGAGACTCGAACAAGAAGTTGGCGCCTCTGGTCGGAATCCCATCCTTTCCCGAGCCGTTGAGCTCCACGACGAGCCCGATTACTCGCTCGACTTTTTAAAAAAGTTTGGAGCCCACGTCTGGCACTTGACCATCAACACGGACCCGCGTCAAGTTCCTGTCTTCGACCTTGTTCCCAGAATTCGGGAGTACCTCCTCTGCACTCCAAATCTCCGAACACTAAAATTTGACGACCAAAACGACACGGACGATCGGGAGGTCGTGGAAGATGGATTCTTTGAGAATTTCTTTGCCCAGAATCCACTGCCACCGCTTCCCCATTTGCACACCTTAATCCTGTGCCTGTTCGAGCGAGTGACGGAGGAATCCACCTCATTCGTGGCTCCGATTATTGCTAAATACGCGCCAACTATTCGCAGACTTCAACTGTGGCAGGAGGAAGAGCACTCTCTGCTTCCGCTGTCCGCACCAAATCTGACACACCTCGACTGCGACATTGTAACCCTGTCTCATCTTACCCGCCTTCAAAATTTGGATTCACCGTTGCAGGTTTTTAGATTCCACGTTAACACGAATGGTATTACCACGAGGGACGTGTTCCACGTTGCGGAACGTTTTGGCGCCACTTTGAAATATCTCTGTGTGGACTTCTTCAGTGAAGACGAGGACGAGATAATTGTGTTTCCGGTTGCGATCCGATTGCCGGTCTTGGAAAAGCTGACGTTGAACCAGGTGTGCGCAAACAGTGGCGTTTCATTCGACTTCCTGGGAAGTCTTTCCAAACTGCGTTGGCTGAAGATACAAATTATAGACTATTGCAAGATTGAAGGAAGAAAGCGCCGTGTGGGACGTGTACAGATTCACCAGCATTTGGGGAGAAATGGAGTTGCCACTAAACGTGGAATGTATCTGTCCAATATTTGGAGCGTTTTGCCGGTTCTGGAGAGAATAACCTTATCGGCACTAGTGGACAGAGAGGGAAACACTCCATATCGGACCAAGATATTCTCAAGGGCTCGGTACGAGTATTTTCATGCTTGATAAGTTACGGCGAATGAATATTTTGTGGATTATTAAAAAAAATATTTTGGATAAGCTTAATATGTCAATGTAATGTATGATGTATTTTTTTCTAAATGGCCGGCCACCACTCCAACTTGCCAACTGGTTCATTTAACTTAACTAATTTTTTCATGATCTGGTTTCCATGACTGTAATTACAAGTGTGGAAATAAACTTTAATTATATTCCGAATAAAATAATAAACAACATATAAACAGAATAAATGATCATAATATTCGGGTTTTTTATTTGAACAAGTTTACTTAAATTATAAATCCATTTATTATAGCGCTTACACTTTCCTCAAAAAGTTATTAATATTAGCAAATCATGAAATAGAGTTTTATTATATTTGTGAAGAATAGGAATTATTACAATAAATACAGCATTTAATTGCACATAGCGCACATAAGTAGATCATACTTACGACTAGTAAATTAATCACCTTTTATTACTAAGACATTCCACCATTTTTTTTTAAATTACATAATATTCATTTGCTGCAACTTCTTATGGAGATACTCGTACCAGTCCCGCCAAAATATTTTTCTCCTATGCTGGAACACATCTCTCTCCACATGCTCTGAATCCCTTATGGTTATCATTTCCAGTCGCGGTAAAATGGCCCAAATGTTGGACAGATACATTCCACAATCCGTGGGTGCCCCATACCTGCCCAAGTGCTGGTTAATCTCCACGCGCTCGACCCTCCTCTCGCCTCCCTCCAACTTGTTGTATTCCACAAATCGTATTTCCAGGCAGCGCAGCTTGGAAAGATGTTCCAGGAAATCAAAAGAGGTGTTACTTGTCGCGAGCACTTCGGTCATCATCAGCGATTCCCAGGGATGTATAGATTACTTGACTTTGAAGTAGAGATTACAGATTACTGATTACGTATTTTAAATTTCAGAATTTAGATTACAGATTACTGATTACTCATTTTAAATTCTTATTTAAGATTTCAGATTACTGATTACTTCTTTAAAATCTATCGGTTTAGATTACTGATTACAGATTACCAAATCAGATTGCAGATTAGAGAATCTGATTCCATTTGATATTTTATTCAAACTCAATTTTCAGGATATAAATATTTCCAAAACTTTTCCTAAAATAATTAGTTATATCGTAGGAAGTATAACACAATCCGCAGTAACCAAACGTTGGTTTAGAATCAGTGGATGGTATAATTGCCTTAAAATAGTGTGAAAGCATTGATATGCTATCTATGGTTGTTGGTAAGTTCAATTCACAACTAAAATTAAGTATCATACACTTCATTCTGCGACAACTATGCACACACCTTGCAGAAAAACAAGCAGCATTATTTGTCCGAGTGTACAATCTTGCATGTGAACTGACAAGAAATACTAGTGCATTTTTAAATCGACGAAAATCTGAATTTTACGTGATTTTGTAATCTGTAATAAAATTGTTAGCTTACTTTTGCTCAAATCGGGTTTTTAGATTACAGATTACTGATTACTCGAAAAAAATTCTAAATCGTGATTACAGATTACTGATTACCGAAAATAAATCTTAAAGTTTAGATTGCAGATTACAGATTACAAAATTGTAATCTGATTACAGTAATCAGATTATGTAATCAGGTGATTACACATCCCTGGCGATTCCAAGAGAGGCAGTTGGACTCTATCCGGAAATTGAAAGATCTCGTCCCTGTCATCCTCCTCGTGCCAGTCAAACTCGACGCGGAGGACAATCAACGTATCGCCAAAATGTTCTGCTGCATTGAACAAGTCGAGCGCGCTGAGCGCTTCAATGCCAATAACGGTAAGCGTTAAAACCTGGAGCGGACAATTCAAATTTACAAGAGCATCCAGATGTGCGGCGGAGCATACGTGACAGTTGAGATGGGTCAGATATGGAGCAGCGGCCGGAAACAGAATGTGGTGAAATTGCGAGAGTTGCAATCTGTGAAGATGTGGAGCGTACGTGGAGACAAGTTGCTGCTCGAACGACATCGAGTCTTCAGTTACTCGTTGAAACAAGCCCACAACCAGCGTGTGTAAATGGGGAAGCGGTGGCAAAGGGTTCTCGGCGTAAAATCTGTGAAATGTCCCATCCTCCACTTGCTCCCACGGTAGGGAATGGGCTTGGTCGTACAGGATTAGAGTTCGCAGATTGGGAGTGCAGAGAAGATATTCTCGAATGGCAGTGATGAAGTCAATGGTTGGAACGCGGTTGTCTTGATTCGAATTGATGGTGAGATGCCAAATGTGGGCTCCAAATTTCCGTAAAAAATCAAGCGTGTACTCGGGATCATCATTAAGGGAAACGTTTCGGGAAGGGACGGGGTTCCTTGTTGAATCATCAACTTGCTGTTCAAGTCGTTTCACTTCCGCCTTCGGATCCTTAAACCTTGAAAAATCGAGCTGGACGGCCTTCCAGAAATTAAGGTTGTCGTCCCTGAGGTCCACGAGTACGAATTGGCCCTCCTCCAGGTGGCGATCAATTGTCGCCTTCCATGATTTTGAAACTTGTCTGCAGGTGAGGAAGTCGTTGTTTTGGAGATAAATGACGAGTTGTGGAATAAAGACGGCAGGAAAGAGCCAAGTGGTCTTGTTGGAGTCCAGAATGTCATTCCAAAGCTGACAAGTTCGAGAGCAGTTGAGTAGGTCAGCGGGATCACCAATCAATGAAAGTATGCGCTCCCAACACTGTAAAACATGATTTAAATTACGGTCATGAAAATTAAAAGAACACACAAATTAATACTTAGATTAGTGATGACTTTTGTTTTATAATTTATGCTGGAGTTTTATAATTGACTGTCATTCTTGATACCTCCTCAGGGAGTAAATCCAAGGGATGTCGAGCCGGATCCATCTTGTTATCAGCAATATCCTGCAGGTCCGGTCACCGGTGCAGGATTCTGCAGGTTTCTTCTCTTCACCTCCGGTCCTCCGGAAATGGTTGTTACAGAGACCCAGCGTATCATAAGCCCTTTGGTGGCCAACTGAAATAAATTAATAAATAAAGTTTGCCTATGATTAACTAATATTTTTAATTAAAAAACAATTCATACTTTTAACAGTGACAAATGAGAAGTGCAAATATAATTCCTACCCTATTATGAATGCGATCTGACCAAGCTGAATAATTACCTAAGTTTGAAGCTTCACAATTCAAATACTTTTTTAAAACTATTAAATTATAACTTCATTTCCTTCAAATAATGCAATTTAAACTAACTTGCGGTTCCTTTCCGTATCCGTCACAGCTGCCTATTGATTATGTAGCTGTTTACGCACGGCAGAAATCTTTTTTAAATTATTACTTGGTGGGATACGCATTGGGGCATGGTGAGAATATTGTATCCGTTGGTAACTTGACGTAGCAGCACCTGGAAAGCAGTTGGGTTAGGTAGGTACGAATACGAAACCAAATGGATGCCATTGAAAGCTAAGCTTAATTACTATTTCAAATTAAATAGGTGGTCAATATAAGTGTATTAGAAAGAGTAGCTACAATTAGACTGTAGGCTACAAGTTGCTTGTACGTACTTTGTTCAAGTTTCATGGTAGTAGGTGTCATGAAATTGAAAGGATGCCAAATGTCGGAAACAAGGATTCTCACAGTGCCCCAACTGATTAAAAGGTTAGTAATAATTTAACCTGAGCTCCTACAACTCTATATAATTAATTATTTGGCCACGTTACAAGCGACGGTACGGGGTCAGAATGTAAAACAAAATAAGATTTCGCATTACATCGGACAGTGGAGTTGAGAATGGATGAAACGTTTATCTAATATTAATCTTCAGCTAAGGAAGGAGGTGTCCATGATTACTTACACGAGTTACACGATTGTCATTTAGTTTCAAAACTATCCAAATAAAATAAAATAAGAATTCTAAGCTTAAAAGATGGCGAGAAAATTGGATTCAATCGAAAGGATTCTTCCAATGTATCGTGTCGCTTTGTTTACGCAAAAAGCAGAAAATGGTTTTGAATAATTACTTTGGGGCAAGTTGAAAATATTAAGTCCAATTAATATGCATTTTTGTGGGCATCATGATTCATCTCGGATTTACATGCCAAACTACGGTCAAATGAGTGTCTCATATTGCCCCAGTACTTTGGAAGATTATTAAAAGTTCTAGTAATGCGTTAAATAAATAATTACGATAATTGCGTTTATTTGGTATACATAATGCATTCCTTTTACAATTCATGTTTTCAATATATATATAATTGTGTAAATTTAAATTACTTTATGTAATATATTGATCACACAGCCACATATTCCAATAACAAATCATGAACATGAATTTTATTGTAAAGAACAAGAATGGATACAAATACAAAATTTAATCCCATAACAAACGTATTTACGGATGTAAGCACATTATTGTTGCGACTAGCACAAATGTTCCGGTAAAGAGGAGAATAAAAACTACATAATATTCATTCGCTGCAGCTTATCATGAAGATACTCATACCAGTCGCGCGAAAAAGTTTTGGTTCGCCTAATCCCATGTCGTGTTCCGTCCGCCAAAATACGCACCCTTTCCAGACGAGGCAAAATTGTCCAAATGTTGGAAAGATATATTCCCCAATCTGTGGGCGCTCCATTACTACCCAAGTGCTCGTTAATGATCACACGCTCCACTCTCGGATCGCCTCCCCCCATCTTGTCATACTCCCAGAATTGTATCTCCAGCCAACGCAGCTTGGAAAGACTCTCCAGGATATCGAATGAGGTGTCGCTTGTGGCGCGCACGTAGGTCAGCCTGAGCGATTCCAAGTGAGGTAGACGGATCTCAGTCGGAAATGAAATGACCTCTTGGTTTTCCCAATCGAATTCCAACGTGAGGGCGGTTAACGTTCCTCCAAAGCGTTCTGCTGTCCTGAACAAGTCGACTGCGCTGGCCTCGTTAGCGTTGTTGACGGCGAGGTTCAGAATCTGCAGCGGCGAGTCCAGACTTTGAATGGCGTTCCAATGAGCTGCAGAGCTAATGCCAGAGGTGGGTCAGATTTGGGGCGGAACGTGGAACCAAAAGGTGATGGTATTGCCAGAGCTGGAATCTTTGAAGAGTTGTAGAGTACGTCGTGACAAGTTGCTGTTCAAATGAAGCAGACTCCTCAGTTACACGCTGGAAGAGGCACAAAAGAAGAGTGTGCAAATGGGGAAGCGGTGGCAAGGGATTCTCAGCGTAAAATCTGTCGAATATCCCATCATCATCCACGTTCTCAAGAAGTTCCGAGAAGTTGTTGTCGGACAAGATTAGCGTTCGGAGATTCGGAGTGCACACAAGATATTCTCTAATGATAGTGATGAAGTCAATGGCAGGAATGCGGTTGTCCTGATCCGAGCTTATGGTGAGATGCCAAACATGGGTTCCAAATTTCTTTAAAAAGTCAAGCGCATAGTCGGCGCCATGGTACAGGGCCACGGCTCTGGAGACGATGGGGTTCCTTGTTGAATCGCCAACTTGCAGTTCAACATCAAGCTTTTTCAGTTCCAATTTCGGATCCTCATACCTTGAAAAATCGAGCCTGACAGCAGTCCAGAAGTTTAGGTCATCCGACCTGGGATCCGACAGTACGAACTGACCCTCTTCCAGATGGCGATCAATTACGACCTTCCAGGGCTTTGAGACTTGTCTGCAGTTGAGGAGATCATTGTTTTCGAGAAAACTGACGAGATGTCGGAAGACTGAATTGAACAGCCAGGCGGTCTTCTTGGAGTCCAGAATGCCATTCCAGAGCTGGCAAGTTCGAGAGCAGTTGAGTAGGTCAGTGGGATCCGAAATCCGAGCAAGTATGCGCTCCCAAGCCTGAAAATGTAATTACAATACATCCAAAACAATTAATATATAATATTTCAGGCTTTTGACGAAATGTGGTTTCAGTAGCGAGGAATTTTATAATTGGCCATCATTCGTGATACCTCCTCAGGGAGTAAAGCCAGAGGATTTCGAGCTAACTCCATATCTCTGTGTTATCGTCAACTTCCTCCAGGTCCGGTTCAGGTTCTCGTCACTAAACCTGTGTTGTTGCTTGTCGGTCGGTGCCCCCAACCTCGTCCCAGAGCTGTTCGAATTGGTTGCTTTAGAGATCAAGCCTTGCATGAAAAATGAAGCGGTGAATCCCGAGAAACTGCATAGCTATCTGACATAAATTACAGTTAAAAAATTTATCAGTCATTAGTTTATTACTATTAATAATTTCAAAACCTTGATTACCACATATTTTCCAGCTTTACTCACAACAATTCCTGCCATTAGCAATGTAACTAACTGTGATTTAAATCGAAATTATTACATAATTTTGAAGTATCAAACTAAGCACTTACCAAGAAAAAAACTATCTACAATACAATCGAGAATAGTTTGTCCGTGCTCACACTAAGGGATCGTTCATTTGGGATGTCACGTCCCATCGTGGATGGGGTTTCTCCGGTGAGCTTCACAATGTATGTTAAGGGGTGCACTGTAAGTAATCGTGACATGGGGGAGAGGGGTGTGAAAAAGTGCATTTTTTGCTTGACGTCCTAACTGAACGATCCCTCAGCTGTGGGTTGCCAGTTGCGTTCGCAATGCCGTACGTGTTCAGTCCTGTTTCTGCTCAGTTTGCTTTGTTTTGGTTGTACTGTTGGTGCTGCTGTAACTCCCTGTGGCGCGAGCACGCCAGATATTGGTCACATGATATGATTTTCATTCATGAAAAAAATCGTAAATTTTTTATGAATGAAATTCACATCATGTGACCAATATCTGGCGTTCTCCCGCCACAGGGAGTTACAGCACCAGTAACAATATGTATTTACAGAGTAATGAGCAAAGCAGATGAATACGTCGTGTAATTCTGACATTACACATACTTTGAGGTAAACGAGCCCCCAGATTTCAAATATGGAGTCGCTTTTGAAATCTGAGACTTATCAAGATGTGATAACGTATCATGATAAGCCTGAAGTTTGTCATAATTTAATGAAAATCAGTTTTCATAAGTAATGTTTACCCCTGATTTCAAATATGGAGTCGCTTTTGAAATCTGAGGCTTATCAAGGTGTGATAACGTGTCATGATAGGCCTAAAGTTTGTTATAATTTAATGAAAATCAGTTTTCATAAGTAATGTTTAGCCCTGATTTCAAATATGGAGTCGCTTTTGAAATATGAGGCTTATGAAGGTGTGATAACGTGTCATGATAAGCCTGAAGTTTGTCATAATTTAATGAAAATCAGTTTCCATAAGTAATTTCTACCCCTGATTTTAAATATGGAGTAGCTTTGGTGATGCATAACATTAATTTAACGATTAAATTAAAACGCTATCGCCAAAATAATGAAATATGGTTAACTATTTTTGCCAACAACTTTCAAATACTTATTCACTGTGGTGAATAGACTGTGGTGTCAAGGGATTTAGTACTTAATATCCATAACGTTTTATAATATTGAATTTCACGTGACCCAAAACGTCTAAAAGCGTCTAGCACAGCATTTCCAAGTGCATTAACGAGTTGTTTAATAATTATATTGCTCGCATTGCGAGCACGGGTAACCCTAGTTAAATTATAACTCGTTTCATCCAGAAGTACAATGAAACAAGTCGAGTAAGAGGAAAACATCAAAATCAAAGCTCCCAGTTGCTTCACGTCCTTACCGCCTCTTTTGATGATGTAAGTTACATCATGTAACTTAATTTATGCACTTCAGAACAATCGTTTGAATAATGGCTTGGCGGGCGTCCATTGGGGCGGGGTGAGAAATTTGCACCCAGGGTAAGTCTACCGTTGCCCCAGTATAGTAACTGTTAGCAAGAATTCAACTTTTTCTTCCACAACTCCAAAAAATTCATTCCTTGGTCACGTGTAATATCAAAGGTACTGGGTTAGGTGTCAAAATGTATAAACGGTAATTTAGAAATGGTGAAAGAACCAGTTTGCAGTGTACTTAGAAATTTCAACGTGAATACTTTTAATTATGAATTCACGACATCCATGTCATCATCATGGCAATGCAATGCTGAAAAGACACTGACCAGTCATCAAATTGAATGTTGTGATAATTTTGAAAATCCGTAATGTGTCAACTTTATTTTATTTTTAAATCGTTACCAACAAATCAACAGTGTTGTTATATGGATGAACAATTAATACTTAACATTCCCTTTTGCTTTGATAAATTACACAATTTTACACAAGTAATTACATTACATAATATTCATTCGCTGTAACTTATCATGAAGATACTCGTACCAATCCCGAGAGAATATCTTGGTGTGATGTGAGGCGTTTCCCTCTCTGTGCACTTGTGCCGACAAGATTATCCTCTCCAGAAGCGGCAAAACACTCCAAATATTGGACAGATACATTCCACAATCCGTCGCCACTCCATTCCCCTCCAAATGCTGGTTAATCTGTACACGCTCCACTCTATGCTCCCCTCCGGCTCCTTCAATCTTCACATAGTCTGTAAAATGTATCTCTAGCCAACGCAGTTTGGAAAGACCTTCCAGAAAGTCAAACGCCATGTGATTGGTCGCACTCAGATCGTCCAACTTGAGCTTTTCCAAATCTGGTAAGCGAAGAGCAACTGGAAACTGAATGACCTCGTCCACGACGTATTCAGTGAAGCAGTCCAGACAGAAATACTTCAACGTGGCGCCAAAACGTTCTACAGCTAGGAACAAGTCCGTTGTGCTAATCACATCCGTGTTAACATATACCCGCAATACCTCCAACAACGGCGCGTCCAAATTTTGTAACGCAGTAAGATGGGCGTCTGTTGATACCATGTCGCAGTTGAGGTGGGTCAGATTTGGTGCGGAACCCGGAAGCAGAGAGTGCTCCTCGTCCTGCCACAGATGAAATCGTTTTATTCCTGGTGCGTATTTTCCTGCAATTTCCTGCTCGAATGATGGCGACTCCGCCGTCAGTCGTTCATTCAGACAAAGATTCAAGGTGTGTAAATGGGGAAGCGGGGGCAGCGGATTGTCGGCAAAAAATCTCTCGAAATGGCCTTCATCCACCATCTCCCGATTGCCCGTGTCGGTTCGGCTGTCTAAGTTAAGTGTTCGGAGATTTGGAGTCCGGAGAAGGTATTCTCGAATTCTGGGGACCAGCTCCAAGACTGGAACCTGACGCGAGTCCGTGTTGATGGTCAGGTGCCAGACGTGGGCTCCAAACTTTCTTAAAAAGTCCAGCGAGTAGTCGGGCGCGTCGTTGAGGTCAACGGCTCTGGAAAGCATTGGATTCCGACCCGAGGCACCAACCTCTTGTTCGAGTCTCTCCAATGCCTCCCGCGGATTCTCGTACCTGTGAAAGTCCAGTTTTATAGAACTGTACGAGTGGAAGTTATGTGTAGTGGCAGAAAACGGAGGCTGGCCCTCCTGAAGATAGTGATCAGTTGTCCGCTTCCAGGATTTGGAAACGCGTCTGCACTGGAGAATATCCTTGTCCTTGAGACGGTTGGCCACTTGTTGTAAGACGGCCGGAAAAAGCCATGTTGTCTTCTTGGACTCCAAAAGGTCATTAAAAAGCTGGCATGTTCGAGAGCAGTTGAGTAGGTCAACGGGATCTGTAATCCAGCCAAGTATGTTCTCCCAACACTGATGGAAAACGAAAAGACTCATGAATAATTGCACGACATAATTGTTTCATCTTTTAGTGAACTGATATTAAAAATGAATAAAATTAACACTCTACTTAAATTACCTCCTCAGGGAGCATTGCCACGGGATTTTGAGCTAGGTCCATTCTTTTATCAGCAGTTTTCTCCAGGTCGGGTGGTGTGATCTCCGTAACCAGTCTGCTCTACATGAAACGTTCGAACGTTCTCCTCCCGCACCAGTTATCTGAAACAAATGGCCATAAAATATAAATCAGTCATTAGTTTATTAATTACCCATTAGCTACATATATAGTTTTTTCTTACGAAATGTCACTTTAATTTACAAATATTTATCAGCAAACTATAATTACTATATTTGGCAACCCAGCTCAGGTCAAAGGAATGGGTATACAATTTAAACTTCGCAGTTACGAAACTGTTCAGACAGATAATTAGTAATTAGTCAGTTCAACAATCAGATAAATAGTTGAGCGAGATGCAAACTTGCTTGTGCTCCGTCCATTTCACCCGATGCTGCTTTGTTTACACCGAGGAGAAAGAATCACTGAATATTAGGGGCGCGCATTGAGTAGGGGCAAAAGGAGAATATGAAATTACTACTGTTGATTTAATTTTAATACATAATATACCTTTGCGACGATGATGATTTGCGGATATAAACTCAATATAGCAGAAAGCTCTTTATTTAATTACTAATTAGAAAACGTAGACAATAACATGAAATTACGTATATCATTGTTGCAATCAGCGAAACTTTATTGCGTATGGGACTATACACTGAAAATACTTATTTCAAGTAAAAGTCCGAGGTTATTTCAAGATAAGCAGAAATGATAAACTTGTTTGCGGTTTATGCGTTCGCTGTATCTTTATCTAGCTTAGTTTACGCAAAAGGCAGAGTTCTTGGTTCTGAGTGATTACTTGGCGACTCCGCTTTTTGGGGCATGTTGAAAATATTACGTCCAACTGATACATGGGTATCATGATTCATGATTTATCAGATCTGCTGGCCAAAGTACGGTAAAATGAGTGTCTAACTGTTAGACTCTAACATTGCCCCACTATTTAGTATTTCAATAAAAATTCTAGTAACGTTAACAATAATTATAAACTTTATTTCGTGTAAATAATACAAACCTTTTACAATTCAAGTTTTCAATAGGTATATGTATATTATTGTTTATATGTCAATTTTACTTGATAAGGAACATATTGATGACACGGCTACATATTCCAAGGGGAAATCATGAACATACATTTTATTGCAGAGAACAAAAATGGATTTATCCCATCCGATAACAAACGTATTTACGTAATGTAAGTAAGCATATTATTACTACGACAAGGAAACGTTGCTGTGGGAAGAGGAGACTAAAAATGACATAATATTCATTCGCTGCAACTTATCGTGAAGATACTCGCACCAGCCTCGGGAAAATGTTTTAGTCCGTGTGATCCCATATTCACCCACGTCCACCCAAAATATCATCCTCTCCAACCGGGGCAAAATGGTCCAAATATAGGAAAGATACATTCCCCAATCTGTGGGCGATCCGTTCCCGTGCAAATGCTTGTTAATCACCACGCGCTCCACCCTTGGCTCTCCATTTTGTATCTTATTATCGGTATAGCTTGCAAACAGCATCTGCAGCCGACGCAACTCGGAAAGGCTTTCCAGGAAATCAAACGAGGTGTTACTTGTCACGCGAACTGCAATTAATTTGAGCGACTCCAAGAGCGGCAATTCGACTTGTGCCGGAAACGTAGTGAGCCCCTCCACATCCACTAAGTCGAAATCCAACGTGAGGGTCGTCAACGTTGCGCCAAAGCGTTCCGCTGCCATGAACAACTCGACACCGTTGACCTCATCAAGTTTGGAAACGGAAAGTGTGAGGACCTCCAGCGGTGAATCCAGATGCAGAAGGGCATTCAAATGAGCGGCAAAGTCAATGTCACAGTGGAGGTGGGTCAGGTTTGGAGCGGCGTCCGGGAGCAGAATGTGCTCGCACTGCCACAGTTGGAGTCTTTGAAGATTTGGAGCGTACCTCGAGACAAATTGCTCATCAAATGAGATAGAGTACACGTTAACTCGTTGGTACAGACGTACAGCCAGAGTGTGCAAATGTGGAAGCGGTGGCAGCGGATTCTCCGCATAAAATCGGTCGAACGTCCAATCATCCTCCACGTTCTCAACAAGATCCGAGTAGTCATCGTAGGACAAGTGTAGCGATCGGAGATTGGGAGTGCAGAGCAGATATTGTCGATCGATGGTGATGAAGTCAATGACAGGAGTTTGAGGTCCCTGGTCCGAGTTGATGTTGAGATGCCAAATGTGCGCTCCAAACGTTCGTAAGAAGTCGAGAGCATAGTCGGCGCCATGGTACAGGCACACGGCTCTGGAGGCGATGGGGTTCCGTGCAGAATCTCCAACTTGAAGTTCAAGTCGCTCCACTTCCACCTTTGGATTCCCATACCCTGAAAAATCGAGCCTAACAGCTTTCCACAAATTGAAGTCATCCTCGAAGGGATCCGGATCAGAGACTTCAATTTGGCCCTCCTCCAGGTGGCGATCAATTGTGGCCTTCCATGATTTGGAGATTAGTCTGCAGTTGAGAAGGTCGTTGTTTTTGAGATAACTGATGAGATACTGGAAGACTGAAGGGAAAAGCCAGGCGGTCTTCTTGGAGTTCAGAATGTCACTCCAGAGCTGGCAAGTTCGAGAGCAGTTGAGTAGGTCAGTGGGATCCGAGATCCAAGCAAGTATGCGCTCCCAACACTGTAAACATAATTACAATTACATTGACAACAAATTAATAACATAACATTTCGGGTTTTTGATGACTAATGGCTTAGTGAGGATTTTTAGACTTGGCTGTGAATTATGATACCTCCTCAGGGACTAAAGCCAGAGGATTTCGAGCTGACTCCATATCCTTGTCTTATCGTCAACTTCCTCCAGGTCCGGTTCAGGTTCTCGTCACTAAACCTTTTGTTGCTTGTCGGTCGGTGCCCCAAACCTCGTCCCAGTACTGCTCGAAATGGTCGCTTCCGAGACCTGGCCTCGCGTGAAAAATCTACCAGTGAATGCCGAGCCGTTGAATAGCTACCTGAAATAAATTACCGTTATGAATAAATGAACCATTCCTCAACTGCTATTTTCATTTTTAAAAGCTTCATGTCCACACGTTTTTTCAACTTTGCATACTCACAACAATTTCTGCCATTAGCAATAAAACTGTGATTTAAAGGAAAATGATTACATAATTGGAACACACTTACTTAACACTTACCAAAGAGCATATTAAATTATAACTTATAATTTATAAGTCTATCAAGAAGAAAAAAGTTGAGTGAGAGGAAAACATGAAAACTGCTCACGCTACGTCACGTCCATAACTGCTTCCATTTTGAAGTAGCTTTGTTTACTCCAATGATTTGAATAATGGCTTGGAGGGCGTGTTTTGGGGCATCGTGAGAATAAAGGAGCCACGGTGACTTGACGAAACATGACGAAAGCTCTGTAACAAACGCGAGGAAGAATAAAGTACGAAACGGTGCTAAAAACGCAAGTCTAACGTTGCCCCAATACATTGAACCGTTAGCAAGAGTTAAACTTATTCTTTAACAACTCCAGGAAATTCACTACTTGGTTACGTGGAGGAGCAAATGGAGGTGTCAAAATGTAAAAAAACGGTTATCTAAAAATGGTGAAAGAACCAGTGTTTGCAGTGCAGTTGGAAACTTTAACATGAATTATGAATTTATGAAGTCCTCGTTGATGGACATGAAGCAATGTTGAGAAGCCACTAATACCTGTCATGAGTATGAATGTTGTGTTAATTATATTTTATTTTAAATCGTCACAAACAACAGTGATGGTACATGGATTGATGCATATTTATTTAATCAATTAATAAATTACACCATTTTACAAAAGTCCATTACATGATATTCATTTGCTGCAACTTATCATGAAGATACTCGTACCAGTCCCGTGAGAATATCTTGGTTCGATATGCGGCGTTCACCTCTCTGTCCACTGGTGCCGACAAGGTTATCCTCTCCAGAAGCGGCAAAACTCTCCAAATATTGGACAGATACATTCCATAATCACTCGTAAGTCCATTCCCCTCCAAATGCTGGTTAATCTGTACACGCTCCACTCTCTGCTCTCCTTCTTCAATCTTGACATAGTCTGTAAAATGTATCTCCAGCCAACGCAGTTTGGAGAGATCTTGCAGGAAGTCAAAGGAAATGTCACTGGTCGCACGGACCAGCTCCAACCATAGCTTGTTCAACACCGGCAACCGAAGCACATCCGGAAATTCAATGGTCTCCTCGTCGTCTTCACTGAAGCAGTCTACACAGAGATATTTCAAAGTGGCCCCAAAACGCTCTGCTGTCCGGAACACGTCCGTCATGCAAATCGCATCCGTTTTAACGTGAACTCTCAAAACCTGCAACATCGGCGCGTCCAAATTTTGAAGACCAATCAAATGAGCGACTGTTGAGATTTCGCAGTTGAGGTGGGTCAGATTTGGTGCGGATTGTGGAAGCAGACAATGCTCGTCGTCCTGCCACAGTTGAAGCCTGCGAATAATAGGCGCGTATCGTACCACAATTTCCTGCTCGAATGAGGTGGACTCCTCCGTCACTCGCTCGTTCAGCAACAGGATTAAGGTGTGCAAATGGGGAAGCGGTGGCAGTGGATTCTGGGCAAAGAAATTCTCAAAGAACCCATCTTGCACGACCTCCAGATCGTCGGCGTCGGTGTGGTCGTCAAATTTTAGTGTTCGGAGATTTGGAGTGCAAAGAAGGCAGTCCCGGATACGGGGGACAAGGTCGAAGACTGGAACTTGACGCGGGTCCGTGTTGATGGTCAAATGCCAGACGTGGGCCCCAAACTTGTTTAAAAAGTCGAGCGAGTAGTCGGGCTCCTCGTCGAGCTCAACGGCACGGGAAAGGATGGGATTCCGAGCAGAGTCGCCAACTTCCTGTTCCAGTCTCTGCACCGCCTCCCGGGGATTTTCAAATCTATCAAAGTCCAGTTTGATAGAACTGTACGAGATGAAGTTGGCCCGCGTGGTGCTTGATAATTGAAACTGGTCCACCTGCAGATGGTGATCGATTGTCAGCTTCCAGGATTTTGAAACGCGTCTGCACTGGAGAATGTCCTTGTCCTTGAGACGGTTGACCACTTGTGGGAAGACGGCCCGGAAAAGCCATGCTGTCTTCTTGGACTCCAAAAGGCCATTAAAAAGCTGGCAGGTTCGAGAGCAGTTGAGTAGGTCAACGGGATCTGTAATCCACCCAAGTATGTTCTCCCAACACTGAGATGGAAAACGAAAAAAAATCACGAATAATAGCACGACAGAATTTTTCATTTGTAGTAAAATGATATTCAAAATGAATATAATTAACAGTTTTATACTTAAATTACCTCCTCAGGGAGCATGGCCACGGGATTTTGAGTAAGATCCATCCGGTTATCAGCAGTTTTCTCCAGGTCGAGTGGTGTGATCTCCGTAACC
This sequence comes from Sinella curviseta, assembly GCA_004115045.4. Taxonomy (NCBI): domain Eukaryota; kingdom Metazoa; phylum Arthropoda; class Collembola; order Entomobryomorpha; family Entomobryidae; genus Sinella; species Sinella curviseta. The sequence continues at coordinate 26,023,965 of CM023200.3, read as the reverse complement.
AGTCTGTTCTACAGGAAAGTTCGAGCCTTCTCTTCCCGCACCAGTTATCTGAAATAAATGGCCATGGAAAATATAGCAGTCATTACTAATGACTCATTAGTTTATTAATTATCCATTAGCTACATATATACTTTTTTATTACGAAATGTCACTTGAATTTGAATGTACAAATGTTTATCAGCAAAATATAATGCCTACGCTTGGCAACCCGGCTTTGGTCAAAGGAATGGGTTAGGGTATACAATTTAAACTTCGCAGTTACCAAACTGTGCAGATAATTAGTCAGTTCAACAACCAGCTAAATAGTTGAGCGAGGAGATGCAAACTTGCTTGTGCTCCGTCCATTTCACCCGATGCTGCTTTGTTTACACCGAGGAGAAGGAATCACTGAATAAAAGGGGCGCGCATTGAGTAGGGGCAAAAGGAGAATATGACATTATTACTGATGATTTAATTTTAATTTACGTACGCGACGATGATGATTGCGGATATAAACTCAATATAGATTATACTGCTAGTGAAAGGTTATTGAAAAGTGAATGGTTTTAAACATAACGTCACATTTGTAACTAGTGACTGGGTTTTAGTAAAAACAAAAATGTAGCACTTTAGCAAACATTTTTGTTTAAAAGTCAGAGCACAAAAAATAAAATTTCAAAACGCCTTTAAACCGTTAAACGATGGCCTTTGACACCAAAACGACCTCAGGCCTATGTGTTACATTCATAGACCCGCGTCGACTGATATGCCACTTCCCATAATATGTTCCCATTGAAAAAATTGACCTCGTAACGGTTTATAATGGTTGCCGTTCACCTTCTGGGTTGAAACTCAATGGGGCCCGTTCATATTATAGGCTGAGGAACATATTGCAAAAACAGAATTCGTCTCCATTCGAAAGATAATCGCGTGGACGGACGGACGGAACAGGAACACAGAACGAAATTGCACTAAAGTGCTACATAAAAACTTGAGTTGAGAATTTAAATTGCAGTTAATAATTGTCACAAGAGATCAAATTAAATGTAGTCATAACTGAAGAGTATCGAATCTACAATCTCAGTGGAGAAAGTAAGAGCGAATATTTTTATAAGTATATATATACATAAAATGAAACATGTCGTAGTTTATAGTTCTCTAATTCATAATTCTCTTACTCGAATCTGTATTTCCAATTTTCACTCTTACCTATAATATATATATCCTACACACATGAAGGAACTGCTATAATGAATGATACAATATTATCTAGTTCTTTTACCATCTCCAATACTCAAGTCAGAGTTATCTGTAAACCAGCTAGATAGATAGATATAGGTTTTATTAAAGTGTTTCAAGGTTCAGTACTTACATAAACTGCTTTTAAACCCTAACACATGTAGTAATACCAATAAAATATAACAAAGATATGTGGATTTAGATACTACCGTCTATAACTCTTTATCCGTTACCATTCCATAGTACAATACCTAATTGCAAACATTCAACAATAATTATACATATAAATTATTTCTTTCTTCTAAAATTTTGTGGTTACATATTTCCATTATTTCATCGAAAGGAGATTTTTTACAATCAATAAGTTTAAAATGTGCACAATAATTGTTCCATAAATCAACACCTGTCCAGCAAATTGATTGTTTGAATAGTTCAGTATTAGGAAACGGCACAATCATACGAAAATTATATTCATTGTCAGTAAGCTCATCTCGAGTTGAGAAATACTTTGAGAACATCTTAGTTTTAAATTTTTTGAATACAAACCTCAGAACGGACAGAGTTCTTCTTTCATTAAAAGTTAACAGGTTTATTTTCTTTAACAGATCATTTACTGCTATATCGCTAAATTTAAAACTACGTTTCTTTCTATTGTTCCGTTTGTACAGAGTTGGAAGAAAGAATGCTATTAGAAATCTGTTTACCTTACTTTGCAACATAGAAAGTTTTGTGGGTTTTACCGCCCAGATTATAATTGCATAGTCTACGATACTGACTATATAAGCCGATAACATCATTTTCATTATATTTTCATTTAACAAACGTCTTATTGAGTATAACTTAGCTATGGCTCCTTCCATTCTGTTTTCGACATGGTTTTCATGCCCATCGAACGAAAGGCAACTATCAATTACTACCCCTAAATATTTAAAAGAGGTTACTCTTTCCACTTTTTCTCCATTAATTAATAGATCTCCAATCTGTTCTTGGGCTGACCTGTAATCCTTGGCTTTATAAAAAACCATCCATTTTGTTTTCGTTACATTTAATTTCAAACCATTCTGATTACACCATTCTAGTAACTTTGTCAAACAACCTGATAAAGTTTCAATACCTTCATTAAACGTTTTGCATTTAGCATAAATCACTAAATCATCAGCGTATAATAAATATTGCAAATTTATCGCATTCACTATGTCATTTACATAGATTGTGTAGCAGACGGAAGCTAAGATTGATCCAGCAGGAACACCAGACCTTATAGTGAATTTTTCGGATTCATAGTTACCATTATTTAAAATAAATTTTCTATCTTTAAAATAGTTGACTAACAATTTCAGCAGATACGGAGGCAATTTATAGTCATACTGTGTCATTAGCTTTTGTAGCAAAATACTCTGATTTACACTGTCAAATGCTTTGCTAAAATCGATGAAAAGCGCTACCGCTTTCCCTGATCTTTCATCTAAAAATTCGTACAAATGCTGTGTCAGCAGTGTTACCGCCGTCTCACACGAGTGACCAGCTCTGGACCCATGCTGATTGGGATCCAACTTGTCACTCACACATTTAACTAGTCTACAGTATAAGATTCGCTCAAATATTTTTACAATGAAAGAACAGTTGAAAATTGCTCGATACGAAGAAGACTGTGTATATTTTCCCTTTCCCTTATACAGAGGAATTGCATATGTTAGCTTAAAATAATCTGGAATAAGTCCAGAAAGAAATATTTGCAAGAATAGTATCCTGAGTGGCGTAGCTATTAATTTAGCAAACTTTTTATAAATTGACTTAGGAACGCTTGTGGGCGTGTCTTTACATTTCTTCACATAAGCAATTGATTCAAATATTTCCTGTTCGCTTATATCTACAATCTCAGGATTAACATTTAACTCATTGTATTTAACAGTATAGTCAGTTAAAATCGAATTACAATCGTCAATATTACTAATCGCAGTTGGGACTATAAACTCATTAGCAAATTTTGCACAAATTTCCTCATCATTATCTAACACACGACCATTCTCGTGTACTAGTTTGGTTATTTTAATTATATTCCTATCTTTATAATGTATCATTGTGTTGATGGTGTCCCAAACATCTTCAGATGACTTCATCTTAGCAAATTGACTCTTAAAATATTCTCGTTTAGCTTTTCTAATCATATTGAACACCTTAGTTTTCGCTTTCCTGTACTTTTTTACAAATTTGCGACTTTTGAGAGACTTCTTCCTAAATTCATTTCTAACCTTTATCATTGCAACTATTTTACTTGTGAACCAAGGAGCATTCCTACCTTTGATTAGCTTTCTCTTTAACGGAGCATGCTTGTCCAATAAGGACATAATTACTTTCTCGAAGAAAATTGGTGAAAGCTGTTGCGTGTTCTGATTACTTAAAAAGCTCCAGTCTATTTGATTGAAATCGTTCCTAAACTCTTCTATGTCTATATTTTTGTAACATCTTGTATTTATCACTTTCGGCGGGAGACGCCTCTTTACTAACTTGAAAATAGTGTACGTGAGATAGTGATCAGAGCTAGAGAAAGCTATAGCATCTGAATTTTGGAAGTTATTTTTATTTTTAGCTTGCGTGGGAAGTGCGGCATCTATAAAAATCCTACTCCTTTGTTGTCTCAGGGGATTCAGCTCTTCTAGTTCAATAAAATAACATTTCTCTTACCCTTTCCTCTTCTCTATATCTTGGTGCTCTTACTCGTATTTATTTTATCATAGTACAATCACATATACAAACCGCATAGGCAATATTCTATACCTACCATTACATAAGGACAGCATTCCTAAAGTAGATGTGCCTCAAGTACTTAAAATATTATCCTTGTTTATAAATAAAAATCACAATTTAACACTTTAGCCTGGTTAGATTCAGGATACTGACATTTCGTGCTACAATTAGCTCCACTTTTAAATATTCTAAATATTGCTGATATATGTTATTTTACATACTGCAAAGCTGTTTTTGTATACTTGTAGATATCCATATAACGCTTGCAGACACCACCCCAATGCCTATTTATGTACGTTCATATTAGGTGTATCCATTCCATCAGCTTTGCGCATATTTCGCTCTGTGGAAACCAATGTAATGCTGTTTCTAAGCCAAAGGTCACAATGCATGCAGCATGCAACGTACCACATAACCGTGCCAACCTCGGCTTGAAGTTTTCCCTGTTCCAGCTTCGGATCCTCATACCTTGAAAAGTCGAGCCAGACGGGTTTAGAGAAATTGAAGTCATCCTCGAAGGGATCGGGATTAGAGACTTCAAACTGGCCCTCCTCCAGGTGGCCATCAATTGTCGCCCTCCACGAATTTGAGACTTGTCTGCAGTTTAGAAGGTCGTTTTTTAGATAACTGACGAGATGTGGGAATACCGGTGGGAAGCCAGGCGGTCTTCTTGGAGTTCGGAATGTCATTCCAGAGCTGACAATTTCGCGAGCAGTTGCGTAGGTCAGCCGGATCTCCAATCACTTCAGGTATGCGCTCCCAACACTGAAAAATACAAATAAAATTGACACTTACAGCCACAGCAATTAATAACATACAAACTATTTACGTATTTGGTCACTGTCTGATGACTCCAGTCGTGAGGAATTTTATAATTGGATGTCACTCATGATACCTCCTCAGCGATTAAGTGACATAAATATGAGGTCATTTCGGGACTACCGATTACTGTTTAACGGTTGAAGCTATTTCAAATAATTTGTCACTTTATACTCTCCTGCTTAAGTGATTTGGAATTATACACTTCTTTCATATCGCTGTATGCGACAAGCGTGACGTCGATTACGGTCAACGGCAACCGTTTGAAACCTTTACGATTTCGAAATTTTCAAATGTCACATTCGGCAAGTGGTATATCAGTCGACGCGTCTTAGTTGACTGTGAAGATATTGGACGAAATCTTAATCGTAACGGTTTCCGTTTAACGCTAGTAATTGCTCTGTTGTATTTATATTGTAATTTTTAAAAGGATTGGAATATTTTAATTCTGTTTTCGACAGACGATTTCTCATTAACAGTAGTAATCAGTGGACTGTTTTGGTTAACGGTGGTGCAGTTTCGCCACTTTGCTACATCCTAGCTTGCTGCGTTTATTCAGTTTTTAATTGCTGCTTGCTAGGCATGTCAATGATACAATGTAACTACTCTTCGATGGTTTTTCAATACGAGATATATTGTAATCCGACGCGTGATTTGCCCGCTAAAATAATTAACTGATACCTGTGCTTCTGCCAGTTATTTTGCTACAACAATCAATCTTTATTAACACCAAACAATTTACTTAATTAGAGTACAGAGTTCAATTTACAGAGTGAGAACATAATCTTTTTTGTTTTCTGAAAAACAAAAGGTCGATATTATTTGTTGAGCTGGCAGTGCGCTTCTCTATCTACTGACAAGCTATTTCTATTTGCATGTAAAAGTGGCATTGCAACCAAAATGATCGCCGTTCCTCTTCCAAGTTCCACGACACGGTGAACTCACAATAATATCTACAAAACACATACCTTCGTTTGTCTAAGAAATACATACAACAAGCTGCATTTCTTAACACAACCGCTTCAGAATTCATGTACTGTGAATAAACAGTATGAAGTTTCACTTTATTTGTTGATATACTTATTTATGTTTTACTCGCCACACTTATTCTTGAGACGTGCAAAGCCTCGCGGACCGAAATTCGTTCGACGAAGGTTATAGTTTCCTTGTGAATTGGTTTTGTAATCCAGTTCAGGACCCTAATTAATTGCATACCTACTAACATACATAATTTAAGTAACACAGAATGACCCTCAACCGCAAAAATTATGACTCCAGCAAGGCATCCTGTAAACAATATGGTGAAAATAATCAAAATATTTCCCTGCATGTTTGGACGTTCCAATCGGCCATGCTCAGAAGCTTGACCGTTTTCGGACATTTCTACTCTCTGCAATATAGCGTGTGTCCATTGCTTAAATATGCCCGACTCCCACTGCAGCAGCGTTAGCCTGAGAAACACATATTCCGGCCATGTTCCATATAACGCCAGGACTATACTGGTTTCAAACAACGTTTCCTTTCCAATGCTGACATTGCTGAATCCATATTTTCTCATTTCCGTAAATTGCTGCAGGCATGTAGGCAGTGATTGAATTACCGCGGTTCTCCTTTCACATTGTTTCAAAACACCAAATAGACTGTTTCTCTCCAACGTCTGGTAGTTTTTCACTTCCTTTCCACTCTGACCATATGCAGAAATTATGTGCTTACCGGCTTGATGATGCACCTGCGTCCTATTTATTGCGTTTTCAACAATTTTGGAGGACTTTATGGAAAAAAGCTTCTGTTCGTACAGATGTTCTAATTCTGGCCGGCCAATTTGCACGTCATATTCCAGCTGTTCTGAAATGTTACCACAGAGATAATAAAAGGTGATATTATTCCCATCCTGAGCCGATGTGAGTTCAATATCATTGCACGAAAAACGTTTCGTTGCCATCATCAAAGATAGCATCATGAATGGTAATTCACCATGTACAACAAATCTGTTGTAGATTGTAAAATTATCGTGAAGAAGTTCGTCGATCCGTCGATATGGATCTGGTCTCCTAGGTGCAATCATGTTGTACACATTGACGTTCTTGTATGCGTTACAAATAACTATTGAAACGAGCAGTGCTGCCGCGTTCAACATTCGGATGTCTCTTCTGTCATTTAGGACAGGAGGAAATGGGTCACTCTGTTCAACGAGCACTTTCACATATACCAACCAGTATTTGGCGGTGAACCCCAAATGCCGGAACAATACTAACGACGTTGTAACCGTCATTCCAATGCAAATCCAAATGTACTTGTCAAAAATGCTTACAAGTTCCAGAAATCGCAATGGTGGAATTTCCCGGCCGCCGCAGCTAATAAAACGCAGACTCTCCCTAACATCGGCAATAAAGGCATGCACATAAAAGATCGTGTGAGTTGGGACAAACACAAAATGTAGAATCGGCAAGCTAAGCCTCAACTGCTCTGTGGTTTTTAGAGCATTGTTTGGGACTGCGCCATTAACACATAACTGGTGATATTGTGGATTTGGCGAAGACATGAAAATTGTATAGTTGTCCAGAAATGTATTCCACATCGCCGCGTAATGGCCATTCTCTTTTTTACTGTCATCCAATGACAAGCTGTAAATGGAACCAAGGCTAGATTTTTCACAGTGCAGCTCATCACGCTCTCTAGCTCCAAGGATAGATATTGGAGGAGCAACCCAAATATGAACCATCTCTTGCCGTTTTGAATACTGTGAACCACCAAGGTTAATAAACTTGGGATGACTAGAGTCCGTTCGGTAGTAATAAGTAGCTGTATTATGAATCCTAGTTTCTCCGTAATTCGCAACCCCAAGCGCTCTGTAGACACCGTTAACATCACTTAAGATTCTGTTCTCAGCTACGGAATCAACAATCAAAACGTTGACTTTTCTACCCATGTTTGTAAATGTCTTTTCTGCAAAAATTCTGCTATCCATGTCTAATCCTGCGATTTGTCTGTTGACAAACCAGACACCAGGATACTGAATATTGGATATTGCGGGTACTTTTACTTGTGAAAGAGTGGTTACCGGCGGGTGTACGGCAACTCTCAGTTCAACATTCCACGGTTTGCTTCTAGCTGTAAACCAGATGATATCAATAGCTGTATGTTGCCTGTTCCACCCGAAACATACCGGATCATGATGATATTTCCCAAAGTCACATTTGGTGCCGGAAATTGGACTAGTCGACCTGCTTGCATTCGTTTCTTTATCCGTAGTAATAACCCAACGGATTTCTGTAAACCATTGTCCAATATCACTAAAAGTTTGGCAAATGATTCTATATTTAAGAGGAAAGATGTTTTCAGATGATATATACGTATCGTTTACCCAGTTAATTAAATCACTTACCTGTTGAATGTCGTGTAATGTTCAAATTCTGGTATCAGTTGACTTAATGTTAGAACCGGGGTGTGATGACGCAGTACCACAGGAACTTTCTCGAATTCAAGGTTTAATGAGGGGAACTGTGTGATGTGAACTAAAATGCTATTCCTTTTATCGACATCGATGAAATGGTCATAAAGAATTTCGTCTAATCGTATTACATCGGTTGCAACCTCTAAAGTTTTGAACGAAAATTCATCCCGAATATTTTGGGGATATTGTTGCAAAAACGAATGATTGTGCTTCCAAAGATAGTAGAAAACAGGTTTTGATTTTTGCGCTTCAGTACTGTTTGTTAGAGGTAAAAGCAGCAAAAAAAATTGTATGACAACAAATCAAACAAACCAACTTTATTTTCAAAATGCTGCCCATCGCGGATAACATGCTGGCTATGTAACGCTTCGTTACTTCTAATCAAACTACAAAAAAGTGGTAAACGGCTTCGTTTGTTTCCGAAAACAAAATGGTTCATGTATATTTTGAAATGGCTTAAAAATGAAGGTGGGCCAGGTGTTGCTCAATCACCTTTAGCAAGCTGTTGGTTGCTTAATATCATTACTATGTAATTAAATGAGCGCTTTGATATAAAAGGTTTGGGAACGAAATATTATGCCTATTCGAAAGATCAATGTGTGTAATTTAACATACGGTTAAAATTCTGCAAATACCGTCCAAGAAATATAACCAGAAGTATGAGAGCTCACGCTTGCGACGAAATCCCGTGAAAAAGAATTAATACTATCAGAATTTGTCGTATTTCTGTACGTATGCAAAACGGTGCTGCAAGTTCATCGATTTTCCACCACCAAAAGTGATCGATGAATTATACAAAATGTACGACATGTCGCAGCGGTTGTAATACGTGACTACCATTTATCACTGCATGATAAAAATTAATTGTTCCGTTGGGGTACTAATACCCACATCAGCGGAAAGTTTATCCATAAAGCAATGGGTCTGTAATAACATTAATTGCCTTTCATGTGCAAAGTAGCAATATAATTTCAAATACTTTATTGAGTTAGTGAATTTCTTCATGGTCATCTACAGTATGGGTATCGTGTTCAAGAAAAATATTCCTACCTTTACAAAGGTATACTTGATCACTACTTGTCACTTTATCCTATTTAAGATGATGTTCGACTTAAAACATACAGAATACTAAATATATAAAGCGTGATTAGAAAACCGTAACTGCATTAATGCCTAGATAAACCTTGCAGTTAAATTCGTCCGGATCGTTGCATATTGGTGCTAGTAAAAGGTTATTGTACACGTTTACTTATTTATAATTTGAACATTTTTTTATTTCATAGTTTAAATTATAGCCACCAATGTCTAATAAATATATGGTTATAATAATATTTTAAGTAATTATTATTATTGCAGATTAGAACTATAAACGAAGATATTACATTATAACTAATTGTAAGGTCGACGCTTGATAAAAATATCTCTTGTTATGATTAGCTCACATACCATTTCATCTAACCCCAGCCCCCAAGTAATGTAAATCTCGTAAATAATACAAAAGTATTTCATTATCCAAACTGTAGTCACTCAAATTATTCCACCACCTGCAACGCCTCTTTTGCATATATCCAGATATCCTAGTGATTTTTCCCGACAGCACAGAAACAGAATGTTTCTGTGCAAGAATATTATGTGTATCAATGCCATCAAATATTTGTAAATTTCGCTCGTTGGAAACCAGTACATTACTGTTTCCAACACAAAAGTCACAATCCTTGCAGCACACCCGCTGAACAGTAATACGAAGACGACCATAATATTTCCAGTCATGCCAGTTATGCTTTCTTTCTCAGATACAGTGGCTTGGATATTTCCCTTAGCACATGTCCCCACTGCGCAACTATTCCAGAATGTGATAATCGCCAAATACGCTTGTGTATAAATAGGGGAAGAATTCTTCCGAAATGGAAACTCAACTTGTACGAACCCAAGACTTCCTTGACGACATCTATTTGTATATCCGGGCCCCCTTTTAGTTTACTAGAAACGTTAGCGTACTTTGCGGCAAGATAATATGACAGTACTACGACAGAGTTTTTGCATTTTTATTTTATTTATTCCGGGCAACCCCGCTAACTCTTTCAGGTCTCTCATGACCTATAGAGCGCCAACGTCACTTACATTGTTTTCAGTACCTTAATCTATGGACGCCTAAGTGCAATGGTGTCCGCCCGAGTCTGCTTGTGGGGCTTTATGCCGAGCAAAGACTGTTTTGCATTTGCATTTGGTCACGTGCGCAGTTATCACAAACCTTTTCAAATGGGACATGTTTCTCAAGACATTTAAAACGTCCGGGAAGTAGGCGTGAGTGGAAGATAACCGTGATGACCCGGCTTCACATTCGGAATGTAGGACGACGCTGCATAAACCTTTGCAATGATCAAATCAATTTGAATTCGAATCAATTCATTTCGTATTACTTTGATGAATTACCACATGATGTGGTCACGACTATAATTGGTGATAGTCCCAAATAAAATACTACTTGGCTTCCCAACATTTTGATTCTATATCAGGCAGTTTGATCCTTAAAATTAGCTTTGGTGTTCAGGGATGAAGTAACATGTAGTATCTCTCCACTTGTTCTCCTGGATGGAATAATGGTAATTTCTGGCTTTTGAAAGGACAGTTACTTGGCAGTGACCTATGCTTAATATATCCCTGCAGTAACTGCGCCATGGACTATGTCGTGGTACTATATAAAATACGTTCATGCTTGAAAAAGTAATTAAAAACATACATAATCACTGAAGCCTTGGTAATCCAGATAAATGTTGTGATCACGTTGAACTGTAAACATGTCATTATGGCGAATTTCAATGCCACAATGGAAGCATTTGTAAATTGTCCATGAAACGTGATTATTTTTAGTATGACCAATCCGCATAATAAAAACTAATTCCACAAGATATCAATGTGCATTGTGATACTATATCAAACCATCATTTGTTATGTCCGACGAATCTCATCCCACTGAGGACGCAAAATACGAGTCGTTTTGTTTGCATATAGTCGAATCGAATTTCAATCTGATTTTTTCTTCTCACATTAAAATAAAAGTGATTCACAAATATGTTTGTTCTCCAGTAGTTGCATTGAGCCCGACATACATACATGTACAAGGATATGCATTTCAGTGTACAAATGTAAAAGAAAAGATTGTATCAAAGTATTAGTTCACCCACTTTATGGCTGACCCTGGTAAGTAAAGCAAGAAGTGTGACTAAAGCAAGAACATGCTGTACGAAACTTGTAACTGAAATGCTTACTGCCATTCTGTAATTAATAACTATAGATGATATTCATCAACTGGCTGGAAGGTTCATGATTTATGCTGGAATGACATTTGGTTTACTTACCCAGGAATCTAAAACAAATTATTGGATACATCAAAGAATGACTTATATTCAGGTCACGACTATATAGCGATAACACACACTGTTTACCAACGCAGAATTTCATGTTTTTGCATTACGACATTTCTGCCGTATCGCTGTTCCATTCAAGCAAAAATATTAAACGCGCAGCATGAAGCTTGTTTACTCTTCTACCTTCTTTCCGTGGCCCAGGTGCATATTGAAATGTGAATGTAGTGTGCTAACGTTGGAGTATGAGTGATACAAGTCGAGAAAGCGCTCTTGCTTGCTGTGGTGTTAGAGATAACATCATGCTTCAGAGGTATTTGGGCATTTGTCATTTCCAAAGGTTTTCATGAATACAAATCCCTTCAACACAACGGCAAATTCCTGTTCAATAGTAGTCAGTTTTGTGCGATAACTCGGCTTATCTGGTTACGACGAAGCAATTGTTTACTTTATAAAGTGTCTCGCCAGTGCAAAAACCGTTTATCATAACATTCCGTATTACGCAAAAAATACAAGACAGAACTTGTGAGATCAGTTTATTACAAAACTTGGTTGCTGGCCCCAATATATAGTTGAGATAGATCATAAGAATACCAATCAACATTGATAAACGGCGATCAAATTTTTGACCGGTAAAGGAATACACCGGATCATCTTGCAATTGTATTTGGTAAGGCAATAGCAATATCTGAAGCAAATTTTGTGACACGGTTTAATTTTTTTTTTGTATTTCAGCATACCTATTCTGACCAGTTACTTGAATGGCCATTTTTACAAAAGTTTGTTGTCAACTCTGACCATCCGTAATTTGGGAAATGTCGGATAGACTGGTTGGGGAAGCCGGTAATTGCTAATTTTTATATTCGCTATGTATTAAAGATTTTGTCACCCACTTTGACCAATTACTTAATTCACTTATTACGTCAATTAGACTGCTCGTTCATAACCATTGCGGAAGGAATTCTGTCAAGTGAATCATCCAGAGAAATTCAGGAGGGGTGGTCTACGTTGGCATTGTGTTTGGATATACCTAATTCAAATATTGAAAGCATAAGAAGAAAGCAGACGTTTCTTAACTACAGCATACTAGAAATACTCATAGAAATACTTCAGCTTTGGAGGGGACGAAAATCACATGCTGCTAAAGTTAGTGTATTGCTAGCTGCTCTAGAAGCGAAATCATTTAACGACGCCTCAGATGTGTTAAGGGAGCTACTCCATTTACCAGATCGACCAGGGTCTCATCGTCAGACATCTGACTCTAGTGACACTTTACCGTTGCCAGGTATCCAAAGTGAGCAGTCCCAGGATTATCAAAAGAAGGAGGAAGAACCCGGAAGCGGAGCAGAAACAACACCAACTGAGAGTTCCACAGAACCAAAATTTTGTATTTTGAAGATTACAAAAAAATTGTCAATGAAGGCGAAAATTCTTATTGTTATGAGTATATTATTAGGATGTACAGCTGTAGCCGCGTCTCCATTTATATACAATGCAGTTTCAGGTGAAGGAAATTCGACAAATGACGTCAGTGTTGCTGCGGCGAAAGACGCACCTATATCAGCTCTGGAGATACCAAATTCCTCAGTTGCAGTCGTTCCAACTAGTATTGCAAGAATGGTCACCACTACAACGGCCAAGACAACAGGTAGCACTCTGAAGCAATATGTAAATCCTAGGGCGAAGTTTCCAAGTCACCATCAATCACGCTTTAGTGAATGTAAGAAATTTAGGTCGTATCTTGAAATGAAGCAATGTATTCTTGAGTGCCATAATATTATAGTGGCTGTCGTTATACTGGATGCGTCGGAATGGAAAAATGATTGTCGAAATATTAGTGGAAAGGGCAATATTTTGAAAATAAGTGGTATGTTCATTTACCCCGATCTGATTGATTTGATCGGTTTGATGTCATTGAACGCAGTTGCTCTAAATATTAAGAAAAACAATGTTACTGTATGTAATGATAGTTCAGATAAAAATGTTAGTATGAAGAAATGTAGCACATTAGGCATTGATGCTTTTAAGGCCCTGTTTTTGCACTAGTCAGCGTAATGTACATTGTCATAATTTTGCTCCAAAAGAATGACAATAATGACTAATGGTAAATACTGATATGAAAAGTTGGAAACAAAATGTATGAATTAATGAAACTTAATTATGATTGAAAACCTGCCGGAATGTACGCTGCATTGATCTAACGATTATCAGTGAGTAAAGTTTCATCAATATATAATACAAATAATAAAATGACATCTTTAATATGAAAAAGTATTTGAAACAGTTCTCTACATGCACCACAAATTGCTAATGTTTTATTCATTTCCTTGTACACGCCGGTATATGATGTATCCAATGCAAAGTGTAATGAACGCTTATGGAAACCGATTTGATTTAAGTAGCATTCCTCCGATAACTTCATTTGACCGTTCCATTAACTGGAGATAACATTTCCAAGTGATCTACGTCACATCTAATCGCACCTCAACCTCATCCATCCATATTGGAGGTCAATGCGAAATGAATCATGTTGTACTATATCTTTATCATGATCTAATTGAGTTTGTTCTTCTAATTATTTTCTAAACAAACACAATTGCCATAATTTCGAATATAATTAATTCCATTACTTTAATACGCGATTGGAACCAGTACGGGTATTAAGTGTTTGTAAACATAATGAGTATAAACTATTCTGACTTCGGATTCTGCTGTACAAAAATAAAGAACAACCCACACTTGGCTGTGCATATTACAACGAGTGCTGCCGCAAATATTGTGTACAATGGTTTTATAAATTGATGGTCCGTTTATCCGTTGTATTCATAGTCCTACGGTTACTCATGTTTTCTCTGCATCACAGTACTAACAATGTAAGCATTATTAGCCATTGGTGAATGATGGACAGTCACATTACAAAAACTGGCTGTATCTATACTTTGGGCTATATGTTCCTTGCTCCGCACTTGTTCTGTAACCAAACTACGATGTTATTAGCATGCATTTAAATGGACCAGCAACAGCGTCCCCACCAATTTATGCAACTCTATCCGTTCCCAATATTGAAACCGCATGCCAATAACAGTTTGATTCACCAGATAGCGAATTAAGATAAACAGTGCAGGAGCTGATAATATTTCTCACGGTTTCATTTTATATTTTCTGACGAACATGTATCAATATTTACGGTCTGTTGTACACACAAAACTCAACTTATGGCACGAAATTATGACCAAAGAGCATATTCATTACATGTTGAAGGCGCAATAATTCATTGGCCAACTATGAGTAGGTGCTGAGTAAATATGTATGCAAATAATACGTAACCAATGCAAACAGAACGCTGGACTCCTGGATGTGATATAAACATTTACTTGTCAATAATTTTCCGAATCTACCAACGACTTCCACTTTATGCAGATTTGTGTTATCGGTACTCGTTGTTTTCTTACTGGAATAGGTATACGTTGTTGTGAAGCCAGAAAAATGGTATCCAGAATTTCCGTAAACAAAGACGCCAGTGCTCCTTCATAACCCAATCCCATTTGTTGTTCTAGTTATCGCTTTGTGCTTATGTAAGTAATAATTTATTTTCTTCGCATTTTCTGGAAACCAATTAATGATCCTTATTCAGACAAATTTATTAACATCACATCATTTTTGTCAAGGTGCCTAACCAAACAGGTATTTTAAAATTGGTATCTTGTTACATAAGTAATTATTTCTTGTATTTGTTTCCGTAGTACTTAACGCTGCTTAAAACATGGACGATTCCGGAGCAAGGAATAGTACTGCGGCGGGATTACACATAAATGATATCATTCCCATGTCGTCTCTCTCAACATCATACAATGATGTGACCTCAAATCAGGGTAGCACGTTGGCATTATACAAAACGGACCAGTGGATAAGTATCAAGAATACATATCTGTCCCGGAGAATGGCAGTTTTGTTCATGGCAGCTATAATAGCCGCGCTGGTATCGCCTAAGCTGTTGTATACGGAAAACACATCAAAGTCAGGTCCTGGAAAGAAAAACGTAACATTCATTGTGAAGGGTCAAGATAATGGCGGACTGTTAGCAGTTGACTTACTGGATTCCGTACCTCATGCCCCGTTAAAAAGAAATGTCACATCGGCAAGTAACATTAACCCCAACACAGATGCCCGGTTTCACTTTCACATTTCCGATCCGGTAGAAATCACAGCCGCATCATTGAATGAACTAAAACATGATCTACTTCTTATCCCAATTGTTTCTAACATATCCCTCATTATCCAAATACAAAATGTTTCCGAGTGGGAAACTGATAAAATCCCACGTGCCAGGAACATGGTTCATGTTAAAATTGAAGGAGTGTACTCCCAGTATATTTTGCTACTTGTCCTTGAGCAGTGCCAGAATTTGAGATCACTGAGCATCAACACGACATACCAAAATCCAAGTGATGTTATTATCTGCCCCACACCAACAGTAAATGCTGGCCCTCCCGCTACTGAGACAAAATTGGAAACACTCAAGTTATACAGAGCGGAAAATTGTGTACCGGCGATACAAAGCTTGGGTACATGCTTAAACCGAAGTGGCTTGAAAACTATCCACGTTTATGAATCCATCGTAGACGATAAAACTGCGCTTGCACTTAGCAACGTTTTTGAATCCAATGGAAGAACAATAGAAAAGCTAGAGGTTATAGAAACTCAAGTTACAACAGAAAGGTTCAGTGAATATCTATATATGCTCGAGAATCTTCTAACGTTGACTTTAGAATGTATTTTAAGCCAGAGTCAGTATACAACAGGCTTCTCACTGTCGGCACAGGAAATGTTTCCTACCCTGCACACGTTTTCTGCACGAAATGTGTTCCCATCTTGGGAGACCATGACTGACTTTTTAATAGGTAGCAGTGTACACAATTTGGTTCTTGACATTGAAATACCGTCATATCAACATCAAGTAAACTTGTCCTTCTTTGAAAACGAACTGCCGTATCTTGAACAACTAGATGTGAACATCAGACTTAAGGACAAGGAGCTTGGTTATGCTTGCGTAGTAGTTGGTGCCCAGAGTCTCTTCATTCATTTAAGTGAATTTTCAATAACAGGAGACTGTACCATTGCAGACGATACTTTTTAGGGCTTTGGAGAAGAAAATGACGAGTAATTTGGTAATCCATTTCGATTTTTAAAAAGTTTTCAACTTTGAATTTCTACAATGTAGTGAGATGCCGCTGCACATCCGACGTAATGATAGGAATAAACCAGGCATATTAATTCATAGATCACCATTTTCCGCTGTATTACTATTTAATGTTCCTGACGTAATTAAAGTATCTTAATATAGTTATTTTATATCATCCTATTATATTATAAGCGATTAAATTTTACAAATGTCATCTTTATTGATTGTAACCAACCAGGGTTTCATGTAATCATTGTAAACAAATTTGTGAGTAATAATCTTACAATTAGTCGGAATACACACGCGATGAAATTGAGTAAAAAACTTATTTGTTCGTATTTAAAACGCTACTTTATAATGTTTTGTACTTTTATACAGACTGCCGACAAATGTGTAAAATGACCAGATAAGGTATATTTTTGTTTACCTTTCTGATGTTATCAGTAAAACAAGGTAACCTATGTATGGTTTTATCTTCATGTATGATCCATGTAAATAAATTCAACGCGAAATAAACAAGTATCAATTCTACAATACGATACCATATAGTTGGCATTTTATCAACAAAAAATCACCTTATAAAATACGCCATCATGTTTACATATTCTCTAAACGATCAAATTAATTACCTTACTAATAATCTTAATTTTTAATAGGGCATGTTATTTATCATATCGAGCGCGGGTCCAATGCCGTGAATACCAATGCAATAAAAAGTACTTAATTAAGCCCTACAAACCATTTGCTACAGCATCATAACCGCCAGACTCACGTGATTTCCGCGTCGTCCAGCAACGGTACAGCACGATCAAAATCAGGGTGCAAACAATTAACACAAATATATATGCAGTTGCAGTTAGTACCACGCTGGAATCACCCTCCCTGTCAGTATTTTCTGGTTGAGGCCCTAAACCGTACTCCGTATTAAACCATTTAAAAAGAACAACTGGTGGATTATCTTCAAATGCCCAAACATATCTCAGGTCGTGTTCGTCGCAAAATGTATGTAAAACTAATTCATATTTTGTTTGTACTCGAAGACACGACTGCTTCTCTTTATGACGAATCAAAAATTCATTTTTGCTGCCAATGTAAATGATATCCCAAAAGACGGAAAGACATATCACCGAGCAAGATATAAATTCTACCTTATCCATACCAACTCGGTCATAGGATAAACATAGATCATAATTTGATACAGATATGGCAATTTGCTTGCTATTTGAGCTGTCGTCTATCATCTTGAATTTAGTGGGTGGATTGGATGAATTACTACAATCTGTCATCTTAGGCAGAGTTACTGGGCCAATATAAGTAAACTCATCTACTGAAGTTAAACATGTCGTAGATCCCACATTCCGTAGAGTTTTGGGTTCAGGTTGACATCTGCCCCGGTAGCAAAATCTGTCGCTGCCATTCCCACAAGGGCTATTGTCCAGAGGATGCAATTTTGTTTGGCTTACCATGTCATCCCCGTCCCACACGGTACAATTTGTTTTCACACAAGATTCTCCATTCTACAAATTATTATAATATTGAACAGAATGTAATTTATCTGTAAAATTATAATAACATTATATAAACTACCTGTAATACTATTTTCGTACATTTGACGCAACGGCATTCATGTTCTTTGTGACCATTTTACATTGCTCACTGATGCTTGGCGGGTGAGTTACTTTTGATAATTTCAGCACATCCAGCCCTGGCGCATCGATAACTTGTAGACAATCTGACCTGTCAGATTCTATAAAACTTGCAATGTCCCTGTCGCTGCAGTTTGAGAAAATGTACTGGTTTTCATCACATGGTCCCGTTCCCATTAAGTATGGTTTGGATGAACATGCAGTATCTCTGTCGTCTTCGGCTCCAAGTCTGTAAATAATTACGTGAAGAATAAAGTTTATTTTGGTGTATGGTCACCATTATATTAAATGGACTGACATAAAATTATAAATTCACAATGTAGCAAGCGATGCTTCCAATGCCGCGCAATCATAGCCCCAGGTCGCGGAGGAATGCAGTACAATGGTACTACTAACAACGTCCCAGTCCCTATGTCCCCGACATGCAGATCTGAACTCCTGGAGACTGGCGAGATAGTATTTATCGTCGTTTATATTGGCACCGGTTACAAGAAGCGCAACGTCAAATCCAGGAAGTGAAGTAACATGATCATATACCCATTTTCCAAATTTTTTGTACACTCCATTGAGCGAAATGTTCCCATGGACATTTCTCGCTTCCTCAATAAATGGCTGCTGAAAAGTGTCCTAAGTAACAATATAAGTCATTTTAAGTGATCGAGTACTTCAAAACCGGGAAGAGGTATGTGCCGTGATTTTGGTAGTTTAATTGTGTATAGACATATTATACGTTTATCGTGATCAAAGACGTAATACGAAATGAAATATCGGCGCTCTGTAGAGTGTGGAATCGCCTCTGTATGTCTGACATGTACACGACCCAGTAGTCAATAATCTTCTGACGGTGATTTCCAAACATGTCGCTGAATTCCTTGTCGCAGACAACTAGTAACTCCACCTCAGCTTTGTCGGATGCAGGGTAAGTGGCCGCTAAAATTTGCAAATTAATTTTAAAAATTATAGGTACGTTTTTTATTGAATTTATCGTACTGAATTGGATTACCTGCCAAGTACTGGAGGTTTGGACCGGCTACCAACCCAACTAAAAATATAGCCAACTTATAACTTAGCATGGTATAATTACTCCAAAATTCAAATGTAACGTTTTATTATAGTTCTATAATTAGTTATATAAAGCAGGAAGGACTAATTCCTCCAAATGCCTATTTACCGACTGAATGATACATAACCATAGGACAAAATCCAGTGTTCCGTACTTTCAAGTTCAACGTTTGAAGCTTATCTGCGTGATAATCTGCATCAGCATTATCAGCATCATCCTGCTAACTTGTCCTGCAAAACGTACATGAGTTTTATTTTATCCATTAATAGTCATTGAATTCCATCGAACTGTGATAAGCGCTGAGAAATGCGTTAGTAAATTTGATGACACTGAAAATAGTTTTGTGGGAGTCATTGTTTAATGATGTGGTAAAGTTGAGTAAGTTGATGGATGATGACCTCATCTTTGTTTCCTTATCTTTGTTTGCACGGGTTGCCAGTAATTATGAACTTGTTTGTGCTTATGCTTTTACATATTGGTATGTTGACGGTTTGACGATGACACTACTCCAATCTTGTTACAGCGTACGAGTATTACATCATCATATCACATGGTCATACTAATGTCACACCAAGTTCAGTTATTTGTTGAATTGGGGAACGAACGTGTAGTTTGTCATATAAATATCATGCTCACGAATAAATATAATATGGGATTGCACTTGGGTCGTGGTGTGAGATGTTGATGTTTCGGTGCTTGGTTATTGGTGAGTTTTGGCTTAGCTCAGGATAATAAAGAATACGGAAGGGTGTTTTGACTGCAACTGCAAGGCTGATTTTATTCCAGTTAAATTTAAGCTTAAATACTAGTTTCAAGGAATTATACAATGAATGGCACATTTAGGAAAGGGTACTTTAGTAAAGTTAAGGAACACTGTATAAAATACCATAAAAACATGTGTATATGTTGAAGGGGTACATTTGAAAGATTTTTGTGCTACATTAATACTTAAATATGATTACTTTCCGTTGACAGATTGCTTACTAAATATATATACGTATACACCATTGAATTGATACTGGTATAATTTATACTAATGATTAATATAAGTATACAAGGTAAACAACAATAAGTAGGTAAATATATGTATATATATATAATATTATGGCAAAGACATTTTGTTGATATCAAGAAGCAAGTTAATACTAATTAGGTATACTTATGTAGGTATACATTTACACATAATAATATAGTAATACGTTTAAGTATATACACGGGTGAACAAAGTAACAAGAAGTTCGAGGTAAAGGTGCCAATATTTAAATTTTAAATTATGATCCCGTCGTTTTACGTTCATTAAGTTATGATCTATACATATACGTGATGTGCGGCTGGCTGGAGCGCTTTGGCGTATCAATTTTATTAAATGTCAACTGAGGAAATTGAATTAGTTCATTTGAAGAACACAAGACTTACTTGGTTTACTTTTCAATGTATGTAGTCAAAACAAGTCGCATATGGTATATGTATGCTTTAGTACTGATTGAATTTGTATTTGGGTACTTACCCCACCGCCATGAATACTTCTGTCTTTTTGAGTAAAAATTTTAATTTTGAACATCGACACATACATATGATTCCGTTGAATACAAGTTATGAAAAAACTTGGATGCAAAAAAACCTTTTTATTTATATACAATATTTTGTTTATTTATATGTGGATAATATGTACATACCAATTCCTTAGAGATGTTGAACAGTAAAATCATGGATTCTAGTCATAGATATAAATGCAACATAAGTAAAAATACATTATTATGTTCTATAGAGGAATCAATTGCCTACAAACTTGCGATTACTAATTTGGTAGGATCAAAAAATGATGGGAAATATACTTACAATAAGAACTAATACCAAACCTAATTTTTCCAATTTAGTATTATTATCAATTCGCTTGTTACCAAGAAAAAATGACAAAATAACACGATAATAAAATATGCAAGTAAATTTATTCCGTCGTGTTAATAAAATATTACTTGGTTCTATTGCTTGGAAATTTAACATATTTACATAGATATAGGCAACCAGGATATTTTGTTTGAATTATAATCCAATGTAGTATCCAGCTCCTTTAAACTCAACTTGTGAATAAATATTTACTTCACAAATATATAAATGCATTATATGGCAATTCCGAAAAAACTACGTTTTGTACAGAGTTGTTTTTTGCTAACTACATCACATGCTATGATACATTCACTTTTACATTTTGGAGAAAATTGTGTAATTCAATCCAACCACAAAATTATTAATGTTGATACCTCCAAACCGGAGATAATAAATACTTGCTATTAATTACCAAATACAAATCGAAGAAATGTTATTTAGTGAGAGGCGGGTGATTTCAATATTTGTTTTGCATCCACCGTTAATGCTTGCATTTTCTACAAACGAAAGATATTATTCTTTTAGGCTGTGCCTCCGGAAATCTGTAATGAATATACATTCGCCCATTTGTTCTTGAAAATTAATTTCAATGAGTCAATTAATAAAGTAATCAAAGAATAAAATATATATTTTGTTTTACCCGAAAGTTGAATCTAGCAAAACGACATCACCTTCCTTGACAAGCTTCAATCAAGGGACAAAAATGAGTATTCATAATTTGATGTATGATTTGCAATGACGCCATCCGTCTCCATTAACTCATCAGCGGTTCCCAAAGCTTCGTCGTCAGAAAGGTCTAAAAGCTCCTCCATGTCGGAAACCTCCCGGTCTCGGTCATTAACTGGCTCAATCCTAAAAATTACCAAGCAGATAGTTGACTAAGGATTTAAAAAATATTTTACCACACATTGGATAATAATTATTTGTCAATATAGTGGCCAAACATATTAAATCATTCAGCATGACAATGGAGAAAGTTTGCAAATATTAATTTCAACTTACAGTGCCAGTGTACCCTCATTTATGCCAACATTACCATCGTCACCATCGTGTGATCCCTCGGGAAGTATTTGAGGTGCCACCGTAGGAGCTGCCATTCCGGTTCGGGCACGAAGGCGAGATGACCTTCGTCTGATGATTCCCTGAGCCGGTGACCTTCCTTGCCCATTGCCGGCGCAGGATGAATTCCTCTTGTGATCCCGAAAATTGCACTCGTAGAAAAAGTAGTCTTTGCAATCCTCACAGAAATATTTCCACTCCTTAGTCATTTTTCGAATATGGTCCAGCAATTGCATTTTCCCAGAAAATTTCTTTCTACACGAACAGTAGACGGACCCTATTTTTGCCTTCATTCCTTTAATGCCTGTAACTTCGTGGTGCCTTGCCCGGGACTGTGAAAATTTCGTTTTCTGTTTCGTTATGATGCTGCACCGCTTCCAAGATGGCCTTCCCCTTTGTTGAGGCCTTGCTTTGGAAGTCGACGGAGTATTCTGCTCCACATTTTTAGGAGCCGACGGTGAAATCATTTCCTGGAAATCCTGGGAATTTGGAACATCATTTGGAACTGATGGAGGAACCTGGCTACCTCCAGTATTATTTGTGGACGGAGGTGAAACGTTGCTACTGGTCATATCCCTCGTAAAATCGCAGAACTGCCCAAACCGCTGCATCCACTCCTTGCATTTGGTCAGTTCTCGTGTTGCCGATTGCGCAATGTTGCGTACCTGATCTACAAAGCTTATATCAGGAGTATCGGAATGTTCATCTGCGGAAGTATCCGTTTCAAGCAGGCCTGCCAATTGGGTCATTATCAAATAGATCTCTTGTTGATCCCGCGTATATGCGGCTCTTTCTTTCATAATTACGTCATATTTCTCATCGAGAACTTTCACATACTGCTCGAGTTGCACTTGAGCATCTTGTGAACCAGTTTTCATCTCCCATTCCAACTGCTTCACTTTTTGCTGCGATTCCTCCAAACTTTGGTTCAATTCACTGATGTCCCTCTCTGCCTTCTCTTCTTTAGAAGCAAGTTGCCGTTGCAAGTCTCTGACCTTCTCTTCCTGTTCTTTGTTGTCCTCCTGGATGTCATATAACTTCGCTTTTAGCGAAGTTACTACCTCCTTCAGTTTCAAAACTTGACACTCATCGTTGCCACTTTTATTGTACGCAGACTCTGGAGGTCCTGCAGACATAATTATGCTGATGGTAGATGGTCTAGAACTTACAAGAGTTTGACTAAAAGAAACCACTAGCCACCTAGTTCTTGAACCACGGTCACTAATTATATATATAAGTTGTATGTTTATTATTCAGATGCACAAAATGCATTAATCAGTTCACTGTAGTACGAAATTTTGCAAGTGTGGAAATGTGTTCACAAATGGAATATTCGTCATATATTCAGAACGAGTAGCCACCCAAGGCATATTATACTCACCTCCTTAGAATTTAGTCGCTAAATTTTCCACTGGTGTCACGGCAAATTATTATTTCGTCAGAGCAATTTGTACAAAAACTCACTTTTGATGTGTTCTAATTAATAAAGCAGGTAGTATGGTCAAATTGTGTGGAGCGTCGCAAAAATGGAGTAGTATAATGATCATCAGATGGTATTGTGTGTCTTAAAACAGTCAGCAATATATTTTGTTCGTTTCAAGCGAGAACCGAATCTCTGTAGACTGACTTGAAATTAAAGTATATCCTAGACCAAGTAGAAAACGATAAATACATAGTGATTAATACATCGCTATATATTCCAGTTACGTAATAAAACGGACCATTCACCACTGTCTGAGCTATAATTCCCCGGACACAACGGCAGCAGCTAAGTAAAGTGAGTGTACTTCTCGAAGATGTTAGCTGGTGAAACGGCGTAATACATACCACAAGTTACATATCTGTACTTACATCTACATACTAAGTCTGTGTTTGCAATTTCTCCAAATAATGTAAAATCGCCAAAGTTGACTGAACGTACCCATGTCCAATCTGTACCATAGAGACTTGCATCTGTACTGGGACCGAGAACGGATTTTGAACAGTACTGCCTACCTACAAATCGAAAGGAAGCAAAATATTTTGAACATTGATTAGCACTTACAAGCGCGAAAGTTATCCAGTGTATCATATGCAGGTAATAGCACCTGTTCAATAAACTTTCCGTAGTCAAAATATTAACAATCAACTTGTCGCTGGTATCGGTGTACACCAAACGTCATAATGAAAGGCTCCCTAGTCACCAATTTTATTTGAGGTATTTTTCATGAATCATTGAAAATAAATAATCACTGGAAAAAATTATTGACAATTTTATAAATGACTAACAAATCTTTAATTTTATGAATTATTTTTATTACCATTTAATAATTTGTAAATACTTATAAATACCTATGCAAACAAAATATATCCATGTGGTTTATACGTGTATGCGTCTAAGACTATACATTATTGGCAGCCATTGACATGTAATAATAAATTACAAGAACATTGCATATATGTACATTTTTGCAGCGAAAGAATAGAAATTTGGTGGCGAGAGTATTAACAGGCAATAATATTTGCCAATGTTAACTTTGTACATACATGCTGCATGAAACTATTAAATTATTTTTGCATGCATACACTATTGTTTTCTAAGAGTAACATTTCTTTAATAAAATGATATATTATACACAAACCATCGCACCGAAATTAAGTACATTTAGCTACTTTCTGTCCTATAACGTCAATATTCGCAGTCAAAATATTTCTTATGATATCCTGAATCATGACAAGCTACTAATTAGTCAAACATTGTGAAGTGAAATGGAGCTCACAAAACAGTATAAAAAAGAATACGTAGGTAAGATGAAAATGCCTTAACTATCCATCATGAGCACATCAAGAGCTTCCGCTACATTACAAATACAGATATGCAACAATTTCCATTTTCATGGACAAGCAATTTAACAAAATTATAATTTGATGCACTTATTACAACTTCTTTAAGTGTATCATGATTCACTGGAAGGATCAAAATTTGAGAAGTTGCTTATGCTAACATACAGCTCTTATAATTAATGTTAATTTGTGTACATATAATATATATAACGTTCATGGGTTAACTAAAACTTCGTAAAGTAAAAGCAATTAATAATGTAAACATTTTCGTTCGTTTCAGCTTTCACTCCAAAGCAATACTTTTTCAGCGGTTATCATATTGTAAAACCGAAAGGTATATGTGACCGTTTTTAAAATTAAACTCATCGAGTGTCGTTGTAGAGGATATATACACATACAAATTGACCTTGAAAACAGCTGTATTGGACCGAAATCATTGCCAAAGTCATGCCTTCGAAAAATTCACAGATAATTTACTGAAACAATAAAATGAATTATCCGCCTTAAAATATCATAATAATAATAAAATTATTGATTTTTAAAACTATAAACAAAATAATTATGTTAATTTTACCAAATCATAAAGTTTAAAGGAAACGACAGCAAAAATATTTATAAGAAAGCAAATAAACTACCTTTCTTCTATAACATTTTTCGTATACCTAAACACGATAAAGCTACTTATTACAGCATTATACTTTTAATTAATGTTAAAGAGGTGCATGCCGTGCAGCTTGATTTTTCAGTTTTCAAAAATATATTTAAACAGGATTATACAACAGAGATTATTTCGTACGAAAAGGTACAATTTCCCGACAACGGTGTATATTATAATCCACGGAATATTGTACGCAAACGAGCGATCTCCGTCAATCCATCTAAAGTTATACCATCAATAAAGCTACATGTTTTAAGGATATTTCTAATGCTAACAGGATTACATAATATGTACTATGTAGTTGGTGAAACGCACATATGGTTATGCGCGTATCGCTTAAAAGTGCCTACTTTAATTGAGAACGTCTTGAGATATACATATTACATTTGATATAAAATATATTTTTGGCAGATTTCCATAGATTACCCAAAGACCAATATACACTGTATGATGGCACACATCAGAACCTTCAGTTAAAGTTAACGGACTACCTGTCAATGTAATTTGAGAATAGAATACATTTATATAACTAATTAGTACACCATCTTATACCTGTACAAAAGTGTCTAAACATCCCATCAGCTTTATTGAAAGGACGATATTGGATTTCCGGAGTTTCAAGTTTCAAGCGCCATTCCATCACCTGACTCTAATGAGGCGTCAAGCCTTTCCATTTCACCTTCATCACCAGAAGGACCATTTCCCATTATTTCGTATGATTTCATTTCAGAGCTACCAGCATCAATTGATCGGGAACTAAATAAATAATAAAAACATATAGTAACATGATTCACTGGCAGCACTAAAATTCTAAAAAGTTACTAAACCTAACATGACGACCTTGAAATTAGTGTTAACTACGTTGCATAAAAAAGCGCAAAAGTACAAGTATTTTCCAAACATTTTCCAAAACTGATGCAAATAATAATGCTAACACTTCCATTAATTTCAACTGACAACTCCAAAGCAATACAATCAGTCATCAATTTTGTTGGTTCCATAATGTATAAATATATATCTTTACAAAATTGGACAAGGAATCCTTTTTTTAAATCAACCACACTTAAGTGTGGTTCTCGAGAGTATTTACAAACACGTATTTACCTTGAAAACACTAGTAGGTACTTAACAGAAACTATTGCCATACCAAGTCATACCATGGAAATATTCACAGATAATTCCGTCGTAAGAAGTGTTATTATAATAAAATTATTGAGTTTTTAGAAATGTTAACAACATAATTACATTAATACTATCAAATAATATAATTAAAAAGAACCAACGTTGACAATATTTTCAGAACAGATCACATTTTTACAATTACATCATTCGCACACTTAAACACGATACGACCACATACATACTATAACATTCTACTTTCATAATGTTAGAGAGGTATATGTCACCGATCTTCACTTTGCAATTTTCTAAACATATTAGAACGAGATTATATAGTACAAGTTTGTGGGCAAGACTATATTTAGTATAAATATTATAATACATGGAATATTATGCGGTAATGAGCGCCTTCCGTTCTTACGTCTTCAGAATCACCCAAATGTCCTGTCGCTTCCAATGGCTTCTCGAAGTTATCATTCCCACAAATTGAATTGATGCTAAAAATAAGTAAAAAAACATTTTAAATATTCGGATATACTTGAAGTATTATAACACATTATGCTGACTGCATAAATGGGGCACATGTTCATACAATTTATTTTAATCCTACTCTATTCCCATTCCATAAATTTCTTGTCATTCATATTTGATCCGCCTCCTCGGTAATACTCGGATGGTACCTCAACAATCATACAGGCGTCAGCTCGCTCCTCCCCGCGTATGTGTGCGGTCTCATTACTCGTAACGCTGTACTGGCCGCACGTTCCCAAATTTGTTTCCTTTTGTTGGCTAAACACTTCAAAGTCTTCTGGTGGTTCCTCAGACGATATGCATAGAAGAAATACCAGCCACACGGCCGGCAGCAGTATTTCCACTCTTGTGTCATCTCACGAATGTGAGCCTTCAAGTTTGTCCTTTGACTGAAACGTCTGCCACAGCAACAGCGAAATCGCCTACCATCTGCTACGGTTATTTTAACCTCCTGGTGCGTTTGCTCTGGCGCAAATGGTGTCCGCTGTCTACCGGCGTTCTTATTTGGGCGCTTTACTCTACTACGTTTTTGAGCTGTTCCTGTGGAAGTGGACGGCATGTTAGTCAGCGCAGGAGATGCAACTGGTGGGGCTCCAATGATGTTTGAAATGATAGGTGTGACGAAATCGTGTTCGTTGTTGATGGAGGGCGGATATGATGAACTGTTGTTGTTATTGGTCATCTTGCAGGTGTGTTCATAAAACTCACCAAACTTCTGCATCCAGGTTTTGCATTTGACCACCTCGTTCTGCACAGATACGCACACGTTTTGCATTAGAGAAACAATGTTTTCCTCTGGAGCAACCGAAACTTGTTCAGACGAAGCGTTCATGTCAACCATATCTCGAAGTTGACGAATGAACCCAGTGATTGCCTCGCGCTCGCTAACAAATGCATCTCTCTCAGTTTCGAACTTGTCACATTTTTCTTTGAGATCGCCAAGTTGGCGTTGACACTCATGTTTAATTGCATTTGAACGAGTGGTCATGTCAACTTCCAGCATTTGCACTTTCTGATTCGACTCTTCCAACTTTTCTTTCCACTCATCTACCTCACGCTGATACTTTTCTTGTTGATAATTAAGCTGTCGTCGCAATTCCCAAGTTTTCATCTTCAGCTCCTTCTTCTCTTCTTGTAAATCAAATACCTTTACTTTGAGAGAACTGACCACCTCTTTCAGCTTTCGAACTGGACATTCCGCATCCCTAGCTCGATTAGATTGACAATCCCAGAGCACTACAGACATGATGATTCAGGTAATGACTTGTGCTTTCACTTTCACCAAGTTTATCTGAACAGACTACGAGTCACTAAATCCATTGGTCACACCTCTCACAAATTATCTGTTAATGAACGAGTTAAATGGTTAAATATGTGAAACAATTTCCCGATCGTATTTGTTCCAACAAAACTTGTTGTTAAAAGTGCTAAGTATTAAACTCATGTCAACATTCTAGTTTACGGTTACAGTTTATTTTGCTATGTTTATGATTTATTAGTAAACACATGCATCTAATAACTAACTAGGAACCATGCCACTTGAATATTAAATATTTTCGCGATGAAACATTATTGGAAGTTAATTTGTCTTGAGAAAAAAAGATTTGCTGAGGAGCTGCAAAAAGGTGGTTGTGATTATGAGCATCAGAGCAAGTTCCACATGTACCTAATATGCATGCATGCACAATAATGTATAGTGAACTCGAACACAAATATATCTTATTTTGCTGACTTCCAAACCTGTTGAACATACGAACAAGTACTTATAATAAAGTATATGTACGTTGAGTGGATGACTAGGATAAGATGCTGGAAGAGGCGACACTATGTATTCCAGCAATGTACGAAGAAAACCCTTTCCCTCAACACCCACGCATTTGTAATTCATAGGCCCCACTGACGTTAAGTTGAAACAAGGGTATTCATTCCGATGTGAGTAGCAAGTATCAGATATCAGTGCACCAGTTGCATCATGAGATGCATTGCTATTCAGATGGCCTTGTATTGTTTTAGGAGCCGATACATTTCTTCTTCCTGAAGGAATACAATGACATACTTATTGGATATATTACGCCATGCTGCAGAGAATTCTGCTGAGAAGGCTTTTCAACTTATTTTGAAGAACGTAACACGAGTGCAATGCACGCATTGCGTAGCAACACACGCATTCATTGAGTTTTGCTTCATCAGCTTCTTTCAGTCGTGCTACCAGTTCAGCAAGATATTTTTCCTTGAAGGAGTGAGCAGCAACAGTATTTTCATTATGCATTCTTGCAATGCCGGAGAATAAATGTCAAGAGAGAAATGTCATGATCCTCCCAGAGAGAGTATTTTCTAACGTTTCAAATGGTTACAAAAACGATTTGAGCTCTACACCAACACAACAAGTCCCCTAGTTATAATATAGTAGTATTGTTAAAAAAGGTATGCACATTATATGTTGGTATTGAATCCTAATGTTTGCATTTTACATTGACCTGGGATGAGATTAACTCTTTGGGGAATATTTGTAAAAGTTTATAAACTAAATAAACTCTAAATAAACTGTTGCTTGCCTATAAACTATATTTGAAAAAAATGATATGATGAACCTACGTACAACAAATGCTCAAAGGGTTGATGCACCTTTATGACAATTTTCCAAATAATGATGAAATGCAGAGCTAAGTTTTTGAACCTGGTTTGTTGTATTTCGTACTTTAAGTTACAAGGAATATAAGTTGCGTTCTGATTGACATTTTTATGGAACGACCAGCTAACTGATCACCGACGGAGCACGTAAATATTTTTTTCATTACAATAACTTAAAATTCTAAACATCAAAACTGTTAAATCTTGCAATGAAGCATATTAACATCGTACCGTATGCATGATGCAACAGAAAATTGTTTTCGGGCGGAAATGTATGAATATAATGTAATCATTTTTTACATAAAGTTTATGTTGAATCATATTTTATAAATGCACAACTTTTGCTGTTTGTACATAATCACGAGCTGAGTTGTTGATGTTTTATTAAGACTAAAGCATATTAATTTTATACAAGCGTCATAGCTACAAAATCACACCTTCTCAACTGCACAAAGTAACTAGTCTTTCATAAAGCATATCACCCATGTCTAGCCTCCTAAAAGACATACAATTACATCTTTTATGTACAACACTTTAAGGGGCACAAACAGAGCCAATGACAAATGCCATTTGGAACTACATTCTTACTTTCTTTGTACGGCATAAGCTCTCCAGAATAACTTTAGTAAGCTTACTATATATTTTGCATTTTGTGAGTAAAAAGAGAAAAATGTTAAAATTATCGTACATAAAATTGATTTACAAATTGCAAAGCATACAAGCAAAAATGCTCAACCCTATTAAATAAAAATGTGCATACTTTACGGTACATACTTATTTATTTATTTATTTTCTTAGGTGAAAAATATAAATCTTGGTACACATTTCCTTCGTCTTCACAAAAAATAGCTTCATTCATGGGTGATTGAAATGCATCACAATGAAAATGATTTAAATCATTCAAGCAATTTAAAATGAGATACTCGGATTTGCTCACAATATCTTGAAATTTATTCACATAGTTTCAGTTTTACGGAAGTATTTTTTCAAATATAAAATTTTCCCATAGACAATCGTACATATATTGTGAAATATTTATCTGCCAGACTGATCAATAATTTATAGAAATATGCACAGCGGTTAACATAATAGTAAGGTAATAATAGGTGCAGTACCTCACATTAATATACGATCAGTAGGGCATATATTCATATATAATCTTAATTAAGTTTATTAAAAGGATATTATGTTAAATCACATGTTTATTTACCCCGGTATTTTATTTTATTGTAAATTCAACAATGGTAAATCACCATATGGTACACAACTGCAAACTCATAAACTCTCGTAATTTACATTATTAAAATGGAATAAAATATTTTCACGGAAAGGTAGATAGTCATAAGTTTTCCTAATCAAAATTTATGTTTGTCTGCATTATTTTTGTTGACCTTTAGTAATTTCTTAATGAACAAACAAAATGTATGCATGTCGTATATCGATATACTTATATGGGTCTAAAAAAATGCATGATTCGGAATCATCGGGATGGTATAACAAATTACAAGATCATGCCACAGATAAATATTACAGCGCAAAAATATAAATGCATTAATAGATAATAATATTTACAAATGTTACATGTTTACAAGACAGTCTCAATAACCTCATCAAAATTGTGCATGCCACTATTAACATATTTTTGCATTCATATGCTATTGTTTCCTAAAATCAGCGTTATATGAATACAATAATATTTTATATGCATACCAGCATACAAATGTGAAGTATATTTAACTACTTTTTCTCCCATGAAGTCGATACTCACAAACGGAACATTTATGATGATTTGTTGAGTGATGACACGCTATTAATTCAACAGACATCATTACACGGAATGATGCGTACAAAACAGTATCAAAAACAAAACATATGCTAGATGTCAATGCTTGACTATCAACTAAGAATGAATCAAGTGTGTGCGTAATATTAAAATATACATACATACATTTCCATTTTCATAGACAACCAATTTGAAAAAAAACTTATCATTCAATGCACTTGCGACTACTTCTTTAAATGCAACATATTCCCGGACAGAATCAAAATTTGGCAAGTGGCTAGTGGTATCGTGTTGATTTTAAAATTAATTTTGTAATCGTCATAACGTGACTTTGTAAATTTTTGCTTAATTGTACTAGGTATTCATTTATAATATCAAACTCATATAGTACGGTTTTCAAGGATATTTACACGCACGTATTGACCTTGAAAACACTACTGTTGAGCAAAAATTAATGCCCAAATCATGCCCTGGAAATACTCACATATAATTTACTGAAACAATGAAGTGCATTATCCGTCTTAAAGATGCCATTATTATCATAAATTTAATGACGTTTTTAAACTGTAAACGACATATTAAATTAAAATTACCAAATCCTAAAATTCAAAGGAAACAAATCAAGGATATTTTCAAAAAGCAAATGCACTTCCTTTTTACAATCTTTGGCACACATAAAAATGATACATTTACATTTTATAACATATTACTTTCCTAATGTAAAAGAGTCTCATGCAACCGAGCTTTACTTGGTAATTTTCGTAAATGTGTTACAACAGATTACATAAGAGAGATTATTTCCTGCTAAACGATCCAATATGACCAATAGCTGTATATTTGGTGAGAATATTATAATCCATGGAATATTATACGCTAAAAAGCGATCTCCATTGTTGCTCTCCTGGATCAGCCCAATGTCCTGAGATTTATAGTAGCACCACGGGTTTGTCATTCCCACCAGTTGGATTGATGCTAAAAATAAACACAAAATTAAAGTCTTTAATATCTCGTTACACTTCAAATATCATCCGTCGATAAAACATAATATTGAATACCAAAATGGTGCACATTTATAATTTATTTATAAACCTACTGCTTTTGCTTCCGAGTCTTTTTCTTGTCATTCGTATTTGATCCGCCTCGGTAATACTCGGTTGGTATTTTAATTATCGTACTAGCACCAGCTCCCACCTCCGGCGATAGGACTGGCATTCCATATTGGTTGACGCTTTGACTGGTCCCACCAGAAACGTGTTTCTTTTTGTTGGCTAAACAGGACTTCTGATGGTTCCTCAGATGACTTGCATAGAAGAAATACCTGCCGCATGGTCGGCAGCGGTATTTCCATTCTTCTGTCATCTCACGAATGTGGGTCTTCAATTGCGTCCTTTGATTGAAGCGCGTGCCACAAGAACATCGAAATCGTCTTCCATTGGCTACCATTGTTTCGGTAATTTCAACCTCCTGGTGCGATCCCTTCGACGCAAATGGTTTCCGCTGCCAATAACTGTCCTCACGTCTGCGTTTGACTCTACCCCGTTTTTGAGTTGATCCTCGGGAAGTGGACGGGCTGCTACTGGGCACAGGAGAAGCAGCAGTTTCGGCTCCACTGATACTTGAAATTACAGGTGTAGCGAAATCGTAGTCACTTTGGATGGAGAGCGGATATGACGAACTGTTGCTGTTATTGGTCATCCTGCAGGTGTCTTCATAAAACTGCCCAAACCTGCTCATCCAGCTTCTGCACTTGACCACTTCCTTCTGCACAGATTCACACACGTTTTTCATTACTGCAACCATATTTTCCTCCGGAGCAACAATATTGTCTCCAGACGCAGCTTGCATGTCAACTATATCTCCAAGTTGACGAATTATCCACGTGATTTCCTTCCGCTCGGAAATAAATGAATCCCGTTCAATTTCAATCGTGTCACATTTTCTTTTGATGTCATCCAGCTTCCTCTTGCACTCATCTTTAATGGCTTTTGAACGGGTGGCCATCTCCACCTCCAGCATTTGCACTTTGTGCTGCGACTCGTCAAACTTTTCCTTCCATTCATCTGCCTCACGCTGATTCTTTTCTTGTTGATAAGCAAGTTGGCGTCGCAGGTCCCACGTTTTCATCTTCAGCTCCTTCTTCTCTTCTTGTAAATCAAATACCTTTACTTTGAGAGAACTGACCACCTCTTGCAGTTTACGGATGGGGCACACATCATCACCAGCTAGATTGGATTTATTTTCACGCAACAGTACAGACATGATGAGTGAGGTAATGGCTTGTGCCCTTTAACTTTCACGAATATTACCAGAACAAACAACAAGTGAGGGAATCCGCTGCTAACTCGTGTCACAAATTATCGTTTGTGTATTTGTTAAATATGTCAAAAGTTCTTCAAAACAACTTAGCATTTAACTCCACTAACACAACGTTTTAGTTAACATGAATCCACGAGAGTGCGAGATAGTAAAATTGTTTATTGGATTCCTTTTGTTCAGGATTTAATTGTAAACAAATGCATCCAACAACATTATATTAAGTACTTTAGTTGACCATTAAATATTGTTGCATTGTAAACGCTATTTGTGTATTTAATCAACTAACATCAACTAACTAAATTACTAAAATCAACTGGAGATAAAGCGTGTTGCTACGGAAATTCGAAATGCGGGTGTGTTGATGATCATATGACCGTAATACACATATCTACAATATACATACACGGACCATTCCTATATTAAAAAACGCAAATATAGTCTGACTTGCACCACCGCTAGATAAAAGACAAGCAACTGGGTTACATAATAACATATCTATACATTATGAATGGTTGACTAGGATGTGATACTGGAATACGCTTTACTAAGTAGGTACGCCAGTTGGCCAGTTATGTAAGCAGAAAACGCTTCCACACACAACAGCTCATTCATCTGTAATTTCGGTTGGTTCAAGGTTGCTGAGTTTGGGCACAAAACTATAGCTACAGAAATATGATGAAATTGTTTCAATTCAAAAGTTGCAGTAGCAGGTTCTAGGTGTACATATTGACGTTTAAATGTGTTTGCATTGCTTTTAGTAGCAGATGCATTTCCTTGGTGAGGACAATGACACGTTTTGGATATACGCAGTCGAGCATTCAGCACATTTTCCTTCTCGATTGCAGAATCCTAACCTACCGCAATCTACTTCAAGTTACAAGTGATCATACGGATATCATACATTCTTTAGGGTGTTGCCTTGTCAAATATGAGCAACAATGTTTTACTTTGAAACGAAAAGTATTATGACACTATATTCTCCAGTACGGACGTAGTGCATGATAGTCATTCTTTATATACGGCAAGATAATATTTTCCACATTTTTTACTAGGTATGTTGTTTTAAATTTGTGTAAGCAACCTAAATTGTCAAATAAAATTACTAGCCATAGTATGCAAAACTAACTGCTTGTTAAAGCAGCGTACTTCTCTCAAAACAAATAAATGCGCAATTTTCCACCAAATTAACTGAAATTGTCAGTTTACTTTGAATATTTTCGAAGTGGACGCATCATTATATATTATGACTCTTTGCTTACTGGTTCTCGTTTCTGTGATGGTCTCAAGTATTTTGTTAGGTTGATGTCGAGGTATGAAAATAAGTTAATCAAGCTGTTTCACAAACAGTATAATCATTAAATAAATTTTATTGGAAACTGACGTGAACTAATGAAAACGTGACTTGTTTTTGTACACATTTCTATTTTCATCAAACATTAGTGCTGTTTCGCTCAATATGAAGTGTGAATTCCGAATATTTGTTTTGACCGAGATTCAACCTTATATGTATGAAAGCAACTAAAATCAGAGAAGTCGTTAAATTAATAGTAACGGAACAATCCCCTTATCAAATGCACATTACTTTACATAATCAACTTTATTCAGCAAATTTAATAAATACTAACAGTTTTGCTTCAAATTATAATACAACAGGACCGTTATGCGAATAATTTACGGTTTATAATATGTTTAGAAACACAGTATTCTTGAATCAAGTAACATCAAACCATTAAACGATACCCAGTAACCACTAGAGACAACATGCATAGAACAGCTTGAGTACAAACAATTGAGAAAGTGAAAACAAATTTATAAAGCTGAAAAAAACACACAACAAATCTGCTTCTATTCTGAGGAATGTTCATCCTCTTCTTCCCCATCACTTCCGACCCCAGTCACTGACCCCTCATTCTCATAATTATGCAGCACAAATTGTTGATGACCGCACTCTCTCACGAATCTAAGTTCCGACGTCGATGATGTTTCATCGCGACGAAGAGTGAACCCACGTAAGTTTGGAAACTCTGTCCACAGAACGTCAATAGACTCAGGAAGTACATCCGTGCCAAAGTACAAATTATAGAAAAGCTTGTCAAATGGAGTGTCATACATGGACTTATCGTCAGGCTCACCTCGACATGTAATAAAAAGATATTCCAACGACGGCAGGGATTTCAGAAGCCTCTCATAATCTGAGAAGTCCCCTTCCTTAAACTCTACGTTTAACATCAATTCCTTTACAGTTATCAAGGCAATAAGTTCCTTGCTGCCAATAGTCGAATGCAAAGTGTAATTGAGGTGTTCATCCAGAATGAACTGAAAACATTCCATGCTTCCTTGCCGACCAATAACTTGAAAAAGATTTCGGACATCCACACCGCTTCCCCTAATTGTCAGCTTCCACAGATCGGTCCATTGAAACTCTTTGAAGATGCAGCGTAGTGCTAACCGGTCAATGATTTCATCTCTGCCGCCATCGTCTTCCGCCCACCGTGCGCAGTCGAGGTCCAATTCAACCAGATTGGGAAATAGATCTGCCAGGTCTCCGTTCAGGGTAATTGCGGGAATTGCTAGCTTCTTAATGTGCCCAATATTTTCAAACGACTTGACAAAGTGAAACAGTAGCGTTTCCTCAACATTGAATGTAAGGATATCCAGCGTTTCCATGTTCGCAGAAATTGGCATGGTAATACTTTCCAGCCATTTCAAACTGTCGTCCAAATTGTCTAAGCAGTAACGTCCCCCAATTATTTCCAAGGACTTGAGATTGGGAAGATGGACCAGGCACTGGAAAAGTTTTCCAAGTCCATTCATTATAAAATCCTTCCCGTCGACAAAGCTGCTCGCCTCAAATTCAATGGACAGGTACCAAATTTGCTTTCCAAACCTTTTCAAAAGCGGCATCAACTGGAAACAGGTGACTTACTCCGATATTTTCAGGTTCAGGTAGCGGCCAATAAACGGATTTTGTCCTCTATATCCGCTTCCAGAAAAA
This sequence comes from Sinella curviseta, assembly GCA_004115045.4. NCBI lineage: Eukaryota > Metazoa > Arthropoda > Collembola > Entomobryomorpha > Entomobryidae > Sinella > Sinella curviseta. Next base: position 25,986,668 of record CM023200.3, on the reverse strand, counting down.
ATGCCACTCTTGGAATTCAGCAGATTCCGTAAATCTGGTTTTAACGTTGGAGGTAAAATGTTGTGATGGAAATGTGTTCCGGTTAGCTTCCCAAGTCGAGGTGATTTGTAAGGGAGGCGGTCGGGATGTCTCTCAAACGCCTTGTCAATCGCAGCCTTACACCTCTTGGAGACTCGCCGAAAATTGCGAATGTCGGTGGTGCTTAAAAATCGGGACATGATTATCGGCATCAACTCTCCAATAAGCCATGAAAATTGCTTGCCGTGCGGTAAATCCGCCAGTTGTGGAAATTGCTTTAACGCATTCGCAATGTCCTCGGAATCATCCACCAGCTCCAACACCATGTTCCAAACCTGACTCCGCAATTCAGAAATATGACTTTTGTTACATAAATTTGCTCAGATTATGAATTGCGAATTGTATTAATGAATAAAATTACACGATTGATAATTATAAAGGATTGAGCATGCTACCTCTTTGGGAAACACGGCAAATGGACTGATGTCAGCGATGTAAATTTTCGGCACTTCATCCTTTACATTCGCAGGGTTTACTACCATTTCGGATGACGATGCCAGTTGATTGTTCCTGTTAAACCAGTTGTATTTTTGAAGTTATCCAACTGGAATGGAGTACTTTAAAAACCAATGCTTCTCAAATAAACCAGTGGTGAAGAAAAATCTCGCCGACCTTCTTACTTATTATTTTGTTTATTCAATCTGAGTTCTATAACCTTCCAATATCAAGTCGCATTTCCAAATCACGGTTTTACTGGAACAAGTGATGAATGTTGCTGGTGTTTGTTTTGCTCTTGCTCTCTCTCTTGTTCTGTTTACATCTGATGCAGTTTTCAATGAGAGCCAAATGGTGCTCACTATTGGGGTAAATTGGGCAGAATGAGTGTAGCATTGATTGATGGAATGCATCTTATTTACTTGATATATTGTTTAGTCAACACAACATTAATGAAACAAGGAGGACAAGTACACATATAAACATCTTATGCACGAGATGCATATTAATAGGTTTAATGAAACAACTTGTAAACCACTATTTACTACCTGTTTGTACGCGCACATGATCAGATAATGAAATAATTTATTTCGTCTTCGACAACGTTTATCCAATTTTAAGGACCATTTGAAAACATCTTACAGAATTATTAACTTAATTAATTTAGAATTCAATTTATTGAATAAATGATTTTTGCAGTGATTTGAATTGATTAATAATAGTTATAATTAACAAACCAATTAATTTGATAAATAAATAAAGGAAGTATTCTTAGAAAATACAAGGATTTTCAAAGATTGTTTTCTCCTTTTGTTTACAGCATCTTTAAAAAATATGTATTGCAGAATGTAATTTCATCGTATTTAATATTAGGCTGGCCTGGCTCGCTGTCATAACGAATATTCAGTACTTGTCAGCATAAAGTGTGTCGAACTTGAAGATGAACATAATTTCATTACAATCACGGGAATGCTAACTTAATTGTACATGTATTCGAATTCCGCATGCTGAATTTTACCGTGGATAAAAAGTTGGACACGGACGTTTACAGATAATAAAACTTTTTTACAAATTTTTTGTTCGGCTAAATATGTTGCATCGCATAATTTATTAACCGTTAATAAATATTGGTTCCAATGACTCTACATATCTAATCTAATTAGAAATTAAATACTAGAAATCTTTAATCTGCATGTGAATTTATATTGATTTTTTTTCTACGAAACTAATTGTAAATTCAAAGCAGGGCACAACAATTTTTATTTCCTTCGTGTAGCGAACTATTCCTTTAAAATATTTACCTAAATGAAACTACTACTTACTAAGCTACTAAATGTACAATTAACCAACGATCGGAAATTTATAGCTTAACTGCATGTTACCAGTCATATTAAAGTCATAAACGATTTGTTAAAGTCGTATTAATATTATTTTAATATATAATTGAAGTTCATTTATTACACACTAGTCAACGTTCTGTGGAAAATGAACAGTTGCATACATTTAATGCAAAGAGAAAAAAAAATCATTACCTATTTCCAACTGTGGGTTAAAAAATATTTTATTTAGACATCGCGTACGCCAACTTGAGATACATTTGACAATATCTTGATATGGTATTTGCTGTGTTATGTAATTCTGAATTTAGTTTTAGGAAAGCATGCTTTACGCAGCCCATTAGTTTAATTCTTAATTACTTTGAATAAAGGAACTAAATTCATAAATGTATAGAGCAAATATTGATAAACAAACTAACTTTTTTCCATGAACGTTATCAATTTCAATGGTAGATGTAAAAACAATATTTTTGATTGTGTAAACTTTAACTTATATGTTCCATCCCATTATTAGGAATCAGTTCAAAAAGTGCTCGAGTTCAAAATAATAAAAGTACATACGTAACAATGGTCAGCAACTAAATATATATTGTCATTATAAACAGTAGAACATTTCAAACTCAGATGTGTCATTAGGTATACGTCCACCAAATGTGAGATGACTTGGAAGAAAACAGCAATGATGGTCACTTTTGCGTAAATTGTACGTAGTCTTCAACTTCAATGAAACAAGTTAAACCATTTCCAACAATATCTTGGACGAGTTGCTGTAATTTAAATGTGCATATCGTCAACAAAAGTATAAATTTATAAGAAAAAACAAGTACGAGAATGATAATTTTTCTTACGCTTCAATAAACGCCTTAAGCTCTTTCTCCGCGTGCTGCATACTATGAAGCCTTGCAAGTCGGAGTAAAGGTACGGCATTTTCGATTGTGCAAAACGAGATGATATTTCGATTGCAGTAGTCCAGGAGTCCAGATAGCTGGTATTTGTTTGCGCCATACACCACTTTCTCAATATTTACTCCATAAGCAATCCAATTAATTTTTCCAGTGTAAATGTACCGCAGGATGATTTTCATTGTGGCGTAGTCAATGTCCGGAATTTCTACTTTCCCTGTACGTGATTCCGCCATCTCAGATCTGAACATGTTTTTGAAAACCGGACTGCCACCTAAAATAAGAAACATGAAATACAAAACATAAATCTGACACTTCATCAGCATTGCTATTTTTTTTTAATTTTCACTTTATTGTGCACGTACTAGCCAAAATTGATCGATGAGCTTCCATCTCCTTATCGTCACTCATTCTGAATTTTACGTCGGGAATCGGGAAAGGTATCCCCAATGTCGTACCACAGCAGGGTCTCGAATTGGGACGAAAGTTTCTCCACATCCACGTCCACGTCGATAGTTACCGGCATGAGCTTCACATTCCTTGTTTGCTCCGGGAACCCCACATTAACAGTCAGCTCAATCTTAACTTCCTCGGCACGGTGCCTGTATGCAAACGGATGCTGCTCATAGTCGAAATTCGTCTGCCAAACACCATTTGCGTCAGCTGATGTACTCCATCCGTCCATACGAATAAATCGTCTTTTAATAACTTCCTTTCCATCTTTTCCCGATGCGTTGGTTTTGTCAATTATGACCTGCCTGTTCGAGTCTGTTGGTAAACAAAGCAAGTATTTGTATTTGTTCATACACGCAACATTTACGAGTTTCTATTTCAAATGCATCTCTAAATGTGTTAAAATATCAAAATGACAGTTTACCTGTTCGAGAAGCTCGTTTGTTTGTGCCTGCGCATTTGTATGTAAACGTTGCCTTAGCGTCAACTTGTAGGAAAGCCTTATCATGTCCATCAGCTAGTTCCACCCAGAGTGAGTACCACTTACTGGTATACTTGATGTCGTTGACCGTGAGTGATTCCTCGTAAGGACACAAATAGAATCGGAACTTCATTTCCCCACTACTGACAATGCACTCGGAGCTGTAGGCCAGTAATGCATGCGCGTTCCTCCAATTTTTGAATTCCCAGGTACAAATCGACGTTTTGACCTTCCCCATCTAGTTAATAAAAATATTTGATATACATCACTTAAAAACTAATATCAGATTTTTAAACTGCGATTCATGTGAGCACTTGCCTGCGCGATTACGTGGTCAGACATCTTCGTGATCTTGCGAAGAGAGGATTGATGAGTATTTTTGTTTTGTATTTAATAGTTAATAGCTTTAAGACTATTCTGCCAGAACTCATACAATTTTGAACTATCTTGAAAAACTCGATAAGAATGCACATCTGGTTATTTATTTGTAAAAATGTTCACAGTGAGATTTATATAGCTTTAACTCGAAATACGACAAGAAAGTGAAATACACCAAAAAATGTTCGATTGTTTGAACGATGATGTATACACAAGTTTTAAAAGTTTTAAAATATGAAAGTTTTAGGAGACACGCCCAAATGCATATATTACTCACACTGCAATATCAAGATACAAGTACGCTGTTTATTAGGGAAACAAAAAAACACCATTCATACATGCCATTTGATATTGCAAAAAATCGACTCTGAAGAATAAGGTTGGAAATGTTGTACCAATTTTACAGCATAAGCTTTATTGTGTTCTTATGTTTGCACTTTATATTTGCCGCATCGAAGTGCTTGACTCATCACAATTTTTTGGGGAACATTTGTACAAGTTCCGTAAGCAAAATTCCGCCTCCCAAATGAACCGCATTGAAGATGATTAATTTTTTTGTGTATAATCCTCGCTATTTCTTTTCCACTTTCGCAGATAAGCGTGCCGAAACGATGTCGCTACAGGAGACACAAAACGCAAACATGTAACAGCTTTTCGTCAGCACACTTGTTTTTCGGCGAGAAGGATAGTATGGACCAGAGGTACGGCGTACACAGCGAAATACTTTTTCATCCTGAATATATACTACAAGTGTAAGCAATGAAAATATCATTACTCTGGAGTAGCTTGACCGTACACTGACATGTACTTGCATGCGCGAAGTCCAGAATATTCTGGGGCCTCCATACCAATGCTTTTCAACTGATATAAGCATTCCACATAGGATGAAAGTTTCATCATGAAATGCTTTCATGTTGTGGCAAACCATACGAGAAATTATCATTTTCATCACATTAAGCCAATGTACAAACTAAATCGTATTTTCCAAAAACAAAAGGTTAGATATGTACTGCGAACTGGCAAAGATTTATTTAGAGAAATCAACGCTGTCATGTACTTTCAACTTCATCTGACAAATTTTTCGCCAGGTTAATTTCTCTATGGTCACTGCTGCGCAATAATTAACTGGCCGTAAACAAAAAGCAGCTTACCAATCAACTTTATTCGAGATGATTCGCAACAAGTAATGCACGCAGGTATAATGTGCACTCATGAAAACTTTCCAAATGATGGAAATATACAGGGTCAAGTTTTTACTTGATCATTTTGTTCTTCGGGAAAGAAAGTTAGAATGTGAATGATATCAAAATCACTTTTTATACAATAACGTATTGACTGACGACCATTTTAGTCCGTAATTTTTTAATTCACATAATTTTATAACATCAAAATCTACAACTTCAAAAATTCTTGAAGGTTGCACTAAAGATTGAATGCATTGTACATGGTCAGATAGCAGGTTCTAGTTATTACTGTAAAAGTACTTTCGAGTCGAAATAGATACATCAAGTATTTTTGTGTTCAATTTTAAAGTTAAATTAACGTTGAATCAAATCTAGTCTAAAACACAATTTTTATTTTTTATAAGTAAGGATGGACTAAATGGTCGATATTTATTGACGCCATATCACAATCTCATGCATATATTTTACACAAAGTACAACGCCTCAGGTTTTTATTTTCTTAGCCATTAATTTAGAGGATGTTGTCCGTGGCACAGACTTAATTTGCCAGCCTCCTAAGAATACTTAAAATCGCATATTTCATGTACATAAACATAGGTAATGGAACATGGTGTAGATACTTATTAAAACAATTATTGATTAATAGGAAGCATTTGCCTGCTTCTACAGTTCGTTGCACTTGAACATGAATAACTAAAAACCTTTACTTAATTACAATATGAAAGTGATGATAAACGTAACTAACTGTAAGATTATTTAAATCACATAAATGTCGTCCAAAATGCAAACCAAAGTTTGAAAAAAAGTTATTTATAAAAAACGTATAATATAGAACGTTCTTTCGTGCATTGTGACCGTCCGATGATGGGTACTTATCTGCTCCTGAAATCTGGCCAATCGTTTAAACGCACAATGATATATTATGCCATCTCCAGCAAAATCTTGGCCGGGTTGCTGGAATAAGAATATTAAGTAATTTAACAGAATATCATAAAATCATAAAATGGACGTATGAAGTAACCAAATTAGCAAATTTCATTTATTCTCTTACGCTTCAATGAATATCTTGAGGTTTTCCTGAGCTTTCTTTAGGTTGTGAAGTTTGGCGAGCCGCAGCAATGCAACAGCATTTTTTGGTTGGCAGAATGAAATAATATTTTTGTCGCAATACTCAAGTAGCCCTGGTAGCTGATACTTTCCTGCAGCGTACACCACCTCCTCGATATTTTCGGCACAGGAATCCTTGTCGATCTTCCCGGTGTAAATACACTGTAAAATCAGCTTCATGGTCTTGGAATTGATGTCGGAAATTTCCACTAGACCTGTGTGTGCTTCACGCATTTCTGACAGAAACATGGTTTTGAAGACTGGACTGCCACCTGTATAATCAAAGGTTTATAATAAGCACAGCGCTTTAATGAAGAAGTACCACGACCACTTGCTTAAGATGCTGTTTTTATTAGTAACTTTTATATCAACTCACTGGCCAGAATTATCTTGTGTGCTTGTAGAGACTGCTTGTCACTAAGAACGAATTTGACGTCAGAAAATTTCTCATCAAATCCTGAGCCGAGCAACTGCCCGAATTGGGTAGAAAGCTTTTGAACATCCACATTAGCGACGCCATTCTCTTCCGCCCCCTCTTGTTTTCCAACATTTCCCAACGAAAATACATTCACGATGAACTTTAGTCGTATTTCCTCCGCTGTGTCTTTGTAGGTCTCCATGTACTTCTTTCCAGGCAGGATCGGGGTTTCCAGTATCCCTGTGTTGTTGTCTGCAGAAGTAGTCCATCCATTCATACGGATTAACTCTTTCTTGACCATATCTGTTCCGTCTTTTCCAGAGGCAGCTGTTTTATCCACTGAGAGTTTTGAGTCTGAAAAAAAAACAAATTTAGTTTCTGATAGTTGTACATAATTTATTGCAAACGCTGAAATGCAATTATTTTAAATGTTTTCCTTCGTACCCGCTTGTAAGCGACACATTGCCAAGAATCCGTAGTTGGTGTTGTAGTAAAATTCGATCGCGGTGTCAACTCCCAAGAGAGCCTTTTCGTGGTCACTAACGATTTCAGCATGGAGCGAGTACCATTTTTCGCTGTAAAGCACATCGTCAACAGTGAATGTTTTCACAAAGGGGCGAAGGAAGAATCGAAACTTCATGTCGTCGACATCCACAATACAATCGGAGGAAGATGTCAAGTGATCATGGGAGTCCTTCCAATTCTTCAAAATCCAGGTCGTATTTCCCGATTTTGTTTTCTTTACCTGGTACATATCAAATATGTACGTTTACTTGAACGTATAAATATATTTAGTTATAAGTGGTACTATTGTCGCAGTGACAAATACATTACCTGTGAAATTACTTGCTTGGACATATTTCACCGTGTTGTAACTGGAGGACAAATCTCAACAATTTTGGACAGGTTAGAATCAAAAGTTCCTGAAATTGAATAAAATTTACAGTCTCATTGCACCAAGGTTCAGTTTTACAAAATTGTACAATGTCATGGTAAAGAGTAAAATTTTATGTCTAAAAGCATCTTTCCTAAAGAAACTAATGTATTTCAGTTATCAATTCCTTCGTCCAGAGAAGCAATCATACTTACGATTTTGCTTCAAAATAATTCAACTGAAAACCAATATTTACCTTTTGACCAGAATGCTGCTTACTGCCGCAAATGTACACACTGACAATTTTAATAATGTAAATACGTTCGTTTAAAATTTTCGTGACGTTAAATAAACTGCTGGACCAAATGGCTGTATGTTAATAGCAAGTTTAAGTTCTCCTATCAATTTTGTTAACTATTTAGCATTGAGTAATTTTTATTTGGCTACTAAAATTACCACCAGGTGAATATATTTATGTACTGATGGGAACGATATGACAATGCTGTGGATAGAGTGAAGCTATTTAGATTCACTTTGATTGAATGCTTAAAATACAAGTGGGCGTTTCCTGCTTCACAACTGTTGCACATCTCAAACAAGTTAAGTTCAAACAAATTCAATGCTTATCACAGCTGATGCATCTCCAAGCATGAGACTATTTTAACCACCTTACCCCAAACACTTGCGACGAATAGAAGTAATACAAAATGATGAAGTAGAATGAATGAATGATGTAATTCACAACAGTGTCAATGAATACTGCAAACTTTGTGAAGTAGAACATTTCGATGCTCCAGTAGCAAATTTACGCTAACGGTGCACATCGCAAAACGCATCTCAACTTGATCATAAAATGACTCTGGGATATGACGAAAATTGCGACTCATAGCATGCAGCTGCCTGAATGGAAATTGCAATGTGAACGAACTCTCAACTCTCCAAAGAAGTAAAATAGGACAATTTATCTACACTCGATCACTAAACTGCTCTCAATGCACTCGTAGCAAAAATATATGATGTATGCATGTGTGATGGTGATTGCTAACGCTACCTTGGGTTAATTCGGCATAAGGTATTTACATGCAACCCAGTCTCGCAGTTCAAAACAAAACTTGGGGTCGTGTTCCTGTTTCTAGCCTAACTGGCGTTGTGTGTATTGGCCCATCTATACCACCTATTGGACGATGATGCGAAATGCATAATGACGTAAAACACACACAGTTTGCGTCACTCATAATGCAATTGTTTGTTGTCGTAATCATTATGTTCCCTTAGTTTGAGTCAATACTATCTGTTGATTTAAATGGAAATTGATTGCGGCGAAGTTTGTGGTACGTTGAGCCGAGTGTTATGCAGTATCACAAATGAATATCCAGTTCGTAGTTTTCCCGTGTATAGGTTAGCGATATTGATATGCACATAGTATTTTTAGTTTGCGCATTTAAGCATTTAATATTACTATGCTAGCGTAAAGCAAACTCCAAAGTCTGCACTATTTATTTTTTTGCGAACGAGACCACGAAAATATATTTCGCATTTTGTGGTAGGTATTCATATTTTCGTTTTGTTTACATATACTTTTAATTAGTCATTTACATGCCCACATTAAAATATTTCGAAATTGGCTACTTGTATGTAGATATTTGTGTCATTTATTACCGCTTCACGCGCACACATGTTTGGGGGAGGAAATATTTGTATACCAAGGTTCATCCAGTTTTAAGAGCCATTCGACAATATCTTTAACGATTACACATGTGTGATACCGCTGTAATTGAGGATTTTTTATAAAGAATGCTATTCTCAGCCGCTTTGTTAATAATGCCGCAGCGCATGAACTAATGTTATTCTAACCACAGCCCTTATCAATTATCAGCCTTTTGAATTCTATTACAAATGTTTAAAACGTATTTTATTTTTACGGAAAAGCAAAAGTTTTTTGATAATGTATTGCATACTATTATGCAAATAGTTATGCAGCATATCAAAAGTTTACAAAAACCAGTAACACAACTTTTCATTCAACTTTGGTAGTGCGGATTTTACTTCTCTCAATCACTCACGACAAACGAGCTAACACTTTTCTCCATAGATATGTAGGTACATTTTTTTTACAATCATAATCTACGGTACATATTAATTCATTTTTCGGATGGATCCAGGTGATTGCGGTGAGAGAGGACATTTTAAAGTAAACTAGTAAGGTGTAAACCTTTAATACATAACTACCGGAAGTGCGATGTATGCCCAATTAACAACCAAAATACACATTTGACCAATTTCAATATATCTTGCAAGCTCAAATTGAACTTCCCATTGAATTTAATCAAAAAAAATTTTGAGGTCGGAGATCCCTCCCCCTTCCAGGCTCTACCCTGGCGACAGTTGGCCGATTTGGCCCATGGTGTCATGACAAAAATTGATCAGCTTAAAATCCTCTATCAGATAAGCCAATAAAAATTTTTGCCCATAAAGAAGTATGGGGGGTCATATCCCCCACCATTCCCCTGGGGGTAGGGCCCGAAGGCTGAAAATCAATAGGGAACGTGCCCTTGGGCCAAGGTACCTCTATGCCAAATTTGGGCCAAATCGGTCAACGTGGAGGGAAGTTAGAGTGTTGACGGACAGACAGACAGACAGACAGACAGACAAACAGATCAATCGCTATAACTACCTTTCAAGCATTTCATGCTTCCGGTAGTTAATAATTGCAGAATTTTATAAATTTGGTATGACGTAACATAAGAGCAAAATATTTCCTGGTTATACATTTAAATGATCAGCAAAAAAACAAGATCCATTGGCAAAGCACAAGATCGAAACACATTGGGAAAATGTAAAAGTGTAATATGTTGACAAATACAGCTACCTAACAAAATTATCAAGAATAATGTAAATATGTTTTTAATTTCTACTGCATAAATTCATTTAAAATTCATTATGTACACAACTACAAATTATTAAGCATTTATTATTATTTTAATCAAATGGGACACAATAGTTTGTCTGAAAGTTTCAATTATCAAGATAGTTTACAAAAATGTTTTTGAAATGTGTCAGTATGAAACATCATACGATCAATGTCAAACACACTTTGTGCAAAAAACATGTTAATTTGAACTTATTTATTAAAATTAGTTTGCATTCTCCCGCAAAACTTCACAGTGGAATATGATATTAATAATTAAGAAACGGAATATCTAAGACAATATCAAAACCTCTTAGGGTTGCTTGGACGTTGGCATGCTATCCTACAATACGCTATACTTATCATGAGAATGCATGACGGCTTTACTATTAGCAATGAAAACGTAGCATTGGATTCCTTTCCTCTACAGAAAGGAGTTTGAAAGGACCAAATGCTATCTAAATCATTTCTAGCAAAATCTTGGCCGGGTTTCTAGAAAATTAAAATAAATCAAATTTACGGAAACCAACATCAATCTTTAATGATATAAACCCAACATAAACTAAGGGGACTAGGGGACGATAAACTTAACGTACGTTTCAATGAATGCCTTTATCTCTTCCTCGGCCTTGGACAGTTCATGAAGCTTCGCAAATCGCGGCATAGCTACAGCGTTTTTGGGTTCACAGAACAAAATCATGCTTATGTTGCAATATTCCAGCAGCCCAGAGAGATGATACCTATACTTATTAGCCGCATACACAACATCTTGGATATTCTCCCCCAAAGAGGCCGAGTCAATATTTCGCGTGTAAATATATTGCATGATAATCCTCATTGTTTTGGAGTTGACGTCTGGAATTTCCACTTCCCCTGTAAGAGATTCATGCATCTCGTTCTGGAACATGCGACAAAAAACTGAACTGGCACCTATATATTCAAAAAATAGACTACTATAACTCAATGGACACGACGAATACAGAATATTTTATTTTACAGAATACATGGTTGTAGCCTACATTCCCTAGAAAATCTCATATCTCACCTAGGTGATATTCCGTTTCGACGCAGAGTGAAAACAAACACGCTTGGAAATTCCTTCCAGAGAAAGTCAATACATTCGTATTTCACCTTGTCCCCAAAGTATAGATTGAAGAAACACTTCTCAAACGAACTGCGCTTATATCTAGATTATTCTGCTGGTAGACTGGTTTCTTGGCAGGTGGTGATAGAACGACGTTGCAAGGATGGAAGCAATTTCAAAAGTCTCTCTAAGGACGAAAGATCCTCCCTCTTAAACGCACTGTTCATAATAAGTTCCTTCACACTTGGAGAAGTAACAAGCTCCCTTAAGTCACTACATGAATGCGGAATATGTTGCAGTTTATCCTCTACAAAATGCTCGAGACATTGTAATATATTGTTAGCAGAAACGCCATGGAGCAGATCTCGAGCGTCCACAACACTTCCTTCTATATTCAGCTTTCGCAGAAAGTTTAGCTTCATCTCGAAAAAGGTGGAACGGATCACGATGCGTTGAATGTCCGCGTTGTGTATGTTGGCGTCCTCATCCTCCGTTCGGTAGTAACACTGGATATGAAGTTCAGTAAGATTAGGAAAAAAAATTCCAATTTCATGGTTCCACTCATTTGCAGCGACTCATAGCTTTCTGATCTGATGATGGTATGGAAATGCTTTGACTAGATTGTATAAGGGTTGATGAGACAAGCTCTGATTTATAAGATCCAGTGTTTCTAGATGAGCAGGAATGGGCATGCAGATAAATTTTGTTAACTGGGTGATCTTGTCTACTTTGTGTATCCTATGAGAAGGACAAGTGCCTTTCAGTTCCAATGACTTGATATTAGGAAGAAGAGTAAGACAGTCGAACACATTCTTGATCCCATACAACAGAAAATCCTCCTCGCGTTTAAACCGATTGGGTTTCATGTCAAAACATACAGACATCTCCCAATCTCTGCAACAGCGGGATCGCGTGTCTTAAATCCACAACGAATTGACCAGGGTTTATGACAGAGGATTCTACGGGAATATTGAGCTGGCGTTCAAGAAATTGATTTTTACCAGCGTGTCCATATATGCTGTGAGTGGGATTCAACACTTTCATAATGTCTGTATTTGCATTTGTAGGAAGGCTGTGGTGGTGAAAATGTCTTGCGGTCAATTTCCCAAGGCGATGCCATCTGTAAGGGAGACAATCTGGATGCGTCTCCAAAGCGCGATCAATTGCTGATCTGCACCTTTTTGACACCAATCTACAGTTGAGAAGGTGGGTGGTGGCAAGATACCGGGACATGATTAGCGGTATTATCTCTCCAATGAGCCACGTGAACTGCGTTGCGTAGGCCAAATGCGTCAGTTGAGGAAACTGTTTGAAGACAGTCGCTATATCGTCTGAATCGTTAACTTCATCTAGTATCATATCAAAGATCTTAAATATAAAAAATACAAACCTTAAAAAATTTTTTTCATTCACAAACATCAATTATACGATCCTTTGGACCCTTTGGGAGATAAAAACGTAAAAAATATATAGGCTACCTCTTTGGGAATCACGATAAATGGATTGATTTCCACGCAACGATCATCAGCATTCTGCATCGTCAAAACTAAAACAAGAACACATGTGACACAAAATTATCAAACTAAATCATGTAACACGTTACACATCAAAGTAACTCATTATTGCAATACTATGAAATTATTTAACAACCAAATAAGAAATTCGAAACGTGGTGGTGATATAGCCTTGCACTCCTCATGACATTTTACATGTTTTCCTGGAAGTTTGTCACTGAGGACAGGACCATCGCTCGAGGAAAACTGAGGTTGATTGAGAGACTCGGGTTTGGCACCCAGGTCATTAAGAAGTTAGTTGGTTCACCTCCAGTTCTTGTCGCTCCAGTTGCATTTTAAGTGCCCTATTCTCGTTAACAAGTTGGTCGCCTTGTGCGCAAGTTTTGGACTAAGCTTACAACAGGAGCAACAGCAGTGTTCTACTCGGAAAATACACAAACAACCGCCCGCTAAAATTGCTATATTGTAATTTATTTTATACGCGCCCTCCTATTTTAAATTTTTAAAATGAAATTTTACAGACATTTGCTGCTGAATATTTTGCAAAGCAAGTGTATCTCTTGATTAGTTATGCTCAGTAGTCAGTACTCATAATATTATGGTTTTTGACTACACTGCTCTCCTGCTGAGATCTTGTGCAAATTTAAGTGAAAGTATATTGCGCAAATTTCCTGGGGCATGTTGGGCTGAACGTAATCCCATATAATTGAATTATTATGAAGCAATGTGTGCGTTTAAATTAGTCACGGAGCTACAGCTATACTCTTTCTAGTTGTCGCATTTACGCTTGTTTTAACGTACAAATGCATTGCAGACTCTAATACTTTTACTAGCACTGTAGACAAATGAAAATGAAAAAAATAGATTCGTATTTTATTTATGCATGCCTCAATAATTATTATGTTTCACTGAAGTGAAGGAACAAGAAGCTCAAATAAATCTTGTAAATGCTCAATTTTAAGTATATTGATACTCATGTCCGAAAGTAGAGTTACAGTAGAACCCACAGGTTCATGTATGTGAAGTTAGTCAAAACTCCAGTTTTATTTATTTATTGACACTTTCCAATTTCCACTTACAAGTATACTCATATACATGTAAATTCCAAATTTGTATCAAAATTGTGCAAGTATACGTAATTGTATGTGCGGATTCCGAATTCGGCGACCTAAACCCCAAAAAAGTATCTCCATAGTCCACACGGCACATTTATCAAAGCTGGAGTACAGTGCTTATGCAAAGGTGTGGTATTTCCCTTTACCATTACAGTGATATATCCCTTAAGCATAGATGTGATATTGCCTTTTACTATAGGCGTAGTATTACGTTATACTACAGGTGTGGAATTAAATTGTGGAATCTTGGTGTTTAGACCATTTTGGTCCTTCAACTTGTAAAGAATACTAAGGCAATAGCAATTACCTCATTTTCATATTTTTTTCAAATATTATAATCACATTTATTGGTCAAAAAGTATGTAGCCCAACGTTGATATTTGGCCACTTATGTTCCGTATTGGCTTTGGAAAGACTTTTTTGGGATTTTGGTTACCGGATTCGGAATCAGTGCATAAAATTACATATAAAAGTAACAATTTTGTACAAATATCGATTTTACATGTATATGAGTATACTTGTTAGGAGCATGCACCAAAAATTAAAATGAAAACATTGTATATGCTCATGGCTCACAATTTTGCACAAACAGTATTCAAACACATGATATAATTTTGGTTCAATACATTGTTATTATTATCAAATTGGGCATAATATAACTAGCTTCATTTTGTTAGTTAAAATAAAGCAAAACCTCTTAGAAATAACGAGTTAAATTTCATTTTTCATTGGAATAAAATGACCATCCGCCAAATTGAAAACTAAAAACACAGGTATACAAAGTGTCACGGATGGCCTCCAATAGCAAATTAATCAATCTGTGCTTTTGTCCTTTGTTGGGGCATCCCTTTTCTTCAATGTCCAAACAGATGTGACGTCGTGAATATTTGATATCACTGAATGGGATGAGACAACAGTGTAGCCAACGGCGTCCAACTGGTTTAGACAGTCGGTGACAAAACCCAATGGCGGATCCCAAACGGATGCCAGACATGGTGCTCCAGCTGAAAAGAATGGACATCCTTTCGGCGTCAGCAACATCCTCACTTCTTTCTCAAGATATGGGATAGTGACCCATTCAACAGTACAGAACGCGTTTTTAAAATGTGCTCCATCCGTCTCGCTTAACCCGTTTATTCTCACATTCCAGCCATCGACGGGCATGTCATGTGGTACTGTTGGATCCTTCACGGCCCCCCACTGCAAACTACATTTAAAAATTACAACGTTTCAGTGCTAGTGAATAAAATATAATTGCACTCCTTTTCTCCTTCAATGAATCCACACGTATGCTGATCAAAAATAACTGCACTTACACTAAGGTGGCTACAGGCATTTTTGACCCGTTCAAAATATTCACAAGTCAAGGAAAAACAGGTATTTATCACTTAAAGTAGTGAGGTATTGATTAAAATATACTTGTATTTTTAGTGGACCGTAAGAAACTTTTCGCAAAATAATTCAATAAAATGTTGTTAAAAAGTCAATGCATCTGTGCGAAAATCTTTTTATGAAGGTTTATTTAAACGCCACTGGTATATTTAGATCAGCAAATATTTTCAGTTGAAAGAAAGAAGAGCAACAAAATATTCCATCAGAACAACTAATCTGATGCCTTTAATTTTACCGCAATTCCATGCATCCATGCGTTTGGACCATGTGTGACAAAACACAGATTGGGTGTGGCACCATGATCACCCCATGATTTTCGGAATGTGCACCCAATGTTCACACTATACCATGATAGCTCTTTAAACGAACAATACCTAAGTATGTTGACATGAAACTGGAGAGAAGTGATGAACCAGTGAGTGTAGTAATATGTGTATGGAACTACTGTCTGCGTTAAGATTCGCGTTTATGAATAGTACGCTGCTACGAAATAGAGACGAGCCACTCACTTCTGACTCATGTAATCCAAGTAGGAGGAAATGGTTTCTGAGAAATAAAATATACACTTGTTGGAGTATGATATGTGCTGATTAGCCCGCATCCTGCGTTGCATAATTCGCAACAAGCAACGCACTTTTATATGCAAGTAGTTCACTAGGTATGTAGTTCAAGAGCAAATGTGCGTAAAACAGCTGGCAAGTATTTTTGTAAAGTATGCGGTCCATTGCAATCAGATGCAACTGACGTGAATAAAATGCAGAAATGCCAAGGTCGGATGGAATATAGGATTTTCGTAGCATATTATTTATATACAAGCAGCATAATATCAAAGAAAAAATGCTCAACTCCTTTAAATAATGGACACACTTGATTTCATATGCATGTACTATATTGTCTTTAAATGCCTACATGTCCTTTAAGTTTTAAGTAAATAAAACAAATTTTCTCCATCAAATATCAAATCTTGCATGTGTTGGGAAATACAATTGATGCATGCCAATCAGTTGTAGTGGTCGTAATTCCATTACGACTTTAATCCAGTATTTTGACTTAATATGCAAAATAATAAAACGGGCAAATAATTTTGATTAAGATGAAAAAAGGGCATACACTTTATATTGCTACTGTGCAAATGAATTGTAACCAAATATTCATAAACAGTCATTATTCACTTATTAAAATGGGACAGAAAACTTTTCAACGATAATATATTGTCTTAAAGTTTAAAGATTTTATTACCAAGAATATTTACCAAAATTGGTTTAAAATGCAGTTAACATTAAAGATCATACGATCAATTTCAAACACTTTCTGCAGAAGAAATGGCTAACGTTAACACATGAATCACATCATTTTTTACATTCCTTTCAATCTACAGCACACCTTTGCAATGTAATACAATATCAAAATATGACTAAATGAAATGTCTACTATTACAATTTTAAAAACCTCGTAGAACTATTTCGACGGTGCCATTATCCCGCAATACATGTGAACTACTGTTGGTATTGGAATTTTTGGTTGCTGTACCATTAACATTAAACGCCTTTTGCAATAAGCAAAATACTTCTGTTCTAACATGAAGCTGCATATTTCAAAGAAAAATAATGGGAGTAACATGACTGTAACTCATGAGGATCAGACCGCCGAGTAAATAAGATCACGTTATTTGAAATACCTCATTCTAATCAGCGAGAGACTACATATTATTGGCAAACATAGCAAGTCCAATAGTCACCAATCCAAGTTTTATTCATTTTTCATAAATACTTCCATTTCCTGCGGACGCAAATCATGTCCCATTTTGTCCAATCTCAAAAAATGCTCCGGAAAATTTCCCAAAGCGGGACGATTTGTAAACCAAGGTATGATACGCTGAACCTATTGCAAGGAAGGTGACTAATATAATGCCGAGATTTTGTCGTGTAGATTAGCGATGTATTTGATATTACTATACAAGCGAAATGCATACTCTAGCTCATGTTCCTGTATTTTGAAAATTAGAAGAAGTATCATGTTGCACATTACATTAGATTGTCGCCGCTGATGTATATTGACTTACAGATAATCAATTGGGTTTGTCAGAGGAAAGAAAGTGTTCACGTTTTATTTATTCACACTTTTCATTTTCATAAGTGTATAAGTCAAAATACCGAAAGACTGCTCTAAGTTTTTTTTAAAATTTCACCTTGTTGTAACAAAAGCAAAAAATATGTATGCAAATTTGACAAATAATCACAATGACCAATAATCCAATAATATTTCATTAGTTAAAATAAACTGTAACCGCATTTAAAAACAAATATAATTTAGTTGTCAAAATGGAGCGTCAACCAACTTGAAAGCAAAAGATACCGTGATACAGAAAGTCATGGATATTCAAAAGAACAAAGTGATTAGTAGCAAATTGTGCCTTGACTTGGAGTATACGTTTTCTTCAAAGTCCAAACGGATGTGACGTCTTGTCCAGTTGATACCACTGAATGAGAGGAGACAACCGAGTAGCCAACGTCTGCCAAACGATTTAGGCATGCGGTGACAAACTGCAATGGAGGATCCCGCACGGAAGCTGGAGATGGTGCCACGGCTGAAAATGACGGCTTGCCCCTTGGCGTCAATAATAACTGCCATCCGTAGTCATCATGTGGTATTGAAATCCATTGTAGCTTAGTGAAAGCGGCTTGAAATTGTATTTCATCCAAATCGCCCAACCCATTTATCTTGACATTCCAGCCGTAAATTGGGATGACATGGGATAAGGTTGGATCTTTCACGGCGCCCCACTGCAACCTAAATTTACAAATGAAAACCATCAGTGTCAGCAATTTAAGATGTATGCGATACTTAATACTTTATCTTGAATAAAATCGCACACATGCTTCTACAAATTAATTGTACTCACACTAATGTGGCCACGGACATTTTCAAACTGTTCAATGTATTCAAACTTGGGAATAATTAGAGCTTATCACTTAATGTAATGAGATATTGATAAATATTTATTGCTACTGTTCACAAGATAAGAGGATTAAATACAGATGAAGCCCCCGAGTTCGAGCAAATATACAGAGGGTGCCCATAGTTTATTCTGCCACCCCCGCGCGATCCTTGTGTCGGACGGGTAAATATTGGCAGCAGCTTAAGTTTTTGTAGATCATTACAACCTACTTCACTCAGGGCAAACAAACCTCAGCTGTATTCGGTAGAGTAATAGAAAAATAATGAACCAAAGCTCATTTCCAACTCTGATATACCCGTTAAGTCTGCCCATATCCCTCCCATGGGCATACTTGGATTTAGGTTTTTGAAACAAGCTATCGGGAAGCGTCGGGCTCGAACCTTCGATGGTCTTTGGAAATGTGCCAAATGAGAATGCTAAAAGATTCCTCGTGCTCCGGTGGGCGCCGTATTTGAATCGTGGAAAAGGAGATGCGGGGTGGTAGTTCATGGACGTGGCTATCATATTGAGCAAACAAATCATTCGAAGAAATATTGTATTTGAATTTATCGTAATTACTAAAGTGGCAGAATAAAGTATGGGCACCCTCTGTATTTGTTTACGGTTAAATTGAAAACGGCTAGTATTTCTCTTTGGGCAACTGTATTCGGTGGAACTCAAGCAGAGCTGAGCAACAATTAATACTATTTTATTTTTACAACAACTACACTGGTGCATTTAATTTTACCGCTGTTTTATATATCAATGTTTCATGGATCATGGAATATCTCGATCGAACATTGTTACTCAATGACCCACCAAGCTGATCAAACTAAAAGGAACCTTGTGTGCAGTGGTCCCAAGTACAGCAAGGAAAGTATAGTACTCAGTTATTAGTAGAATTATAGTATAAGTAGCTTGCTGACATTAATATGACAAAATAGCAGACATTAGCTTAAGAATGGACTGGTTTTCGCATTAAACTGTACAACATATACACATTTTCTTGATGCAAAACGTTATGAATTGAGTGTACATCGTAGCACGCATACTGCCCTGTTCACAAACGACTCTACCTTTAGAATGAGTCACATTTAATTCATCTTTTTGTCCAGCATGACGAGGATAGAATTTGATATTCAGCTTGATAAACGGAAACCATTTCACCAGGTAGCCGAATTAATTATCTGGATCCCAATCAATCACACAGGGTCGTACTTGCCTGAAGAACTGTAAATTATTGGAGTTTTGCATCGTGTATATTTTGCTGAGTTATCATTTTGCAATAACATTGAGAAATTAAATTCCCACATCCATTGTTCACGCCACCGATATTTTTTCAGTGGTATGCTAGGTTTTCATTATGGTAGTTGAGTCCCAGTGAACTCTGGAATACGAAATCGAAATTGTCAGGTTTAATGCCGTATTGCATTACGTTGAACATTTCAGCAACCCATGTTGTTAAGTTTAAACGAAATTATATTAAACGGGACGATAGTCAATCGGATGTACTGTGAATATTACATGAGGTCTTGCTTCATTTGCTCTATCCACTTTACTGGGATGGGCTGCCTGTAATTCCATTCCGTATGTGATGTATCTCGCGCATGCATCAAAAATACGTTTTGCACTTGCTCGTTGAGCTGTTAGTAATTGCAAAGTCAGTTTATAAGCACACACCAAGTTTGGAAGCCAGTTCTTCAGGAATTACTTCCGCATTCAACAGATAACACAACGGATTGTTTTTATAAATACTTAAGGTAGTTTTCCTTCAAATAGATAAAATTCATTAAACTCTAAAATTCATTAGGAAACTGTTTAGTTAACCTCAAAAAACTTACAATCAAGGAACGATATTTTAATTAATATACCAAAATAAATTTGATATTTTTACCTGTAGAATACCAAAGTTAAGACCACTGTACTGGCAAGTGCCTCACGTAAGCTCTATACAACTAGGTCCCCCATTTCAAAATTGTAAGTAATTTTCAATACTTCCACGATCAGATGATTCAGACTTGAGCAAAATCTTGTAGCAAAACACATACTTTATTAATTGCTCTGGTTTGATTATTTAAATCAGTATTTGCGCCACCACCACAACGCTCATCCCAGGAATTGCAATTTCGAGAGTCAGCGTTCGAGAAAAAATGAAGATGGGAAACGGCAAATGTCACAATGGTTTTCACCTACTTGGCTTCGCTCTCTTTTTTGGCGTTGTTCTGCTTGCGCTTGGAACTACTGGCGATGCTGCACCTACACCGGGCATGAAGATTTCGGTTGGAAAGCGTGACTGGATCGACGACGGACTTGATGCATTTTATGAAGCTATGGGAGAGTAAGAATTTAATGGGTGAATCATATTTTATATCTAGCTAATTTCCTCCTGAAACAGTGCATTTTAATGTTAACATTCCATCTTCATTTCCTCAGATCCAAGGCCATCTCGTTCAACATTTCAAAGGAATACGGCTTTCGAGCAGGCTATACATACTCGACGGAAGAGCGAGCTTACTTCGTCGCGACACTTGTTGGCGTTGGCATCCTGGCTCTTCTTTTGGCTTGCTGCTGCTGTCGATGTGTGTGCGCAAGACGCCATTAATTTTTTTATGTTGTCAACGATAGTGTTCTTAATTCTCTAGTGTGAGAATGATTTATTAAACGATTCCCTTATATTTCCTTTTTGAACTTCCATTTCCTTTTTTATATCCACGTGAACTACATATGAGTGATTGACATCTCGCTACTTCCGATTTATAGCATTTATAAACGCATTTAAGTAAACATTTTTTAAATATATATAATAGAAAATAGTCAGTGTTCTGTTTCAGTGTCATCGACACAAAATTTCTGGTTAAACATTCTTGTAATTATTTACATTAATAGTATCAGTTGTTAACTAATTTTATGAAGAGCTTCGGGTGGTTGGACTGATAAACATAAGTACTCTTCCTGAAAATACTTTATTACAATATTTCCTGCCTTTAAGATATAAGCATTATTGTTTGTTGTCATGTTTAAGATTTTCTCAAATCTCAATATATTTGAAAGTGTTACATAAACATATAGTGTTTATTTTAAAAGTATATTTAAAATAATTTTACGTGAAATACCTAGCTATTATTAACTTTTGTTATTATTATAGAAGACAATTCTTTAGGTATTAAATTAATGATAAATATACTCTCTCAGCAGCAAACTCCCACTTTTACTTCATTTAATTTGTTCAAACGCCATAAGTTCTTACGTTGTTTATCTCATGTTCGAAAAGAACCTGTTGTAGTATTTGCACTCTTAATTAGTTACTTCTGCTTATATTTTCAATCATTAGATTTTACGACGCGTAAGGGTTTGCCCGCACAAATTTGAGTTCGCAAAAACATTTCAATGACAATACCGCATATTTCAAGTATGAGTGTCGAAACCCGAAAAATTAAATGCAGTGGCGATTAGAGGGTTTTATAGAACAAGCACTTGATGACGCATATTTCATTAAAGTGCGCAGACGATATACATATATAGCTACAATCCTACCTTCAATGCATCTCCACTCGATGCTTGCAAAATGCAGCGAAAATGGTACAATTTCTAAGCTCTGTGTAAGCTGGAAATACAACTACATTTCGTGCATCACGCAGTCCAAGGGTCACCGTTGTTTGTGATTTGTTATCTCAGTTTATGATCGCATCACCACAATTCTGAGCATTTTGTTCGTGTGGCTGCATTTTATGGTATATTATAGTAAGAATAAGAAGAAAAATAGTGTTCTCATTATGTGAACTATGCATATTGCTGCAGATGTATGCACATACATATATATGCGCATACGTTAAGTCTTTTAGAGAAAAAGTGATGAAAATAAATGTGTTCAAATGTAATTTTTACTTATTTTTAATTTTATTAGTATGCAAGGATTTTGTTGGTAGGATATACAGTGATGCATCAATACATCTTACTGTTTACGCCCAAATGATTGTTGTGCTGACTATGTAAGTTTTCCACAAGTAGTTATCAAATCACGTGTGTGACATTGTAGCTTTTGAGTAAACCATGGCCAAAATTCCCAAGTAAACATTAATAGATATATGTTATGGTAATGAATAAATTTCATCAGAGACGAAATGGTAGTCAGGTGGAACAAGGTGATATTATTAAACTTGTCCATGTGTCATCCGGTTATCTACAACTTTAGGAAATGAAAATTCGTAAGCGCATTTTGCCGGAGAATTATCATCCCCAAAAGCAGATAAGCTCAACATCATTACATGTTGGGTATTATCAATGCCGATATATGTGGTTTTTTGGTGAGCAATATAGCCAAGCTAAATTAATTTTTGAAGAGAGTCACGCCCTAAGCAACACAGATTCCAATTCAATGCTTAATTTGCTTTCCGCTTTGTAATGTCTATACATAAGAGTTTTGTTGTGCAGTATTCAAGCATACGGTAAGGATGTTCGAGTGTTTCTGCAAAGCAAAGCACCAACAGGCCAGAATGGTCTCCTGTGACTCTTCTTTTGCTAGCCGTTTGGGACGGAGATGGCAATACATTTGGCTTATCGTCTTTTTGCCATACGTTTTAATACTCATGCTCTCCGCATATATTTTTCCTCATGTCTACGTTACTAGTCAGCTGTATTTTCGCTCATTATACAACACCATAACACCGCGAACCTGTTCGTGTAATTTTGCGAGACATTACTTGAGATGCAAATTTCTTTGTTGAATATTACTCTTGAGAATAATTAAACCGTAACTTTTCCAATAAAGTGTAATGACTCAGACATTGTCGAATGAATTTTAAACTGCAATTTTCCGACTTGCTAGTTATAAACAAGTTACATTATATTTAAGCGTACAGCTTTTAAATGTAATAACAATAACTAAGTACAGCAGCAACCGTATCACTCTTATGTGCGTGTGCCCAAAAATTTTATTTGTCTTTGAATACTGTTTACGTTCTAATTGTTTCTCTTATCAATATAATCATGAAACTGGAATACTATTACTGCATTGCTTTCAATTCAGAGTCATCCTTGACATGGCGCTTCCAAAGACGAATAGAAAAAAGAAGCAGAGGAAAGCTGGTAAAAAGGTAACCGTCAAAGTGCCGAGTTCTGAAGGAGGTCGCGTGCCAATTACCAACGCTACACCTGTATCCTCTACGTGCGCGCAACAGCAATCAAAGCAGAATGACGCCAAGTTGGATTTGTGCAGTAATGCTATAAAACGGGAAGAATTCGTGCATT
Organism: Sinella curviseta; assembly: GCA_004115045.4. Lineage (NCBI taxonomy): Eukaryota > Metazoa > Arthropoda > Collembola > Entomobryomorpha > Entomobryidae > Sinella > Sinella curviseta. The sequence goes on along the minus strand of CM023200.3, from coordinate 25,962,823 downwards.
TTCTGAGCATATTCCCTATGGAGGTAAACATAGTACTAAACAGTGCTATGAAAAACGTTGTGCTTTAAATTATAAAAATAGTTTAATTTTTTACAAAGGTCTGATATATTGCCTTTGTTTTATTTGACGACATGGGTTAGATTTGGAGTAATATTGCAAAGGGAATACGCATTCACAGCGACTTGAGGGCTTTGTATAACTCATCAATGTTCTTCAGAAATTTACTCATCCAGGACGTAGTTCAGTTCCTTTTCCAGGACGTTTGGACCATTCTTGAAAAATGTTATTTTCAAAATGCAGCATGCGACAAACTGGGCATTACATTTTCCGATTTCCTGTCCATTCGACGGGTCTGCCGTTCATGGGACCAGGCCATTGAAAATTCCTGTCGAATGCATTCGTTCGATCACCAGAACACTAATCCATTCATACAACGGATCATTACTAATTTAGACGAGGATTCTTGGCAACGCATTCACAAATTTCTGCGGCATTTCGATGGAACCCACGAAGAAAATGGAGCCAGAAGTGTGTTCGTAGGAAGATCCATTAATATTAACATTGGATTTGGTTATCACGATTTCGGATTGAGCGCTCTAGTAGCGGCACGATTTCTGGACCAGCTTAAGATATTACTACTTCACTATGGCCATCAAATTTTTAACTGTACGCTGTCGTTTTACCATGAATTTCCATTCTGGACAACCGTCTATCGTCATGTGACTACTATTGTGGGTTTAATGCCCAACTTGAAAATCTTGGACATTCGGTTTTTTGCAGTCCTCATGCACGAGGACGGCAGGAGGGAGCACATTTCGGAGCCAAATCCTTGTCCAAAATTGGAGAAGCTTGAAATTCTTGCAAGCTACAAACTACCTCAATGGATTCTGAACAAAATCATTCAGAGTAACAGCCACGTTAGCAGAATGGATTTGCGCAGTTCCGATAAACATTACGACTACGACTTTCACCGGTACTCGTTCCCGAATTTGAAGGAAGTTTCCATGGAAATTTGCTCCTATACTGATTTTACAAAGCTGGGCTTTTACAAGCTGGACTGGAGATTATCAAAGTTGGAGTTAAACTTCAGCCACTACGGCCGTAATCCATTTTTTGTGGACTGGCCATTATTGTTTGAACTTTTGGAACGAAACTGGAAACACACGCTGACAGATTTAAAGATATCACTTCCGAGGGCTGGTGGAGTTGAAGACAAGCAGAGAATCCTTCAAGAGTGCGGCGCGTACATACTTAATCTCCCTCACCTGAAACGCTTAAACTTAACGGTTAGGAATGCATGTCTGCTGGAGTTTATTCTGCCAATGATGGCATCACTTGAGATTTTAAAACTCTGCTACGATGTTAAACTGTGTGATGAAGACAGGAGGTCATTGGTCAACTCAGAGCAAACCTGTGCCCTCACGCTGTTGGATTTTGTAGAAAATGAGAGATTATTCGAGTCCAGAATTTGGAAGGTATTTACTAAGCTAAAATATTTTTCCTGTGTGTGGCGAAAAGGAACTAGAGTTTGCCAGTCCTTCCACACAAGAGGGGAATGGCGCAATTATATGAGAAATAAGTAAAAAGTAAGGCGGTCAGCAGCATCTGTGACAAATTCCTACATTTTATTCCGTTGACTGAATTAAGAGCAGGTGTATGGTATCGTGCATTTTTATCATGTATTAATTATAATCCAGGCAATAATTAATCATTCTCATTTTGCATTTGACAATATACATTTGTAAGGCTTTTTATATTATGATAATAGTAATAGATGTGATCATGTAAAAAATAAAACCTCCAGTAATAATTAGAAATCAATTCCGTAGTTTGTAGTCGAATGTATCATTTAATTAATTACTACCGCTGACGACTTTATGGCTTATTCCTTCCTCATTCAAAATTTAGCTTATAGTTCCGCGCATCTAACTCTGCTGCCAGCACCGACTGTTTTTCAATTCAATGTACTTTTGCTAAATCGACGGATTTCGGCAGCATACCAAATTTTGGATTTGGAAAGTGCGGAGGCAAGAATTGCATACTCATGTAAGTATGTGTGTTTTTATCTAACTGCGAGCGGTGTGGGGCAGCGGAGGTCCTATTGATAATTGTTTGCGTTGTAGGTATGAAAACCTATTAACTGAGATATGCTTACAAGATTTTTTATCTGTACATTTTATTCGGTGAAATATACTAAAGTATGCTTCCTATGTGATCAATGCCCATTTATACACATTCGATTCCCGCAAGCATGAGAGTTCCCGAAACTGCAGAAGCAATGATCAGAAATGCCAATTTCCACGTTTTCAAACGCGCGTCTTTCCTACTTTAACGGTTATCACTAACTGGCCAAGTTACATACATAATGTCTGAAAACTTCAGTTTTTTGTTTTTAAGTGAGTCGCTTCATATTTCTCTGCAAGTAATATGCAGCCTCCTACGCAATTCTCCGAGCACTTCAGATTGACAAAATATATTTGCCTGCTAACATGTCGTCCAACACGGTCAGGTCATCTTGAAATGCGTTACTGCTTTAATGTGTAGGTATTTGCATAAATACTATTAAAGCAATATTAGTATTATTATTGGTGTTATTGTATTTATTTAGTACAGTAGTCCTTAGTATGCCAAGCATAGTTATCCCTATAGATAAATTAAGATACATAAATTCATTGTACATTGCACATTACATTATATTTCCGAGGAAATTTATTTGCCGTATTATTTCGAAATTCCACACTCTTTAGGTGGGACTTTAGTATATTGAAGTAAAAACTCAATGGTACAAATATTTGACCCCAAGGCCCTCGTTGACCGGGACCGCGGGTCAAAATGCTCCCAAAAGTGCTTGCGCGGTGCACGCTCTACCGCCAAGACTATGAAATTTGTGAAACATGTTTCTTGCATTATCATCAGAGATAATTTTTCTAGCTAGAACTGTCATCAGTTGTTCCAATGCCATCTTCAAAATTTGAATTACTCATAGTGCCCCACTCATGAGCATCATCGATCATATCGAACTAACCATATCAATTGGGGCAATGTGAGTAATTCAAATTTTTTAGATGAAATTTGGAAACCTGATCGTAGCACTACCTAGACAATTTATTTCTGATGATAATGTTAAAAGGATTTTTGAAATAGATGTTATATTCTTTGCGGTAGAGCGTGCGCTAAAAGTGGAGCATTTTGAACCGCGGACCCGGTCAACGTCGGTCGGCATTAGTACCTATGAATTTCGACTTTCCTTGGATGCTCCAACCATTGCATATTTCACAAGGGCCCCAAAACCGGCACAACGTTTATAATTTGAAGGGCCATACTGATTTGATATACACATCCAACGGTATTACTTCAAATTGGGAGCGAAACAGCTACAACTTGGATCCACCCGTAGAGGGGCACTGAGGCGCGTTCCAGAAACTGATTGAATTATATCGGAACATTTTTTTCTCAGACGTTGCAGGAACAGTGTCTTGCATTGATGGTCAATACGTTTCATTTTCAAGTGTCAGATTAATTATTAACAATGCGTAGATTTTTGGAATTCAGCGGTCGTAGAATTCAAACTTCAGTCATGGTGGCAGGGACTAATTTTGGTCAATGACGTACATCATGGTATGCCTGCATTAGTTGATATGCTCTAAATTCAATTTGTTGTGCTGACTGTGTTAGTTGCTTCTTGCGTCAATACTGCTTCTGTTCCAAATTATTATTATTGCATTTAAATTGCCTGGAACTGACCAAAATACTTTATAAACCTGGATGAGTAATAAGAAGTGGAAAGACAAATGCTATTTAGTATCGATCAGACATATTGACAATATTATTCCTAGTTCGACCCCAAAATTTCATCACTTTGTGCACATTTCCTACAAAGTATATTGCTAGCACGAAATAGTGTCTTAAATGTTCTTACTCAAATGTCTTTGTTGCAATATAAACAAACTCCAACGAATACATTCTTGTGGTATCATAATTTATAATTTTATATTAAAAACCATTGTTGGGCAAAATATATCATACGTCACAAAGCCAAAATATTTATCGGGGAACTGCTTAGTTGTCTTTGTGCGATTACCTTAGGATGAAAAAAACCGATTGGAATAGTTAATAAGAGATTTCCTCGACTCAACATTATTAAATGTGTCCGAAATGTTCCGTTAGTAACACGAGTATGCCATTGTAATACCTTTACAATAATAATTCAATTATACAACTTACATTAATATTGTATAATTAATTAGTTAGCATTTAAAAGTACTGCCAACATTTCGTTATGCCAGTCGGCACTAATATACCAAGTTAAGGTTTCCCATAATGTGCAAGCTTGCGCAACGTAATATTTTTAATTGTAATATTTTTCGTTAAAAGTGGAATTGATATTTGACATCGTTACGAACTTCATTCAAAGATGTCGGATAATAATATCTTCTTCCGGTAATTACAAGAATCTCAAAGTCTTAATGAAAATCATGTGCAGAAAAAATGAGTCTCGCTACAACGTTAATTTTAGTTTCTCATGCATATAACATATCCAAAAATTACAAGATTTTTAAAGATTACGACCAATTTATTGCACACTTTTTTCAAATCTAATTTAGCAAGTAATAAAGAAAGGACAATTAATTACATGTAGGAAGGGATGAATAAATTTGAACAAACTTGTTAAAAAGAAATCACTAAACACACGTAAACTTTTTACAATCGCTTCTCGAGCGCTGATAAAAGTAGATAGCGCTCCCTCGTGTACTTGACATCTTGATAGGCAGTAGCGAGATGGATTTTGCGAAGTCCAGGTAGCATCTCCCACAGGCAGGACCGGTACATATGGTTGTAGGTCATGCAACTCAGGTCCTCATCCGGGATACTGCTAAATACATTGCAGCCCTCTTCCTCATCCTCAATGTCCACCAGCAGCGACTCCAGCAATGGAAACAGTCTCGCGTAAAACTTTAGCCGCATGAACCTTAGTGAGCCCGCTCCTTCCAGCGTCAGGTGCTTCAAATGTGGATGCCCGTTCCCATGATCCGAAAAAGGACGCCTAGCCGCCACTGGAAGGCCTTCATGTCCAGCAAACTCGATATCCAGGTTCAGATGGAGGCGGGATAAGGACGGGAAATGACGAACCAGTGTCACCAACTCAGAGTCCCAGATATCAGCATAGTTCCCTGTCAACTTGAGGTGAAGTGAGGTCAATCGTGGCGCCTCAATGTTGAGAAGGATCCCCCGGAGTGGCCAGTCCAGATACAGTTTCAAGTCGAGCAGATTAGGAAATTGTTGAGGTTCCACCGCAAGATATTCCGGGAAACATTAAATTCCTCGCATGTCATCGTCGGTCGCAAAGATGTGAAGCTTCTTCAGAGTTTCTCCATATCTCGTGACGATTTCCTGGTAAAAGGGCGTAAACATTTCCAACTCGTGTGTCGTAACATCCTCCAGAAAGGGCATTGGTGGCAACGGACTCAACTGAATGTGACGGTGAAGCAGGTCAACGGTATCTTGCATGTACTCGGGCTCGCTGAGATCGTGTCCTTCAAACTCTCCGGAAATGACACGCAGATTAGGTAAGGCGACAAGCAGTTCACGGACCAACTCGTAAACCTCCGTGAGATTCGATTCGCCGTATCCCGAGCTGAAGTGGAGGCAGGTCACCTTGTCCGAGTACAGTGGCAATATATTGATGGACCTCTCGAACAAGTTGACATTATGCCACGGGATATCAAAGTCCGGGTGCCCCAGCCAGTTGTCGTCATCCAGAATCGGATTCCTCAGTAACAGGCTGAGCTGCTTTCCGACAAACGGCCTTCCTTCCGGGGATATCAGGCTGGTGTTCCGCATGTCCCGATGTAACCGCTCCAGCTTCCGAACAGAATTGATGGTCACTCCAAACCCCTGTCCAGTTCGTGCTCGACCGAAATCACTGACCGATGCGGATAATCCGAGAAGTGGAGCCATCCTTGGAAAGAGTTCAATCTTTTTGAAGGGCGACGTTGACCACACATCGTCGAGGATTTTGTCGGTGACCCTCCGAACTGGTTTGGCGACCAGACGGCAGCTCAGGAGATCCTTTCTTCCAAGCCATGGGAGAACACATGGCAGTATTTCGGCCAAACGCAAGCTCTGTTGTCGCTGCCCAATCAGGTCACTGAAGAACTTACAGCTGTCGGCCGCGTTCAAAACGTTACGGCTACCATCATCGTCCTCCAGCTGCTTCAGAATCGGCTCCCACAACTGAAAGAAAACAAGTTAGCCAAATTACTATTTCTTCCGTTCCGCAACCCAACCTTAATTATCTTTATTTAGTTATCACGTTTACGCACTTCAGTTGGAAAAATTTCCAGAGGATGTAATCCACCGTCGCAATCTCCATTTTCAGCCTTTCCAAGATTCCTCCAAACACCATCGCTACTCATTGAAAGGTCACCGTCAGTTCCTCCACCGTTCTCATCCCGTTGGCCAGCATGCATATCAGTCTACAAACCAAAAAAATCAATTATTCCAATAAAATATTAAATTAGTAATTAGTAAATAATTTTACATCGGAAAGTTGCTTTTAAATGTCATCGAATTTCGGAATTCTTACAACTTGCGACATGGCCACCAGCGCACCAACTTTTCGAACAGCAACCTCCTCCACCCCTCCTTCCTCTCGTTGCTTATCTTCAGCAGGTATTATCTTGACAGCTCCTCCTTGTTCCAAAACGAGCGTCAGCGGTCCGTCCAGTTCCAGCGACTTCTGCTCTCCTTCAAACTCGACCTTCAACGACCCCAAAAAATGAAATTTGGCTGGTCCCGCAATCTCCATTTCGACACGAATTTCACTTGACCTTGCACTGCTACAATCTCACAAAATATAAACTATTTAGTTAATTTTCACAATATTATTTTCTCTCTCCTACAAACTGTTACAGTTTAAAAAACAATGGCACAAACGAAAAAATAATCCACTTTCCTTAATCTGCCTGACTGCACAAATTATCTAACAAACGGAGGAAAACAGTTTTGAGGTGTAAACAATAAGTAAAACTTTTGCGGAGCAACAGCTGTTGCCATGGCACTTGACTCCTACGACCGCCCACGCACTGCAAATAAACAAAGCTGCGCCAAGAAGTAGCATAAAAATGTTTCTCGGTTTACCCCGCTGAAATGCACAGCAACTTGGAAGTTGCAATGCAATGTGTGGCAATTGCAACACACCTCGGCGATTGTTGATTGGGGCATCGTGACAAATTCAATTTATTTGCCAACTTGTTATGCGATAATGTGCAGAAATCAGGAGCTACAGCCAATTACTAATTACTAACATCATTTGACGCTCATTTTTTACAAACAACTTATGTGAAATGCTTAGCTCATGCGGAACTTGCAATAACCAAACTTTTGAACAGATTTCGCAATTTCACCAACAAAGATCTATTAACATTACCATTTTACCATTTCGTAGTGCCATTACGCAAAATACCTTTCCAATTGAGACCTGCATGCCTATTTAAAAATGCATTAATTATCATTCAACGCATATAAATGCGACAAAAACTATGACTACGAACCAGATATCGGCTTGTCATAAATAATTAGTTATTAAATGTTTGTCCGGTCACTTTGGCGACAATTTGATCCCAATAAAATTAATATTCTCAGGGTGCCCCAGTGACTGACAACTATGATCCCTCAAATAAATAAATGTTTGTCCTTTCGCCAGTTTATACTTCAGCAACGACAACCGTTCACATCAACATGGAACATACAATTTGAATGCTGAGCTGGCTGAATTAAGGTATGTGGATTTTTTGCACTCACTCATTCAACGCATTTCCTCCTCGTCTAGAAAGTCAACTATTCTTTATGCAATAAAGCTGAGAAGGGACCCAGTCTAAGCGACGTTGCATAAATACAGGATGCTGATTAGTTTACGTACTTGAGGTTAGTGAGAGAGCTGAGTTAGTGTAATTTCCCAATACCTGATTTTATAAAATGTTGCCATGTAACTGCAATAATTGTCTTGTGTGTTTTAATAAGTACGATGTCCATTGGACTTGTCCAATTGGATTTGGCCTAGATTATGTTTTCTTCAGTGTCAAGATGATCCACTGGTACTTTGAGTTTAATCAAACCCCTCAAGCTGAACTTGGCTATAAGGCAATACACGACATACAATGTTTATGGGCAATTGCAAAATGTATGCTATTCGGTTGGTGTATTTGAAGTCATTTTAGCAACATAACTTCTGTTGTCGGTGAGCCATCTGCTCGAGTTCTTTTTACAAATGGTAACACATTTTTTCATAAAATCATAAAACACATGTCTACTAATCTTACTTTAAAACTACATCTATAAGCTCTAGCGCATGGTGCACTTATTTGACAAATCTTCCTGATTGCAACATGCGTACAAATAATCAATTCAATTTATCGTCTCGATATATAGCTTTTCTATATGGATTAGTTCAAGCAATTCAAAGGACCATGGTTCACTTTGCATGATCCGTCACGTAATTATGATTAGTTCACAAAGGCAAACATATGCAACCAAATTAACTGCCACTTACCAAACTCGTCATGAGTTTGCCAATGTAAGTTAAATTACACATTAATCGTACATTTTACGGTTAATTTATGCCTTAGTGCATATATTTCAGTAGTCAGCAGGCGGATTTCTTCATACTTTTGCGCCAGAGACTTTTCCGTATTCTTAATTGTGTCTTCGATGTTACTGGAACTGCGAATTTTTAGCACTATGGAATCCTTGTCAAGTGAAACGGAAATTCATCAACGGAATATATACCCTCAATGTCAGTTGGTACGTTTTTTCTGAGATCGGCGGTTTCTTTGGAAATACCGTGACCAATAATTTTGTCATATGGGACAACAGCAGTTTCAACATTCACATAGGTTCCATGTTTGGGTTCTGCTTCGTACAGTTTTTCTTCCCACCTTGAATTTATTTCGACTGATTCAGAATTTTGTTTGGAATCAACCGTTGTAGCATTTCTCTTCGATCTGTTTACGCCTTCACAGGAATACTGAAATATATCATAAAACAGGCATATAAAAAGATTTACGTAAGTTAAACCGTATTATATTCAGCTACCTCAGCAGGAATTAATAAATGTAATGCATCATGGTGTAAGTGTTTACCTGTTTAAGGATGGACTCCAGCTTGTAGATTCTAAGGCGCATTCCAACTATCATTTCACGAATGAAAATTAGTAACGCAATACAAAACCCAACGGTTGGTGTTATAAGCAATACCTTGAGATCACATTCACGTTCTTTTCGAAATCTGTCGTGCTCCAGAGATATGGAAAGGTACCAAGTGTGTCTTACACGCTTAAGCAGAGATGCCAGATATGTTTGCCACCAATGCAATATGCCGCCTTCAAAAAGTTGCCTTGCTCGTATTAAGCTGTCCAATGACGAAGCTCCACTTAGATCATATCCTTCAAATGTCTCGTGAACTATATCCTTTCCAAGGTATGATGGCGCACCAATGTTCTTTAGTTCTGCATGCAATACCGTTGCTCTTTCCTCACCCAGAATTACCGCGGACCGATGGCACCTTAACATATGAGGAATAGCCAATTCTTTATGTCTATACCTATAATCTTCAGTGAACGTAAATCTATTCCATGTCGGAAATAACTCCGAGTTATTCACATACATTTGTGTTTCCTTGGAAGTGTTTACGGCATATAAACGCCGCCATTTACGATAGTTCCCCATAATGTGGAAATACAATTCCGATACAATAGGAAATGCCTCATGACGACTTAACTGTCGATACTGCCTATCAACTTTGATGTGATTTATTTTAATTTGTGGAACAATTGCCGGTAGAGTGTATGTACTAAAGTTGCCACGAATTAGCTTATCGAAAGTATCAAAGCGAATAAGCTTAGGTGGTACAGTCAGCTCTGTGATAGTGTGTCCCTTGAATTCGTTTCCAATTATCCAAAATGCAAGGGGAAAATAAAACAGTTTATTTCTTACAGACGGCCAAGTGAAGTATACAGATCCTTGATCCAACACTAGGGATATCAATCGAAAACAAATGTACGGTAAAGAGATACGACTTATCTTTGCAACCGCTTGGCTTCCTCTACGCCGAATGCGCTTGTAGAATATTATCCCATGCTTCATTAAATGTGAGCATACAACAATTCCAACCATAATTGCTGTCCATGTTGAGATATCAAACGTCTCAACCAATTTTGAAAAATTCTTAATCCACAAGCCTTCCTCAAAATGGCAACTGATAAACCGAAGTCGATTTCGATTAATAATTAGTGCAACATCCTGATAATCCCAAATATTTGTTGCAGGCCGATGTGATAATATTGGCCAAAGCATTCTTTGATGTTCCGCAGGGCCGCATGAGCGATTGTTGTCGCCTGTGCAAATCGGGAAATTGGGCACATGATTTAATAATTTCACAGTTATGTTTACTGGAATGATCATCGAAATGAAGTGGGGATCCAGCATTTGTGACAGCAATTGTGGGTCATTCGTTGACAATTTCCATAACTGCTTGAGAATCGCTATTCTGGTTCCAAGTTTTTTGAACTCCGTTTCTGTGGCGTAACGATCCCTTAATGTAACAACAATTGTGTCCGGATATCCTTGTTTCACGGAAAGTTGTTGTCGATATAAAGCGGTTGTGGTCAATGCAATATTTGGTATTTTCACTAGAATTGTTTTGGAACAAATGACACAAAAAAAGCAAACTACGTACGATCTTGAGATTATAAAATTTGAGTATCCAATTTCAAATGCAAGCTTTCTTGGATATTTAATCTTACTGGCATGAGCTAGTTTCCAGAGGATATAGTGTGAATTTTCCAGCGGAAAGTGGAATAAATCCCATAAAGCGAGACTCCATGACACGTACGTAACATCCTTGTTTATGTTACGCGTGAATGCTCTCCTTAAAAGAATGAAATACTTCGGTATCGAACTAACAAACGAACGACGCCAATGTACATTTACATGGGAATTCCTTAATTTATACAGCCCTGTCGGTTCCTTAAGATATACCCCACAACTGGTATTCCAGTAGAGGGATTTCATCTTCGTGAATGTCGGCGGATACAAGTAAAGGATTGCCTTGCAATTTATTGTCTTACTAAACGTTAAATCTGGATTGTCAATGATTCCGAGGTAACTTAAAAGGAAACTTCTGGTATGGTGCGTACGTTTACTCTTTATGAGTCCAGAATGCTCGATTGGGAATAAGTTGTACGAATTGTCTGACGAGTACCGCAGTAAAACCAGTGGATCCATTGTTTTTAGACTAATGTCTATTCCACGATAATTTATTACATATATTTGGCAACCGGAGAAAGCGTTCATGTATGTATGTAAATTACTTATCCGAATGCTATTAGCGTATGTGGGAATTATTAATCTCAGAATTATATAAAGAATTGTGGCAGGCAAGCCGTTCGTTGTAACGTGCAGCAGCATTTTTATTCTCTTTTCTATATATACTTCTGTTACAGAAGTTCTGTATCAGCCGACCCAGTTGCAAAATTAACTAGTTGCTTACAGAAAATATATCCGAAATATCGAAAAAAGTTCCAATATTTCAGCAAATGATTATTGTGGTTTCTATCAGTGAAAGTGAAGACAAATATGAGCTTCGAAAATTACGAGAAAACTGGGCTGGAAATTGGAACGTAAGTTCTGAACAAATGCGGAACCGTGAATAGTGGTAACTGCGTATTCACCAATTTTATGCGATGTATGTTGTTGTTCTTTCTCGATTTCTCGTCTTCGTAAGTCCACTCACCGGATATTATATTTGATATTGATTTCGCAAATTACAAATTGCGAAATCAGAATTGTTATGGATTATGGATTTTCCCCCTATCTGAACAAGAATTTAATACTTTCAGCTTACTCATCCTATGAATGTTAGTATTGGATTCACGCTATTGCAAGATATGATTAGACATGTATACACACAACATATATATTACCATACTTGTAGATGTTGCAGATGTCCAGCTAACTACCCATGAACTTTGTAGAAATTGCAAATATCGTTTCTGCTCATTAATAGAATTACTGATGGCTCTATATATATTAATGCTGCTCAGATTCAAATTAAAAATTGAGAAGCAACTCATAATGAGTTTATGGCTGCAGAAATACTTGGTTGCAATTGGAAACTTTAAACACGGAAATTTCCTATATTTTGAAACCATTTTCTGAAGGCACGCACGTAACCATTTCGGCTGGTCCAAGTAGTTGCAGATTTGCAGTTCTGCACGAAAGTCGCTGACTTTCGTATGATCAAATGATATGGAATAATTCGAGAAACTATATACCTACTTAGAAATAATATCTAGCAACGTAGATAATGAATTAACAGTTTAAGATTAAAACGGTAGTAATAATGCACTGCATGCTATGTCCTTAAATCGGTCCGCTTTAATGCTCTTTTTATTCCTCCTCTAAAATCATCATGATGTTGAAAATTATTCAAAATTAGGTGACATTACTCGTCCTTGTCCCTCTTTACAAATACTCTCGATTTTAAATCAAATTGGCCGTTAAATTCTCCCCAATCTGGCACAAGCGCAACAGTCAAGTCAGTCCACCGAATATCCAACCCAATTGGAATAAACAACAAGCTGCATTGGTATAAGGGCTGTTTAGAAAGGTAAGGATATTTTTTGAAATATCAGTAATTTCTAATGTCGTCATTTGATCAGCGCAAGTTTTTCACCAAAAATAAAGAAACTTTAGGAGATAATACCTGCTGGGTTTCGAGGATCTGACTTCACAATGACGTGAGTAATGGCCGAACAAAAAAGGTGATCGATTTTGAGGTGTTCAGAAACCTAAGGATAGCATCATTAAAAGTGGCTGCAAAATAGTAATTCCGACTATATATGAGTTTAATTGGTATTTTATGCCTAATTTAGTTATTTTTGACCAATATATTACGTTTCTGGCGAAATTGAGCAAAATCTGAAAAACGCTATTTACATTGAAAATCGTGATGGCCGGACTCCTTTGCCCGTAGCATCCACAACACACATCCCATTATGGCGATATATAGCTTAAAATGAAGAGGAGAGTTCAATGAGTATATATCCGGTAGTATCAGGAAGTTTACATGTGCGGGATGCGACGACATTTGACATCAAACGATCAGTAAGCTAGTCTTGATGGTTTTACAGCTTAATTGGTGGGGTTTATACTGCGAAAACTTTCAGTTGAGAATATTTTATGTCAAGGTTCCCGGAAACTTTATGATGCTAATGCACGTACTAGCAATAAGCCTTCGTCTTCATTTTAAGCTATATATTGCACAAATTGGATGTGCGTTGTGGATGTTACGGGCAAAGGAGTCCGGCCATCCCGATTTTCAATGTAAATAGCGTTTTTCAGATTTTGTTCAATTTCGCCAGAAACGTAATATATTGGTCAAAAATAACTATATTAGGCATAAAATACCAATTAAACTCATATATAGTCGGAATTACTATTTTGCGGCCACTTTTAATGATGCTATCCTTAGGTTTCTGAACACCTCAAAATCGACCACCTTTTTTGTTCGGCCATTACTCACGTCATGGTGGAGTCAGATCCTCGAAACCCAGCAGGTATTATCTCCTAAAGTTGCTTTATTTGTGGTGAAAAACTTGGGCTGATCAAATGACGACATTAGAAATTACTGATATTTCAAAAAATATCCTTACCTTTCTAAACACACCTTATTTGTTCATGGCGACCTCAATATATGTCAATACTTTACCGTCCCATTAACTCAAACATATTTTGTGCTTGTCTGTAATCCCTAGCGGCCACAGGAGGATTTGCGATTTTGGGTAAACTGGGTGCCGCGGCTGGAGCAATGGCTGGTGGAACCTTCTATAAATCTAGAACATCCTCCGTTGAATATTCTGAAAAGAAATAAATTTGAAATAATTTACTTTTAATTTCACATAACTGTAATTACTGCATTCATGAATGCGCTAATAAAAGTCAGAAACTTCATTTGTTGCAATCTTGATCTTGATGAAACTGTCGTATCTAATCAGTGATGGCATGCATATATCGATTTGAGGTGAAATCTGTTTGAAAATTTTGAATTGTGGTAAAATGTCAATGGAGGTAAAGAATTGAAAGTAGCGCCCTAGGTCCATCGGATTTGTGGTCGTAATGCCGAGCAAATAAAATATAAGTTGTTTTGCATAATCTGATTATCATAATCTGCTCCTAATTCTCTAACGCACATATCCAGGCAGTGTTTATTCAAAATGTCGGCTAAACATAACATTGCGATATAAAGTAGTTCCAGAGCTGCACAATATTGATCACGCGTCGACTTTCCTTACATTTGACATTCTGTTGCTAAACACAAAATAGCATGAACATTAGCACCACTAATTCATGTGAGCAAGTCGAGAAATTGGTTGTAGAGCAATTGGATACCGTGATTTGTTTCTACAGCGACTTTGATCTTGCAGATCGGGGAATTGGTTGCACTCGGCGAGAGAAAGCGCTGTTTCAAATGTGAGGTTGGTTCGGGATATTTCACAGGATAGAGCATTAACGATGTTGGATCCATTGGTCATAATATCTGTGTTTCTGTGTGGTGCGCAACAATTTTTGTTGAAGTGGTAGGCATTGCATCTAACTCCCTGATTGTTATCGTTCGTCAAAAAAAGATAATCAGACATCCCATTTACTTTCTTCCTTGCATCCTTGCCATCGTCGACAACTTGACTTGTCTGGCTCAAGTAAATTCATCACCTGCCACAACATTTTATTTCGTACGTTTGTTAATGACAGCATATTTTATGATTGCTTAATAAACGCACAGCAATATTATTTGAAATGGTCTTGTCATTATTTACGTACTTTATCCGTTTTTCTTAATTTCCAAAAAATTGGTTAGGCCAAGGATTACTTCCAATGTATTGAACTTATACGTCTGCCCTCACTGCAGCAGCTAATAAAACGTCACGAATATACAAATAATTATTAAAGTTGTATGCTTTAGGCTTCTTGACGAATTATGTGTCAGCATGTGTCAGCTTGTTTTGGTGTACAAAATATCACGTGCACGGAGACGTGTTTTCAGACTTTGACAATGCTCAATTTCACATACAACACGCTTCCAGCAGTTTCGTATTCGTTTTTACAGCCGTGCTAGGTTGCTGTGCGCTGATTTCTATGTATTCCGTTTGCAGCAAAATCTGTCGCACTCTTCATAACGCTACTTGTTACTCTGAAGAGTTATGTTGTAATAGCATATCCGATCAAGTCCAGACAGTGATGCAGTTTGAGCGGGACTAGATTGCATGTCACAGTGTTCACCGTCATTCCGGTTCCACATCAACATTCCAAAGTTCTCCAGCCTTTACCTGGGGTCAAATGTACACGATGATAGGTATGGTGGGCTTGATCTGCTAACATGCGGGGACAGGAATTTACTTTCTTCCCAACACAATTCTACCTGCCTACCACATATTTATCTACCCGATAGTACGCAAGTTGGTGGATCATAATTACAGTAACGTATGTGATCGAGTACTTACTGGTATTTATGATGCTCATTATTTTCAACTACCTTTCCTACTGGCAGGTTAGCATTGCAAAAAATAATTGGAATAAGATTGAACCAGGACGCGAGGTACATGCTGGTTATTATTTATGCGTGGTATGGATTTTGATTTTGACAGGTACATTATGCCCTGAAGGGAAGGTACAAACTGACCAGCACACACCACAAGAATGTACAAGCGTCCCAAATGTTTATTCCAGCGGTGATTTTTTCTTTGTATGCAATATCTGGCCAACCGTAGCAGTGATCTGCATTAAAATATGGAATGTGTTCCATCGCGAAACGTATATGATAATGCTCCTTTTTACTTGCCTCAATTCATCTGCCAATTTTGGAATTTACTTTCTTCGTGGATCCGCCTTCCGGACCGACACTCAGCAATTCATTTCTAATGTTTGGAAAAAAATTCCATTCATCATCCGATTCTTAGATGATAATGTGATGACAGAATGTTCTATTTTGGCAAGGAGGTTTGTCGAATCAACACAGAAACGATTGACTATTCAGATAATACAGATAATAAGTTGCTCCTTTTAAATATTACATTCTTTTGACAAAAACATTCTTTTTTAAATGTTGAAAGCTATGTTATTTGTAATGACCTTTAAAATTCCTTTGTATGATTTTGTGTAAAATAATTTTGGTACATCTTCATACTATTGACACAGTTTTATCAATATAGATATTATGAGAATCAAAAATTTAAATATGTTGCGTCATCAAATGTGAGAGGTAAACTACTAACTCGAAACATATACAGGGTATTATCCACTCTTACGATTTGGCATGAAGTTGAACAGGTTTTACTGATTATCGTTACAAAATTCGCGTTAGACTTTGCCTGTATTTTGGTACAAAACAACGGATGTACTTAATCGTTATGCTGAGCGCGATTGAGATCAGTTCCTTGAATGATCAGGAATAGGGTGGAAGTAGCTCACCACGGACCATTTATAGAAATTTTAACGAGTTTCATGCAATTATGTGTTTCAAAGGTATACGTAAACAGAGTTATGCCATGGACAACAGCAAAATTAATATGGACACTGTCAGACCTTTGACGTTTATGGCCTGTTTTTGCCCATTATAAGTTACTTTCTGAATTCTTCATCCATGGCTGTGGATGAGCGGGATTTGTTGCGTCAGTATATAGCCTTTCGTTGCAGAAGCAAACTACATGCTTCAATTAAAGATTTCTGTTTCATTCATTAGCATTATACGGTGTAATGCTAATACATGAATCATACATCGACGTAATGCACCATTCGAGTTTACAAAGCAAAATGTATCGTAATACTTCCAGTTGTATGCATGTACCTCATTCACTAAACACATATTATTCCCATGTATATATGCACACTTCCCAGTATTGTGACAATGAGCTTCATTGTACATACGCACAATGGAATCAACGCGCAAATTAATTTCTGAGAATACAATAATTTCACGAATTGCCTGCCTATATAAAGGATGTCTAATTCATTTCCATAGCACTTATTTTCGAGACTGTGGAATTTGTGATGGCGGAGCGAGAAAAAAAATTACAACGTTTTTCACATTTCGAAGGTCTACCCCAGAACAAAGCCAAACGTATTATATCCAAACACATGAAATTGATCCACTTGTTTTATATTCTGGATGAAGCTGATATTTAAGTTTTGTAGCACATGAACAATGTTTTACTCCGATCACATATGAAATGCATTCCATTATTCGTTCCTTTCTGTTTGCTGAATGTGTTCTGAAGACATTTCTCTTAATTTTTTATTGAAGCAATTAGCGTCAAATGATATGAAACGCTGACACCCAGTGATCATAGTGTAGTTTTGTCTCCCCATTTACAAGCATTATTAAAGCGACTTAATTTACTGTGTCACTGACTGTATCAATATGTTAATAATTAAATCCACCATATATTTTGAGCGCTTGGATGACTTGACCGCGAAGCACTAAGCAAGTCGGACTTGGTAGCAATTTATCATACGATATTTCATTGAAAAAAATTATTTACTATAGACGAATAATTATTTATTTTGGATGACAAGTTATCGCTATCTTCAAACCATAATTATTTTTGGCCACAAAACAATGAATATTTAGGGGAAGTTTATTAGTATATATGGAAATGACAATGTGTACACATTTTTAAGTGGTCAATAGAATACCCAAGCATCGTGATCATTCGAAATCCTATATAATTTATTTGTTGTAGCGGATTTATTCGATATGGATATGAGAGTATTGAAATACTGATAGCAGGAGAAATTGATGAACCCGTATATTCCATCCATCTGGATTGGCTATTTGTAAAACTGAGAGTTCTGACTTGTCAAAAAATATTTTTTAATGAAATACCGTATAAAAAATTAGGACTAAAGTGATGATTTTCTATGGACGAATAAAATATTCGCTAAAATGAATGTGCGTGTATAAGAAAGATGTCGATTGCGAGCAATACATTTATTTTGTGCAAATACGCTTTACCAACGCCAATACATTGTTAACATTTTTTTTCAAAACGTACGTATATACAGACAAATGTATCGTAATACATCCCATCTGCCTGGAGATTGGCAGCGTCTCCCCTTTTAGATGGTTCAAGTTCTTACTTAGGAGTAAAGGTTCAGTACGCTCATCTAGAGGTAGTGCCACTGGATTTGGAGGTATTGCATAAAAACAACTTTAGATGCATTTGTCCTGTACAAAGTAACTGCGTTTACTGGGATTGCTGCTCTTATATGTTGGTTGAAGCTCTTTCGCGATACAAAGAGTTTTCATCTTTTTTCAACAATCCCATACTCCATTGTGGAAAATTTGCTAGGTATATTCTCCAAAATGTGATCCAATTAAATTTTTAGCATGAATACGCTCAGTAATTTAAAACCATAGTTATGCACTCAATCATATTCGGAAATTAGGTATCAATCCATTTGAACTGAAACTGCGCACTCACTAAAGAGTATTGCTTGGACTAGAATAACTGACAAATAAAAAAATACAATATTTTCTTTCCACAATCACGTATTACCATCTTTTTTCAAAATAATTGGCAATGCCTAAGCTGTACCATGAAAACAATTTCTGCTTCATGGAATGTAAATTAGCATATATGATTGCTTTCAGGTTTAATTTCCTGTCCTGTCGCATAGATAAGCTTCGAGCAAAGATTTGAATATACAACGTACATATTCCGTATTTCCAGCCAGTCGAATATACAGATATTTACAAAGCGATTCTAAACTCTACAAATACGACTCTGCTTTTGTGTTGTTCCGTCAGTGCTGCAATAAAGGAAAAAATACTACAAGATGTCTACCAGCGATCTCAGTGTAAAATTTGAAGGAGATACTAAGCTACAAAAACCATTCAGGATAAGCTCCCAAGAAATTTATTTATTAACGCAACATAAATAATTTTATAGTTAACCATCACGACAGCAAACTTGAGCGTGCAATTCTTGAATTTCGTTTTGTCGTATTTATATGAACTGACTTTCAATCATTTAACAAAAATGACCGATATAAATAGACTTTTCGTAGCGATTTGGGTTCTACTTAAACTGTACCTCCCGTGCATGGCGGAACAGTTGATAAGATTGGATTGGCGGGAAGAGAGTGCTATTCAGTATGACGAATATTATAAAAACTTTTCTCACGAATGGAAATCATACGTCCATGGATTTTCAAACTTGAGCGCCATGGATCTGAATATTTTGCTGGGACCATGGCAAAGAAATTCATTTACCGTTTTAAACAACTACGTTGGCGCGGATATTAAGGTAACTGAATTTCCTCTTCTTGTGAGGCGTCTGGCACCAGCCTTGAGAGTAGAAAAAATGGAGCCTTTGTGGATCCCAAGCACCATGACAAACTGTAATGCCACTTGCGAGTTCCGTCACAGTTTGTGCAAGTCGGATCGCTATTTAAGCTCATTCATATCAACCGAATATTCGCAATCAGATTTTTGTGTACGGCTTAACCATCCTGAAATTTCATCTGGGTTGAGACCTTGGTACGGAACGGTTCAGATTGAACTATTTTTCCGCCATAAGTATACATCCCTTGGCCATACAAGAATATTCAGGTACGATGTCGCAAATTCAAAGTACATGTTGCCAACAAGTGCTCCAGTAATAAATATTCTTCTGGACTTGGAATCACATAAGCTTTACAACAAGTGGGATATCGGTGAATGGGGAATGAGAATGGTTGCAGAGAACTTCACCCGGTACTACTATGATGTTCAGGAACCGCGGTTCCAGCATAATATATTCCTCCATGTTGTAATGTCGTTCAACATTAAAGCGGCTCATAAAATCTACTTACTAAAGTCATGCAGTCCTTGTTTTGATAAATTTCGGCCTATTGTATTAAGTACTGAAGATATTATCCAAGGCAAATTTTCTTTCGACTACCTGGAACAAATGGCCTTTTCAGCATCTAATGAACTACTTATGTGGGACCTGTCGACCCGAGGGTACAGCAGGGACTTTGCTGATTTAAAAACAAAAATGTATTCTTGTTTACCCTACAACATTATGAGTTCAATTCGGCTCAGGGATGCGTTCAAAAACCCTGACGACCGTCATTTTGCGGCAATGTCCCACTTACTGCTAAGTGTGATGAAGAATCACACCTACGAAGCATCAATCAGCTACAAGTGTCAAAATGGTAAAACGCTTCCTCGTAACGATGAAGACTACGGTTTTGAATTCATCGTGAGATGGCAAATACAGAGTGTGCCCAGACAAGAAAATAATATAACCGGGTTACAAATTCTTGAAAACCGAAATACGTGGCTAAGGTTCATTACATGCGGGCAAAGAGGCAAAAGCTCGCTTCCCCTCAAAGAGTTTTTGAGTGCATATCAACCATTCGTGTGGTTATCCATTTGTGGAACCTTTATAGCTGTTATAGTTTTGGGCATCATCGGTCCTACAATTTCAGCTAGAAATCCATTCAAGAGTAGATCAGCAGCATATGTTATGTCGTTTCTAAAGCTTCTGATAGAACAGGGCGATCCTATACCACAATACATTGCAAACTATGGTTGCATACGTGTCGCTTTGGCTGCCTTCCTTCTCACCGGCGTTGTACTCAGCAACGGGTACAAAAATACTAATGTTTATAACATGATCACAAACAGATCGCCACTACTATACAAAACTCTCGATCAGCTGAATTCTAGCTCATTTTCAATGTATTCAAAATTGGCTTGGTTGTATAACGATTTTCCACTTGAAAATACTATGTGGGAACGGGTTTATCACGAATATTATGATATAGACCACGGCATGCGGGTTCACTATTGGCCAAAAGGAATGCTTTACGGAAGAACAGATGTTGCGCATTCTATCGACCTGTATGATGAGTTTGCAATCAATAGAACCAATATATTGTATAAAGCCATGACCGTTTCTAGTCTGTACCCAAAAACACGGCAGCTTATGCGAAACTACTCCGCAATTCTTGACTTGCTGACAAGGTCTGGCATTATACCCGCAACACGCGATGAATGGCCTGGTACTGCACAGTGGGCTACGAATAATTTTTCGTGGCCAACTGTTCTGTGGCCATTCTATTCCAGTGAGACATTTCCCCCTGACCTCAGGTAACTGTAAAAAATATTATTTTTTTGCCAGCTCCATATGGTGACCTTTGACCCAACATTTTCAAAAAACACGTGACCTTTACGTTATAGGTAAAAACTGATGATTCCGTAAGATTCAGTATCAAAAATAACCCCTAGTTACCAATTGTGGGTTCCATCGGTCAACTAGGGCATGATTTATTCGACATTTTAAGCTCAGGATCCCAAAATTTTGCAGTTTTCGAAATCGGATATTTAGCTTGTCCTACCGATACTGCAGAAGAGGAAATGCTTTCTGGAATCCCCAGACAGTGGACTACAACCCCTAATTAACAGAATCTGCAGAACTGGTAGGACACGCGAGATTTTTAAATTTTAATTTCAAGCATATTAACGACAAAACCTACAGGCCATCGGCACATACCCTTCAGCACGAAAATCCAGATACATGCAAATTACTTTAGTAAACCATAAAATCATGTCAGTTGTAGTGAATTATCGCTGCTTTGCGTTATATTAGATAAATGATTGAATGAATAAACGCATTAAACTGCATAATAGGAATTTAACGTTTTAAAATGACGGCACTTATTTATTTCCACTTATTATGAACTACCACTCTTCATATTTTAATATATGCAAAGTAGCGATAATTCATTCTACAACTAAAACTGAAATGATTTTATGGTTTACTAAAGTAATTTGCATGTATCTGGATTTTCGTGCTGAAGGGTATGTGCCGATGGCCTGTAGGTTTTGTCGTTAATATGCTTGAAATTAAAATTTAAAAATCTCGCGTGTCCTACCAGTTCTGCAGATTCTGTTAATTAGGGGTTGTAGTCCACTGTCTGGGGATTCCAGAAAGCATTTCCTCTTCTGCAGTATCGGTAGGACAAGCTAAATATCCGATTTCAAAAACTGCAAAATTTTGGGATCCTGAGCTTAAAATGTCGAATAAATCATGCCCTAGTTGACCGATGGAACCCAAAATTGGTAACTAGGGGTTATTTTTGATACTGAATCTTATGGAATCATCAGTTTTTACCTATAACGTAAAGGTCACGTGTTTTTGAAAATGTGGGGTCAAAGGTCACCATATGGAGCTGGCAAAAAAATAATATTTTTTACAGTTACCTGAGGTCAGGGGGAAATGTCTCATTGGAATAGAATGGCCACAGAACAGTTGGCCACGAAAAATTATTCGTAGCCCACTGTGTACTGTAAACTTGGAACGGCTTTCAAGAATATTTGCAAAGGTAATACGAACTGCACTGCCTATACAGGAGGAGAAACTGATGTTGAGCGATCTGGAAACATGCGACAAGGTTGCGTTTATACTACCCGAACATTTGTGCGTAACATACGCTAAAACGTTGAAGTCAAGAAATGTGAGCTACGTTTCAGTTGAAAGTGAAATTGTTGGTGGAATGGACATTCAGTTCTACATCCGTGGATATGGCCCAATGCACATTTTGAGTAGAATGCAACATTTCACTGAATCATGGATTTCTAAGCAGTTGCCTAGTATTGTCCAAGGGGATGACAATTTCCCGGGAGAGGATGAAGTCGCGCAACCAAAAAGTGCTTCGATGAGCGGGAACATACTTTTAATTTTCTCTCTTCTGCTAATTGGATTATCGATTTCAGTAGGGAGCTTTACATTGAACACTCTGTCGATGGTATATCGTATATGCAAGCATGCTGTAATTTCCATAGGGAATTTGTGTCTAACCATATATCGTCAGTTGCTTATGTCACTATTGAGTAAATGCACACAAAAACAAACAACAGCGCTCTGATAATCTCTAATTACTTGTGCGAATAAATTTTTACGTGCACGTCGGAAAATACAAAATTGTGTTATAAATTTCATCCTGTTATATAAGCTGTATATAAGTTTGGAATTTAAAATTTTGATAATTGAAGTAATAATTTGTTGTCGCACAAATACTGAAGAACATGAATATCTGAAACATCAAATACAATCAAAATTTTAAAAAAAACTGCATTCAATTGTGGGTTTAAACATATGCACCGGAAAGTAATGATACTCATGAATTTTTGCTGTACGTGATTTTGCACTATTTGCACTCTCACATAGTAATATGTTATGCTCTCGCACATCCGTTGAGCATTTAACGTTCCCTCGTTGGATTTACTCAGATCATTGTTGGATTGAAGCCACTCGTTTTGACAGTAGCGTTTATATTTAAGTAAACGTGCAGAATCATACACTGATTCTCGTCTTCGCATGTAATGATAAGCACGTAACAATTTTTTGGGTATCCCAACCTACTGCTGATCCACATTTACGTATTCGGTTATGTAGTGTATTTGTAGTAATAAGTAAAAAATAATATCCAGAAAAGCTATATGTGTAATTAATTTTCTACCTCACGAGTCATTGGTTGTAGTACATGTATTGATGTAAAGTGATCTATTTGGCATAAGGTACGTACTTTTGGCAGCTGTAATGCTATTCCCTGAAATGGAGTTAATATGATAAAGCATATAAAGTGTGCTGTTAAGGAACTGGTTTAATGCTAAAAAATCCAAATAACACAACAAATTTCGAACACAATGTATGTATTCTCAAGGTTAACCTTACCAACGACAACAAACGTGTGAGTAAAAGACATGCTAAATGTTAATATCCAACAGGACTGATATCTATCATAAGTAACACTTCTAAAAATGGTATTGAAAATAGAACTTCAAAATAATGTGTTTATAATTTACAATGCAAGATATTCACAAACTAGAAGGATTTTTATTTGATCATCGCGAAATAATTTTTAAAACATAAATCGTAATATTTTACATCAT
Organism: Sinella curviseta; assembly: GCA_004115045.4. Lineage (NCBI taxonomy): Eukaryota > Metazoa > Arthropoda > Collembola > Entomobryomorpha > Entomobryidae > Sinella > Sinella curviseta. Next base: position 25,938,826 of record CM023200.3, on the reverse strand, counting down.
AACTATAAGCATGTACAATAATACAATAATATTCACACACTGAATTAAATACACAAGGCAGGATTGTAACGGAAATGGACTTAACAGGAGCATCACGGAAAACGTGACGTGACATTATTTTACACATTTCACTTTCCTGCATTCATAAACTTGAAGAACATTCCGAGTTCCCCCACATGAGCAATAATCACCCCATTTTCCATTAAAACACTGATCATTCCGGCACGATTTTTCTTTTCCTCAGAGGAAAGCACCGTCATAAGCACAGATCTCTCAAGGTTATCCCTGGCGTTAACATTGGCACCTTTGCCAATAAAGAGTTTCATCGCATCCAAGTTGTCGCCCTCCGCCGCAGCATGAAGTATGGAGCAGCCATCCTTATCGACCCTATTCCAGATTGAGCCGCGGTCCAAGAGTTTATCCAATTCTGCTGCGGATTTACCAGCCTGGGTGGCATGAAATATTAAGTTCATGCCATTCACGTCTTCAGCGTTGACCTGGGCGCCTTTGTTGAGTAGAAGGTCGACGATTTCAATAAAGTTGGTTTTGGCCAATGACGCCTGGAGCAACGGAGTTTTGCCGTAGAAATTTCTCGCGTTGACTACAGCTCCTTTAGAAATAAAATAGGAAATGGCATCCAAGTGTCCCGTCTCAGTGGCAATGTGTAAAACGGTACTTCCATCCTTGCTCTTAGAATTCCATAAGGCGCCGCATGATATGAGCTGTCTGATATCATCCATTGACCGACCAAACCGGATGGCCAACATCACAAAGCTTTCGCCATTGTCCATGGTGGCGTACAGGTCCGCTCCTCCTGCGACAAGAATTGCCAACATTTCCTGGAAATTCTGCTTCTCCTTGCTCGACCCAATCAGATGATGAAGTGGTGTGGTTCCGCGTAAGGCTCTAGCGTTGACGTCGGCACCAAGAGCAATAAAATATCTGGTCGCCTCCACATTCGCATATATTGCTGCCACGTGAAGGACGGTCAAGCCATCCGGTCCCTTGGCTTTAAAATCAACACCAGTCCTCACAACTGACTCCAGTTCTTCGCGAGACGCACCCAGAACAACCTTCGAAATTAGGGGGATGAGAGCTGCAACAGTATCCACTGTAGGATCCATTTTGGCCAACCGTCCTGAAAGAAAATGTAGTCAAAATACGAATCAGATTAATTATATATTTCAATTATATAAGTTTGGCCCCACCCACGTATATTTAAAGGTCATTATCATGCAAGTTTCAGATTAGTCTACCTTAAGCTTTATATTAGCAGCAAAGAAATATCCCTAATGAGATTGTCGTCAAGATTTTTTAATTCGAGTTTTCGAAGTTGTGTTGTTTAATTACCAAGAAATAAATGTCTTTCCTTGCCTGCTTTATCGTTTGCGTGAACATTTGAAAATTAATAGCTTGTACTTCGTAGGCTCCTTTTTCACGTGTGGGACATTCCGCAAAATTCTGCCTTTTATACACGTATTTCTTGTACTCACATCAATTGCAGACGATGCATATGCTGTTCAAGTCGTGAGGAACGGGTGATAGAGTTTTGTGTCTAGTTTCGGACGCATATGATGAACACCGACTAACTGGAAATGCTTTCAGGCTGCGGTGTAGAATTTAAAGAGTAGAGTTTTTTTCATTCTAGTAAATAAGATGATCAGTCTGTTTCAATGACTCATGTTTGTGTTGGCCAAAGCATTGAGTAAGATTAACCGATAGTTTCTTATTGTAATTGCGCAGTGTATTCGGACTTAGTAGAGCAGCAGGTGGTTCAAAATATTTGATGAATGTATTACGAGGAAAACTGATGTAAACATTCATATCAAAAGCATTACATTGGACCATTCCATAATAAACACACTTCGTAGATATTTATACGCTTTAACTATTGCTTTGGTTCAAATCCACACACATTTCAAATACGCAAAAAGTCGACAAAAACACAATATGAGCCGAAAAAGACACATGAACTCTGGTATGAATATATATTGTCTGTTAGCATTGATAAATTTACCGTTTAGACTGGTGACACTAGAATCCGAGGTCATTCAGTACTTTTCGGTGACATCTAGCAGCCATTCATAGCTGCCTCTCCGGATGTGTTTCATTTCATTTAATTTACGAATCACCTATCCGCAATATAGCATTTTCCGTCCCGGTGAGCCTATAACAAGTTATTCTCGGTCAATTTCAACGTATTTTCATGGAACTGCAGATAGATCATGTCGTATACATCATGCTTACATTCATCGCGAACTTATACATCATGTCACCATGTCTGTCACCATCGGCGCGAAGAAAAGTAAGCAATGCAGCTAAACGTTTTCTTATCAGCAAAACTTCTTTCCCCGTCATGTGTCATTAGTCATCAGCAGGATGTTAGAAAAACATCCAGAATCGCAGATAAATTTGAGATGCTTGGCACTAGTAATTGTGTTGGCATCAAAAGACCTGTTTGTACAGAGTAATAAGCAAGAACGGCGACTACATATATTATTAGCAAGCTCCATAACAACATTTGTTATCACATCGAGTCATCCTTTGGACGTTTGGTTGATGGTAATGGTGTTTGTGCTGCTTCGTCTGAAGAGGCAACATAACATACTAGATCATGCGTACTCAAGACGTAAATCGCCAAAGCGACAAAGTTACAAAGTATGATGTATTTTGTATCAAGAATGGAAAAAATACGGTGAATCTTAAAGTGTGCATGACATTCAGTGATTCATTGACAGCTGCAGAAACTACGATAATGAAACCTTATCGTCGTTTTCTTGATATCAATTTGCCAGAAACAGACTCATTTTCCATGAACCTTCAACAATTTCCAAGAAACAAGGTGGCTTGCACTTCGTTTCATTGAATTCACATTATATTTTCTTGTCAAAGTTCAATAAAAGCGTAAGCAGACACACTGGTGCATTTAATGTGACTGAACTTATTATTTCATATTCTCAAGACAGCTAGTAAAATCATTTCATTTCTCGGTATGTCCACTCATCGTGAGCAAGGCCACATTTGGGAAGACAAAACAAGGACCAATCATCACGTTGAACAAATTGCTAATCTTCGGCATGTACTGTTTCTGTTGTGCTGGTTACTTGTGTTCTTGCAGGAAAATCTCAATATTTCTTTCACTACGTGTTGACAAATACAATACGTCAGTCATTTCATATTTGAATACTTTTCATTACAAACGTTGTCAGAAATAAGAAAAATATTGAAAGAAGGATTAAAAGTTACTGACTTTCGGCAAGAATACGGTGTTGACACAAAGTCATTATTTGTAGTTGAGGAGCTCTCTAGTTTGCTCACCCACTGGATAAGCTAACCTGTATATTGTCATCACAGGAGATAAAGGTTAGTAAAAGATAATTAGTATATTATGTTGCGATGCTATAAACCAAATAAACCTAAAACCAATGACTTATGTTTTTTTCGTAAGGGCGGTCAACGTTCCAGAAACTTCATCGCTCAAAATGTATTCGTGCCGTATTTGTGGCCGCAAATTTCCTTCCGTGATGGACCGCGACGTACATGTGGACAGAGTGCACCACCAGAAATTAAGCTACACATGTCATCTTTGTTACAAGGTGTTCACAGAGAAAGGCCATCTGGAAGACCACATGAGAGTCCATGTCATCGAACGTACCTTCTCATGCGGAATTTGTGCAAAATCATTTGCGTCCAATTCAGCGTTATACGAGCACTCTTTGACTCATTTGTGCTAAAGCTGATAAACATTTTGAATACTCATATTGCTACAACGCGTTTGTTAATCGTTCGCAGTTGCATTTTCACATATATTGTGACTCCAGCAACTGATATAACAAGTGCACCATATATATATATATAAATATACATCTATATCTCACTTGTGGCGTTATGAACATGGTGACTTTGGTCTGAAGCAATTTAAAGGCAGTTTGTACAAAAACCAGTTTCATTAGTTGGATTGTTTATAACTTCAGTTTGTTTTAAATATTAATCCATCAACTATGATTCCATAATGAAGCCTATCTACGCGAGTGCCACCTTGAAATTGTTTAACCGCCGTAACGGTGATACAATTGAAAAGAAAACAATATTAGTCGAATGAAATCACCGAACACAAATATATTAATCCGTAAAATATTTTATTGAGTTCACTATTGACATGTCAATTATTTTATATATTTATGAATTATAGTAATTTGACCCATACAAACAACCATAATGTATTGACAAGTGTCCATTGTTACAATTATTTGAATTCAAAAGTGTCGTTTTATATCTACATATATTTATTTCAAAGTGAAAGTTGAAGAGGTCATGTTTAAAAATCTTTTTGAGCACGTTAGTGCCATTCCTTTTATTTCTCAATTAAACGGTTTGGTGGTAAATAATGGATTTCATAAACCATTTGTTAAATTTCATGTATACTTGGACTGTGCCGATGTCATTAACAAAATTCGCTTCTTATAAATTTTAAAATTTGTACATTGAAATGTTATACCCATAAACCCAGGCTACCAATAAAATATCCAATTTCATTGACTATAGCAGTCAAACCATTTCCAATTGTGCAGCACCCTAATTAATTTATTTATTTAATTAATATAAAAATGTGTTGTCGATATTACATATCTACAAGTACGACATAACACTGCAATCATAATGCAGACATATTAATATTGTGTAGCGACAAAAGGAATTGGCCTTCAATGCAGAAATGCTATGAAAGGCGACTATGAACTTTAGGTTTCAATGCATAAACTTGGTGCATTTTTTCAGTTTGCAACAACGTTTCATTTTTTCCATATATCCACTAGTTTCAAAAAGCAATACGTAGTCACACATAGATACATACCTAATAGTAATAGCAATACATAGTTGGGTTGCATGATTTCGCTCTAAGAATTTCGCACAATGCCACAGCCCAAGTCGTGGTGTTATGAGGAGCAAGGAATGGAATTGATATTTCCGCTCATGTGTATGTATTTGACCTGAAAAATAAAATTTCATTTCCATTACCTGGTAATTTATTGTCATACTTAATTTGATATTTTTTGTTTGGGAAAACTATTATTTAGTTTATGCCAGTACGAACGTGAAAGTGCATAATTATCTCTGTAATATTTAAACAGTATGCTTGATGAAAATCAACATTGTTATACCAGAAGCGTTCACGAAAGTTGGCCAATATGAGTCAGCAACTACAATCCAAACTTATCTAGCCACCCCTGCTCTTTTGCGAATATAAAATCCTTGTAAATAAATTCCATAGAAGATGTCCGTCCATGGCCCCTGTTATAAAATTCTGGCATGAGCTGCAGCAACTTTTTGCTGACAAAGAAATTCGGACGACGTTCCTTGTCCATCATCCACCGCTTCAATGACGGGGCAGTTGAATACAGCGACATCACACTTTCGTCGTTTGTGTAAAATTCCTCGAACATGGACATCGGCGAGTCTTCCGTCATGGCGTTCCTCAAGGCCTGTGAAAATTCCGCATAATCTACAACCTTAACTTCATATCCCATACGCTGCGCAATACCCGCAAAATCGGCATCGGTGTCCACGTTGCAATTGGTAACGTTGTAGACGTCATTGGGGGCATCAGGATTGAAGAAGAGCTCAAGGGACACCTTTGCACAAATATCGACTGGCAACACGGCGACCGGGAATGGACTGTCTGCAATCACGCCCTTGCTCAGACTGAACAAGTAACGTAACATGCAATGGTTCAAATCAAGGACAAATCGTCCAGTATTTGAGTCACCGGTCATCAGTGAGAATCGGAATACTTTTCCAGGAATTCCGCGGTTCGTGATTGCTTCCTTCATGATAACATCTCCCACAAATTTCGTAACGGGATACGCAAAGGTAGTTACACCATCGTAATCTTCCATCTGCGGCCATGTCTCACTCAGCTTTCCGTCGTCGTCGACAGTGGAAACTCCCACCAAACTTGTTGCATTATACACATGCTTGAGCTTCATCCCAGTGCAGCAAAATTCGAGAATGTGTTTAAGTCCTCTCACATTTACCGATCTCGAGCAGTTTGGTGCGTACAGGTGACGGTAGTGCTCTGTATGCTGAACGCTGGCGGCACAGTTAAATACGGCGTCAATGCTGTCAGTAAGCTCATCCCAATGAAATGAATTCATTCCTAAATGATCCGACGCCACATTTCCATTCACGCAATGAACCTTAGCCATGTTCACTTTCGTAAATATGTCCCTGTCCTTCAAAGCATTTTCCAGCCGACCGGTTGGGCATTCGTTTTTGTTGGAACGGAGCAGGCATACTATTTGTCTTATTTGTGGATTGTTACTCAACTGGTGCAACAGGTGGACACCAAGCGTTCCCGTTGCTCCAGTCAGAAGTACGTTTGAGATTTCGCCAACCGCAGGCATATTCTGATGCGGTTGAGACGCAATATGCGATGGCAATACACAGTCCTCACGCATCAGATTTGTGATTTCATGTGTCTTTGGGATCTCAATTGAAACATCTTTTCCTTCTAATAATTTGCACACGGTCTGACCAAGAATCTGTACATTGCTGCAATCTCGAACAATACTTGTGCTCAGTACAAGTTTGTCACCGAGCAGGGACTGGACTGAATTTTTAATCTCGACAAACATTAGAGAGTCCACCCCCATCTCCTGAAAATTAGATGTATCCTCAATAACGTCAGCAACATCAAGTTTCAAAATATTCCGCAATATCTGGCACAATTTGTCCTTGACAATCTCTAACTTTATTTCTGTCTTCTCGGCGGCATTAATCTGTTTCCAGAACTCTTCACTGGTAAGATTCACTGCTACAGGCTTAAAAGCGTCATGTGATTTCCATTCATTGTCATCTACTAAGGATTTAATGTTGGGACAAATTGTGGCAAGTTTTGTAAATGAGTAAATTCCGATGACCCCAATTTGCACCAGATGCGACTTGAGAGCATATTCCAGACCGGCGAGTCCATGTTGGGTAGAAAATGGTTTGATTCCCGACAAATCAACTTCTGTCGCAACACCTGCCTCACCCCACTGTCCCCAGTTGATTGACACTGCCGGAAGTCCAACTGAATTTCGGTAATGTGCAAATGCATCTTCAAAGCTGCATGCTGCAGAGTGATTACTTTGTCCTGGAGAGCCAAACAAAGCCGCCATTGAGGAAAACAGGACAAAGTGCTCCAGCTTATTATTGGATTTTGTCAACTCATGAAGGTTAAGAGTCCCTATTATCTTAGCACTCAGTGGATTGCACATGCTTTCCCATGTCTGATTTTGCACTAACCCGTCGTTGAGAACGCCCGCAGCATGCATGATGCCTCTTAGTTCTGGATATCCTATATTTTTAATTGTGACCTCTATGAGGGTTCTACATTGTTCCAAGCTGGAAACGTCCAGTTGTGCAATATGCACCCTTGCGCCGTAGTCCGCATTTAAATTATTAACGACCTCATTTACGGCCGTAGTAGGACCGGTTCTTCCTCCTAGGACCACGAACTTTGCGCCAAGCGTTAGCATCCATTTGCAAACTTCCAGGCCGATCCCACCCAAGCCTCCCGTTATAAGGTACGTTGCGTTGTGACTGAAAAGCTTTGTCGGTACATTAATCTTTCCTGAGTTATTGACAATATCCGGCATCACACAAACAACCTTTCCTATGTGTTTTGCCTGTTGTATGTATTCCAGGGCCTTCCGTATGTTGACCGCATCAAATCGGACCAACGGAATGGAAGAAATTGCGTTTTCCTTTACCATTGTGCCAATTGTGTTCAGCAAGCGTCGCCATTCCACCTTTGGCAATGCCAATAGGTCAATGATTGTGTACTGCACATCCGGTCGCAGTTTACGAACTTCTTCAGGTGTCCAGATAGATATTTTGCTCATTTCCACGAAACGTGCATTTTTGGCACAAATATTTAGGGTGGCTTCTTTGAACCCTTTACTGGTCAAGGAATTTAGAAAGACGTCCACTCCGCGGCCATTGGTAGCATCAATTATATTTTTCTCGTATTGAGTATTTCTGGAATTATAAACGCATTTGATTCCTAAAGACGTTAAGTAATTTTGCTTGCGCTTGCTTCCAGCCGTTGCAATAATAGTAGCTCCAGCGTATTTGCAAATTTGAATTGCGCACAACCCAACTCCGCCGGACGCCGAGTGAATAAGTACCGTGTCAGACGAAGTAATTTTTGCTACATCCAAGAGAGCATATATGCTTGTGCTCATTGCTACAGGGAGGGTTGCCGCTTCGCAGAAAGTCATGTTCTTCGGAACTGGAATCACATCATCTTCATGTAACTTGATATGGCTGGGCAGTGGTGATTTGTCCAGAATGCCGCCGCACACGAAATCTCCAACTAACCATTTGGCTACCCCATCACCGGTGCGTTTCACTACACCAGAGAAATCAGAACCAACTACGTTATGAAATCTGAATTCACTCGATGGTTTTATGACGCTTAGAACGTCAAGGAAGTTTAGAGCCGCCGCCTTAACCTGGATCTCAACTTCCAAGGGTCCTAACATGTGGGGGGTGAGAGGCTCGAATGTTAAGTCGGAGATGGAATTGGTATCTGGCAAAGAAAGCTGGAATCCATCAACGCCGACCGGAATATCCAAATTTTCGAGAGATGATTTATGAGGCAGCAACTTGGCTACGTATCTTTTGCGTCCTTGATATGCTACCTGGACATCATTTTCTGGATTCCATAACTCGTAAAATATTTGGACCATGTCTTCCTCTGAAGTTGCTGGACCGATGTCGATATACTTACAGGAGAGTCCAACATTTTCATTATCCAACGACTTGATAAAGCCATTAAGACAATATTTGTAATAGTGTGATACGTCAGCATTTTCGAGTGGAACGGAACCGCTTGCCATTACGTACAGTCTCGGCAGAGTGTCTTGTTTTAATAGCAGAATAGATTTTGCAAGCAGAAAACATGGGCGCAATATGCCTTCCTGTGACTGACTTATCTTGCTTAATGACCAACCGTAGATTATCCCCTCAATGTTGCATCGAGTACTGCTAAGCGTTTGCATTAAATCAATGAAATCATGTTCGCAATCAGGTCGAACCGTAAACTGATGGGGATATTCGTTTGCCCAATTGCTTCCTCCTGTTACAGTTACAACGTTTCTGCCTGATGCCAGCACTGGAATACTTTTTACCAAGAACTCTAAAGTTGGATTGTCCTCCATTGTGAATACGATCCATTTTTTGGAATCTTCGTTATTACTCCAGGTAATGCTTCCTTCTACACTGTTCCATGGAATCTTTTTACTTTTAATGTACGCGTTGTAGCCATTTGCATAATTAAATGCACCGGCGACTTCAAATCCATTTTGTCGTAGTAATTCACACCATGCTTCTTTGGATATTGAGCAGTGGTTGTTGCGTAACTCCATGTCCTCAAATCGCCAAAAGCCGTCCAATAGACCAAATATGAATGTGAGAAATCTATTAACGCGAGTCATCTCGCACAGATCGAAATGCCCATTTAGTTTCAGTAAGGTACGCACGTTTCTGATTGTATCCTTTAATCTTTTGGTGGCGTGTATGACTTCCGATGCACATACCAAATCATAACTACTAGGAACGAATCCTTGCAAAATTGGGTCTTCTTCAATATTGAGCTTTTTGAATATCAAACGCTCTAGATATTTCTCGAATTTCTTCTCTGCTGCAGCAAAAAATGCACTCGAAACATCGGTATAAGTATACTCATATTCAATTCCAGTTTCCTCCAGAAGTTTCAGGAAGTTTTTGGTGTAACTTCCCGTGCCAGCTCCAACTTCTAGTATTCGAAAACATAAACCGGTTCGTGCAATGCAGGTTATAGTTTTCAACGAACCCACTGTGTGTAATGTAAGTAGATGCAATTAGGTACTAAAGTTGCACCGTTCAAGCATTTGTTGAGACTCACAAAGAAAATGGATTGAGAATTTATTGCAAAATGCTGATCAATTGGATCATCCGCTTTTACCGCTAATTATAATAAGAATAGTTTGACAATGTTAAGCGTTAAGTGTAATATATAATGTATTAAGTACGTAATATAATTATATTAATTACGTGTCGAATATAATTTTGCGAATTTATATATTGTGTGCAGTTGTGATATGTAGTAATTTTATGTAATGTACAGTGATGAACGGTGTTTGTGATTTCTCTGCCGTCAATAAAATGATGGGAGTGCCAAGGTCGGCCGTTAATATTTTGATGTAACACGATTAAGGTCGGCGATATATTTATTTGCCTTGAATGATATATATATATATTTGCCATACGAATGTTCTACTGGAGGTGTCACGTTTATAATGCTAGAGATTACGCCTTCCGAAAGTGTTGGCAGCGATACCATTCAACAGTACTTGTTGTAATGTATTTTTGGTGTTTAGTTGATGTACATAAATATTGTAAATAACATGGACTTCCTGCAAATATGACAATGCAAATATCGCTATTTGTGCATTATTTTTTAGAAAACTAGAAATAATTGAATTATGAATAGTGTATTCTTGAAATGGTTAAATATGTTACAGTTGATGCCAGCAATATTGGATATATGTATGTATGTAGTTTTATACGGAGAAGTAATGTATATAAACACTTTGTTTTGTGTAATTGTTTTCTTTATTATGTTGGAACTAGAAAAGGCCAGTTACTGCACTAAGTGCAGTAACATTTAAGATATATTCATATATTACATATATTTTATTGCGTAGCTGAAAAAAAACACACCCAAGACCCAAGTATTGATTTAGCAGTGTTTATCTGTTGACACTATCCTAACCACTTGCTTTGTCCGATTATGACGAAATTTGGAATGAACCTCCCTTAGATAAAGTTCAAGAAGCCTATTGGTTTTCAGCCAAATCGGATAACCCCTTAGGGGGCCCCCTGGTGTATTTTGTTTCAAATGATTTCATACAGCAAGACTAAGCCCCTAACATTAAAGAGATCGGAATTTTCCGTTCTAATTTCTAGCGCAGTAATGGGCAGTCAGTAGGATAGGATAGCAGGATGAGGTAGCCGGAGCCGGTAGCCGGAGCCAGGTAGCCGGAGCCAGGTAGCCGGTAGCCGGAGCCAGGTAGCCGGTAGCCGGAGCCAGGTAGCCGGTAGCCGGAGCCAGGTAGCCGGAGCCAGGTAGCCGGAGCCAGGTAGCCGGAGCCAGGTAGCCGGAGCCAGGTAGCCGGTAGCCGGAGCCAGGTAGCCGGAGCCAGGTAGCCGGTAGCCGGAGCCAGGTAGCCGGTAGCCGGTAGCCGGAGCCAGGTAGCCGGAGCCAGGTAGCCGGAGCCAGGTAGCCGGAGCCAGGTAGCCGGAGCCAGGTAGCCGGAGCCAGGTAGCCGGAGCCAGGTAGCCGGAGCCAGGTAGCCGGAGCCAGGTAGCCGGTAGCCGGAGCCAGACAGAATGGATCGACAGAATCAGCGAGCGAGCTAGCAACGTAGCTTCTTCGTTTATTATTATGTAGGACAAGGAGTATCGGTGTCTATTTGATAACATATTTATTAATATTTAACACATATAGTAAAGTTTGATCGCATACAACTAGATTCTATAACTTGATTCGCATTTATTTCTGTCCATGTTAGAACTGCGGAAGCTGCGACGTAACATGTATCTAGATCTCCATCCACGAGTTCAGTATTAATCGGCATGCGCGTCGCAGAATAATCGGTGTATTTAACTATGCCTTCAGATGAAGCAGATTAATCCCTTTGCTTATCACAATGTCAAGTAGCCCAAATGACGTTGCCTGATGGAAAAAGTTGTTGCTGAAGAAGCACACCATCAAAATTGGCATGATACTGGAATACATTCGCAGCAATCGGCTTTCAATGATAGATTCTCGAATTTGTTTATCAGTTACTTGTAAATATTAGTGAGCTGCATGAGTAATTAGAACACCGTTTCAAATTTTCGAAAAATGAATATTGACATTGCTACCATGATGAATATCAAGTTGAAGAAAGTCTCAAACACTGACGGTTTAGGTTGCTCAAATTATGTATCAGAAACTATATCGAGATTGAGAGTGTCAACGGAATTGCTACCATGAACCACTAAAGTAAGGAATCTGTGTGGACATCATTGCAGATTTTTAAAAGTATTTGTATTTCAATGAATGAGAGTTCTCACTCGTAACCATCAAGCGATTGCCGTCCCCTTGTGGTGCAAACATACGGAAAAGCATACCATTACATTGCTCACCAATTTTACGCATTAAGAATACGTTAGGTGTACTTGCTGCCATTAAAACACTTCCTTTCCAGTAGCCTTCCTTGTCGCATTAGATCCTTGGAATCATAAGCCTTGACGTTATATATTAGGTGGAAAATATATTTTGTGGAAAACATGCATTTGGAGCAAATCGTGTATTTGGTGCAGGGTCTTCTCTCGTTGCAAAGAAGTGGTAAAGCTGTCCTTCCACCATTTGCATTTATGCAGTTTCGACTTCCAAGTGTGCAATGTTTGCAATTTACGTGGGTTGTTTCTTAACATATCAACAATTTTTCAAGTAGCAGCGTTTTTGAGTATGGGATTTTGTTTGTGATCTCCAGAAAATCGCAGTTAGTAGTAGCATCGGGTGTAAAACTATTAGCGCGGCCACTGCCACTATCGCGGATAAGCAGAACTCTGCCGTCAGGCTGCACAAAATTTGCGTAATGTACTTGGAGCACCGGGAAATTTTTTTGTTACAACAATCCTAAATATTATGATTTATTGACCAATTATAAAATAGTCCAAAATATATATTTGGAACATGTATACTCCGGAATGTAATTTAATATAATGGCTGAGAATTATTGGAAGGGAAACATTGCATACGATTTTCCGATCTACAGTACGCTCAAGTTAAATTAACAAACATTTAAGTAACTTATTAATAAAGATAACTTACTCACTAGTAAAATTACAACATTTAATATGCAGATCGAGAATAGCCCACAATAAAACTGAAAGAATAGACTAAACTGAATAGAATACTAAATAGAATAAAATAAACTGAATAGAATACTAAAACTGAAAGATATCGACTTCATAGTTTAATTGCATAGTTAATGTGCGGTGGATGCTGGAGACAGTTTTGCATGACATTTTTGGCTTGACAGAGAACCAAACTCGTTTTCTCAGAAGGAACACCTAAAACGCTTCTCACGAATGTGCGTACTGATATGTCTGAATAACTCAGGTCTCGTTAGGAACTGTTGCTTGTCGTCACAAAATACACATGTAAAGCATTTTCGATTTGCATGCATTCTGTCAATGTGCCTTTTCAGGTACACAGGTGAATTAAACAATCTGACAACTGACTGCATTCCTCACAATGTGCTTCTCTTCTATATGTGTGGCCAAACAGCTTTGACTTTGAAATGTATGTCGACAGAAATTACAGTTAAACGACATTTTCCCTGTGTGTACTGGCATGTAGCTGCAACCCTTTTCGCGTTTTGAATCCTTTCGTGCTTAACCCGCATTTGAATGCTTTGACATATGAATGTAGTCCTTTGTGTGTGCTAATATTGTCTTGGCACGCAAAACTGGCATCGCAGACCGAGCAATGGTACGGCCGTTCACCAGAATGCACTTTTACGTGTGATTCAAGTGCGCATGTTGGAGAATCTTTTATTACACATTAGGCATTCATGTGCATTTTGGAATCCCAATCGGTGTACACGCTTTTTGTGCTGGAGACAATCTTCGTTCATTGCAAAAGAACGACCACAAATTTCACCTTTGTACGTACGTTCAAACGTGTGCTTCGATCGGAAGTGACGATTAAAGTTTGACCGGTGTCGATAGCTCGCACCACATAAGTTACATGTATGGTCTCGTCGGTCAGAGTGCGTTCTCATGTGCTTTCTAAGGTAACGTCGAATTGGGAATGATTTCTCACAAAAGCTACACTTAAAGTTCCGTGCAGATGTATGTAGTTTTTTATGCATTTTCAAGGTGGAGTTGCTGCTAAACGATTTTTTTGCATAATATACATTGGTAAGGCCTTTCACCTGTGTGTGTTCGAACGTGGATGTTAAGGTCACCCCTTCCAAAGAATCGTTTGGAACATATGGATCACTCATGGCTCTTTTCTCGGAGATGTATTTGCACTTATGTGAAGACCAAGTGACATCTTTGATGGAAACGATTTGGTGTAGATAGTACAGCTCTCCATCATCTAAACATATACATGATCAAACAAATGGCGAAAACATGAATTCACAATCCTAATATTGCACCGTGACGTCTCTATTATATGTTTTGTAATTGATAAAAAATCCAAACTTGCTTATAAATGTGGGCGTTGTGAGGATATGGCTTCCAATATTTTTTTAAATTTTCATTCAATCAATCAATCTCAAGATTTGTAAAGGTAGTTAAATATCAGTAAAGTACACAGACAGTCACTAGGCACAATGATTTTTCAGCGTTGAAAACGATTCTTTTTGAGGAATCCGAGCGCTTTGAAATTAGTTTTTGGAATCAGTTCTAAATTTGGTGTTACATATGCGAACACTTCGTTGGTCTGCTGCGTAGTGGCATAAAAACTGACAGCCCAGCTTGTGGCTACAAATGTTAGAGCATGTGAGTGCTGGAAGAAAGAATATAAATTCTAGAAAGAAAGTAAAATTCTACAGTGAGGTAGAAAAGCGACATACTATAATTTCAATGTGTATGTACCATTTGCTTTATATTCCGTTCATCTTCGCAATTGTAACGCGTGATACTCAAGGCTATGTCGCCGTACAGAAGGATATGTTGCTGTGTGAACTGCTTAGCTATATTTCACACGAATACAACTAATCAGGTAAATGACCGGCGAACAACAAAACAGGTGAGCTCTTGTAGAGCTGCACGTAATGTGGAATTCCCTGAAAGGTACGGAAATAAACTGGGTATAAATTTCTGGCTCTGGAATGGACAAACAGCTTACTCTCTGCGCATACCATACATTGTCTACTTACATGTATGTGCCCACTATCGTATATATATATGGAACGTGATACACAACCACTTCGAACACGTACGTTAGGGTTAGGCGAAGGATACACGATTCTGTGCAAATGCACCCAATATTGATTTATAGGAATACAGAGTGCGTTAAAATGTTTGGAATTTATCCAGATTTATGCATGCACCGCTTCATTTTGTTTTACGGGAGCCTCTAAGCTTCGAACGGAATCTGGCCTGGCCCCAATCAGCACTCGCATTAAGTGCCAAAACGGTTCAGCCTAACGCTTAAGTTTATTACGATATATTAGTGACAACCGCATGCACAACATTTTTTGTCATACTGTCTGCGAATCAACTTTCAACTACAATTATGTTTAATTATGTAATTGACTACAACTGATTTCGAAGTAGTCCATCACATATCCACTAGTAATGATATCATAAAAATATTTTTGTATTCGAAAGAAATTGACGATATTAATCAATAGCGTCTTGCATACATCAGTGACAATTTGTCCCGCTGCATATTCAGGTTAACCGAAAACATTCATGTGAACCATTCAATATGATGAGTGGTGATAATATAAAAGTCAACTAGCATACAAATATGCATGCCGTAATTGGTGCTGATGATGCAACAGGTCTTAAAAATGTTCATGAGTGTACTCACTGCAACGGGAATGTAGTCGTATTTCATGCACCGCTTACGCTATGCAAGGTCACGCTTACCAGAAATATGAATGTGTAAATGAGATCACATCAACATCGCATCGTTCCGGTATATTCGAGGTAATACACCAGCAAGGTAAGGCAATTACTTATATGAGCGATGGTGTCTCGTTGTTGAGATCAACTTACATTGTCAAAATATATAAAGCTAACATCAAATAAAAAATGCACGGCATCTTTCGTTTACTGACACAATATTCCCACGGATGGCGAATCATGAATTATTTACGGCATAAGTACCTCGACAATATATACCATCTTTAATGTGCCTGCGTATCTAACCATGTTCCAATTGAGAATATGGTTCCCACCGCAGCTAGTTATATTGATGGGAAACGGTCCTCGACGCGATACAGTAAGCAGTAGTCCATATGGGTGAATCAAGATATATTGGTGGTTAATTTTCAACAAGTTAGTGGCTGTTGCGTTTTTCAGAAAAACGTTTTTAAGTGGAAAGAATAGAAGAGTACCAATTACACCTGCGGCTTCATATGTACAATACGTTTCATATTTGCCAACGATGCGTTAAACCGAATGATGGTACAAACATTACTCCACAGCATTATTTGGAAGTCTACAAAAGTGGTATTCGAGGAATGAGTGAACCTTTTCTTTACATCTTCTGTCAATTAAACTTGCCAAGCTGCATTCTAATAACGCATTGATATTTTAAATGTCTACTGCACATATGCTTTAGCATATCTATGAAAGGACAATGCTAAAAAATAAACCAGCATCAAACTACAATACTCCAACATATACCCTTTCCATTCATTTGGCTTCGCCAAGTGTACCGTGCACTGCTTTGTATCAATATTTGAAGGCTTTTTATGGTGTACCTAAGTTCGTCTGCCGACACATGGGTTACATTGTTGTAAACATGCGCTAATTATAATATCACGTTTACGAGTACGTGACTGTACAAGCTTTGATACGTGACATGAAACTGAATATTATTTGCTGCGAACGAGGCGGCTATGAGTGCACAGTTTAAGTTATATAGCCGAATGTACATTGTGTTTCAAAATTACAGTTTATATTTCATTTATATTTCATCATCTGGACTTATTAGTAGTCCACTCTCGACGAATGCTTTATTTCTCAAAAAATAATTTCCAGTAGGACGCGCACTTTTCAGTAGCGTCAGCAGGCCGGTATTATTTCATCGACAAATCAATCGTTTAGTCCATCAAAATGAGTATGTCCATTTGATAAACATTCGGGATATTGTGTTTTGTTAGTTAAGTTCAACTCAAACTAGAAAATGTCTAGGCCTCCATCCAATACGTTTTCGTGCTTGTTTTGTGGAAGACGACAAGTAAGCAAATGGAATCTTGATCACCATGTGCGATCCCACATTAACGAAAGACCATATTTCTGCAATGAGTGTAAACAATGTCACAATACGAAGCAAAAACTGCAAGTGCACCAAGCAACGCACTCCCTGAATAGGTCAAGATCCTTCACTTGTACAACTTGTGGCAAATGTTTCTTCACTTCGATCACTTTAGACACACACAGGAAGACAGTCCACTCTACCACTCCGAGATTCAAGTGCCAGAGTTGTCCTAAATCTTTTAAAACAAATCGCACGTTAAATCAGCACACGCGAAACGTTCACAGTCAAGAAAAATGCCACTCCTGTTCTTTGTGCGACAAACAATATTTTTATAAAGGTGACCTTACGAGACATTTGCAGCGTCATTTAGGTGAAATGGCTTTTGTTTGTACCATATGCAACTACCGATGTAACACAAAGTATATGCTGGATGTGCACCGCAAAAGTCATCTTGATGAAAGGAATCACGATTGTTCAGTTTGCGGTAAAAAATTTAAATTCTCTGGATCACTACAGGTGCATTTAATGCGACATGGTCCTCACAACGGTGAAAACAATTGTAACATTTGTGGTAAACAATTTAAGGTCAAATGCGATCTTGCTTCTCACTTGCGGGTTCACACGAGAGAACGACCATACAAATGCGAAATTTGCAATGCAACATTTCCAAGAAGAAGCGGTCTGCGAAGTCACATTAATAGCATTCACACTCAATATACGGAAGAAACTAAACCAGCTAACTGTGTAATGTGCCGTAAGCGATTCTCGTCGAATGCGCAGTTGGAAATTCATATTAATGTACACACAATGGAGCGGCCATACGAATGTTACATATGTCTAAAAAGCTTTTCGCAAAACTCCGCTCACAGAGCTCACATAAAACTTCACTCTGAAGGTAAGCATCACAACTGTGAGTTGTGTCCAATGAAGTTCAAAGGTGTCTACGAATTGGAATTACATTAGACCACACATACGGGAGAAATGCAATATGAGTGTGCAGTTTGTCTCCGGCGATTCCGAACTGCTCGAAACCTAAAATGTCACATGGAGTTACACAATAGCAGACCTGGTAATACGAATTGATGTTCCTTCTCTGGCATATCATTCAAAACAAATGGACATCTTTCAACACACATAGAGAACCATCACAACACGAAACGATTTCGCATTTTCTTGTGTGTCAGAAATAAAGGATACCGGGCTGAGAAAAACTTCTTCAATCATATACGGTGGCATGAAAATGAGACCGCTTTTGAAGATTACTCAAATCTTACTCAAAGAGTTCTACCTTTCTCTTAGCAATGCCGTTGATTAATTACAAATGGGAATTGTCGGCAGTGAAGTAAATGTACTCATCTTGATTTTAAGTAAATACAATTAAAACGTTGCATCGTTAAAACATTTGTTTTGACTCACAAAGCCAATGGACTTAGAGTTATAGATATAAGCAGAAAGGGCCAGCTGGACCAGCACATTTTAAAGCATAATTGTGGTTACAGTAGTTTCACACTATATATCTTCATTCCTTAGTGTCGAATATTAGGTGTAAAATATTAATTATTAAGAATATAATATTAGTATATTAAGCATATGATGAATATAGTTTATCGAATTTGTTTTCTTTGTTCAGTTGAAATATTATTATCTAATTTTAAATTTTATTTAATGAAAAATGTGATTCGATGATATATTTATTTACCGAAAGATTGTGTTACTGGTGGTGCCGCGTTTGCAACATTACATATTTATAGCCTACAAAGTTTTTGATGGTAACTGTGTCAAACGCAAATAGGTACTTTCATGTAATATTGAGGCGAATTAGACGTTAAGCTGATGTACTTATACAAAATATATACCGAGTATGACTGTAGAATATCCATGTATACATAATTTATAAAACAACTTTAAAAAGTGCAAACTATTGTTATTCGTGTATTTTGCAGAGTTTGAATATTTTACAATATTGACTTCGAATACATATGCAGTTTTGAAGGCATAGGTAACGTACATCAATAAAAATCATAGAGACAAGTTTTTGTTAGACTTTTTGTTGTTAATTATGTGTTAATTTACGACGACGTTGGAATAAAAAAATATGTGTGTATACGACTCATATGCAGTGTACGAGGTAATTTATGAATTAAACGGATACGGTTAACGAACATTGAACGCCGGCTTCATGTGCTGGTGGACGTGACGAAAAATGCTTCCTTTTTATTGTAATTACAGTATCGTTATTGCATGCTATTAAAGTATAAACTAGATATTGGGACACTAAGTCTGATTTCAATCTACAAACTACCCTAACATTTACTGAATAGTTACAAATATGGCTTACAAAGCATTTATCGTTTGCAAAATAAGCTTTGCAGGTGCCTGCTGAACCTTTTACTTGATATGTCGCGTGATTTTCTGCATTGTATTAGACGCGTACCGAATTGAAAAATGCTCCATGTAATTAGTAATTAGTTTGCAGTTTTGCGTGGAAGTCATCTTGTCGACTTGTTTTTGTTGGTGCTGCCAGGGAAATCGTACTGTGCATAATGAACATATATTTATCCGAAAATAAGCAATTAAAGAAAGCGTTTTCGACTGTCCATTGCTACCTCACATATTTAAAAAAAATATTTGCAATCGCTGTACGGCAGCAAATATATTTTGAATAAGGGGAACTGCAGCTGCAGAAGAACCAAATTTATTCCATTGCTTATCCCAAAGTCAAGCAGTTCCAAAGGAGTGGTCAGGTGGAAAACGTTGCTGCTGAAGAATCACAAATTCAAAACAGGCGTACTTCTGGAATACATTCATAAAAGACGGTTTGCAGTGCTCGATTTCCGAACACATCATCTAGTATTCTGCAACTTTGTGCTGGACGATTGGGCGTCCAATCATAAATAGTATTGATTCCAGCCGGGACAAAATTTAAACCTGCCACAGGCGATAAGGCATCTCCTGCTGCAACGAAAACCACATTTCAGTTCATGATAAAAGTCAGTCTTCCGATCAAGAATCCCATGAATCTACTTCTGGCATTGTTTGTTTAAAATAGTTTTAAGATTTATGTTGTGCTTCGGATTAAATACCGATATTTTAAGTAGCTGCGTCGTAGGACTGCATTCATGATTGAGTGGCCTGTCTAGGTACTTGTAATTAATATCGCCAAAGCATGCAAGGGAGCATAGTCTACATGTATCACGTTTAATGTTTGGATACTTTCTGAAATAATATGTCTAATAAGGGCAACTGCGTGGTACTGTGTCGAATAAGCAAACACAATAGATGCTAGCATTATGTGCTGGAAGAATAAACGTGTATGTACTTAGGTCGAAGCATTATTTGCATGCATGGGTTACGTTACCACATTTCTTGTTGGATACCCACAATTCATTGGCTACTTTAGGAATATATGTGGCGTCTGATTGAGGCTACGTGTGTATATGAGCTATCTTTAACCTTCTTGAGTGCTTTTGTGTACGTTGGAGCTGTAAAGACAAAATGTGTCATTGTCTCAGTATTCAGTGTAAACACTACCTCGAACGGCATAGTCGATTGAGCAGAGCAACATTGTTTCAACCTTGGTGGAATTATATTGTGGTGGATGCATCCTTGTAACCATTTATGTTCTTCTTGAGTAAATTTATTAACATAAAATTGTGTAAGGATATGTCAAACTTTCTCGATTCCGCTGGAAGTACACTTCTGTGGCCACAACGTGTAATTATCATAAACATAATAAACACATACCTAATAATAAGTGATTGTTAACATTTTTTACCCATTCCATCATTAAATGTGAAACTTGTTCGTGTGGATCATTAACTCATTGATGACTCCCATCTCTCCACGATCTGCCAAATGTATCAATGTGAATAAATAATTTATTCAAACTGAACCCATTGGTCACAGATGGCTCTGGAAAATAACATGGCTCACAATCGCAAATCGTATTCATGTGTGTTTTGTGGTGCGCAAAAGTCGAAAAAGTGCCTTCTCGAGATTCATATTCGCCGCCATATAGACGAGAGAATTTACGACTGCAAGAGTTGTGAAAAATCGTTTTGTGCATCAGCCAATCTTATCCAGCATATCCAAAACCATCATCAACCAAGGGAAAAGAAGCACTCGTGTTCTTGGTGTGTTAAATCTTACTACACATTAAGCCACTTGCAGCGACACGTAAAGGCAGCACACACAGGAATAGGTGCATATGTTTGTCACATTTGCAATAAGACCTTTTTTATACAAGAGAAACTACAAGTGCACATTAGATCAGTTCACAATCAGGAAAAAAATCACAAGTGCTCGCTGTGCCCAGCTAAGTTTTTTTCCAGTGGTGGGCTAGGAAACCATTATAGAATTCATACTGGTGAGCATCCGCATCGATGCCTCATCTGCGGTAAATGCTTCAAAACAAGCTCAGAAATATGTGCACATAAAAGGACACATACAATCGTAAAACCGCTTACATGTGCGACGTGTGGAGGCACTTACAAAAATGCGTCATCCCTTCGAGCTCATATCCGCAGGCACAAGCAACCGAGAAAGGCAATCACTGTTTCGTGTCCAATTTGCAAGAAATCGTATAGTGGAAGTGACAGCCTCAAACTTCACATTAAAGCAGTACACCAAAAGTTGAGGAAGCACGAATGTATAATGTGTGGCAAACAGTTTACATTCTTCAGTGACCTAGAGGACCACATTCGAAGACATACGGATGAGAGACCGTGTATATGCGTCACTTGCGGGAAGACCTTCAATACCAGCCGTTACTTAAGGAAACACGTTCAAATCCACGCAGCCGAGAAGAAATACTCTTGCCGGATATGTGACAAGAAATTTGCGACAAGTGATTACATGAGGAATCACACAAAAACTCACAGCGATATACGTCCCCATAAATGCGCCATTTGTTCAAAGGGATTCAAGACACGAGCGGACCTTGAACATCACATTAGGACGCATACGATTGAACGTCCCTATAAATGCACCAATTGCAGCAAAAGTTTCCAAAGAGCAGTCACCCTCCGACGACATTTCAAGTTTGTGCATGACAAGCATAACAACACAATGTTCAACTGCGTCATATGCTCCAAGGTACTCGCTGCCAAGCATTGTCTTGAGGAGCACATACGTAGACATATCGGAGAACGTCCTTACGAGTGCCTAATGTGCCAAATGACATTTCATTCATATTCGACCCTAGTGGCACACGAAAGGCTTCACCGTGGCAACAATACATAACATGTGACATGTGTCCAAGCGTTTTCGATTGCAAGCAGCAATTGGAAAGGCATATCGGAGAGAAAACATTCCAAGTGTGCAATCTATCGGCGACGATTTGTTCAACAGCGTTCATTAAAAATCCACACAGAGATACAACATTCCTCATCTACCCAAAAAAATCCGTGCTCCGAGTGCGGAAAAGTCTTCAATGTTTTTGAGTATTTGCAGCAGCATAAAAGAAGCCAGCATAGAAGTAAGCTGTAAGGGACTAAGCAGATTACGTGGTTGTGAAAGAATATCTACCTACCATATTTGCACCATCAAGCAACCTATCCGATTTTTTAAAAATTGTAACTTTCACCATAGCCTTTACCACATGTTAGTTCAACGAATATGATATACGTATGTGTTAGTACTACGAGGTTTTCAATTTTATACGATGCAATTACAATTTCAAGACAAATGACGTTGAGTTTTGCT
Organism: Sinella curviseta; assembly: GCA_004115045.4. NCBI lineage: Eukaryota > Metazoa > Arthropoda > Collembola > Entomobryomorpha > Entomobryidae > Sinella > Sinella curviseta. The sequence continues at coordinate 25,916,097 of CM023200.3, read as the reverse complement.
ACCCATAAAACTATTTATTAATTTATCATTTGTAAATATCGTTTTTGTGCTAAATGTTCAAATACCAAAGTTGTTTATAATGAGGGATCAAAAGTTAAAGCACTTGCAACTGCATAACTACAGTTAGCTTTAGCCCTTCTCTTTCGCAACAGCAGGAAAATGTTTTGCAATATTTACATAATATGGCCATCTCATTGTTTCATTTAATTTACTATGTTCAATGTTCAAAGTTTATGCGTCTTTCCAAAACCATTTACTACTGTACTCAAAAATTACGTTTGCGGAATAGATTTCGAAACAACGAACTGAGAACGATGTTCCATGTTCATTACTCCAACAAAAAATTAGAAAATATCTTCTATTCTTTTATCAATTCAACCCCCCTTTTATACAAGTACAAAATTAAATATTATTTGTTTTGATATTCAGTTTGCCGCATAATTGTGTCCCTGCAAAAGACATGCTAAGTTATAAGTAATTTTGTTTAGAGTTAAGTATTTAATTTCACGTTAGGTACTATTTTGTAGAGTTAATATGTTTAGCACATACACGTGCTCAATACCTGAATTAAGTATACAGAATGACATGTACATAAAAAAGCTGCCTACATGTGACATTTACATACAACCAATTTTTATAGGAATTCAACGAATAAATTAGGAATTTTAACGCATTATATAATTATGTTCTTGTTATTTGATTTTAAATGGATATATTTTAACACACATATTCAAAAGTGACTGCTGCTCTTGGTATGTTTCAATGTGCGTAGCATAAAATATAAAATAAGACTACATAGATTTTTAAAAGTATAACCATATCATTAATTTTTACAGTGGGCAGTACAACGAAGTTGATATGGTAGAATTTTATGCTCACATTACGAAGCCTACAGCTGAGAATTATAAACCTTGTTACCCACTAACCATTCTACCAGTAAACTCATTCCATTGACATTTAGTACATGTATGAATTCGGTGTCACGGTGCATGGTTTCGCTCCCGTTTAAGAAATTATCACAGAACAAACAAATCGGGTGAAATTTAGTTCATACGACCACAGTTTTGCATTAGATAAACTCTATAAACCAATCATTGGGCTGTGCCCTTATTACGTAAGCAAGTACGACATGTTGAATTTTAATAAATACCAGAATCAAGTGGTAAATTGTATGAAACATATTTTGAAGTTAGCTGAAACTGACGTAAATAGCCATTTCTCTCGTAATCTCAATTAATGATTTGCAAGCATGCTGATGGCCGGTTATCATTTACTGTAAAATTACATAAACTTTGACCGCAATGTTAAAGTGACAGTCAATCTCTTCCTTTTTGAAGTTGTTAGCGCTTCGTAAGTTTCTTGTCCGTAGAACGTATGCTTAACGTATTCATCAATGTAAAAAAATTGATGTTTCAAAAAATATGACACTTATGACGTGTTTCAGATATTCAAATCGACTCATTAATGAGTGAAACTGGTATGCGAATAATCATTCAGAATGAAAACTAAATTTTAAGCTGTCATCGTCATGTCAATTCGAAATGAATCGAAATATACTTTAACTTTTTGAGTCTCAAAATGGACATTAAGCATACGAACATTAACACTGCCTTAGCTCTACTGTATGCTGCCATTAGTTTTGTCATATTGGTATGTCGTCTAATTGAATTTCATCAAACTCCTCCAGAAACATATAATAACTAACATACAGACGGATATCTAAATCCACGTCCATCAGTGCCAAACCGCGGCATTCTGGTTCGGTGGTTTCGTTTTGATTTCTTAGATTATGTAATAGTTTCTGGATAATGTATTTGTTCGGTATTTGTTTCGCATTTATCCAACAGGCATTATCAATGCAAATATTGCATCTGCCTCCTTCACCAAGCTTACTAATATCAACCCAAGTATCCAATCTGCTACATATTTGCAGAGGATGCATATTTGAAGCACACTTCGGAGACGTTGAACGGATAACTAGAAACAACATTACGATTCAGTCTCTTGTGGAATATGTAGCTTGTACCTATATGACGCCGATTATTATTAATCGATCCTTAAAGGAATCAGCGGAAAGACACAATAACACGGCATTTACATTAGGGTCCAACCTCTACACTAGAAAGTTCATTCGCTGCTTAGTGACGTCCGCTACACCTGGTATCCACATTCCGGATAATTTTCACACAGAATCTACAGTCCTTCTGATCTTCACCTCATCGTTGCCCTATAATGGTTGGAGCAACAGTGACTTGCAATTGCGCATTCATAAAGATTCTCCTGCTGCACCAACATTCCGAATCAATAATCTGGATATCGTCCATCCTATAATTATTTGGCGCTGGGGCGCCCATTATTCCTATACTGGGCCGAAACCCACAGAGCATTTCAGAAATATAACAGAATTGCTACGGTGGTACTGGAGTGCGGTGGAAGATGAGCTTCGTAGCTTCTCCTTTTTATCAAATCTTGGAACTGGGAAGCAGGGAATCCTCAGTTCCGCACTTTGCTCACCATTAAGAGAAAGCATTTTATCTGCTGATTCTTGCGTATTGAGAATAATGAGCGGTCTTAGAAATTGGACATTTGTGTCCTCAAAAAGTATTTCAAAGACGGATGGCATATACAAATTGGTAGCCGATAGGGAACGAAATCCAAGACGCAATATATTGCCGCACGCGATTTATCAACGAGATGTCACCTTCTTTGTTGTAATCAATGCAACGTCCCTTGACAAGAGCGCAGTATTTCTAAAACCATTCTCTTGGATTATATGGCTTCATTTGATTTTGTTGAATCTAGTCGTATTTTCAATATTTCAATGGTCACAACTTCCGGAAGGAAATTTGACACTGAGTAGTGTCGCGTTCTTGTTTCTAAATTCATTCAAATTTCTTGCAGCGGGAATAGATCAGTCAATTATGGTGTCAGGAAACATAAAGCACAATATCGGAGTGTATATTCTATACATGTGGGTTCTCTATACAATGTTCCTCTCTCAGTTGTATCGGGGCTCCATATTCTCCTACTTGTGTAACGACTTCAATGATCAAGTCCCAACAACCGTTGCTGAGATAGTGGACGATTCGGTATTGCTTACAACATTCTCCAAGCTCAACGGTAATCACTCCAAATTTGATCAAGTTAGAGAAGACAGCAAATATTTGCAGAAGGTTAGTGGAGTAATTCTGGAGACAGGATACAAGGTAAACGAAATAGGTCCATTGATGGAGTCTTTAGTTGGTGTAAATACACCAAAGTACAACAAAGTGTTGTTTGACATGAAACGAGCATATTCGTTTGCTTTTATCGAATTCCATGCCAATGTTGATCTCTTTAAAAGGATCGTACAAATGTATTCTAATCTTTGGGTGTCGGGATTACATATTGTTCCGTACGCCAAAAGCTGTAGCCACTGGCACATAAATAAGTTTCTAGCCCCAGGATTATCGAATATACTGTCTAGTCTGTATGAGTCTGGACACATCGGTAAGTGGGACGAGTCTGTTGCGACCTATAAGCTGAACTACTCTGTTGCAGAACTGGCTAAACGAGTTGACAGTGTAAATGCAAATCGCACCGGCCATCCGATGAAGTACGACACAAGATTGCGCAATCGGGAAATGGGATCCGTGTCGGAGCGCCTGCAACATATTCTATCCTTATTTGAAATGATTCCGGCTGAGTTTTATTGGACACTGCTTCACTACGCACTATTGCTATCGGCAATCGCGTCAGTTGCAGGAATATGGGAAATTCTAATTTACTATTTGCTAAAGTTTTCGCGGTATACTTGGTGGTACACCGAGTCAGAGTAGAGTGTCGAAATAATAGAAGATGCACAAACGCCAATTTGCAAACTACTTGCTTTTACTTGTTTGATTTATTATTTCGCGGCTGCTGCCATAGACTATGTATGACACCGGTCATTAAGGATATTAAATTCTGAAGCCTCGCATTCACAACTTGAGTAGTCACTTGTTGGGTGTTAATAATTTATCAGCGTCACGATAGTTAGTAGCTCGGCATGGTAGTAGTGAATTATTGAATATAAAAATATAATGTGTTATTTAGGAAAGTATACAATATTGCTGAGATACTTACGACATGCATATCTTTCCTGTAGGAATTGTGTTAACAATAAAAACCGTGCATCATTTGGTGGTATGGTAAACGTGTTTTAGTAGTTTATGTCTGAAAATAACTATATGTTATGCACACATCATGTAATTGTTAAAGGCATTATGCTAATAAACATCCAATAATATTGATCAGACATGGAAACTTTGACATATTTTCTCCGGATGGAATAGATTTTTTCCGACCGTTTTCATCCATACTAAGTTGCTAAATTGCAGTTTTTTGTTACTCATTGGCCATTAAAAGGCATAAATATTAGTCAAGTAATAACCTAGTATGAAAATTTGAATTTATTTGTTCAATTTTCATGAAAATCAAGAAAATATTAACAAAAATTGAATTTTCTGCTAAAATTTTCTCCGGCTCTCAGCCGCGTAACCGCGCATGTTTTCCATGCCTGATATTGATAGTATAATTATATTATTAATGCGTGGTTAGGGACACTTCACACAAACTTCCTAGTTAATCGCGACTTAATCAGTAGTTTTGCAATGCATCCGAAATATATGTCAAGTCATATTGAAATCATTTACATTTATTTGTTTCCATTCATGATCATAATTACGTTTTTACGGTGCTCACTGGTAATCAATGAACAACCAAGTAAATAAATCATTCTTCATATAAGTTTATGGCAGGTAATTTTTCATCCATAATAATTCATGGCGTTAGTACTAATTTTTCGTACGATATTTCATTGAAAAAAAAAATATTTTCTATGGCACAATGATTATTTTTTGTGGATGAGAAATTATTGATTTGTTCAAATATTAATTATTTTTATGTGCACCAAAAATGATATTTTAGGGCAATTGTATTTGAGTATGATATATACCCTGGCATGAACAACGAAGCTGTGAAAAATTAGTTCACATACAATGATGTGTGGGCCAAGGAAAACATTGTTATCCCAGAAGATATGGATAAGCCCTTTGTCGTTGAATATGACATAGGTGACCCGAATGATGATTTCCATCTCAACTCATCGCCGCTTGTTAAGCATAGCCAAAATTTTTCATCATATACATGCCGATGCAACCTACAAGCTTGTCTTTCAAGGACATCCGGTATTGATAGCCGGAGTAACTGGCAATGCCCGTACATTCCATCGTTCCGGATTAGCCATTTGCAAAACTGAGTGTTCTAACGACTACCCGTTCCTATTCTCCAGTCTTTGGAATTAATCACAAAGACTGAGTATAAACCTCAATATCTTGTAGCGGATTGTGCGGATTCCATTACTAATGGATTTGTTGATATATTTGGGGCTGAAATTAAACGTGTATTTTGCTACTATCATATAAAAGCTGTCACTGCTGTTAAAATGTATTTGTAAAAAAAGTTTCTTATGTGTCCCAAAAAATATTCAATTTGCCAAAATTCTAAAATGAAGTGTCAATTAAAAAATATTACATCGTCTGACAAAAATAAATACAAATAAGTGTGAAAAAATAATCGTTTAGGTGTCAAAAAATATTTTTTTTTCAATGAAATATCGTATGATAAATTAAGACTAAAGTGATGAATTTCTATGGTCGAATAAAATATTCTCTAAGTTTATTGTTCCAGGTAAAACAATGGTCCAACTATAACGCAGATATATGCTTTTAATTTGAAATTACTAGCGGTAGGATATGCCTGGTACAAACAGGTTGTATCCGACCACGATAGTCATAATTTTAGCACGCACGTTCAAATGCTGATACATGATCGGTGTTGTTTTAGAAGAATCGCCTATACTATTGATGTCGTGATATTATTTTCCGTCTGCAAACTTAAAATCCAGGACAAAGTTTGTCACGTAGGCCCAATGTGTACACCAGAATTTCGTAGGAATCTATTTGCACAATGATACATGTCCATGTTAAGCGGTGCAGTAGAAGTTGAAGTGGTAACAAAAAGACGCATGTGTGTACTGAGCTAAGAATTTATTACTATCATAATTGATTATAAGGTACCAGTAAACCGTTCGTGGTACGAACCCTGTCACAATACATCAATATGCAGCGAAACGGCACCTAAAATCTTACTAACATGAAAGCTGAACATGTTTAAACAAATCCAGGTATTATCGTATTTGTTCTTACACAAAACCCTCATTCTCAAACTAATACATGTTACAAAATAAGGATCATATATGTCAACTGCGTGCGTATACCATAACAATAGTTGAGCCTGTAATTGCTGAAAAGCTTTTCATTTGTGAAGGGTTTTAAAGGGTTAAATAAATAACTATAATCTGTGATCTGTGAATGCCAACAGGGAGATATGTTTACATTAAACCAAGGTGCAGGAAAAACAAACCCTTCAAACATGTTGGCAACACATCATTGGAAATATAATCTAGTTTTCAAAATACTGTTTTGATTGAAAGTCATTTGTATTTTGTCCCCGTTCACTAACTCTACACGGGTGTAAAGGGTTGTAAAAATCTCTGTTCACGTTCATTTCATAAAAATCATATTTCTTGGTGTACGAACACGTTACATTTACGATAGTTGTTTTGCAAATTATTTCTGGGAAACTAGCTGTGTAAAAAAATCACTTACTTCAGTTCATTCAACATATTGTTCAGCACGAATTTTAATTCGAAAATAGTTGATGCACGCTGCTGTAACAAGCAAAACTCAACAAACTCAAAGCATATAGTGCAGTTCAAGAAATCGTCAAAATCAATTTCATCGTGCGCAATATTTAAAGCGCTATTCATGTTCAAGTAAAATGCCATCAAAAACTGATTTATCTTGCGTGTTTTGTGGAGTAAGAAGAAATGCAAAATCAAAACTTGAAATGCACCTGCGTGCTCATACCGGCGAAAAACACTTTCATTGCAACAAGTGCAACAAGTGGTATTCCGAGGAAAGAACTTTGATGGAACACAAAGTAATGACGCACGGATCATCAAAATCCAGATCGCATATTTGTTATGTGTGCAATAAAGGATTCTATCTACCAAGGCATCTAAGACAGCATAAAATTATACATGCAAACAGACCGTTGTGCAACTCTGGGGTTTGTGGGAAAGGATTTGCCCAGCTCCGACATCTCAATGGACACATTCGAACAGTCCACAAAATGGAACGAAATCACCAGTGTTCCTTGTGCAATCAACGATTGTGCTCGAAACAAGCCCTGGAAAACCATATGCGAAGGCATACCGGTGAAAAGGCATATCATTGTACAATTTGCAACAAGCAGTTTTCTAGACTGGCGTATCTGTCGAAACATCAGAATCAGCATTATGGAGGCGTGCCAAAGGTTCACTCGTGTACCGTGTGCAACAAGAAGTTTGCTCACAGACGTTCTATAGCTCAACATATGAAGCTTCACACTCATCCGGATATACGTCCTCACAACTGCACTATGTGTCAGAAGGGCTTTAAACGATCACACCACCTTCAGGCTCATATACGTATTCACACCGGCGAAAAGCCCTTTCGATGTGTTCATTGTGAAATGAGATTTTCACTTGAAGAAAATTTGAAAAAGCATGTCAAGCACGTGCACGAGAAGAGACGGCGACCCTATGCCTGCTTCATCTGTTTGAACCGTTTCATCGGTTCAAATCAACTGGAGCAGCATACGCACACGCATACTGGCGAGAAAACATACCGTTCTAATATATGTGGGAATGCGTTTGCCCATGCAAACTCACTCAACATTCACCTGAAGACACACACCGGAATTAAGAATCACACTTGTCAAATTTGTTCGAAATCGTTTATAAGAAGCCAGCAATTACAGTCACACATGATCGTTCACACTGGAGAGAAGGCCTATAAATGCAAAGAATGTTCAAGGAGATTCAAATCTCTGGGGTCACTGAGGAGTCACGTTGAGGCCGGTGACTCAATGTATAAGGATTACTCAAGATATGACTGACGAGTCGTTTATATTTCGGGAGTACCATCTGGGCCATGAAAGGAGAATATATGGAAATGTGACCGGTTACCTTTGTCTGTTTTGTGACAACCCATAAACATTTTTGAGCACTAAAGCATTATACAGATAAATTTACGCTACATGTCTTTGTATTCACATAGTGTTTTCCGAGTAGTACAAGGAAAATTGTACATTTGAATCATGATCACCTGTACATAATACATACATTTCATGTCTAGTTATTTTACTTCTGCTTTCGTTTGTAAGATTTGTTGTATTTGGGCGAGTAAGTATAATAAAGAAGCACATAATTATAGTAAAATATTGCCGATTCGTATATAATTGAGAACTTGGTGATTTAGTGTTAAAATGTTGGTGACGGTGGAATTGATCTTGGTGTTTTACTTTCACATTTTATCCGTGCATATAAGAATTGCTGTAACTAATTGTTTTATCGAATCATACCTCTACTTGTATTTTGTGTAAAATTATTCAATTCATCCATTATCTTGCGTTTAATGGCTGTATTATTTATTAATACTAGCATGGTGGTAGTTCGTAATAGGAATTCTGTAAAAATATAATTGACGGCTAACAGATACAAGGATATATAGCTAAAAATACCCAAATGGGTGCATCAAAAATTATTTCAACATCGAAAATATGGTATACAAAACAGGGGAATTAATTGCGGTCAGAACTTAACTTTGTGTCATATAGCAATATCAACTTAGGATCAACAGAGGCATATAGCCACGTGCTTCAGTTTCAGCAATATTCACGAGAAAATACAGTCGACGTTCATAAATACATAACACTCTTTATGTCAAATTACTAATAAATGTCAAGAACGTATGTACTCACGTGATACGCTGCTTACTACAACACTGCTCACGTCGTCTACAAATAATGGCCACATTATTTAGCAAGTATATTTTCTCGAATTTGCCTTATTGATAGATGTGGCAAAAAAGGGAAACATTACTAATATTATCGAACTACTATATACTGGCACTTAAGTGAAAGTCATGTAAAATGCATTGTTCCAACTGTTATGTGATGTATGCACAATTTACTTCACGATTGCTACCAGTTACGTACGAGGATTCAAATTTCATCTAATCATTAAATTATTTAGTTGTTTGCCACTTAGAGATTGAAATCTTACGACGCAACGTTTGAACAATGCACGACGAAACTAAATCTAGAGAAATGTACATACCATACTTAAACAACTCGATTACTGCCACAAGCACCACCGGATGGCTTTAGCCTCTCCAATATATCCATTGTTGAAATAATTATGCATGTACATATGAAAGCTGCATTGCATCACAAGCAGAACCAAAATTCAATGCTGAGAAGTAGGAGCATTGCATATACTATTAACATCAGTGTACGGATTTTGGAGCAAAATATATTATTGCTTACAATCAGGGTATGACTTTTTCCATGGATAAAATCATTTTATCCATTTTTACATGGATAAAATCATTTATCCATGTATAAAGTTGGAAAAATGGATAAAATGAATTAACGTTAGGATTGAGACCATATGGTTTTGTTTACATGTATTTAATTGAATTAAATTACTTAATGTCGATAACTGAAACGTTTTAAAACAACTAATTGACGATTTTATCGCTTAATATCCATTGTAATTCATGTCAAAAATCAAATATTAATTTTTAAAGAGAATTTCTTTCATTTTCTTCCTTTTTTACATGATTTTATCCATGTTTCTTTTTTTCATGTAAGAAATGGGTTGCATTAAATACATGTATATACATGATTTTATCCATTTACTTCCATGTTGGTATTTTATCCATGTTCACACCTTGCTTACAATATAGTACATGCATCCTTTATCACAATGCGTGCTGTACACAACATTCCCTAATGTACTGATGGGAGGATATATGTTGTGCGTACATGTACTTCGGATATGAAAATAATTTTTCCTTTAAAGTAGTACCAGGCGAGGAACTTTGTACTCTCATACAAATTTGTGCGCCTAGAATGTGCTGATGTGCTTAGTTACGGTAGGGACATGCACCGGAATAAGTTTACAGAAAAACGCTAGGTACATTTAGCGTGGTAACATTTGCACACAACAAAATTCAAGTGATAATACCTTAATATGTTTTGTGTGAATTAAGGAACTCTAGATTATGTGAAGGTATATATTGACTGCAATGTCCAACAATCACGTCCACGTACGGTACCTATGCACACCGGCTGGTAATTCGTTGTGACAAATATAATTGAAATCTTTAGCACAGTCACAGATATATATTATGCTTTATCTGAGGTTACACTGTGCAGTAGTTAAAGTAGAGCAACTGAGAAAATGCCTCAAGCAGCCTAGTTTATACTATCGTAAATCCAATCATATCTTTTCTTTTTAACTGTCGGAATCATATTTCCACCAACACTAGTATTCCAAAGCTTAATACGAGCTACCGTGGAAAGTTTGCTAAGGCGTAGAGTAGCAGTTTATTACACTATTTAAATATCCTTGGTCAGTGATATTTTGGCTCATAACCTGTAATTTTAACCAAAAATTTGTAAATGCAATGAAAGCCATTGGTCTGAAAATGTCGAAAAGCAATATCGCATATTTGTGCATATTTTGTGATGCGAGGAGGAAGTGTTTTGGTGATTTTGAGCGTCACATGTACTCACACACCCGTGAGAGACCGTTCCATTGCAGCAAGTGCGAAAACTGTTATACCGCACTGTCGGCGCTTCTCCAACACGAAGCTACTCATTCACTATGTGCGTCGTTTACTTGCGCTACATGCGGGAAGGGCTTCTTCACTCCCGAAAAAGTACGTGCACATTTCAGGAAAGCACATGTAAACAAAAGAGTGTTTGCGTGCAAAATATGTCCAAAGTCGTACATGTTAAAGGGTCATCTGGATAGACATATAAAATACGTGCATAGAAGAGAAAGAGATTATAGGTGTAACGTATGCGGTAAAACATTTTTGAACCGAAGTTCATTGAACAACCATATTAGAAGACACAATAGCGAAAGACTTTTTAAATGTTCTACTTGCGGCAAATGTTTCTACTCAAACAGCGAGCTCAATAGACATATGCGAGTGCATTCCGATGAAAAGTGTTTTGAATGCGAACACTGCTCACAGACATTTAAATTCAGACCAAGCTTAATCAAACATCTTAGAAATTTTGGTAGTGCATGTACCATCACATAAAGGAAAGCTAAAAGGGAGGCGAAGCAATACAGAAACAAACAAGCATTGGTATGTTTATTCTGCGAGTACAGAAGCCCTTCTCCGTTCGTCCTGGACACTCATACGCGAGTGCATACTGGTGAAAAGCCGTTCGCATGCACTTGGTGTGACATGAGCTTTGGAGAAAAACCATCTCTAAATCGGCACATAAAAATTCATTTAGGAGTGAAGTCATTTACGTGTGCGATCTGTCAATTTGCGTTTAGATATACATACACATTTACTGGAAGACCACATGCGGATACACACAGGAGAGCGCCCATTCAAATGTAAAATCTGCAGAAAGACTTTCTCATGTCAAAGCTTGTTGGCAGGTCATCAAGTCGGAATGCATTCCGCAGTACCTGTACAACATAAATGCACCATGTGTCGACTAACGTTTAAATATAAAACGTGCTTGACCATGCATACAAAATTGAAGCACTGAATGGAAATTTCGACCGGGGTGCAGTGTACATGATTCTACCACAAAAAATTATTCATTTTATAGTATGTCGTCATGCATACTAAAACTATGCTATTTTCCTAAATTACTTGTGATGTGATTTCATCGTCTGTTACAACATAGATTGTGACCTGCAGTTCGGAAACTATTTCCAGTAGGATAACATTATATGGAAAATTTAATTAGTTGCACAGTTGCATAATAGTAGAGGTAACTTAATTTAGTTCACTTATCATTCTTTGATATTCAGGGGGTGGTAATTATATTATCAAGTTCAGATGAGCATTGTGACGAAATGTATTCATGTTGTGTTGGTGAAAGTAGTAGTCAACTTTAGTAGTGGTTGCCCAGAACAGTCGAATTTTAAGCTTCATGTGATGTATCAAATATATGAAAATATACTCCTATTAGACAAGATACGATGTAAAATCAATTTCAATATTATCAACTAGTTAATTGCATAAGTTGAGATGCAAGCTGAAGCGCTTTACGCTTCTTTAATTAGAGGTTGAATATAGTGTTAGTTTTACATTTATAAAAGAGAAAAGTTTATTCAATAATAGTTTATCCATTCTTATAGTATGCTAGAATATTGTATGCATTCATATTTTTGGTTTCTTAGTTTCAGCTGTAGTTTGGTTCCGTTATAGTTATGTTATCAGAAATTGTTAAATTTTATTTCAAATATTTAAAAAAAAATTATCGTCACCTAATTTGTAAATTGTTAGCTTGCTGTTAATTTAATAGTTAATTTTCACTACTGTTGTTATCTCAATTGCATAATTGTTGTCCCAATTATTATCTAATTGTAATATATTAACTAAATAATAAATTGGTTTTGTATTGCTTTCAAACATATTACTCAGCCTTGACTGCAGCGTAAGCAGCACCTACTTTCTTTGTCATCTGCGCCACAATGCATGAATCATTGGTTCAACTTTGAGCTTAGCTCTGTGCGCAACGCGGTGTCAATTTGAAAAAGATGCTCATCTTCAACGTAAGGAAATTGTGTTCGATGCCACTCCGCAAGATTGAAAACGTATTCAGTGTTTGAACCACTTGCACCACGAGCTTCGGCCATCCGCTCCACCATTTCCTCAAACCCTTTGCTCACCAACTCGTCAGAATCAAAATCGCTGCTAACATATGTCAAGCACATTACTGGAGAAATATGTTGTATTTGGTCTGGACTTTCATCATTTGGTATTGGGTAAAAGTTGAGAAATTTGCTGGTGAAAGCACGTTCCCTGAAATTTAGTGACACAATTGTTTCCTCATCGTCGTCCGGAATTTCGTAAACAACCCCATGTACCCTTGACTGATTTCACATTAAAATTGATCAACTATTACGACAAGATTTTAGATCTCCTGTAAATTTAATGAAGAGATTTTTATGACAACCTTAGAATCAGCTGAAGGCACCAATGTAACTGCGCGGCCGGGCTGAGAGGACAACAGCGTCAATCAATAATAAAAATAAAATTATATATTCGAATATGTACTGCTAATTATGTTAGACGTGTTTGATTTATACCTTTTCAAAAGTTCCCCGATGATAAATGCAGGCAGCCCAAAACCTTTGTTCGTATCCTTCGACGTAACCAAGTAATTTCGTTTGAATGGAAAATCTACCTTCCACACAAGCGATCAGTAACCGAATATTCACATAATTATAAATGTTCCGTTTATTTGCGTCAAGGCAATACGTCTGGAATGCAAACCAGTAGAATAACTCTCCATAATTATGATATGTGCAGCGATTATTTAAAGTATAATTATCATACTGGATTCGGTAAAAATTAGCTGAATATTTACTAAATCTCTATGTCAGCGATTGCAAAATTATATCGATATACCTATACTTGACCACATAGAGCGTTTCCGATACAATTGTTTTTTTTTCAAAACTAGAAAGTGAACAACTTGCGAAGAAGATTGCGATTGCGCGAACTGATGCTGACTTCCTGGTTAACTGCTAACCCAGTAGAAAAATAAATATTTCCGTGTGACTAGTGACTAGTGTTATTACATATATTAAAGTACATTTCTTGAAATGTGAATAAAAGACAAAGCATAAAGCTCTGGTGTATAAAAATAGTGGGACTCTTGGAACCTGTTTTGTTATCAAGAAGGCGATGCAGGAAGAAATTTTCTACAATGTAATTGTAAAGTATAGTAAATGGTAAGCAATATCGGAATTAGTTAGGTTTATTCGTTTCGTCTCATAACCTACATTTACCGTGTTTACTAGTACTCAAAATGCAATAACGGAATCATTCTTCTAAGAAGTTCACAGGTTGGGGTTAAGCAAATTGCCTTGCATAACGCAGATGTGAGATTTCAATATAAAGTGACTAGCACTACGGCATGTCTGGCACACAAAGGCGATATCCGGGCGACGATATTCTTCATAATTGTAGCATTCACTTTTGAAACTTGATAGATGTCATGGATTGTTTTAGCAGTGTCGCCAATAGTACCCTGATATTATGTCGGAAATTAACGTAATGCTTAATAACGTAGTAAAGGCTTCCAGAAAATATCAAAGATAATTCAATAACGGTCTTTTGAAACTTTGGTGTGAACGGTTAGTTAAGTGCAAGTTCTCTAGCATGTTCTGTAAAAACATTATGATAAAGGAAGTAAGTGATGGACTCCAAAAAAAATCACTTGACGAGTAATTCCTTAAATGAAACATCCCACTATATTCCAACGTTTTGTACAAAATACACCAATATTGATGTAAGCATATATTCAACATTTATTTGGGAAACACATATTTTATATCAGTGTTTTCTTCATATTTTCGCAGTCACTCTTTATATTGCGTCTACACTCTTAAACTCTAATATTAACCATATAATATTGCCACGTAGATCCAATGAGTGACTAAGAATTTCGGTGCAATCTATGCACACAATGCTACATGCTCGTATTATGTAACATCGGACAAGTTGGAGTGTACAAAAAGGTGTACATGTACTTTGATCTGAATTTACTACTAACATAATTGACGTTAAGGTATCAAAGAATGTAGGCCTCGCACCACACGGCATTATGTGATCAAAATGCACTTGTGTTAGTTACACGTATGCTGCAGTCTCGATCAGGGTCAGTTGAACGTTCAATGAGACGCGGTTCAAATTATAATCAGGCGGTAAATGAATGATTCGGTTAAATACGTAGATCACTATAGTGTGTTATATGCATTGGAATGGTATAACGGTCCATATGGGACCTAAAAGCAGCAAGCACACTGTCATACTAATAACATGACGTGGCGGCTAATATCATGTGACATATATACAATGAAATGTAACTTGCATTATGTCATCAATCGATTTGTAAATCCGGAATAGCATACTGACTCTCGGAGGCAACGACAAAACCACTTATAGGTTATAAAAGTATTCCATTTTAATTCATTGTACTTCATGATGCCAATTCGAATGACGAATGTAAATTAGAATTGCACCTACAAGCTGAACACAATCGATTACATTCACTCATACGTATAAATACCATGCAGCACGTCAACAAACCTATATATTAATAATACCTTACATGCTGCGCATTGTGCAACAACTATTTGTTTTCATGACAAAGTCCTGTACTGAATGGACAGTGAGCACGAATTGCAGGTTAGATAAGCATACGCTTTGCACAGAAATAGAACCAGAACTTTGTAGTATGAAATAATGACAGAGATACATGTACAGTAATTAATTTCTCTCAAAGACTATGTATAACAAGCATGCTGAACGTTCCTCTTATGACGCTCGGCATTATAAATTCTCATTTCACCATCCCTAGCGACTCTTAGGTATGTTAGAATTTCCCAAACAGCGTTTAACAATGAACAAATTCCAGAGGGAAAACCCACATTCAGCTGAATCCATACTGGTTATTGATGCTCATTCACATTTAATGGAAAGAGACACACCCATTGCATTGAGGCGAACTATCGGTAAGGCAGTTCGTCCCACAAACTTTGTATTGATTAACCTACAGGTCGTAGTCAGTAATTAGTATGACGCGGGAAGTAAGTGGCATATTTTATTGAAGTAAAACTTCTTCTGCTGACGAAATTAATAAAGCACAAACAAATTTTTAAAAAACACGACCACGTTGGTTTCTTGGACAGTCGAGCAGCTACACCAGCAATATAATGAAGCCGAATGGAAAAAGTCTGTTACTTTCTATATTGGTGTTTTTCCACAGCGTTAGGTGTGATGACACTGACACTCAAGAGGGAAGCATTGGAAGTTCCGGAAACCCTGGTACATCACATTGTGTCTTTTTTTCGATATCATAACCATGGACGTTCTCACAATAGCGCCGAAAAATGAAATGCAATATTTATTTTGCAGACGTTGTCCCTAATGCCACTATAAACCTCAGCATGATGGGGTACTCTTGTCACAACAACAGCAATCCTCATATCATGTACACTCTTTTTAGTGCGAACAGCTGGTATTATGAAAGTATCGCATTATTCCAGAACAAAAAGTTAAACTAAGGATTATATAATGGGAAAGTATATTTACTAACAACATAATACTCATTATTACTTTCTGTTTCTTTATTGTTTTTAATAGCATGCGGGAGCACTTCACCAAACACAACTGGAGCCGCATTAGGGATCCCTAGCGGAACAAGCTTTGGCGTCTCGCCAAGGATGTGCTTTAAACGGGAAATTTGTGCCTCAGCTGGCCAGTTCATACTACTACGTTTCAGTTTTCAAGGTAGCATGGATGAAGACTGCACAAGTAGCTTCCTGGAAATATGTGATGGTTGCTACGCCACCACAAGTGACAGCGAATCGGATGAGTAACTTATATTCCCACTATTTTCGTTTCACTAATTCGTCGTATAAAAATGAATAATTGTCTTTTTCAGAAAGCGGTATCGATACTGTGGGGATGACCATACTTACAATCTCATGTCTACAACATCCATGGTAACCATTTCGTTCCAAGGAGCAAACCCAAATCCATGCTACTACTACCGAACCAAGCAAGGACTCTGCCTCAGGGCTACGTACAAAATACTGGACTACAACCCAAGTTCGATAATTTGCCGAAAGATTGCAACTTTAATCGCTTAAATGAATGTATTATTCAATAACTAATTGTAACAGCATTTACCTTGCAGAATGCGGAGAAAGGTTCACAGGCGAAAAGGGTCATGTGGAAAGCCCGGGCTTTCCGACACCTCGCACACAGTATCAGGACTGTTTTTGGGAAATAAATGTGGCAATTGGTGAAAGGATAAATGTAAACATATCACATTTCACAATTGGGCCTACATGTCAAAATTCTTCAAATTACCTGATAATCATAACGTGAGTGCACAATTCTGTAGTCAACAAAACTAGTTGACCTGACACTTCGAACCAACATTTTGCAACTTAAATATACGAGTAAACATTTTCAGGGACGGTATTCACTTAAAGCACCCCTTCATAAAAGGATACTCAGCTGAGGTGAGACCACCTTCGTCATTCACTACAAACTCAAACTCAGCCCAATTCAAGTTTCCTCAAGGCACTTGCGAAATCGGATACCAGTTTAGCTGGGATGTAGTAATGCCAAGTATGGACATACATTCACCTCATTTTCAGTGCCATTGCATGAAGTATTTACATATATGATTTTCTTGTAACAGGTTGCAACGAAACCATTATGGCATCATCTGGTGTCATACGTAGTCCACTTAGTCAAACTGCTATACAGACTCCAGTAGAATGTTGGTGGGAGATTACCGTTAGTCCTGGAAGCGCGATTAAATTCACGATTCAAAATGCTGTTGGCAAAGTACCAAGCTGTCAACATTATAATATGCTGGTGTGTAATTGCGTAACTAATTCCAACAAGTTACAGTTTCCGGGAGTCGTTATAGTTATTGCTTTCCGTTTGTATGTACATATAGATTGCCGAAAATGACAAGATTCTTGGCAAGTGGTGCAACATGGAAGACGTCCCAGGCACGATTCAGACCTCATCTGATACAGCATTGATACTTTTGAACCTGTTTTCAAATGGTCTTGGATATGTGTCCCTCCGATTGCACTATGAGGCTGGTAAGTTAATTTTGGACATGGTTAAAATATTGGAAAGGTTATACATTTTTCAAAATCAATTATACCGCAGTGATTCTATTTGCAAGTGTGCACTAGAGTTTTAAAGGGATTACACGGAACGATCGAAAGTTTTAACTTCCCAGATTTATATCCGCCCGGAGCCACATGTACCTGGGATATTGAAGCCAGACGTAACACAAAAGTTGTTTTAAAGTTTGCGCACTTGAATCTGAGTTCTTCGTCATCGAATGTCGACTTTATCAAGGTATATTGCAGATAATGTTTCAGTGGACTACCGGTAATGGTTTCCAATGTGGAATTTGTATCCAATTTATTGAATTTGCATGATGCATTAGAATCTTGTTTGCAGATATCTCGAAAGCAAGTACATTTATCGGATGATTTGGATCGATATACAATCTTTGTGAACAACTCTATCCGGTCTATAATTTTTGAATTTGATGGCTCGATACAAATCCAATTTAAAACGTTCCATAATAGAGACCATATAGGAAACGGATTTCGCCTGAATTGGAGACTTGAGGGTAAAGTATTGCATATGTGAATGACGGTCATTTAAGGGAAATTCTGAAAACCATTACATTTAAAACTAGGATGCGGGAGAGAAATTGTTGCCTACAATGGAGTATTTCACTCTCCCAATTATCCACTTATGTATCCATACAATATTGAATGCGAGT
The DNA here is from genome assembly GCA_004115045.4 of Sinella curviseta. Classification (NCBI taxonomy): domain Eukaryota; kingdom Metazoa; phylum Arthropoda; class Collembola; order Entomobryomorpha; family Entomobryidae; genus Sinella; species Sinella curviseta. Next base: position 25,897,587 of record CM023200.3, on the reverse strand, counting down.
GGAAAATTTCTGCACCAAGTAATTCCAAGATCCTACTCACAATACACAGTATCAATTTCGAAAACTCAACAGATTGCTCCTTTGACGGACTCAAGGTTAGACTCACATCAATTATTTAACATCCATAAATCGGAATACATGAGTCCGCATTAGTATGATTCGCAGTTAACATATACACTTGGTAGGTGTACTCTGGCCCTGATGATTCCGCAAATTTATTGGGAATCTTTTGTGGTGACGTGGATTCTATAGTTGTGCTCACCTCGGATATGAAAACACTGTTCGTTAGATTCTATTCCGACGACTCAATTTCCTCGCCGGGATTCAATGCAACTTTCAAGGAGTTCCACAGCGACACCGGGAATTATTGTGGTGGAACATTTTCAGGACCGTCCGGATATATCTACACGCCATTTTACCCAGATAACTATGACTTTGAAATTACCTGTGATTGGTATATCAGTGTCAGCGCAAATTTCTTAGTAGCGATAGCATTCCTCGATTTTCATCTGGAATGGGATGTGCTTGGCTGCCCTGACGCTGTAGAGGTGAATTGACAACATTGCCTTTTTTTATTATGAATAGATGGTGAAATGAAACGCATGTAGCATTTACATGGATGTTTCCTGAATTTCAGATTTATGCGGGACACACTATCAGCAGTAACCGTATTGGCACATACTGTGGATTCCCACCAGAAATCATATTGTCGACCGGAAATTTGCTTACTGTCAGATTCACTTCAAACGATAAGAATACTTATAAAGGCTTCAAGGCAAAATATTTTCAGGTAAGATTTGAAAACTTTTAGTGAAAGTCAATGCAGTAGTCAACATGCTTTACCTCTTCTATTAAGACATGCGGGGCAAAACTGCGAAATTCTTCTGGAATCATCAGAAATCCAGATTTCATGACAATTATGAATGGAGCTGGCAATTGCAGTTGGACAATTGAAGCTGAAAGAAAAAGTAGAATTCTTGTAATATTCACGCGAGTTTATTGGCCAGTGCCGGACCCACTTTGCACTAGCAGAAATATCCGTGTCTATGATGGTGACCGAACCAAAGTTGACGAAGATCCGCTGCTATACATGGGATGTTGTAGCCATGTACCCCCACCACTACTCAGCTCTGGAAATATTGCTTCGATATACACCATAAATGCGGAGAAATTGAAATTTGAAGCTCTCTACTTCTCGATTTCTGAAGGTTGGTAAACAATATGCATAAAAGTATTGAATAAATGTAGACTCCACAATTGACTAATACTATGACTATCTTATTCATGGTCTTAGCTTGTGTCAATCAACTAACTGATGATCTATCACAGCAACCGTTTACTAATCAGGCTGATGCACCTACGCTGGCGGAAAAATTTCCTTGTTCTAATGTGACCATCCCAATATCAATCAGCAGAAATATTTACGCCATGCTCCAAAACATTTGGAGGACAACTTACGGAAATTATTGCGACACAAGCTACGTCGAAGTTTATGAGAACGGCTTATTGGAGCGTTCCATTGGTCGATACTGTCGGACAGAGATACCAATTTCATCTTCCTCTGATGTATACATTGTCGTCAACCTAAAGTTTGAACGGAAGTTGAATAAATCAACTCTCCAAAACTATACAGGTGTGCGGGAGACAACAAGCTGGAGAAACAAAGCTGATTCGAAGTACGCTTTTTACCCTGCAAAAACATTGGTTACAACCTTTGTTTTCATACTCACTGAACAGTTTCAACTCACCGAAAACAGTCTTCAAAACAGTGTATAAGCACACGTTTTTATTCAATACCTAACAAACGTAATTAGCATTGGAATGGCGTGCTTATATGTTTATGTTAGTTGTGCTTAGAATGGAACTAAATACGACAAAATTACTCACAAATTACTATATTGTTACGATGAATTCATTAGGATTGTTAGCCCATTACTCGAGGTTGTCCATGGTGATAATCTCCTGCAGATACGGATAACATAATGCATATGTATAATAAACAGACATTGAACTGCCATGAGTCAGCATGTGTTGAAAGTGCGCAATTGTTTACCCGGACAAAATGTTCAGACCACTTGTCAGGTTTATTTAAATTAGCTGGACGTCGTTTTACCCAGTAACGGCAGCAATCCTAGTGTAAAATGTTATACTGCTTTTGTGCCTCTTTAAGTTATTCAATAAATAATTCAGTCATACCAATGTTCCAAAGATCCTTAGTAAAAACTATTTCGTAACGGGCTGACTCTGAAAGCATGATTAATGTAATATCCTGACATGTTTTCCCTGCAAAGCGAATTTTTATCACGCAGATCTTCATCACCACATGCAGGGACGTTGAACACATCCAACAGACTATATGATGCATTTATAGTAGCTCACGTAGCAGCGGCTAATGATATTGAAATTCTGGACTACGGACAAAGTTGATTACGAATTGTTGTTCTTCACGCTAACGGTACAAAGACGACCAAAATTATGTCAAATATTAACAGCACCAAATTAAATACATACTTCTAAGGTTTGTAAATTCTTTGAAAGCTGGTATGGATATATGAATTATGCAGTATTTTCTTTGCAGTAGATGCCATGAATGTTTCTATTATAAATTTGTATTTCATTTCCAGCATCATTGCCTCATCATACTTGCATTTCCATATACGGCTAGATCACGCAGTAGATGTTAGGACACATTGTTATCTCATTTAATGAACTGTGACTTCACGGACCTTCTCACTACCCTCTTCTTGTCCTCTAAAAATCTGTATAGTTAGTTCTCACGAATGACCGCATTTAATCAACTATATTATATATACTGATGCCGACTCTTCTCCATACAAGTTGTGTTATACGCTTTGCAGCTTTTTAACGTTCATGCAATACCGCTAACAAATATCATGTTTTGCAAGTACACGAAGACGAAGTATCTAACAACTTTTATTTATACCAGTGTATAATGGAATAGCATCGAGACATGTAAAAAAGTATTACACCCAATGCAACAAAAGTACAGTCCAACATGCAGACTAGAGACAATCGAAAACAATTGCATTCGAACTCCATCCTACGTATATATCATGAAAGGGCCTAGTCTATCCCAGTAGCTATGCTCAAGTATATGCTGCAAACATAATACTTGTTGTTCAAACTTGAAGGATTGAACCCAATGGTGTTGTTACGATTCCCAATAGGAAGTACATATATTTGATACTGCCAATACTTCGGTGGCATGCACTATTGTTGTATTGATCAGGGTTTGAAGAAATATATTTTGTAGCTCGTTAATATCTGCCCAATGCATTTCACTAAAACACAAACTGCTATCCCTTTAAAGGAATAAATTAGGATCTGTATATCACAGTAACAAGCAGCTTCCTTTAAAGGAATACACCAAAAGATTTTGTGAGATAAGCATATGGCTACAGGATAACTGTGGATAAGCACTGGCTGTGCAGTAAACTTTTCTAGAAGGAAAGGCAGGGAATGCTATTAACTAATTCTACTACATTCACGACGTTTTTCTGGCTCCCTGGTGGAAAAAAGAGATAAAAAGAGATACCTTCTTATATATGATAGTCAATTTGGGTATCGTGTAAATTTTGTTGGTCGAAGGCTTGTGCTTTTCAAGCTTAGTATGATGAATTTAGTTGAAATGTATTGTAGGTACACACATGATGATAATCAGAAGATACAATGCTACTACATATTACATAGGAATTAATTTATCTTATATATACTACCACCATAAAATACAGAAGGACTAAATAATAAATTCACAATACAACCGCGCAGGAAACGTCACGACACATAAATTATCCAAGTTTGAAATGTTTGAATACATTGACATAATTGTATTGAATACTTGCACCACTATTTCGTATTCAAGCATGCGCATGCCTCTTGTTCCATTTCTGAATATAACATCGGGATTATAAAGGACTATTTTAATCCCTCTATTTAGGATTAGTACAAAATCGTTCCAGAAATGCTACCAGTGCATTTCACATGCATCCACAGGGCACTCTAGCAAGGTATATATTAAGACATTTTGGAAAGTTGACTACTCAAATCATGTAAACACATTCGACAGCGCATTCTCAAAACATGCAAGCCTCACTAAAATTATCTTAGTTCGTCAGAGGTAAATATGAGAGGTACATATCGAATTGATGAAGCTGATAATAAACAACTCTGTGAATGCTGAAGCGTTTATAAGAATGCTGGCAAAGTAAGAAGCACTGATGTGCATACATATCATGTTTGCATGATGTGCAAATGTAAGACTGACTGTAACTGGTATTTTCGCTGTAAATATTTGTATGAAAAAGTTTGAACTGCTCCACTCTCCTACTGAAATGAACGAACTCAACTTCATAGGGCATAAGACTCTCAGAAGCATTAGACACCGCAGTCATTTGTTTCATTAAATATATAAACAACAGCGTGATTTATTCGCTCTGACAAGTAGTGCCAATAACTTTTTGTCCTGACTCAACAAGACGGTGGGAATTAAACATGACGGAAGTACGTATATGATTTTTTATCCTATCAGTGTGTCTTCGAAATTAACCTGCTTGTGCGAAAATAATGTAAACACGAATTAGCCTATACGAGCATCCGAAAGCAATGTATAAAAGAAGATTCTGCTATATCTTTTGCGGGCAAACCAAATATTGCCTAAGCCACGTATTTGAGTTTTACATTCGGTCACATATCGGAGAAAAGCCGTGGTTATGTGACAAGTGTGAAATGTCATATGGTACCTTGCAAGGACTACAACTTCATCAGGAAACACAAGATATCTTCAGATCAAAGACGCATGTTTGTACTGTCTGCAATCAGGCTTTCTACAATAAAAGACAACTGTTTACCCACAACTGGAGAGTACATCCAAAAGTGTCCAAGACAGTTATTTGTGTAACTTGCGAGAAAGTTTTTGCTAACAAGTGTAACCTAACATCGCATGTTAGATTCGTCCATAACAAGGAAAGAAACTTCAAGTGCTCACTGTGTGCTAAAAGATTCTTCAGTATTACCGATCGCGACTGCCACTTACGAAGTCACACCGTAGAAAAAGTTTACCAATGCAGTATCTGCAAAAGACGTTATGCAAATGGCTCGAACTTAGCATCACACATGAAAGTACATCAAAACGAAGTGCACGGATGCGGTATTTGTTGAAAGACGTTTGCCTGCAAAGAATACCTTAAGATTCATTGGAAGATCCATTCTACTGAACGACAACATGAATGCTGCATGTCTAACAAAGCATTTAAATCCGCATACATCTTAAATTGCCACCTGATAAGGCATACCCGAGAGCGTCTGTACAACTGTTCGATTTGTAATAAGTCATTCGCTGATAGCAACAATTACCGGAGACATTTGAATACGCTCCATGAGAAGAGCGTATTAGGATGAATTCAGACATGCGTATTATGCGAAAGCACATTCTACTCATTTGCTGGTCTAGAGGGACATATTCGAGCACACATACAGGAACGACATCACCACTGCAAAATCTGCGGTGAAGAGTTCGGCGACAAACGTCATTTCAGAGAGCACAACATGAGCAGTGGTTGCACAGATAATTAAGCTTCATATGGTACAATGAATATGTACAAATATACCCTTCTTGACCAAGTTATGATGTAAAATTAATTTCGATATTATCAAATACTGAATTCGTTTAGCAAAAATGTAAGCTAATGCGCTTCACGCTTATTAAATTAGTGTCCAAATACAACATTACAGTTTTACATTGATAAAATATAGAATAGTTTATGCAATACATAATTGTCCGTTTCTAGAGATTACTAGAATAATGTGTGCATTCGTTGGTCGCATTCTTTAGTCCTGATTCTCAATGGAATCACGTATGACTATAGCATGGTTGTGACGTCGTCGATTAGCGCAACTTGCAGTTGTGTTATCGACGGATTGTTCTTGGCCGTCGAGACAGTAATGACGGTTGGTGTATTTGCTAATTAGAAAAAAGTACAGCACCATGTAAATGGCACCAGATTAGTATGTCAGGTTCTTGTGGTCAACTTCCTAGGGATAACGATGGATTTGAATGTTGTACGAAATTAATGGTTTCCCAAAGGAATACATAACATATCATTAATATTTATATCAAATTTTGTTCCGCTACTATACCTACTATTTATGCCGATATTGCGCATCAAAATGAATGGGACCGGGTATTCTGCATGGCCATTAAAAGATGTCATTCATTGCTCCAGCTTAGCAGGTATATAAATAAGCGTTTCCGTCTAATAGCATCCTTTCGTTATCACATTATCAAGGGGATATCCAGTCTCTGTCAACAAACTTGGTTTTATTGATACATGCATTTGTTGTTGCGCGAACTCCTTACAACACACATAAATAGATGTAATTTATCAGAGGGGATATGACTTACAGTAAAAATGGGCTCATACCATAATACACAAAATAAAGTTGGAGTGACATTGATATTAAATAGCAAATTGATTATCGCAACACAAGGATGAGTTAATAGTAAATATAAATTAAGAATATCTACCCTCAGTAGATTTTGCTCCTGAAAAGAGTCTGTTCCACACAACGCCCATAATAATTCGCTTGTCTAATATGTAATACTGTAAATAAAATAGTTTCTTGTCGCAAAGGTCATATAGGATAAAATTAAGGTGACGATTCCATCCAACAATTCTACGTATGGATACAAAACAATATTAAATACAACAGAACCTTCAATGACGATTTACACACGTGAGCCTCTTTCGCAATAACAATGCATTTATTAATCAATGTGATTTTATATTGTTTTGCGAATACTTAAAGCCATTCATTGCATAGTCCAGAATAAACATACAAACACACGTGTCAATTATTGTAAGCACTCAAGAAGAATAAAAAGCCTGCTGTTAGTGGAAGCTACGCTAATGGTTGAGAATTGGTTAGCCATTATCGTGCGCCAGATATTGTACAGTCCTCCGGCCGTTCCGTGTACTAGTAAACCAGTAACATACAACGATTTGCTGCAAATATATGCATAATTATTTGTAATCATTGAGCTCTTAGCTGCACTTTATTTTGCCTACAATCAGGCAAGTGGTTTATATAAATGTGACCTCGTTTACATCAAGGGCGAACAAGTATTGATGGTACTATATTAAATTTCATCACAAAACCCATATTTGTGTAATTTCGTTCGTTTATTAAGATTTGACCTTTGTTAAATAACGTCGTCGTTGGAACAGTGAATCCACATACAAAATATTTTGAAACAAATGGACATTATTGTAAATATCACCCTCACATTTACTAAAGGAACACGTTATTATTCGTAAATACTCGTCAACTATTCCAAACACTAAACATTAATTTATTTCGACCAACGGATTAAGGCGGTCGCTATCTGCAATGGAGGCTAACAGCGAGGACCGCATGCAAAGCAATCAGACCCCCCGGTTAAGTAAATTTCCATTTGTTTTGACCTGACATTGTTTTCAAAAAGATACATGAGGAACCCGCGACGCAGACGAATATACCTGAATTGCAGGTACATTGGTACAAGGCACAATTTACGTGCTTACGAACATGTTAAAGAAAAGAAACCTAAAACGGATCATAGTTATTTTCAAGACTGAAAAGATCAGGTGATTCCGAATAATTGTGATCCATCATCTAGAAGCAATCTGATATGATGTTGGCCCATTCGAGTCCAATATTAACACGCAAACAGCAAAGGTGCATGTTAGAAAAAAATAGTTGTTAAATCGATGCTTCCTCAGGCAAACATCCACGCTTTGTAATTGTGTTACTATCTGACAATGGGAGGGTCCAGGGTGGTGGACGGGAAATTTAAAATTTCGGGACTTGTTATGGGTAAAAATATGCGGCGAAAACAATGGCACTCTTGGATTTTGCTAAATGTGAAATGGTTTAGACCTCAGTCATTTATGTGGGTGCTGATGGGTCAATCAAGCATATGTTGGAGGCTATAAATCTCGAAGTGGGAAATAATTTTTATAACACAATTTCTAAATTGTGTCTAAATTAGGCATGTCTGACTGAAACCAAACACAAACGATGATATCTAAAGGTACAGATAAATGTAGAGAGAGATGTGGATAGTTTCTCAATTCGAGATTTACAGCTTCCAATGTATGTTTGATTTGTCCCTAATTACGCATATAAATGGCTGTGGGTCCATACCACTTCACATTTAGCAGAATCCAAAAGTGCCATTGTTTTCACCGCATATTTTTACCCCTAACAAGTCACGAAATTTTAAATTTCTCGTCCACCAGCCTGGACCCTCCCATTGTGAGAGATATACCTAAACTACAGTTCTAAATGTTTGGCATTGCACGTATTCATATTTACATATTTAAATCCTATCCCACTTCTGCTCGTTCCATCGTTCTTGTTATATTATGTCTAATAAATCAAATTGGCATATTGCAGTCAGCGTTTGTTAACTCAAATACAAGAAGACCAATCCCAAAACCAAAAATCGAGAAAAACCTGCACATGATACCATCCAGCGATGTTCAATATGAACCAATCTTGTTGAATAACTTGCAGGAATTACTATTGCCGTTTGGAAATAGGCATTGCCATTTGTCCCTAGACAACTACGAAAATACGGATCTTCTTTTCAGTTACTACCCAGTGTTAATACGACAACCAATTCTTGCAAAGTACAACTTTACAGGAATTTGCAATCTCCTGACTGCTTATCAAATCTGGATTGCCAAAGGAATGCCAATGAACCAAATTTTAGCCAAGGGAGCACCCATTCGGTGTCCCGGTTCTAACCAATATATGGAGAGTACCTCACCATCCAGCCGCGCACAATTTCAGGTCACGTTTTGCCTCCGTTTGAATTATTCTACCTACACTCTTAACACAAAACCATGGAACTGCCTCGTTCATATAACCTCACGTCCGCCCGATCGACCAATTAGAGACTCCTACACGCAAACACTGCCTGTTTTCAAGTTTGAACCGGAATGGTCCAACGCAGTCGGCTTTAATTACCGGAATGTCCCAGAAACTCATTGTATCGTGTTATCGCCTAACCAGAAAATAAGCATATCATTATATGAATGGATAAATGGAAAGCTTGCTCAGCGTTGGAACTGGATTTCCAATGAGTTGGTTATTTTAATGCGAACAACGCATGTAAAGGCACACAGGAATACGAAACATATCACAATTAACAAAATACAGCTGGTTGTCGCCAGTTTTGTGGTGAGAGGAAATGAAACTCTTGACGACAAAGTTGAGCCTTTACATACAATTTTACCTGAGCAATTTGGATCAATCATATATTTGTCAAAAATGAACTTTCACCGTCCAGATGTGGAATACCCATGGTTCGTGACACAAGAATATGGCGTAAAGAGGTACAATGATCCATTGTCCTTAATCAGGAAGTGCAATGTACCAAGCAGACATCCGTTTGACTTTCCGGTGAAGGCCACAGAGAGACAATTGCTTGCAATCGCACATCTTCTCGTCTCAATCATGGGCAACGCGAGCATACCAGTTTCAGATAATTCCAAATGCAACGTTAAGTATTCCGTCTAACACAAGAGAAAAATGCAGTCGACGGAGTTTCACTTAATATCGGAATGTCTTATTTGCCCGCTCCAGTATACTCTCCAGCCATGGTTTCCGGAATGACCAATGGAATGCGTGTTGTCAGCTGTGGCGAAACGAAAATGGAAGACATGGCCTTCATGGAGCTAATATCAATATATGACATGCCGACGTGGATATGTATTCTTGCAACTGTGATAGTCATATCACTTTTGGCTAACTTGATATGGACGGAGCATTTTGGACTTAGTCGTCAAACTGGATTCATTAACTGTGTAATATATTGCATGAAGGTATATCTGGAACAAGGTAATCCCTTTCCGGACAACATGATGAATATCGCTAGACTGAAACCAACATTGATAATATACTTGTATGCCGCGATGGTAGTCTCCACTGGCTACAAAAATACAAACATTGTCAAGATGGTTGCCCCGAGGGCGATGGTTTCATACGACACCATTGAACAACTTGTTCGTGAAAAATTCATCATTTACACCAAAACCTCATACATCAATATTCGAAAGTCAATCTGCAATGCCGCACCGAAGCACAGCCGTCACTACATAATGGAATGCTCTTCTGACACTAAATACCTGATATCGAGTTATGATATTTTGTTTGGTTCATCCACACCAATTTTGGCTCATCAATCGTCAAAGTCCAACTCAACCAGAGACTCAAAGGAACTTGAGACAGCCGCTCGTATGTTCATGCAGCTTTACAATCATAGCGATATTCATATTGGTACTCGTGAGTATGCGATGGAAGCGGCAATGAAATTCGACGGAAACGTAACGGCACTTCTTGAAACCGACTTTATGAACTTCACAAGTGCGATGATAGATAGATACTTGAATAAAGAGGATACTTTGATAAATGAACATTTGGAAAGTTGTAACCGATCTGCGATCGTTGTGCCGGCATATTTGTCCGGATATTATGTCAGTTTGCTCCGGAGCCAAAGACAAAAATATGCTTCGGTAACCTCAGCGAAGTATGCTGAAACCCGTATTGTATTTTTAGTTACTGGACGAGTCCCTTCCTATGTCGTAATGAAAATGAGAGGAGTGGAAATGTCTGGACTTTGGGAGTGGTGGGAACGCTATTTCAATCAACGACCAGATAGCTCCTGGAGTCCATCGGGGGACTCGTCAGAGAGAACATCAATGAAAGGCCATATTCTACTTATCTTTATAATCCTCTCGGTAGGGCTCGGGATTTCGTGGATTACATTGCTATTAGAGATAATGCTTAAGCTAGTGACAAACGTGTGCACAATCCTTCATTTACGTGGTAAGGTTTAGATCGAAGCTGTAAAATTTATGAGATTTTGTGATTAAACTCGATAGTTTAATAAAAGGGAATACTACATGTGATTACGGTGTGAGCACGATGCGATTACCATATATTGCGCATGATTCAAGGAACCAGGTTACACAGTTCGAAAACGAAATGATTCGATGCTCTATTGACAAGGGACTAAATAAATTATTTGTAATGTCGTGATTTATCCCTAGCTGATTGCGGCAAAAGCAAACACCCAAAATAATTTCCCAACAAATGGGTTTAATATGCTGGGAAATTGGATTAAAAACCATTGTATGGAGATTATTACTATTGATGGCGATACGAAATCGATCGATTATTTTCCCTTTTGTGCAGCAGGTAAATTGGGTTAGTTCTTCCGGCAGACATGTCATGTGCATATGTTGCCACGGTGATACCAAACATATTGTGATGGCAAAAGTATGTCCTTCTTACTTCTAAAAAAATATTTTTTTCCTTTGTCCAGTTTAGCAATTTACATTGGCATAAGATTTCAGATATATAGTTATTATCAATCACTGACAAAATGGTAAATATACAGCATAACAAGTTCACAGTAATTAGAACAACCCACTTAGTTTTAGCAAGGGTAACTACAATAATTATTGTTGAGTATAAATATATTTACGTGTATATGATTATAGTATGAAATGAACTTGCTTCTGTAATTCAACATCTGCATTCAACATAAAACTAATTATAATTAAAATATCCGCCAATGTGGTTTTTCGTGTAGAGTAGTTGCACAATCATATTAATAAAAACATATTATCAGAGTAAATGTAGTGATTAAATGACTCCCAGATTGCCATGATGATAAAAGCACCAACTAACTGCAATGCTGAAACAAATGACATGGAATGGAATGAATGGAACGAATAATTTTAATGACAAATGTGATTCTATATCAACAATTTCGTTTAGTGCTTGGCATTATTTCAATTGCAATACTCTGCATTTTTAACGAAAATACAGTTATGTCATCAGAGTTCGAGTAGCATGTTGATAATATAATTTATTGGATGGCAAGTGGCAACATAATCATTTCCACTAAGGCATAAGAAATTTGGATTATGAATTAGACACATTGCGTAATGTTGATGGCGAAGTTATTCTGGAGACAACGAGAGCACTCACGGTTAGTAATTTACAGTAGCATCAAACATCCTAGCATTAAAAATATATATTGGTGCTGTGCAAATGTACATTAAAAGCCTCATTGTTTGCACTACAATTTGTGAGTGTAGTATGGTCCCGAGTAGGCATACGTCCTTCTAAATCGTTCTAAATCAACACATTTGAAGATCGAGATAAGTAAGCCATAGATGACAAGTCGAACCACTTACGGACCATCGCAACAACGCAGCTCGCATCAATCTTAAATACATCGAAACTAAATTTCCCCAACCCTGATATCGAAAACCTTTAGTTACTTAATACATGTTTCGGTAACCGCTGAAAAATATGGAAATGTCAGAACTTTGGGAGTGGTGGTTGAAATATCACAATCAAAAGTCTGGTAGCTCCTGGAATCAGCTCGAAAACACGTTAAAACGAACATCAATGAGCGGGCATACTCAACTGATCTTCAGTACCTTTCTTGTTGGTATGGGTGTTGCGGCATTGATTTTCCTAATGGAAATGGTGAAAAGAGCATCGGCAGCTTTACTTGAGAGTATATTTGATTTATATGCAAGATGGTATAATTCGGAACGTTGATAACTTAGTTTTTCTTAGTCCGTAAAGTAAATATGAAATCACTGATGTATGTTCGATAGACATGTTGTCAACTTTAGCTGAAACATTTTAAAAAATATGTCGGCACCTACATGTTTGCTGAATTTAATCGTTGGAGTAAATTGTACATACTGACACGCGTTCAGAAAATATACAACCACATTATTAGATGCATGATAAGTTGTATGATCTTTGAATACCTGCGCACTGCAGGCTACAGTGTTTACAAAATACACAATTCATCATATATTGCGTTTGCGACGTGCCATTCAAACCATATATGTAGAAGTGTCAGCTTCACTAATAATCGACAGAAGTAAGTATATTTGTTCAATACTATTTCAATATTTGCCAATTAGAAGCACCAAGAAATGATGTAATAAACCCAGGTTTTAAACGCCTACATTTTCCGATATATTTACAGGAAGACGTTGCTGACACAAAATTAAGATATCGGTCACAAGTGGTCATAACAAAGTGCGTTTGTAAATAATATTGTGGTAACTGGTTTTATGTGCTTACTTGTAGAGAACCGCTTCGTTTGTAAATCCCATTTTCCAATCTGATACGCTTATTGATTAAACTTGATATATCTCGAAAGTCCTAAATAATACAGTTCTTAGTCTCATACAATGACACGGATGCGAATATTCACTTATGAGTGATATGCATGTGTTACTTTTAATAAAAGATGCAGAGATCAATTACATTACGAGCGAGTGTTTTGCCAATTGCAAGAAAAGGTATAATAGAAGTTGTCTGAGCAAGAAGTTAAGTAGGTATGATGACAACCAGGAAGAGTATCGAGAGCTAAGGTGAATATAAATTCATGCCTGATGTAGATAGTTATACGATATCAGTTTACAATGTTATTGATAATAGAGTGGACGGACATATGTCAAAGATATTCAGATAAGGGTCGACTTGCGAATTAAATCTAAGAGAAATTTTAGAATTTTTAAGATTATCATATACATATATTTCACAGACACCGTGTTACCAATTAATTAACACAATGAATTTCTATAATCGATAAAGCAAAGTGAAGTAAAATTGCTGTTGGAAAGTACACTATTTTAAGATCGTGTCTTGGTAGCTTAGATATAACCAACTGATGCTTTCCTCTAAACATTTATCACGATATTACTTCAGTATAAAACTGAGAGGTTGAATATTTCACTCGCGAGTGAGTAAAACATTTATAATGCATTATACTTAGAATTCATTTCATTGCAAAGTATAGCTCCAATTTCTATTCCCGCAACATTAGCTACACCTAATCTAGGTGAGCTTTCACTTAATGCATGAGTTTGAAAATGTAAATTATTTATAAGATATAATCGATTTTTCTCAACTAAGCATGTCCATCTTACCTTACAATGTGCTCCACAGTTTACTTTCATTATGACAGATTTGTGAACGGGTAGCTGGCTACGGAAATTTACAAACTATTGGGTATTCTTCTCACAATGAGACATCTTGCCACAGCAGGCGGTAGTGCAAGTTATCGGCTAACATGAGGTATCTTTACTCGTTAAGTAAATCCAGTTTACCTAGATATAACGTGGTCGTAATTAACAACATATCATCTGAACAGCCGACGTTTTTTGTATCTAGTAGTCATTAATAACGGCAGAATTATTTCAATTCGTTTCGTAAGATATATCATTCAGTGAACATAATTTATTCTCCCATTCTAAGCAACGTTTCTATTATAGCAGCAAATAATTAATACAATCACATTTTAGAGCGCAATTGAATCCATTGGGAGTTGTATAGTCCAACTGCTTCAACAAACTATACCATTGCCATCGCCATTTATGTGCAAATACTGAAAATATAAAAGCAGATATATAAAGAAGTGAAAGTGCAATATAATATATCAATATTCTGGGCTCTATTGGTCTAGTCCATATGGGAAATACAATAATGCACATACGAGTGCACATTGTAGTACCAACAAACTGATGTTTGCATAATAAACTATATTCAATATACCTATTTTTCTGTTATAATCGGGGAAACTTAACATCACCCAAACGATCGATGGAAGTTCGATCAAAAGCACATGTGTATACACATATAAAAGATTATTAAAATGTATCTATAACCCTATATTCGATGATTAGTTTCTGATATGTTTGATTTCTTTGCACCAGCACGCTTTATAGAGCATTGTCGTAAGTATCGACTCCGTAAAGGTAAATTTTGTTTCAAATCTGTACATTTCGACGAGAACTCTAGAAGCATCTTTGCAGTTTGTGTTACCCCTGTGTTAGTGGATGGACTCTGGATGAACAATGGCCCCTAAAATGTTCACATTGCCAGAAATACGATTGACAAATCATCAAGCAATTTCAAGACTAATGGTGTTCATAGTTTGTTCACGTGGACCAATATTTAGTGACTCGATGTTTATCTTACCGTTTATGACTGACTCTGATTGCAGCATTGAAATTGGATTCTCAGGAAACGCGACGGAACAGTTCCTGAAATATGCGGAATTGCCAACTGATACTGAGGCAGAGCATCTTCCTTATGTTCTCACATGGATTGTTTACCAACCTACGAATTTGGAGTTTTCATTTACAGAGGACGAAACATTGGATACCGATAACCCGTTAACGTTACGTCAAAAGTATTTTAGGTTCACAGACCAGAAACTGCGTTCAAATTGTGAAGTAAACCTTCTGTTCGTCCCGCCAATTATCAGTGAAGTAATTGAAACGATACATGCTTCAAAGTTAGGATCCAGCAGTTCAGGCATGACATTCCTCAACGTCAACCAAATTGTCCGAAATGAACCGCTGATTCGCGAAATCTCTTATAATCTGTTACGAACCAATAGTGAAGAGAAATTTCAAGCGAACATTTTATTTTTCGCCGTTTCAGCAACGAGAGGAACCGAAGTAGGTATACATTGCTACATTTGTCCAAGTGATACATTGTACATCACCAAACGGTTAGCAATTGGTGCTCTTCGGAAAACTGCTCAACAATTAAATGCAAAGGGCTATTCTACGAGGTACGTTCTCCCGAGCGGATATGCGGCAAGTGTCTGGACATGGTGTTACTTTGTGAAATCTAATCGGCCCAACGATATGTATAATGCAATGTCGAGATGCATCCACCCACACCAACTCATTTTACAACTTCTATTTGATGTTATTAACATTACAGTTCCAAGGAATCAGCAACATGTGTCAGAGGAACTGGAAACCCGGGCCTCATGGTTCCTCAACATTCGCTACTTTGAAAATGCATATATATTGCTTCCAGCCACCGTTGCCGCAAATAGATGCCAATGGACGTACATCTTAGAGCTGCCACAAAAGTGGACAATGTTCATTCACTCCCGTTCAATGACAACGTTTGACTTCAGCATCATAACTACAATTGGAGTACATGGGTCTTATTTCTCGGAAATGTGCTCCCATATTGCTTAGTATATCAGAATCTCTGGTTAGGTCTGGACACATTATGGCCACTGTTGGGTATCGCAAGTATGTTTACTCACAAAAGAAAGGTTGTTGGATTCCATTTACTCTGGATGACCATGATGTTTATAGCATATGGGGCCAGCATCTCCAGTGAATCGTTAGTGTTACTCACATTACCAGTTCTAACGCATTTCCTAGACAATGGATATAAACTTGCAATTGCTGCTTTGTCATTCCAATACAGGGAATTTGCCAAACACCATATAAATTACCAGGACGAACTAGAACGGGTGGGACGAAACATAGCAAGGAAGCCGTTTCTCCGTGGAACAAAAGTTCGTTGGCATTCAGATTATCTGATCTATGATGACATAGCTGGTCTCATAAAATACTCTGCAGAAAAGAAGCTGATAATGATTATCGGGAATTTCGGTTTATGTGAAAGAGAAAATGTGTTTCTGATGGAGGACTACATTTGCAACGCAATCGATGTGACAGAAAACGTGCTAACATGGCCACGTGTATCGCTGCGTTTCTGGGGCTTGTTTAGCAAACAATTTAATATTTACTATCGGAGATGGTTGGAAACTGCAATTCATTTGAAAGTTTACGACGTTCACGTTTCCGTAAATCAGCATCGCATGATAAAGGAAAATGGAGGCACATCACAATTAAGCATCCGACGACTGGATTGGATGGCTTCCCTGCACCAAGGCCGATTGATTTCGAGAGTTGTGTTGGGGTATTTCTTATGGCTGGTGCCGTCTTCTTTGCAATATTGTTGGCAGGACATGCGGCTGCTTTAAGACACCATCTGTTTCGTCAATTAAAACTATTACTTGCGTCATCGAGAACAAAGATTATAAAGCAAAGACATGCGGCGCAGACGAAGTAGAAACATGTATACAAATAGTGTTGTAAAAAGGTTAGCATACATTCCCACGTATTCCGTTGAATGTAACACGGTGTAGTTATATTATATAATTTTGGAATAAAAGCGAGGATAAATGATTTTCAGCCACACACAAAATAAGCATTATGGGTCCAATTACAAATCTCGGAATGCAGGATTTAACTTTATACCAAAATGTTCACGTCGAGAAAGTCATACAATTCAAACTAGGACGGGTGTAAACCCGAAATAAAAAACTACCGGAAACGTGTTGTGTGTGAAATTGAGTCATTTGACACTCAGCTCTCCTTCCTAAACACTAATCTTGAATTTTTCGATGAATTTCCTAAATAATATTTTTTTACCTTTTCGTGACCCTTCGACCCCTAAGGGTCATGGAGCCGCCACTCCGACAGTTAACCG
Organism: Sinella curviseta; assembly: GCA_004115045.4. NCBI lineage: Eukaryota > Metazoa > Arthropoda > Collembola > Entomobryomorpha > Entomobryidae > Sinella > Sinella curviseta. Next base: position 25,880,172 of record CM023200.3, on the reverse strand, counting down.
AATTGACCCATGGTGTCATGACAAAAAATGAACAGCTTTTTATCCTCTATCAGATAAGGAAATAAAAAATTTGTGCCCATAAGGGAGTATGGGGGACCTTGCCCCCCACCATTCCCCTGGGGGTAGGGTCTGGAACCACAAAATCAATAGGAAAATTACTTTTGCCCTAAGGTACCTCCATGCAAAATTTGGAACGAATCGGTCGGCGTGGAGGGGAGTTATCGTGTTCACAGACATACAGACACACAGACAAACAAAACAATCGCAATAACTATTTACCTATATAAGCATTTCATGCTTCCGGTAGTTAATAAAGGTAAAATACTGCTCTACTATTGCCCAGTACCGAAATATGCTGGATCTCATTACTGTTCTCCATCATTGCTTCCTGCATTGTAAAATTCCAAATTGAAAGTCGAAATGACCAATTCTGCCAGGCATCCACTAATCCGGACACCGACAGGGCACGAACCCGAATTATGAATCTCGTTACTGGTGTATGTACATTCTTTAATAGCTACGTTGTCATCGTTCTGTTCAATTTGTCCGTACTGATGGTCGTCGCTTCAAAACTTGAACGATTATTGTATCTCAAAATTCGGTTCTCAGTTTCATGTACATGTGAGCTTGAACGGATTCTCCGATTTAAGATGCTCGGTCGCAGTCCGTTGTTCTATTAAAGAAAAACGACAATGACATTACCGAGAAGTGTTCAAATTTATCTGGTTTGCGAAGTAGCTGCTTAATTTTGTTAATGATTGTAATATTTGCAAACGTTCTCCCTTGCATATCGTAGAATGTATGGAATCGAGTTAATGGATAGTCGTTTTGAGAATATTTGCTGATATTGTCATTACGACACACTGTCAAATTTTGTGGTCGTACATGTTGATATATAATGTACAGTGAGTGCAAAATTTGCCATGCTCAATAAGCTAGTCTTGAGATACCAGTTGCTCGAAATTTTCCAGTATTTTGCCATGAGATTGGGGAAGTTAATTGTGTTATATGCCTTTGTATGCATTTGATAGAATTACACACACCAGAATCCACGCGGCTGGTAGGAATGTATTGCGATAATAATATTTGACCCTTGCTACAGCATGGATGCTAGTGGAAATAAAATTGCTTTCAAGCGAATGCTACTTCCGGTAACAACATATGTCGCTGACAGTGCAAGCCATGACGCTATTAAAAGTAGTCATACGTAAACGTCAAATGTGGAAACAAATACACCATACGATCTAGATAAGCCAACTAATCTCATTCATATCATAGCATGTTACAAAGTGTAATCCTTACGAATCCAAACGACTGAACTGATTGTGTTTACCGGTTTCATCCACTTCAAATGTTGGAAATAAGTTGAAGCCCATATGCGTTTCGATCCTTGGTTACATTCGTTTCGACGAGACTACAGTACTTGTCGTGGTGATTAATTGAAGCACCATGGTCAAGAAAATTCTCAAAGTCATGATGCTCGTTGTTGAAATTGGTATACAAAATAATATGTATGAAGGAGAATACACATCATGCCTTTATGAATTTGACGAACTCTTTGAGTTTTCGTTGTAGCAACGTCTCTAATTTGTTTGTGCTGCGTTTGGACGTATATTTGCCTATCATCGAAAGTCAGCTATCAACATAGGTACTCGGAATTACCTTCAGCTTCTGCCAAATTTTTGTTGACATGCATCACATAGGAGACTGCACTTTGTTTTTTATCTTCCAATACAATCACGCCTAGAGCAGGTACATCATTCAGGCCCAGGCCAGACACTATTTGCATTTGCTTTTTTGAACCCTCGTCGAAAGCATTGCTGGAACGAAACGATAATTTTTACACGAGCCCAACCCAGCTTTTTTGGTTCAACTGTTTTCACTTCCTGTTTACAGTAGGTTGAATTATAGACACCAAAGTGTAATGGTTTAAATTAACTTCTTATAATTAGTGTCGATAGGGGTAACAACAGTTGAGCGTCTCAGGGAGTTTTACTAAAGACAGAATACTTCCTCAATTGTCAATTAATTGTCTATCAATCAATCCGTTTTTTCTTTACATCAATTGTCAAACATGGAGTGTGAAAATATTTGGAATTGCAATGACTGCCCCAAATCATTTAAGTCCAAATTTGGTCTTAATTATCACATTAACTTTGTCCACCGACAAATTAGAAAGGAAGTTTGTCCATTGTGTAGCAAGAAATTCAGGGACATGAATCTTTTGGAAACCCACCTACGAACACATACGGGCGAAAAAATGTACAAGTGCACCAGTTGTAGTAAAAGTTTTGGTAGTCAGAGTAACTATCTGGGCCACAAGAAAATACATGAGAGCGGCAATGATGTCAAGTGTGCGGTTTGTCAAAAGCAGTTTGCTTGTGCACGATATCTCAGAAATCACATGAAGACTCATTCGACGGAGCGGCCTCACAAGTGCAATATATGCAACAAATCATTTAAAGTACCATCAGCTCTTGCACGGCATATGCCAACGCATACAAATGAACGACCTTTTAAATGTTCTAGTTGCTTGAAACTGTTCCGTACAGCATCAAGTTTATGGCATCACCAGAATGGTGTACACGGAATCGAAATTAAGGAAAATTTAGAGTGCATTATTTGTTACCGAAAGGTGATTAGAAATGTGGATCTTGAGAACCATCTAAGGGTGCATACAGGAGAAAAACCGTTTAGATGTCAAACATGTTTAAGTTCATTTTCAGTTGATTCCTCTTTAAGAAGGCATGAAAAAATTCACACTGGAGTAACCCCATTCAAATGTGTTTGCACAAAATCGTTTCGGCGCAAGTCGTCAATGCTAGATCACCTGTCAACCCATACAGGCGAACAACCTTTTCAATGCAAGGCTTGCCAGCGGAGATTTAAAAGTAAATCCAGTCTGTATGAACATGAAGTTGGAAAGCATACGACAGAGGTGAATCAACTTGGATGCAAACGTTGTGACAAGACCTTCAAGGTAAGGAGTTACTTGTCAAAACATGTGAAGAGAGTTCACGGAAAGTGATGATCGTTATGTAACTTATTTATGACGATTCGTCCAAAAACAATTTTATCGAGATAATATAATAATTAAGTTGCATTGGAATGTTTTGTAATATCTAATTTTAGTTCGGCGTATATTTGTAAAAAGTGGTGTAGCTCAAAGTCACCGTTTTTATGGAAATTGTAGTAATAGGCAAAGTTATATATATACTTATTATAGTTATAAACTCAAAATTTATTTAAAATAAAAGTGGTAAACGATTGTTGAATTAAGGCGTGCCTCGTTATCCTAGTCTAGCAGCATATATATACATTCGAGTCGCAATTTGGCCTAAAATGAATCTTTCCACCAACTCATGCCGTGCTTTTTTAAATACGGAGTGACACCTATGAAGATTATTGGAGGCAAACATGTTTCCGCAAGTCTTTGTTTATAATTCTTCTCTTGGCTGATGTGAATCCTTGTGCCATGCCAAATTGGAGCCGATCAGAAAGCATTAGTCGCATAAATCACAACAGTAATAGGTCTTTCGTTTTTGTAAATCCGTAAGTGAGAATCCGAAATCGGAAAATTCAAATCCCCTTTGCAAATAACAATTGAGGACATAGTGAGACATGGAATTTTTCTCCTTATTGTGAACACCTCTGATGTTACTGTTGAGGTGCCCCTTAGTTGAATGTTACTTTATGCCAACCGTTCATGTCAACGCAGTTCATAACTTTTTTGTCGGATATTTCGAGTGATTTTGAATGCGTCGTATGGTGAAGAATGCTGTGGTGCACACTGAGCATTATTGGGATATGCTTATCGGTGTTTCGGTTGATAGCAAACTGCGTGAAATGATATCCATCGAGCCGGCTCAAAAAGACATGATGCCAATTCGTAGATACGAATACAATGAATATAAAGGATATAAAAAATACTTCCGGCTTACATAGGATGTGTTATGGGTATGGGTACTGCTAAATTTAGGGGGTGTTCCGTACGAGTCGGTGGGCGCAGATTAAATTTTGACGGAATAGCCACAGGCGCTACATAATCATTTGACGATGGGGCTGCCGGTTCGGAATATGATGGTTCCGGTGACCCATATGAGCTTGGAGGAGGGGATGGAGGAGATCAGTAAGAACTTGCTGGAGGAGAGCCGTGCACACTTGCTGGATGAGATCCATATGAATTTGCAGGAGTACCAGCGGGTGGGACCGAGTAGCCTGGCTGAGCCGGGAGTGAACTGTAGCCACTAATTGGATGCGGTGAATGATTGAATTAACTAGAGATGTATCCACCGCCACTTGGAGGAGCTGCGTACGACGGAATTTCAGATTTTGCACTCACCGTACAGATAAAAAGCACGACAGCCTTCTATTCAAGCAAATGCGCAGAGTGAAATTGTGAAATGTTGTTCTACCAAAATCATCAAAACAACAAAAAGTGCTGCTTCTTCCACTTACCATAGCTCCAATCAATTTGATGGTTTGCTCCATCCTTTTGCAAATGAAATAATATTTCCGTTCGGCCGTATAGATAACCTGTAACCAATTGGGAACTCTCAACTCCACCGACGACGCTTTTCTAATACTACACTACAAAACCGTTACTCGCTTATATACCCGACAAATCATTGGCAATTTGAAAAAAATGTCTCCAACTCTTGACAATAATCCTTCTCCTAGCCGATGCACTCATCCTATTAGACGCAATGCTAAATATAATACATTATATGTGCGTCGGAGAGGACCTTATGATGAAAATGAATATTAATGAAAGAATAGTTTACAAAATAAAGCAAACTGGTACTTATCGCAAAGTGTTACTTATATCGACAAGTGCTGCTACCGTGGCCCCCATGATTCTGAAGACAAAACGCTGTAATCCACATATTCGTGACCTGCTGTATAGCATCATATGTGGGGAATAAATAACCGGAACGAGCGTTTTCCTGGCATGTGTTGACATAATGGTGTTGCTCAGTACTTACAAGGTATAGATATGTGAATATAATTTTTGTACATATTATTGTCAACCAAATTGCTACCTTAAATCAAGAAATGCGAATTGCAGCAAATAATACATTAGAACTATGTATATTGGATACTATTTTGGGTGGTTAGGCGCTCCAGTATTGACTTATATTTCCAGCATCCTAGCATTCTAACGCGCAAGAGGTGATAATATACATGAAGTACATGTCGAGAATCGGAAGCTGGGAATCACTACATGTCGATTACTGACATACATCAATACAAATGTAATAATTTACTAGTGATAACAACCTGTCACGCATAGCGTGAATATTTTGTATATAATGGGTATTGTATGGAGGTATACTGGTAAAGTAATTCGTGCAACATCGAAACTTTAGAGCATCTAGAATCAGCAAATGAGACAGAATGAGCATATTTGTTCACCTGTTTACAACTATAATCCGTGTGTCGAATTCTACTAGACGTAGCGTACAACGTAAAACGGCAACAAACAATCCTTGTTTAAATAAACATATCTACGCATGTAATACATGTAAAACAAAAGGGATTAAAAATGCATAGAGTGTACAGCATTGCTGATATGTAGAGTTAATCAGTGACATTGAAATGCATTTATATACGCAAGCAAACTTTTTGTCGCTTCATCCAGAATTACTGATCCTTTTTGCTTTGCCAGAAAGATTAAGTACAGTGCAAGTAAAACAGGCACGGTGGAATGTTGATGAACGTGCAGGCACAGAAGCAGGTGTGTTAAACACTAAATACCTATCTGTATTGTATCAGTTAACGAACAAAGCATTGTTTCAAACGTGAAGGGATAGCAGTCCGTAAAAGTATTATTTTATTTTATTCAACATCGCACAAATAAATGTACTCCAGCTCCATGTACTTCCCTTTGCATTAGTTTGAAGTATGACTTGAATGAGTGAGCATTGTTTGTGTATATCATTAGCACTTTTGTCGCAAGAAGTTAACCTACGTTGTGAAGAAAGTATTAAAAAATTCAGTTTGCTCCGATTCTGGTGTCAAACGTAATTAAATTCAGTATCCGAATTGTGTTGTATAGTTTAGTGTATTCGCGTTTCTATTTACTTAAGAATGTGGCCAAATATTGACACATTAAAAACGTTTCAAATGCATCGTTTTAAAGTCATTCAAACCCGATGATCGCTGTACTGCACCGTGACTTTAGTCGAGTTTTGCGTAATGAGAAAAATCCGTGCCCTTTCATAGTGTCTCCAAAAATTGGCTCCAGAGCACATACTAAGAACGTGAAAATGTCAATTGATTTAATACCTCAAAACTATAAATGCGATATTTTCCACAATAAAAGTGCCTCCAAATCCAACATTTGGAGGCATGGTCAACGTGTTCAAGGCAAGGAAAAACATATGCCGTGTTTATTTTGCAATGCAACGTTTTTTAGAACTACCGCGCTGAATGACCACCTTCTTCGTCATATAGGCGAGAAGATTCACTCATGCCCTGTTTGCACTAAAACATTTGTTTCAAAAGGAGAAGTTTATCAACACAAGAAGATACATGCCGGTCGAAAAAATCACAAGTGCTCCCTTTGCAACAAAGCCTATAGTCGAGAAGATGCTCTCTCAAATCATTTGAAAATCCACAGTGACATAGATTGCTACCGTTGCAATATTTGTGGGAAGATACTTTCCTGTAAATCATCCCTGGAACTTCATCTCACAACTCATACTGGAGAGCGTCCATTCAAATGCAGAATATGCCATCGAACGTTTTCAATTGTGTCATCTTTAAAACGACACATGAGACTTTTGCATGACAATGTCAAGCGGAAACACACAACATGTTTAATGTGTTCAAAACAATTTGTCCACCCGCAGCACCTGGAACAGCACATGTCCATACATACAGGAGAAAAACCCTACCAGTGCACATTTTGTGTCAAAACCTTTTCACGAAAGGCATCAGTTCAGTCTCACGAAATAACTCATACGGGATTGAAGGCATTCAAATGACAAATGTGTTCCAGAATGTTTTCACATAGAACGGCACTGCAACAACACATGTCAGTACACACTGGCGAAAAAGCTTTCGCTTGCAAAATTTGCAAGAAGCGGTATGCCAGCTCAGGTGGTGTGAGGGAACACGTGCGCTTACACCATTCCTCATTGGAACCGCTACATTGTGCATTTTGTAATAAATCATTTAATTTACTCAGAAACATAAAGCTGCACATGCGAAGCATTCACAAGGAACGTAACACCAAAGTCGGATGTTATTTTGTAAAGAGACATTAAAAATCTTGAGCTGCTGCTGTACCTTTCACTCCATCTCATTTGTGTGAGCTGCAGTTTGAGTGTTGTTTATTTCCAGCGCAGACCGATTTGAATTAGATTATGGTACGCTTTGTGAGGTAGCCTAAAGAATGTAATTGTATTAGGTTAAGTGTTATGACATTATTGTACACAATAGTCAAGTAGACGCTAGAATTTTGATTTAAATTTAGTTAAAATTATTTGTAGTAGATACAGTTCAGAATATACAATTATGTGGTTTCACCTCAAGTGCATTCCAATTTGAGTAACTGCTCAGTTGGTATTTATATCTAAGTAAATTCACCATAGAACGCAAACAACAATCATCAATCTAATCTACAAACGAATCATTTGTATAGTACTACGATTGAGGAATTATGATGACGGCAGTCTACGTATGTAAAAACGCGATAAGGTCGCATGTGGCAGATTCCTATTTATTGTGTTATGAAAGCGGTGCGAATTTTACAACCCTGTAATTTAGAAGCGTTCTGTTAGGATATATGAAAAACCAAAAATTATCCATTTCCGCACGACATGGTAGGGCAGTGTTGTCAGTTGTAGGGTATACGTATGCCCATTTTGTGTTTAGATGTGTATTTTACGAAAACTTCAAGAAATCTCACTTATTCATTAATACGTGTTACTATAAATTTTCCAGTGTACCTACATTTTATTTGTTGTTGTAAGTTTACGTATATTATTATTATCAAGTATTTGTATATCCAAACATAGATGCATGTATCAATAAAAATTACACATTTAAAATGAGTTTACAAAATGAATATTATATGTTTGCTACCAATAATCCGGGCAATTACTTTGAAATTTAATGATATCATGCAGTGCAAGAGTAATGCCGGAATAAACATTGCTTTTCACATTTAATAGCCTTCATTGCTTCTATCTGTTTTGCCTCATTTTAACTTCATATTAAAATATCCTGGAGGACTTAACAGAACATGAAATCAAGGGTACGTGACACCAATGAGTTCTTCTTGTGAGGCTATATAGAGAAATCATGATATATTACTTTACTTTACATGATAGGTGACTTGTCTTCCCCTGCCTAGCCGAGATCAAAAGTCGTAAACCAAAAAACGGCCCTTGTAGTCAATGGCTTCTAAAATGTATTACCAAGTTGGTACAGTAGTTCGTGCTGTAACTTTTACCACTACAAAGTACGGTTAAAAATAGACTGGTCCATTTTGTTGGCGGCAACAACTTGTGACGTGGAAAGTGATGGTCAAACACAAATGGATCATGAAATTTTTCATGACCTTCATCTCTCTACTAATCACAGAGCGCATCTCAACAATCCAACAAGACATTGAGAAAACATGTTCGGCAGCAAGTATTGTAAATATGACAATAATGTTACCCTTCATGGTCGGTCTCTCAAGAGGAACTTCAACATCCGGTGCAGTATTCCGTCCAAGAAAATGCAGCCACCAACCCATTATCCCAGACGCTGCAATAGCTTTGAGCCTCTCCACTACAAACGGCGGAGCAATTGCGCCTCCCACCTTGACTCCATAGTTGAACGTGCCATACGTTTCGTTTCCAATGTCCAGCGGTAGACCAGTTCTTCTACGAAGATCAGCAGCCATGTTGTAACAGACGTACTCTGGTGCAATAAGTGCAGATTTGTCACATTTCTCTAAATCTTCTTTAATCAGCTGTTCCTGTCGTTCCGCTACCAAACTAGAAAGGGAATGTTCAAACAATTTTGGTGCAGGTATGCCAAAAGGAATTGCCTTGAACAAGAACGCAAGACTGTCAATTGAGTTTATGACAATGGATGGAAGAGATGGATGCAAGCTGGTCTTGCGCATCAAACTGGAAAGTGCTACTGCTTCCGGTGTCTTCCAAAAGTCATAAGACATTCCGTACGATTTGAAGGCCTGCATTTTTAGTATATACAATTCCGATGGAATTGGTGTTTGATACCTATCATCAATTCTGATGTGGATTTGGTGCTTGTCGCGGTAGTCGTAGAACTTGCTCAACCTTGGAAACGGTAAGCTATTCATCTGATCCAGAAACCCCAAATTTGGTATACCTCGCACCGAAATTGTAAAGTTGTTGCCGTAAATTTCCTCGAGTTTGCCGTATGGAACGTGCTTCCTTGGCTGAACCATGTTATAAACGTTAGTGTTCTTGTACGCGTTGCTGATTACAATACCAGACAACAAGAGTCCCGTCGCCACGAAACGTGGCCTGATGTTTGCCAAGTAATGCCCAGGGAACGGATCTCCTTGTTCTACCAATACCTTGATGATAGAAATCAAGCTGGAAATGCCTGAAGCAGATAGTTTAGGCCAATCGATCGACACGTTGTCCAACACTCTAAGTAAGCCAATTAAACATAGCGCTGATATGAATACCGTTGACAACATCGCCGCCCAGACGTAATTATCGAACACGTTGACAAACTCTTCGAAAGGAAAGTGACTCATTGTGTAATGTTCCCCACAACTCACGAACCGGAGTGTTTGCAGCTTATTTGTAAACGTGAACAGATAATCGGTTAGAGATATATTTCCAAAATATGTATTCAGATACATTTGCTGATTGATATTCTGTTTGTTGGTAACTGGTTCCTTAAATTCTCCATTCATGCACGTTCCTCTTCCAGGAATGGTGTAGCTATAGTTCTTCATTGCTGTTGTTACAAGGTGTGTATAAGCCATTACCAAGTGTTCCAGATTGTCTTTGCCGTCGGAAATGGCCAAGTGCCTACTAATGGTCACTTCATCTCGACAGTGATGCAATATATCTGGTATATACTTGTCAGTTATCGTTTGGTGATGTTCTCCCCAAAACCAGTGTTCCTCAGTAAAAAATGCAAGTTTCGATATCCATTCATATTTCATCATTTTGGTCCAAGTTGGTGCTGGTAGCAGTATTCCGTTTTTATACGGATGTGAGAAATATGGATAGTTGAACTTGAGAATGCAGAGGTAGATCACTTCTGCAGTTGGCTCGGTAGGATCTGTCCTTTGCACAGGATTTTCCGGTTGTGGCAGTACTGCAGTGATGAAGATATCCTTTCCGTTACGATTCGGTAGTCCCTTTTGAAGCCATTTTACGATTTGCTGGTAATATCTGCCATGATTGGTTATGGTCTCAATGAATATGTGTACAGCCAAAGAAGTAGGAGGTTCTGTGAGGCTCCACGGATATATCGGATTTATGTAATCCAACGCGTACCAAGGAGCATGTAAGTTGACTTGGACGATAGCATTCCACGTCTATGTGAATGAAACAAACCTATCCATTGGAGTCATCGGTCGACATAGTGAATACAGTGGGTCTTCTATTTTGAAGCTTGACAGCTTACAATGTGGTGTTCTCTCGTTTGTTATGTTTTGTTGACTGTACACCGTCCCGAAGCTTTTCATTTCTCGTGGCATCCATTTCAGTACAGGTAAAATTTGCCCAGGAAATGTGGAATAAAAACAATTCTCGCACGATATTCGAAATGGCTCAAGGCTCCTCAGAACATACGGTTGATTGGGAGTAATATCGTTGACGCAATTCAAGTTGACACCTCGAAAATTGTTTACAATGATGAGTGAGTGAGTTTCTCGAAATGGTTCGAGGATTTGATTCAGGTTATTTACAACGGGATACTTCCATTCAAAACTGAAGGCATTTCTCCATATCAATCTTTGACTACGTAACACCGTTTCATCATTAGATATTACCACTTCCATTTTCTGCATATCTTTAACATTTGTGTACCATTTTATTACTGGCTTACCCTTGAAGGGATTTTCCATTGCATTCAGTTCTGTACACATAGTTGCGCAAACCACAAAGAATAGAATTATGATTGCTGCAATTTTAGGAACCCACTGGTGTTACAGTGTAGATGATCCAAATGCACAATTAAATTATTCCGAAGAAATGTAAAAACCTTAATGTTACAGAAAAAACAATGCAAATATTTCTTGAATATATAGAGGAATTGAAGTTTTAATACATATTGCGACGCGTCCGTTGACTGACCAACTGGTAAAGCATAAATATAGTAGTAATAAATGTGATTCTGAAGATATTCTAACACAAATATAAGTATTACTGATGGGCAACTACTTTTGTCGTTCCTCCATGCAAACTCAAACAATCATGCCAAGTTAAACTTTGAGTATAGTGCCTTCAATTGAGAGTATTTTTGTAAAAAGCACATCAAAAACTGTCATTGTATATTTTGAAATACATATAAATACTTCCTTCATTGATATTACTACCAACCTCTCCATACTCCAAGACTCCGCAGTTGGCAATAAAATTACTTTTTACTATTAGTCAAAAAAATTCATGTAATGTGACGTGGGCCTGTGCGGCTGAAATTTAATGTATAAGTAGGATTCCAATTTCAATTTCGGCCGCCTTCACAAAGTATGAGCTAACTCATATGGACTCTATTTCTTCGCTTCTTGGCACCGGATGCTTGAATAATCGATTACATTGATCGATATATAACTTGAAAACTGTAAGGCTATGTTCTGTATGATTCCTAGATCATGCCTGAAGTAGAATCGTAAGCTGTACATTGCGTATCGGCTACCGTGTCTTTAAAAATTATAGCAGAAATATTTTGCGAAATCTTTCACACAACTAAGTTATGCGCTCTAACCATTTAATACAACGGTGTCAAATAATGTAATGTCATAAGACGACGTACTTGTCCACAATTTTAATACCATATGTGGCTAAATTCTTTGTTATATGAATATTAATTCCAATATTCAAAAGTGTATTTAAATTAGGGAGTATAATGACATTTGAGAACGGATTCTAGAAATGACGCCAAAAATAAACACGCCATTATATATTCTAGGACATGGAAGTATTAGGCATGATATCAGCGATAAATATGCAATTATTGGGCTACTCATTTCCATCTAGTGCTTTCACATCAACGAAAGAAATTATCTAGTTAATGATTACTCATCATCAATGTGGCAAAATTGATTGGTTCCCGTAGTGTAGATAACAAGTGGTTTGTCGAAGCTTGGGAACTCAAAGCCCTAATTTACTTCATTGTGGCGTGATAATATTGCATTTGTAACCCAAAAGCAATTTTGTTATAACTAAAATGATGTGGTAATATCAATGTCTATTAATTTACATGACATTATCATTGTATATTTTAATAGGTAGCATTCCATATGTTTTACATGTACCGCAGGTATTGTAGTATTATTCTGTTCGAAGCTACCGGCAACTCTACAAATTAAGGTATTATATTATTAGAGGCAGCAACATTACATTCTTACAAATACCATTGATTGGCTTTTCACTATCAGAGATACACCATCCTGTTCTGTAAGGAATCGTCGCATTGCTATAAATAAATAATTGCAACTGATATTACTACATCTCAGCTAACAAAATTATGCAACGAAATTATGTGGCTGCCGTACCTGCACACGTAATTTAGCTTCCATTTAACAAAGAAAAACATACCCTTTGCCGCTCTAGTCCCTAAAATCCGTTGATAAACAGACTTTCAACATCCCAATATCCAAATGACAGGCAATGTGATTCTATATCTTTTGACGTATATGGCAATGTGTTATGACACTTTTCTGCAGAGATATGGGTGATTCAGTAAGTCTACACATTCAGTATCATACAACCCACGTAGTAAATGTGCGCATCAATTGCAATAATAATTACTGTGGAACCATAATCAATGTTGCTAATGATCATTAAATCCAAGAGGCATATGTATGCCCGGTCGCCGTACTTGTACATAACTTTACAGTTTTTCTGCCTCATAGGTATGTGGCATTTGAGCCACATTAAATATGGTTTCCGAGTACATGCACTTACATGGAGGTTTAAGTTGACGTGCTTCTATCGTTGGGTTCCAAAATTCTCTGAATACGTTTGCTTGATTATAATACAAATATATAATTACTTCACTCTATTTTCCCCCAAGCCACTTTGAATGCTAAGCCCAAGTTAATCTTGTCAGTAGATGCTAAGCCCAAGTTAATCTTGTCAGTAGATGCTAAGCCCAAGTTAAAGATTCAAATGCTAAGCCCAAGTTAAAGATTCAAATGCTAAGCCCTAATATAAATTTCCTGTATGCTAAGCCCAAGTTAACTATTCCAATGCTAAGCCCTAATTAAAATTTGCTGTATGCTAAGCCCAAGTTTAAAAATCGTCATACTAAGCCCATGTATAGTCAGATCGCCATGCTAAGCCCAGCTTAAAGTTAACCCATGCTAAGCCCAGCTTAAAGTTAACCCATGCTAAGCCCAGCTTAAAGTTAACCCATGCTAAGCCCAGCTTAAAGTTAACCCATGCTAAGCCCAGCTTAAAGTTAACCCATGCTAAGCCCAGCTTAAAGTTAACCCATGCTAAGCCCAGCTTAAAGTTAACCCATGCTAAGCCCAGCTTAAAGTTAACCCATGCTAAGCCCAGCTTAAAGTTAACCCATGCTAAGCCCAAGTTACTGTTCAACCATGCTAAGCCCAAATTAATAAACTACTCCGCAGTCGTGGAAGGCGGCCAGACCGAAGGTCGGCGACGCCTTTACAACCTTGGGGAGCCTTGGGGAGGAACATTCACAGACCATTTTACCTAAGGATATATATGCAAATTGTTCCTGTGCTAACTACAAGTTAAATTTCCCAATGCTAAGCCCGCTTCACACTACATTCTATGTTACACTTTTGTATAATTTTGGTTATAGGTTAATTCATGCATTGTAAGTCAGGTAGAACATTTTTATATGCTAAGTATGTCTGAACGGTTCAATCGAAATGCAGCCGCTTAAATGTTTAATAACGTGAATCGTTTGAACGTTCATCAGTCGTGATGTTCTCTCAGAACCCATATGATGTTTTTTTCTTTTCTCTTCATTTCCCACTATTGAATTGAAACTCACAAATGTTCCCACAACTAATTCCAAGTACAGCAGTATCTCGAAATAAATTCCCAATTTCAATTTAAATTCAAGTTAAAGTTGTCCCATGCTAATCTAAAGATGATTATGTGCTAAGCGCAAGTTATAATTGTCATATGTTAATTCCAAAATAAAATTCCCCCTGCTAAGGCCAAGTTAAATTTCCCCATGCTAAGCCCAAGTTAAATTTACCCATGCTAAGCCCAAGTTAAATTTCCCCACGCTAAGCCCAAGTTAAATTTACCCATGCTAAGCCCAAGTTAAATTTACCCATGCTAAGCCCAAGTTAAATTTACCCATGCTAAGCCCAAGTTAAATTTACCCATGCTAAGCCCAAGTTAAATTTACCCATGCTAAGCCCAAGTTAAATTTACCCATGCTAAGCCCAAGTTAAATTTACCCATGCTAAGCCCAAGTTAAATTTACCCATGCTAAGCCCAAGTTAAATTTACCCATGCTAAGCCCAAGTTAAATTTACCCATGCTAAGCCCAAGTTAACTTTCCCACTAATATGCCCAAGTGATAATATTCACATGCTAAACCCATGAAAACTGTGTCGATGCTAAGCCCAAAATAATATTTTTCTTTCATCTGTAGGCGCATATTTTTTCTACCATATATATCTAGAGAAGTATCAATCTTACAATAACTGTAATCAATACTACAGTTGACCATAAGACATACTATGCCGGTCGTAAAACAGTCGTTTCTTTGAAATGTTAAGCTAAAAAGCTCGTAAAACATAGTAAATCAGTATTTATAATATTTAGCTGATTTAATGCATTATATACTAATGCTTACCAATAAATTATTGTCATACTAACCTATAGTTTGAGATTTCATTTTGCCAAATGTGTTAACTAATCTTCAAATCTAACGTTCATGCTAATTCCATCATAATGACTTACGTTTTATTATACAATGCAAATTATAGCCCTTCCATCATACAAATTCTATGCTAAGCCCATGGTATGTGCATATGTCTTCTTTGCTTGCTACTCCATCTTATATATAGAGTGCACGTTGCAGCGGTTTTGCGGTACATATCGAGCTGAAATTTTTATATATAGTTCATTTAAAAAATCTGTAAATGGTAATAAATCATCAAGAGACTCTCTGAATTGAAAATTCTATTAAAGCGTAATCTGAAGCATTTGTAACTATTGCCTTAACACTGATTCCTGTTTTCTTTATATTATTTTTTAGTAATATTCATACAAAATGCCAAATTTAAAGAAATTTCGGTGGACTCAAAAGGCCATAAATAATTTAACGTGCATTGTAAACGACCAAACTACAACAGACTGGTCCGAGATAGCAGCTAAATTTATTAAATTGTATCCTCAATATGAGGGTAAAGAAGGTGCTATTGAAAGGCAATATTTTAGAACGAAACGGAATATTTTACTCGAGCCGAAAGAGGAGACTCAATTGACGGCAAGATTCCGGTGGTCTGAAAAAAGCAAAAAAGATTTGTCTTTAATTGCAAACTCCTTTGGCGATACAAACACGTTAAATTGGTCAGAAGTTGCTGATAAATTTGTTAAAATGTACCCAAGCTATAAAGGTACAGCTGATTTCATTAAATCGCAATACCATAAGATCAACCCAAAAACAATTTTATCGAACTCTATCGATAACCCGCAAATGGGAGACAAATGGTTTTGGTCTGATGATGCTCAAAAAGATTTGTCATCAATAGTTACTACTGCGTACGAAACAAATCAACTAAACTGGTCAACTATAGCTGCCAAATTTAAACAGCTATATCCACAGTTTGGTGGTGAGGATATTTCTATACGCAACCAATATTTTAAATTTTCCGTTAATAACACTCAGGTTGAGGAATCATTTAATTGGGATCGATCTAAGTCTCTTGACTTAGTAAGGTTGGTAAATTTGATTAATGTTGATGGTTATCCCAATTGGAAAAAATATATTATACCTTTAAGCGTTACCACCCCAACTATGTTGATAGTTTTCAGGATTTTAAATTGCAATATGAGCAAATATGTAATACCGCTAACGAAAACTACGCTTCTTTCTCTATGGATAAGGGGAATGAATGGGATGAATCTCTTATTGTGTTATTGGCGCAAGCCACAGGCCATGCACAGTATATTAAGAATCAACAGATTCGAGACGGGCGACGTAAAAACGTGGATAATCTTGCCAAGCTGACAGTTAAAATCTTTAAAGAATTTTACAAGACTAAAATTGGTGTTGATTATATTGGCGTCGATGCTATAATTCTCAAAAAAATTTATGATTACAAATCGACACTGATTCCAAGTACATACATTTGCGACGACGATATTGATTGTATGTCGAATATTGCCACAAAGAAAATTTTAGCTTTTGCGTCAAAAAATTACACACTAGCATTTTCGAAGGTTTTCCGACAATGCTGCCATAATTGTGGCATGATGTTTCCCAGAACGCTTAAAAGTTGTAATGCAAAATTGTTGTCGGAATCTATCAACGAGTTTCCACAAGTTACTGGTATGAGATTTAGCGATAGATACAATTATATGGTAGACGAAAAGTATATAACATGCATTGACTGTTACAGACAACCCCATTGGTTACTTGACTATATTCTTGCAAATTCAAAATCACGGCAGACAACTCCAAAAGAGTTGGACAATCTTAATGAATACGAACAAAACCAAATTGCTCTTTGCGGCGGATTTTATTGTCTTTATCAAAAAAAAATGTTCCTGCAAGAATTTTCGAGCATAGACAGGGCGAATGTAACATAGGAAAGAAACGAGATATAGATTATCATAAAGTATTCACCACTTATTATAATATTGAAAGACCCTATAAGTTGGATTCGTCTGACGCAAGAATTAAAACTGCACTACGTTGGTTAAAGAATAATAACAGTTTGTTTCGTGATTTTCTTTCTAACTATGAAACCATTTACGGGTATTTATTGTCCTGCTACAATGCGCGTCCCGACGAGCGCAATATTCAAGTCACAAAAGGCAGTTTACCAGACATGGTAGGGAAAGACACAATGGGACTGCTGATACCGGCTGAAAACTTAAAAGTTGAATCGGGGACTACTCCGCAAATTCATAAGTTTGGGCTGCAGCATCCGTTCCAGGATAACTTAAATAAGTTAAGAGATATAGTTAGCGTGAACTACTCGGATCCAGACCTTGAAGCAAAAAGGTGGCCATATTTATTTCCCGAAGGGACAGGAAGTTGGAGAGCAAATTCCTCTTTAAAACCACAGACTTATGTCAAACATAGGTTACTTGGGATTGATAATAGATTTAGAAAAAATAATGAGTTTATGTTTTTTTGGTATGACCGATTAATCAAACAAAGGTTACTATACTACAATAACCGTCAGCGTACTGTAAATGTAACCGAGTTAGAAAATTCTATTCAAGTTGAAGATTTACACCAAAATGGAAACAAGTATGGCTCAATTGTACCCACTTCCATTTCTGGGTCGAAAACATATTGGAGAGCCCGTGCTTAGATCTGTTGGCGTTAGTACGTGACCTTGATAAACCTGATTTATTCATAACATTGACCCAAAATGACAATTGGTTGGAATTACAAGAGGCATGTGGTGAAATTTCAACTCTGGATTTGGAAATTTTGAAAAAACCGATTATGCAGCCTGCTATTGGAGGGAAAAGTGTTGTTAATTATCCAGTTGAAACAGTAGTTGCTTTTTACTCGCGCCTTGATATGTTCATGAAATCTTGTATCCACAATAAAAACGGCCCATTTGGAGAAGTTATTGACTATTGGTTTAGAATTGAATACCAAAATCGTGGCGCATTACATTGTCATATGGTGCTTTGGATATGTGAAGACACGATACCTGACGACGTCGTAATGGCTGAATTGCCTCGCTATAGTGGAAGTGATGATGATCTGAAACAGCAAACTTTTCAAACAAGAGAATACGTCAAAACATTCCAGTTACACACATGTGTCTTAGGAGCATGTAAGAAAGATATAAATACTAGGTGTAAGTATGGCTTTCCATTTGCAATTCAACTCACGGAACAAATCAACGAGTCCAAAATGGGTTTCATTTATATGCGACATGCGGAAGAAGACAGAAATGTTGTTCCATATAATTTGTATGCCCTAATGTGTTGGAACGGTCACATAAATGTTCAAAAGGTTACACCAAATGGCATCGAAGCATATTTATGTAAATACGTTCCAAAACCCGAAAGATCAATTGATATTAAAGGCCTAAATTCCGAGACTGATAAATTTCTCAAAGCCAGAGTTGTTGGCATCCTAGAATGTTGTGCACATTTATTGCAATTTCATCAAGTTGTAGCTTCTCGGAAAACTATATTTCTTCCTTGTGATTTCCATCCTAAGTTTAGGATGCTTAAGAGAAAAGCACACTTGCCGTTAGATAACAAAAGTGATGACGTCTATTATCAAACTCTTCTTTACAAATATTTGGTTCGGCCAAAGGAGCTTCATAATTTAACATATATAGATCTATTTAGATTTTACGATGTTGTCCTCGAGAAGGCCAGTGTAGTTTACACTCAAAACTACAATTCACAAGTTTCAGAAGATGAATCCGAAAGTGAGTGCAAACCTAAATGCGATGAAACCCAGCAGGATTTTAATGTTAGGGCTCGAAGGATCAAATCACAAAGGATAAGTTACGTTAGCTGTGGGTATAAATACGTTGAGCGCGGCAAAGCGGCCATTCCCAGATATCGCTTTTTATTGCCTTTTGGTAGCGAGTCCGAAAAATACTACGAACAACGTTTATTGATAGAAGTACCGTTAACGTCAGATGATTTGAATAATGATGGTTATCCTTTTAGTGACGACAACCAATCCAAAACATTTATCGAAGAGTGTTGTCTTCGAGGATTGGTGGATTCAGAGGAGACAGCAAAATCCGCATTACTAGGAGCAATTGAAAAGGGCTTTTCTGTTGATCGGGTAATTGAAATGGCTACAATTTTTATTGATCAAGCTTATGTTACAAAAGAATATGTCGATTCAATTATATTACCATGGGCGGAAAGCATGCCTTGCGTGGTTTACCAAGAAGAAACACAAAACGAATATGGCGAGGAGCTTACAAAAATGGTAGAAAAGCGCGTAAAGTTTGAGCCGTACGATACCTACTTTAAGTCAATGACGGAGTCTCAGAAAAATGTGATGGAATGGGTTGAGCGAAAAATAACAAATGGCGACCAAATATTGGCTATAATAGCTGGCGGTGCTGGTGTTGGTAAGTCTTTTATTACAAAAGCGCTATACTCATATTTTGTTGAGCGAAAAATGGTGTGCATTCTACTTGCAACGACCGGAGCTGCCGCACATTTAATATCTGGAACTACAGTTCATCATTATCGTAAAATAGACATTCACGGAAACAAATATTTAGAACCGGGATCCATTTCTGCAAAGATTATACATGATACTGATGTTATAATATTGGATGAGTTTGGAATGCTAGATTCTGATTTATTAGACATGTTGAATGAAGTCACCAAAGAACATGGAAAGTCGAGTCATTCTACTATGGGAGGGAAGCATTTGTTTCTAATTGGTGATCCCTGACAACTACCTGCCATTAAGAAGTCGGTTTTTTCGAATATATTGTTGAGCGAATTTAGTATATTATTGCTTAAAGAAGCCGTTCGTCAAAAGGACGATAGCTTTGCGGCTTTGCTTAATCGAGTTCGCATAAATATGATGACCAACGAAGACATCCAACTTCTGAAAAGTAGGTACACGCATGTTTCAGATATTGAGCGTGACGATGAAACACTTATTGTTAGTGCAACTCGGAAGAAGATGCATTTTTATAATAATAAGTTTATAAAAGAAGCTTCCGGAGAACAGGTTGTTATTCAAGCGCAAGATTTTGAACGGGACACAAATAAAAAAGTTAGTTTAGCCACTAAACTAAAGATACGACGTTATGTTAAAAATTTGTGGGAAGAACAATTAGTAGTTAAAGAAGGATGTATTGTGAGACTTTTACGGAATCTTAATGTTTCCACTGGATGGGTCAATTCAAAACGAGCGAAGGTATTTCGTGCCGCAAAGGATGGCCGAAGCGTTTATGAATAACTGTAAAAAGGGCACATTTTTGCTTAATAAATTAAAATTCGGAATTAAATTTATGAATGAAATGCTTGGGCATCTCAATGACACATTGGGCATTCATAATATCGTTGACCCACTTTTGGTTTCTGCAGCCGGGATAGAAGTACCTGAAGACACAATTAGAAAATGGGATCAACAAATTTCTTCCACTTTGAATTGTTGTCGTCAGTTCGCTTGTCAGTTCAGACCTGAGTTTGTGACATTTCAACAAATGATTTCGGATTTACCCATCTGTAGATATGCTGGCCAACCATTAGTTAACAATGTTCCAGTTTTATATCGTCAAAATGGTAACTGGCTTCCAGTCAGAATAGATGGAGATGGTAGATGCTTCTACCATTCAGTCTCCATGAATTTAATAGGAAATTCAAGTCTATCTAATGCGTTGAAGTTACATTTAGCGTTCGCAATTTGTAACGAGTATGAGATATATGACAGTAGATTTTCATCGCTTGGTTCATCAGCAGATAATGTACTCTTAAAAGTTCTGTCTTACAACTGTTGGGCTGACATGGAAATAATTTTTGGAATGTCATATGCACTTCAACGCCCAATAATTATAATAAATGGGTTAGACAGTAATGAAGAAATTCGTGAAAGCAATTATAATCCCTTGGAAGTTGACACGCAGCCTTTACTCATTGGCCCCGTTAAATTTAACATTGAATCGTTAAAACCTAACCATTTTATAGCATTTCTATTAGAATCACAAGTAGCACAATTAAGTGATTCTGCAAATAACTTGTCTCTCAGTGACGAACAAGAAAATGCCAATGCATTCATTCCTGACGATGATGTTGAAATGGAAAATGTCAATGATTCACTAACAGAGTCATTGTAGAGTCTTAGTTGATTATTTTAAATCATCATTTGGAAGTGTATATTTGTTCATTTATGTTTGTTGTACATAGAATTGTCTTTAAAGTAATATATCGGTGCTATTTCTCAAATTATGTTGCGCTTAGCATTGAAAATATGGGATCTATGGACTTTATACGGGATTGAAAATACGGGATTTATTGGGCTTAGCATTGAACATATGTATTTATATGGCTTAGTATTGAAAATATGGATTTATAGGGCTTAGCATGTAGTTCCATTAGTTTAATGGCGTGATCCAAGTTATTTATTTCTTTATGCTAAGTCAGGTTTTATGATTACATATGCTAAGTCGCACTTGACTTCTTTTCGTATGATTTAATATAAAGGGAAGGGAGTATATAAAGGGAAGTCAGAGCTGCCATAGTTGTTAGTTGTTACTCCGTAGTCATGTCTGTTGTAAGGTACAAATATCCGCTCAGTACGTACTCGTCCGATTCTGATTCTGAGGGAGCATTATATTCTGTCGTAAGTTTTCTTAAAATAGTAATGCTAAGCCTTTTGTTTATTTATTTATCTTGGGATATTTTTTATTTGTTTTTGATGCTAAGCCATGTGAGTTTCCTAGAAACAATCTTATGGCTTAGCATGAAAATCTTTTCATGCTAAGCCCTTTGATAGTTTCCCAAAAACCTAGCATGGGGCTTAGCATTAAAAGATTTTCCGTGATACTAAGCCCTATAATATTTTCAAAATAAAATATTGTAGGGCTTAGTATTCAAATTGTTTTCATTGTTGTTGTTGTCCCATGCTAACTTTGTTGTTTTCTTTTTTTGTTCTAGTACTCCCAGAATCCCGTTTTTCCCACTTACTATCGTCGTGTATGTCTTAGCGTCTTCTTTTGGGTATTCCTTTTCGTTGTCGTCCTTGCACTGCTCTCCTTTACAATATACGTCCTCAAACTGGCAATAAGCTCCAGTGGTACATCGGAGTGTCACTGTACATTGAATCATCACAACTATGCCGCCTCACCGCAATCAGGCAGGACGCTATGGTGATTCCAGAAAGGGGTAAGTGTCAATTTTTTATTGCAAATGCTATTTATTTGGGCTTAGTATGCGATATTATTTTTCTGTTGACTTACCATGCTTAGTTTTTTTGTTTGGACTTATCATGTTCAATTATTATTCTTTTGGGCTTAGCATGTTCGATTCCTTTTGATCTCGGCTTAGCATTCTTACTTCTTTTTGCTTTGGACTTATCATATTCAATTACTATTTTTTGGGCTTAGCATGTTCTAGTCTTTTTGTTTTTGGCTTAGCATGCTTAATATTCTTTTTGGTTTTGGCTTAGCATGCTTAATATTCTTTTTGCTTTGGGCTTAGCATGCTCTATTCTTTTTGCTTTGGGCTTAGCATGCTCTATTCTTTTTTATTTGGGCTTAACATGCTCTATTCTTTCTGCTTTGGGCTTAGTATGCTCTATTATTTTTGCTTTGGGCTCAGCATGCTCTATTCTTTTTGCTTTGGGCTTAGCATGCTCTATTCTTTTTGCTTTGAGCTTAGCATGCTCTATTCTTTTTGCTCTGGGCTTAGTATGCTCTATTATTTTTGGTTTGGGCTTAGCATGCTCTATTCTTTTTGGTTTGGGCTTAGCATGCTCTATTCTTTTTGCTTTGGGCTTTATATACTCTACCGTTTTTAAATGTGCTTATTTTGTAGTAATATTCTTTAAATATCTGTTTTCATTTTAGCGGACGGTTGATTCATTTTTTTGTCCACACTGTGGTTCTCGTCATCGACCATCTCTAAGAGTCTGTCCTTCACCATCGTGTGCTAAGCCTCTAACATCAAAGGTTCGGTGGGGTAATTGTAATTTACCCAGAGAAGGTATGCATTTGTATACTGACTTTTAATAGCATTTTTTAGGTTTAAAAATTAAAATATATGTTGTTAGATTAAATGATTATTACTTTTTGTTTAGATCCAATGCATCTTTACTGCAGATATTGTGGACTCTCCTACGCAGAAGTTGGCGTTGTCCGACCTTTACCCAAGCAGGACGAGACAGCACAAGGCGCTCAAGCAGGTGGTACCAGTGGTTTCGCTATGGATCAAGCGTCTTAAATTTGTTATTTAATAAATGTTTTTCTCATTTGCCTTTACATTATTTCATTATTTCTGGTCTACATTTCAAATAAAATTAATTCACGTTATTTAAAATTTAATAATTTTTCTCAAATTCGAGCTTAGTATTTGTAAAAATCATTGGCTTAGCATTTGTAAAAATCATTGGCTTAGCATTTGTAAAAATCATTGGCTTAGCATTTGACAAAAATCTTTGGCTTAGCATTAGACAAAAATCATTGGCTTAGCATTTGACAAAAATCTTTGGCTTAGCATTTGACAAAAATCATTGGCTTAGCATTTGACAAAAATCTTTGGCTTAGCATTAGACAAAAATCATTGGCTTAGCATTTGACAAAAATCTTTGGCTTAGCATTTTGAAAATTTGCCTTTCGCTTAGCATTTTGAAAATTTGCGTTTGGCTTAGCATTTGGAACATTTGCGTTTGGCTTAGCATTTGGAGAATTTGCCTTTGGCTTAGCAATAGGAAAATGTAACCTGGGCCTAGCATTTGGAAAATTTAACCTGGGCTTAGCATTTGGAAAATTTAACCTGGGCTTAGCATTTGGAAAATTTAACCTGGGATTAGCATTTATAAATTGTTATTACGTTGGCGATGCATTGAATAGTGCTGTGTTATAACATTTAACCCGTTATAGAAGAAATATATGATGTGCAAGTGCTACTGTAACGGGTAGTATTCATGAAACCGCCACGCGGCTCTTGTTAAAATCATATTTTCATCTCATTGCAAATAATATGTATATCTTGAAAGCCGATATCACGGACAATAAAGTGAAACAAATAAAAGCGTGCGAGTTCAATATAAATATCCTGGGCAATCCCGGACCGCGTACAGGGGTCAAAGTCCAAAGATGACGCAATCAGCCTGCTATTTGATACACGTATTCACGTACTATTTGTAAGTGGTACAGGACATAGAAATAAATGTTGCAGTTGATTGAGACAGAAAAACTTGAGCTTTTTTAACACATTCGCATACACGCTAATATAGAGTAATTCATCCGATCAAATCTGTTTGTGAATATGCATTTGAAATCTGAAATGAAATGTAATGTGTAATTGCATGCTGCCTTTTGTTCAGTTTTCTAAAATATTTTTGCCATCCACGGTATTCTCCTCAAAACATTATTTGAACAGGAAAGATGAACCGTAATATGTACATACTGCATTCTACTTGGTCCATTTCATTTAAAATTATAATACGACAAATTATTACTACTAAATGAGGAGTGGCATATAAATTGTGCCACATACACAATATCACGGTTGTTTATTACTCTTTGGTGTGCACAGTGCCTTCACTATAGAGGTTTTCAGGAATTGCAATATAGATAACGAGAAACAAGTATATGTGCAAAGAATGCTCAATACTGATGTACAGGTCTAGATGACTAATCGTTTACTGGTATAGTATAGTTAGCATATTTTATTTTTCCGTTATTTCAAAATATTCACAATGGACCGCAAATGATTTCCGTATGATAATCCATATATGTAATTGTTTGGTGTTTCGAAGAACTTTGTCTCATTTCAGGTTAGCATGACATTTCCATAGAGTATTCGCCAAACTGATACGCCAATATTACATTGGAAATAACTTGAATTGACAAGCGAATTATAATGAATTCTAGCATAATTTACCACTAATTTTAACTATTCATACACTTTTGTAGATTACAATTGTTTTATACATATTAGTTTGCTTTATCAATATACTAGTAGACTAATGATATATATCCAAATAGTCTATTTAAAGTAGCGTACTAATTAAAATCAATGTTTTAACCAATACGTTTTTAGACCGTGACAACACCGGTATAATCAAATATATTTATGATATTTACAAATACATATAAATTGAACACATATCGTCTTATTTTTAAGCTTATTGAGTTAGTGCATGCAGACGACGAACATGACTACGCAATTTGGACGCTGTCATAAAGGACGTTCCACAAGCGTGACATGAATAGCATTTTTCCTTCGTATGGCGCCTCATATGAACCAGCTTGATAAAATGTTCTGGAAACTCCATTCCGCATAATTCACATGCATGGCCCTTTTCCCTAGTATGGGTCCTGATGTGTCTGTGGAAGTCGCAATGTGTTCGAAATTTCTTTTCGCAAAATATACATTCACAAATTAATCTCGCATCACCTTTGCATCTTGTGCCACTGCCAAGCGAATATGGCTTTCTTTTCATGTGCAACTCCAGCGATTTTTCCATTCGGAATCTCATTCCACATCCCTGGCATTTATACTTCTTCAATCGGTGAACCTCCAAATGAACCTTTAGTTCGTACTTCTCAAAGAAACGATATCCACAGATTTTGCATGAAATGGGTTTCTCTTTCGTATGATGTCGTCTAATGTGCAGATATTTCTTTGCCGTTGTTGGAAACTCCCTGTCGCAAAATTCACAGTTGAAAGGCAGTTCCCGAATATGTCCTTGAATATGCCGAGTGAGCATCCAGTTTGTTTGAAAACATTTCTCACAAAATATACAAACGAAAATTCGTCCAGTTTTGTGAGACCAGTTGTAATGTCGTTGGAGATACCATTGGGTGCCAAACTTCATGTTACAATCGGGACACGGAATTGCTTTTTCCTCATGAATAGCTTCATGTCGCTCAAGATTGTCCGCGGTTCTGAAATATCTCATGCAGACTTTGCACTTAAAATATTTCTCCTCTGTATGACAAACAACATGGGATTTTAGTTGAGTCCGGGTGGGAAATCTTTTGTTGCAGAGCGGACAGTCATGTATTTTAACAATGTCGCCCAGGTGAGACTTCTGATGTACCCCAAGACTGCCTTTCGATGAATAGGATTTGTGGCAGGATTTGCAGTTGTAGGGAACCTCAGAAATGTGTACACGCAAATGATTTTCCAACTGGGTGTTGTACATGAATAATTTACTGCAGAAAACACATTGATGTGGCGTCAATCTGTGTACGAACAGAGAATGTTTCTGCAGCGCATGACGACTGCTGCAGCTAGTTGGACATTTTTGACAAGTCAGCATCATTCCCGATTAGCAAAGTTTCCGCAAAAAATTGGTACAAATAATATTAGTATCACATCGAGACACGAAAAGTTATATTAGCTGCTCGGTCTATTTAATACACGACTTTATACCGTACCTCAATTCTGTTAACTGCCGATTCGATAGATGATAAAATATACAACAAAGTTTCGTGATTATTATTGTGCTGGTAACAGAGCACAAACGGTAAGTGCTCGCAATTATTTTAACGTAAAACAATTAACTACTTATTTCACTATTAATGTTATGTCTACCGACTTTATAAATTTTACAGAACATATGTGATTTAATTTATTATGATGCTACATGGTTTGATGTGATATGAGCCCGTCCCCAATTCTTCATTACATATTACGTAGAGCAGAACAGCATTATGTGAATACGACGATGGAGGAAATCACATCTGCGGATGAATTCCAGAAATGGACAAGGTGCGACGGAGATACCAAGATAGAAGCAATTTAAGCATAGCAGATTGCAGCATGACACAACATTAATTGGTATTACATTTTTACCATCAACTGTATACACACACTTCAGTGGTCTTCTGGTATACCGCTTTGCTGTATCAGTTAAGCGTAAGTTTACATTGCTGTGAAAGCGTTATCTAACACTTACAAAGCAAAATATAAAGAAGAGTACGCTATAACGCAGTCTCGCCCAACACTTGCTCTGCAGAGCTCTGGTTCAGTAAATATCGAGTACAAAAATATATATTGCAACGATTTCAATACGACTACATAGAAATATCCAGTTTTCATAAGTATTATTTTTCAAACTAAAACATATGCACCTGCAAAGCCTAACAGAATTAACAATGTTCTACACTGATTCCTGTGTAGCTGCTGCACAAGTCATATAAACAATTTGATTTGTGTTCAATTCGAGTATTTACACAATGTCCTTCCATGATTAAAGAAAATCGGATGATTCACTCAATGTTACGTCCCCCTAACCAACGTTTTTTAAAAATTTGTATACATTTTCTTTTAACCTCGTCAATACACAATGCTCTTCCTTGTGGCCAATATAATTTCGCTTAATCGTTACACAATGTTGCATTGATGGAAAAACAGCTTAATATATGTGATGATTTATTAGGATGCCAATTGTGGAAATGTGATCATTGAAGATAATGTAGAACAATTTTGTTTCTGCTTTTCTTCTCCGAACGTCCTGTAATGATGCTTTACACAAATGTAAATCAGTTTCATAAAAACAACAATTCTCTGGTTTCTCCATATATATGTTATAAAACCCAAAAACACTTAAGAAGTCTGCTACATTTTTCGAAAATATTTGTCGACATTATATTATACATAATGACTAAAATGATAAAATGTCACAGTGGAAACATTGCTGCGCTTACGTTAGTTAATGGCTGAACATGTTAGTAATGACAAAACGATTTCCGTCCGTTGTCGGCATATTACAATCATGCTCTGTGAAGTTTTATCGTGTAGTATGCTTGAAGAAGAAAATGATGTTTATTTTTTGCTTGTAACAAATAGAACAAAATAACTTTCAAGTGTCGTTTGTACGTGACAGTTTAGGAGCCACGGTTGCCAACCTGAAAGCAATTGACAGTGCTGACGTTAAGTGAGCGCAAGCGGTTTACAGAATAAGTACTTGCGATCATAAGCGATTTTTACTGTAAGTATTTACTCTCATTGATATGAAATGATTCTCCAGTCAATATTTTTTCTTATTTCTCCATTGTAGTTGCCAACATGTACAACACAATTTTATATTTTCAAATAATGTACTTTCGTGAAGGCACTTTGTTTGCTGTTTCCAGAATAAACCGTAATAATATGACAACAAAATGATAATTCAGTTAATTCATAGCGTACATTCACCCAAGATGAAACAATGGGGACACATTGGCCATGGTCAACCTAATCGTTTCAGAGGCAGTCACTGTGGCTGCACATATAAAAGGCAACAAGACCAACATGCCGACCTAATCATATTAAATTTGGGATTACTTTAGATAAGACCAGCAGGGAATATGAACAATGTTTTCCAACTGGGTACTGCTAGATTGTTTGCCTGTAAAATGCGCGCAAACCACAACACCATTATGTGAGACAGGGTGTTTAATGATATCCAAAATTGTTCATAATTCAGTTCGCATTTTTCAACGATGAATCAGTTTTCGTGAATTGACAAAGACGCGGACGCAGATTGCATATTTATATTATTGCTACTGCTCGACCGAATAGCAAACACAAGAATTATTTCATTGTCAATGTTTACATGATCTGAGCTGACTGTTTGAATTAGACGATTAAATTTATGCAAAGACGATTTAGACGGTTTATGCATGGAAATCATTTGCGTTTGTGTTCCTTTTCCAAACGGTTTAGTAGAAGAAAGTACATGTGCAAATTAACTTTATGTAAGGTGTCCTGAAACGTGTCCCAGATTGCGCGTTTAAAAGAACAACTCCCATAACTGGCTGAGTAGATATGAATTGCATACCACATTGGGTGGGCATACCTTTTGCAATGACGACGGCCGTTGTTTGGCATTTGATATGAACAAATTATTTTCCACCAGAATTGTTGTTCAAATTTCCAAGACAGAATAAAGGAAATTTTGAGTTTATTTTAATTTAAAAAAAATGGCATTTATTTATCATATAGCGTAATAATTTGGAAACATAAAAAGTTTCTTGTTGCATCTATATAATATTAATAGTTAATCAAGACATTGCCGTCTTCGAAAAATTTAATGTTATTTGAACCTGTCACATGCACTGCTTATAATAAACTTGTTATAATCTGTATAAATATGATAAATATATTTAGAAATTTCCAATTCTCCCTGCAATCGTTGTAACAGAGTATAACGTTCAAAGGATTATAATTTATAAGGCATATAGTATTTTGCTAAAAGTTATGAAATGGCATCCAGAAGTACTCATATTGTCAAAATGTTCAAATTGATGATAAAAAGTTTAAAATGTCAAAACAAACCAATTACTCAGAGGGCTCCACATTAGATTCCTTGCTTGCAATTTCCATTTGCAGCGTCCAAACAAAAGTTGGATAGACACCGACGCCCATAATTGAATGTGTTCCAACAATATTGTAGCCAATGCATCCAAGTGCGTCCAAGTATTCCGTTGCACATTTAAATGGCGGTTGGGTAACGGATGTCTTAACTGCCTCCTCCTGTCCCGCTGTTACAAACAAGTCGACATTTCGTTCATTGTTCACTTCAGCAAATGAAAGGTGTTTTGCAACAGATTTAAATGTGTCGAGGTGGTCCCGCCGTAACCCATTGATGCTAATGGCCCAGAATGGGTCGGGTGCACTGATCCCGAACATCCCTACTACCTTCGTTGGATCCGTTAACGTGTTGTATTGCAATCTGCAAGAAATGATTCGTAGTTAAATCTGAAAAAAATGTAGGGACTAGCTACGAAACTGATAGTTGCTAAGAGTATGGCTTGAGACTTACGTCAAAGTAACAACGTATTTCGCCATTTCCTGTCTTTTTTCCGATATTACATGCACGATGGGAGTTAAGTGAAGTTTTCTTTTACACGCCAACTTTACCCTGCTACTGAATGGATGGGAAATGTATTTAGTTTGGTTGTGTTATGATTTGAGCAAATTTTTCTCGTTTGCTCACAACCAATAAATGCAGATTTCGTTCACTTTCGGCGATTTTTACTTGAACGATATATTAATAAGTAACAGTGCGTAATTGTTTACTGAGCTCAATTCTTGAATGATGAAAGCTGCCTTAGTCAGTATTGTTGCAATAAATCGTTTCTGTGCTAATGCAGTTTTGGAGACGAAAAAACTCAAGTGTTATTTGGTACATACCTACAAAGAGAATGAGCGTGACTAGATTGAGCCTCAACCCCAGTTAGATATTTTTCACTGCCTTCCTTGTATTCTGCATTGTTTCTCTGTGATAAAGTGTATAATGTACAAACGACATTCTCACAGGCATGTAGGTATGAGTATGTTCTCTCAGCAAAAGCAGTGGTGTATTATGTTGTGTTGTTCAACAAAAGACGTTAAGTTGTTGACCTAAAAATGAATACTATTTTTGGGCGACCTTTGCTCCGTGGTAGTCGTTGAAGCATTCTTTGAATGGTTTATCATCAGAGACTCTGACAAACATAATGAGTAGCTCCAGCATCGCTATGCCTAGTGGCAAAATGAACCAAACGAATTTACACAATATACCAACCTAACGTGAGTGGAACATATTAAACCATTATTTACTTTGATGTGTAAATCTGGAGTGCTTGGTTTTCAGAAAAATGATCGTTATTCATGAAGCGATATTATATTGTTCTTGACACTGGAAATTAGTTGTACAATTAATATGCTAGCGATAACAATTTGTATGCCATCATTGAAATTGTGACTTACTGACTATTGAACTTCCTCATTCCCATTCATCATTCTGAACTGTGCTTTACCAGGTACAATTGCGCTACATCCACTGTTGAAACTGAACATTAACCAAATTTGTAACATTTTCAAAGTATACTTGCATTGTACATATTGTAAAGTAGGTTATTTGAAATAAGTTGTAACTGTGGTATGCTTTTGCGGCCTTGCATTCGCTATAAATAGATAATTCATTTTGACACTAAGCCCCATTGTAAGCCTGGATGTTCCACGTACGTTGTAAACCTGCTCCATTAGTTTCGCGTTGTATGTCAACGTGGAAAAATACCAGTCAGTTTCTTAAGCTGCATTGTGATCGGCAAACCGAAATATAGCAAACAGGATTGTATAGAAATGCAAGCAACATTCACCCCAAAACATTTCAATGTAACGAAATGTGTATCGAGAGAACAGAGTGACAGCACAAATGACCTGCAAGGAATGCAAAGGGACCCAAGTGGAATGCAGAAGAAGCTAATTATATGAAGGAAACACTCTTTCTTTATTGTTCTGATTTTTATGATGAAAGGAATGTCAACCCTTCCTCAGAAACGAAGAATGGGTCTGTATACTTGCTACTATAATGGCGATATGTCTTCCGTGTTGAAGTAGCATATTTTTCATCGGAACCTAATACTGAATTTTGTATAAAAAGCGGAGTGCGACATGTAGTGAGAACATATTTTTAATAGCATTCTAAATACATTATAAGGTAACGCAGGAGGATCGCATAGATGAAACAGTCGATATGAGCCAAGGCGTCTGTAGAGCACATTCGTAAAACGTTCAAATGTACATGCGTACATACCAAGCCAATAGAACATCAAATCAGCTTGCTTTTTCTAAAAATATTAGTTGGTGCTTGTTTCTGATCGTGTAAGCAAGATATTTATTCCAAAACGGCATATCGCATCAAATTCAGTAAGCAAGCATTCCTTTCTTACTTGCCATCGCTGAAGGTAATAAGGCTTTCTGGCAGATGATGCACTCAAAAGGGCGGATGTCACTGTGCCATCTCAAATGTAACTTCAGACTGGAGTACATGACAAAGCTCTTTGGACACACGTGACAATTGTAGTTTTTCACTTCCGAATGTGATGTAGCCACATGGTATTGCAATCCGCTGTGACTAGTATAGCGCTTGTCACTTGATGCGAACTTGTAAACTTTCTCCCCAGTATGCTTTCGAAATTGACACTCAAGTTTTGACTTTTCACTGAAGGATTTAGGGCATAAACTGAAATGAAACTTTCTTTCGTTGTTGTGCACATGATGAACGTTCCTATACTATAATGACTTCCTGCGAAAAGATTTTGTACAAGTTTTGCACGAGAATGGTTTTGTATCCTAATGCTCCTTACCATGGGCTGCCGGATCTGGGGTAGTGTAGAAGTCTCTTGTGCGTTTTGAGCATTGGAATGGGGCTAAATCAATGTACCGTTGTGTATGT
The DNA here is from genome assembly GCA_004115045.4 of Sinella curviseta. NCBI lineage: Eukaryota > Metazoa > Arthropoda > Collembola > Entomobryomorpha > Entomobryidae > Sinella > Sinella curviseta. The sequence continues at coordinate 25,847,943 of CM023200.3, read as the reverse complement.
TACGTTAAGTTCCATTATCTTACAATACTACTTTCGCACGTTTTATACCTGTACGGCTTTTCATTAATATGTGCCCATATGTGATCTTAATGTAGATGATTACCGTTTTTACCCACTCGACAAAATGGGCAGGTGTTGTCGCTGGACAATAGGATTGAAACTTATTTTGAAATACTATATTTTCAATGTCTTAAATTACAAAACTATCAATTTTCCACTTGCTTGTAACACTCAATTCATCTTATTAGACCAACACCCTTTAGGTAAATGTTTTCACTTTTCTACTGTCCCTGTAATTATTTTCTTTGACGTGAAGATGTTTAACATGTAGTAGCTAGCACAATTCGAATACATGTTGTGTGCGCAGTGTTAATTTACTAATTTTCATTTCTTGTGGGTTATTATAAATTTTCCATTAATGGTTCAAAAGCGGTAATCAGGAAGTTACGCGCAGTACTGTAGTCGAAGAGATCACACCTGTGTATGCCCAGTGGATATCAAATGAAGAGCAAAACAATACATCGTTAACGCATTATTTATTCTGGATGAGAAGCAAGCCATAAACACATAAATTGAAAGTTAATTGAAATGCACTATGCATTTTCGTCTCCATGTAGGAATATAGTCACACAGTAGGGAAATATGTAGCATGTCTTGGAAACTAGATGACGTCCAAGAGATGGGATATTGGCCTCGTTGATTTTATAAATTATGCGGCGACATTAACCTGGTTGCTCTACCCGACTCAACTGGTCGAACTACCTAAGATGCAAACTTATTTTCGTAATCTAAATGGCCAGAAAGTATACACTAATGAATGTTTCAATAGCATTTGTTCCACACGTGTTCATACATTTAGGAATTGAATACTTACATGAACCAGCCGTGTTATAAGATATATTATTAATGTAGTACCCCTTCTCCCTTTCTCGCTAGCCTGTTTTCCAGCAAAGCGCTGATCCACATTTCAACGTATGGTAACGGGGTCATTTCACTCAATAAAATTTCAGGTAATTCCCAAATGAACCGTAGCTCGACATTCTTTTATTGTGTGAATGTTTCGTATATATACGTACATATATTCACTCTGCAAACAAATACACGTGCTTGATATGCTGGCAGAAGCTTCAGTTGGATTATTTTACGACGACGCCCAGACAGCAGTGGAGAAGTTTTTCCAATGGTTGCACAGAAGGGGGATATCCCCTGTCAAGACAGCAGTGAAATCGTTTCAAAATTATTCTATTTTTCACATGAAGTAGGCCATTAGGCAGTGGTTGTAATAAGAGACAGTTGAAATTTCTTAAAACAAGCGGCAACGTTCATCTGAGGAATGTATATAAATAGCAGAATATGGAATACTTGTCTCTCGGGTATTAATCATACAGCATAATCTAAGGCAGTCCATGCATAAGTTACGGCCCTATGTATAACGACGCAGTTGCTATTGGTATCAGAAATATACGTCATAATATATTTCTACAATCCGCCTTATTTGGTCAAGTTGTATGAGTTACTTTTTACTGGTGTGTTTACCATTTGTATGACTACCAGTTTCCATTTGTTGGACAACTTTCTCTCCTGAGCAAGCGAATTCATTTTGTATATTTTGGTACACTAACAAATGCATCCAACATTGTTTTGTTTTTCGATGCGCAGAAAAACTTGGGCGTTTCCTAAGATACAAATTCTAAATGTGCGTATTAAATATAAGACTCACCTGCAAAGAGCAGTACACAGAGCATCCAAAAATCGTCAGTTCATATAGAAAATTGATTGTACTATCTCTTCATCTTTGCGAACATTAAATTATACTGCTCTTGTCTAACAGCGTAATTTAAAAGACTCAGCATTTTGACTTTAGCTGATTTTTTTTTGATTTGTTGCGTGATACAAATACGTAGCATCACCTATGTGTATTTCCCGATACTATTTGGGTAATAGTGACTGTAAAATTTAAAAAAAGGCTTAAATTTTATAGCAACCCTTCAGGACAACAGGCAATATACATAACTGCTACAGAACAGTATTTGGGACATTGCGAACCAACTCGAATAGAATACCACCCGGTTCTCAAAATGCAACTTATATACCGCAATATTATCCATACAATACTGTGGCTTATGTTGCCATGTGTACCCTGTTCGAACTCAAATATTTGGAAACTTAAACCATTGGAATTCTTTGATATTAGTAAAAACAATGAATCCCAGTACGTTGACGCTCACAAGGAATGGGTGCGTGCAAGTTTCCAAGCCCGCCCAGCGCAAGTTCTAAACCTTAACGACGTAATAGGACAACTGCAAAGCAATCACACACTCACAGTAATTAGCAACTATTTCGGACTCGATTTGATTGCACCTAAATCTCCAGTTTTTGTCATGCAGCCGACGCCATACGTATCATCAAATGGTATATGGTACAAGGATAAGCTTTTGTGGTTACGGAAACTCAAGTCGTGTCGTAACAATACGATTAACACACGCCTGGAACAAACAGTTTGCCGCGATTTGCAACCTACTGAGGAAGAGTTTGAACAATTAACCAGAGACATTTTTCTGTCCATTGATTATTTCAATTTCTCGGCCTCCAGTAAACAGTGGTTCGAGATCGTGCATGTGGATTTATACTTTCCGTTCCGAATGGCAAAGAAGATACATCATAATTACATGCCAGTGTTCAGATACAACAAGAGCTATGACTTCAAAGTTGTTTTGCCTTCTTCGTGTCCGGTTATAAATGTTTTGATTGCAACCGAACAGAGGTTTTCGGTCAATGTCCGAAGGTCGCTAAATAAGTGGATAAAACACAGGATGGCAAGTTGGCTATTGTTTCGCGAAACCGGGCCAACAAATTCTTATGACGTTTTTATATATATGTCCGTTCAACTAAAAAGGAAAATAGTGTCAAGGATATATTTCATTACGCCATGCTTGACAAATAACTGTTTTAAGGCTTGGAAGTTTAGTTTGAGGAAGTTCAAAAAATTTGTCACCCTGGCCGCAATAAAGCACGTACTCTTCTCTCCCCGAAATGTACAGCTGGTGTGGAAAAAAGTCAGTGTTGACTTTATGGAGAAACCAATTTTGCGACGGATTAAAGGTCATCTGGAAAAATGCGGTGTATTATATCCCACTTTAGTTCACACTGGAGACTACTACACTCCCGATAAGTTGGACCAGCTTTCTTTTGTGATTGCTGCGCTACTTCAATCGATAATGGGGAATTACTCGTTTGCAATGGGTGACGACAAGTCATGCAAATACGGCCAAATCGTCGATGACGACGGATTGTCTTCCGATTGGTCTCCTTTTCTTATTGAAATGAGTATTTCCATGCAACAAAATGGTATGGCCCTTAGACATTCTCATACAATTGCGGTAGAGAATCGGCTTACGAGGCTCAGGATTATTGCCTGTGGACGCAGAGGTCTAACCAAACTTCCGTTCCAGGAGCTGTTTAATGTGTACGACATTTACGTTTGGATTAGCATGGCATGTATCGTTGTATTGCTAGCTGCAAGTCTAGCTGGTGCTGGGTGGGCAGCCAAATCTAGAGACGCATCTGCACGAATAGCCAAATCCAAGATACTGGAACAGTTGATTTGTCTTGTGAAGGCTCTGTTGGAACAAGGTGACCCATTTGCGGCACAAAATATGGTTACTACTTCGTTGCGGTGAATTGTAGCCTCGTTCCTTCTGGCAGCAATGGTCCTGAGTAACGGATACAAAAACAACAACGTGTACAATATGATTGTTCATCGGCAGCCTCTACTGTACAGAACGTTCAACCAGCTAAAGGAGGACGTGATTGCAATATTCGCAAGGGTGTCCACACTCAACAGTTTGGTCAATTCCAACCATTTTACCATTCTTTTAAAAGGATCAATATACAACCGCGTTGATGGTAAGCATAAAGTTAGAACAAAGAATTACCATGCCAACTCGGAGGTTGTGGAAATATATGGCGCACATCACAATATCACAGAATCTTTCCCAATTTTTGAACTTGCGAACTACTCAAAGTTACATCCAAACGTATCACGTTCGTTGCAAAGGATGGGGCCACCACCCAGCAGCGATTTTGATGATCTTCTTCTAAGCTTGCTCCAGCTGATGGAAAGTATGTGGATACGAAATGAGCTTACAATTTGTAACAAAAGCGCTGTTATTATGCCCGAATATACTAGTAGCGAGTTTGTAAGTGGATTTAAACGTTCTCATGAGTTGTCGGATATATCGATTGTGGAAGATGTTTTTGGTGAAACCAGTTTGTACTTTGATATTTTTGGTTACACACCACCTTATTTTCTGACACGATTGAGCTATTTTCATGAATCCCATATTTTCCAGTGGTCCGTGTACACCGTTCAAGCTAATAAGACGGAAGCTCCAAGTTCACTCCCTCCGAAACCAGTGTCGATGAAGGGCAATGTACCTTTGATATTCTTTGTGCTTTTGGTTGGATTATCGTCTTCTATAGCAAGTTTTGCTATCGAGGTCGGGGGCACGATTCTTCAGCTAGTAATGAGAACCGTTTTGGAATCTTGTAGTGTAATTTGGAACTAGCTGTCTCATGTGTTGTATATACTTGGCGCTGCATTGAGAAAAATTCAAATTTATAGTTTTTCTAATGTGCACCCCTATTAGGATACTTGTTGCTAGTTGCATCATTTACAAAATGGTATATTAGTTGAGTTTTGTAACATGACCGTTGTTGGTAAATTAATACTGGCTAATTGCCACAGCAATTGTATTACACATTCAGAGAATAATTATTTAACGCAGCACATAATGTGTCGCGCCGAATTGCTCCCAAATGCATTTCCTTCAAAAACATACTTATAAAGGCACTTACAAACAACTATATTTCTAACATTTTGGTAAAATTGACTGTTTGCGCATATTGTATAATTATTATTACTTGGTGTCTATGTATGTAAACTGGAATCGTGCCCATAGAAAAAAAACGTATAAGAAGTTAGATGTAGTGAAGTGGTTCACAAGATATGTGGAGATAAGCAGTGGTGATTCAAAGTGGTGGTGGAGAGTGTTTTGCAACTGCCATTTATAGAGCAGATTTGGTTTTCCATGTGTGTGAATCTGTAATCAAAAAATAATGTATATATCTATTAAAGAGCAGTAACGCAATTAATGCTCTTATAATTTCAATGTGATGATAAGCAATTTGGAAATACATTTACATAAGGAATCCAGTCAGATGAATGAACTATATGCACATGTTTTTTCTCCTTGTTCATCCAACTTGGATGATCCAAGTAAGACTATTGGCATACGAGAAGAAACACTCCTGCTCGCCTGAAAATGTCACGCAAGCTAGACAGCGTTGTGAAAATAAAAGGGATTTGGCTCACATATTGTCAACTTGAGCATTCCGTCAACACTGGAACATGCGTTGGTGTATTCGTTTGCTCAGTTTTCCTTTCTACAGTGAGCAAGTCTGTAAAGTTGTGATGCCATAAGCGGCACGTATACATTGAGTACGAAGCTGAGGATCTCATCATCTGTTTCAGTGTTTTGTTTGGACCCATAAAGCCAGTATTTCGAAAAAAATTATACGTTTTGTAAACGAGAATACTTGTATTCATCGCACTGTAATTAGATCATTTGGGTTCATTCTTCTGAACAAATATAGCCGAAATGTATATCTGTAAAACCTGTGGAACTCAATTTAAGACAACAGCAGCGCGATCGCGACATGATAAATTTCTTCACAAAACTTTCCAACTGACATGTGTATTTTGCGGAACGTTTTTCAAGGGCAACCGGGAACAATATATTCATCTAAGATGTATTCACTTGTAAATATCCGTACATGTGCAGATTATGCAGCAAATCATATTCATCCAAATCATCCAGAGGGGCTTTGAATTTGCACAGCAAAGTACATTCCGATAACGCAGGAAAAGTTTATGGTTGTAATTTATGCAACAAAAGGTTTCCTACTCGGGACCAGCTAAAATACACATTTTGGTGCATACCGATATCCAGCCATTCAAATGCGGGAGATGCGAGAAATCGTGTCGAACAAGCTACCATTTGAAAAAACACGAATCGATACACATTGGAAGAAACGACTATCCTTGTTCAGAATGCAGCATGGAATTTCGGCACCCATCCTACTTGAAAAGGCATATGAAGAAGCACATTGTAGGAAACGTTCACATATGCGTATTTTGCGGAAAAGGATTTGACAGTAATTGGATGCTCGGCAGGCATATCCGCTCCCATATCAAAGGAATTCCTCACAATTGCGAAATATGCGACAAGGAGTTTCAAACGACAGCAGACAAGTTCGTTCACTTCAGGCGGAATCATACAAAAGAAAAAAGCTACTCATGTGACAAGTGTAATTACAGCTCCTACGAACCCGGGGAGCTTAGACACCATCACCTCGTGTACCAAAATAAAAAGTTCAGGTGTGGTGCATGTGGTAAAATATTTCGCAGCAAAATTTCATCGGACAATCACCAGACCAGGAATTTGTATACATTTGGAGGTTTTACGAGATGCTAATCGATTGGCTTAGGAGGAAATTGCGAATGTATGTATATTTTGTGGGAAAAAGTACAACACTCCACATCACTTGTTTCGACATGTCCGATTACACATTGAAGAGAAAGCGCATGCATGTGAAGTCTGCGGAAAAGAATTTCCTGAAAATGACACCAAAAATGTGCACATGAAGATACATTCAAAACGAAATATGGTACATTTGCTATGCTTGTAACCATGCTGAATTGCAATTTCACAGATCTACGAGGCAATCGTTTTACTCATCAAAATCGTCTAACCCGTGCAGGAGGTTACTTTTCACCGGCTGAACAATACAAATCTTTACACCATTAACTGCGTACACGTCCTACGGATATAAAGCGTGTCGTGGTTCTAGACAGTAGTGATTAGTTACTATAGTGTTAATTTAAGATTTATCGGATTTGTCATTTCAGAATTGTTAACTTGGCACATGAAATGATTTTACATAAGAATATGTAACTATCACCCCATTTTCACTTTTCACACCATCCAAACCCATGACCACAGTATGCAATGAATGTGAATTGTGTGGAAAAGCATATAAGGAGCTGGATAAAAAAATGATCACATGAGTCGCCATTTGAAGGAAAAGTGATGTTGATGTGAAATAATTAAAAAATCATATATGAATATTTCAGAACTAAGGATTCACGTAAAGCGTCCTAATTAGTACGCAGCCGTGGTTCATGGCATTCATGGCGTTCGTTTACATAATTCTTATGCATCTAATTCACGTCGCAGAATTATACTTGCAGAATTATAACCTGTTTTTCAGTACATGTACTACCGAGATAATACGCAAGTCAGTAGAAAAAGTTGAATGAAAGGTACGAGCTTGAGTTGATTTCTCCTGCGCTTCTGAGTTATGCGTGGAACGCTGGTATACCAAAGCATAAAAATGCATGTAAAGCATGGACTATACATATTTCATTTTGATCATCATAGTAGAAATTACATTGCTCTGCACGGAAAGGACAAAATAAAGTAGTTGCTGTCGCGAAAGCGTACAAGATGCCACAAAACTGGTTCGGTTTGTCAATATAACCAACTAGGGCCGATACCGTGCGTAGGTGAGTTCACTTGCTCACATTTTTTCTGAACATAGTATCGCTACGTAAAAATGGTGATGTGGATAAGGAAATATCATAAGACGTGCACATCAGCAACACATCATCTGTTCTATTCAATATTTTTTATCGTCACACTGCATTCCCTCTGAAAGTTCAATCAAATTACCGAATTATTTTGCTTATTGTTTATATTGTTAACTAGCTCTGGCTTTACTGGAAAGTCGACAAATCACTTTCGTCGTTGAAGATTTAGTCAATTCTGTTTCATTTACTGACTAAAGCGAGTCAAGATGAATACTTCACAAACTTCACAGTTGGCAGTGGCGTCAAAATCAGACAGGGACAATCATGTTCAGTTACATCATAAAATTGCCAACCGTGTGCGTTTGTTTTGTGAAAAGGGTTTTAAAAGCGGCACACAGTTTTATACTCATCTACGTAGCCACATTTATGAATTTCCATTCATGTGTACGTTTTGCAGCAAGTCGTATACATCAAACGAGTCCTTGATCAGACATGCTAAAATACACTCCAAAGACGCTGGAAAAATATTTGGTTGTCACTTGTGCAATAAAAAGTTTCGTGATCGAACCCAGTTAAATGGACATATTTTTCGTCATACAGACATCAAACCTTTCAAATGTGACAGTTGTGAAAAATCGTGCAGGACAAAAGCGGACTTGAAGAGACATAAATCAATACATACCGGAAGAAATGACTATCGTTGTCCTGCATGTCATATGAAATTTTGGCATTCACATTACTTGAACAGACACATAAAGAAACACATTGTTGGCAAAGTTCACATTTGTGTATTTTGTGAAAAGTCATTTGACAGCAATTGGATGCTTACTAGACACATCCGCTCCCATATCAAGGAATTTCCTCATAACTGCGAAATATGTGACAAGGAATTTCAAACATCCGCCGACAAGTTCCTTCACATAAGACGATTTCATACAAAGGAAAAAGGCTACTCATGTGACCAGTGTAGTTATAGTTTCTATGAACAATGCCATCTTAGGAAGCATCAGTTAGAAAAGAACATGAAAAGAAAAAGTATAAATGTGGAAAATGTGGAAAACGATTTCGTTCCAAAAAAGCATGGGAACTGCACAAAACCAGGAAACTATATAAATTTGGAGGTGGCACGAGATGTAAATCCATTGGGCTGGTGTCAAATTGTGAATGCATATTTTGTGGGAAAAAGTACAATTCTCCAAATCACTTATTTCGACATATCCGTGTGCACATTGAAGAAAACGCGTACACATGTGAAATTTGCGGCAAGGAATTTCCCGAGAATGACTTAAAAAATACTCACATGAAACGCCACTTGAAGGAAAACTGCTACTCTTGCGACAAATGCAGCTACGGTTGTGTGACTAATTCAGATTTACGACGCCATCGGCTAACGCATTTGGGTCCCGAGAGCAGGGTACAATGTAGTTTGTGTAAAGTCTCATGCCGTCATAAAGCTCTACTTCGCCAGCACATGTGGACAGCTCACAAGCAGAGAAACTGACATAGTGGAACTTTGCTTTTATGAACCTTGACAAGTGGACGGATGGTCAAATGCTATAATGTGTTATGCTGGAAAATATAATTAAGTAACCAGTAATTACTTTCGAACCCATAAAGATACGTTCGAAGGAGCCAGAAATACAGAATCTGGCAACATTTCCGATTATTGATGATGTCCTTTCACTCATGTTTGAGTTTCAGTCACATATTCATATTCTACAAGAATATATACAAATCCTTCTCGACAATTTATTTTTTGCTCCACTACCACAATGTTGTAGTGGAGTAAACTAAATAATATTAAAGAGAAAAACCCATTCCGATTTTTTTGCAAGTATACCGGTTTTCATCCGCTTGTACTTGCACCCCTTTGATTCAAATCGTCTGGGAAAATTTTGTAGTCATGTAGTTTGGATAATCGCGCCGAAAATGTAAAAAATATCAAGATGAATAATTTTAATTTAATTAATTTCGGTTTGTGGCCAGACAGCAGTTGAGAGTTGTATAAACATAATAGCAGCAGTACATCAGTGTCCTTCTTGATACAATACATCATAGTTTTTATTTCACGTATACTACATAGTTTAAATTTTTAATTCAGAAATGTTTTAGAGACTATAATTTTTATGATTTGTAATTAATAAGATGACATACATAGACGTGGGCGAAAACCAGTTGTTAAGAACTACTTATTCACACCTCTGACGGGTTACTCTAGTATTCATTATTGCGTAAAATCACAATTAGTGCCTATCCATAACTTTTTTTGATTACCTATGTAAAATTAGCATAAGAGGTAATGGGTCGGTTAAGCACGATAAACAAATCTAATTAATTTTCAGAGTGTGATTTTTAATTGGTTTTTTATTGCTGACGGACGGGACCCAATCAATCTAGCTAAAAGTAATAAGATCATTAATTGTAAAATATTAAAGCTATTATTGAAAAATTCAAACAAGTGTATTAACGATAAAACATGTACATATGAAGCAATTAAAATGCAGAACGGGCCAACTAATACTTTACTTTATGCTAATAACATACAGGTGGTATCTTGTTGAACTTAAAATAACGTACAGTACACTTAATAATATTGAAGCGTAATTATAATATGTACAATAACTGTAAAAAATAAACTGAAACCGTTTCAACCAACATTATCCATTTTAATAACACATGTATCTGTACATAACTGTCAGCAAGATAAGATATACTTAATTAAGTCAAACTATAGTTTTTAGAAAGATACCACTAAATGAAAAATATTGTCTACAGTTTTATAATGTGTTCTAAGATAAATGTATCGTCTATGATAAACATTTTCACTCAGAAATGTTCACAACAGCATTAGTAACATTTTGCCAATATGAACAATGACAACTAATACATATGCACTTGTGTTCACTTCTTCAGTTTTATGCATTGTTCATGGGATAACTTTCTTGTTTTAACTGATATCATGATACCTACGAAACATTTTGAATTTAATATAGTACGTAAAAACTCGTTCTAAAATATATTAAATGATTCATGAAGATGCGGAAATAACGTTCAGTTGTCCCAACCGCTGTGCTTTCTTTTCATGTGAATGTAACGACCTCCTTGCATCGTAAATGATTTTGAACAGTATCTGCAATTAAATGGACGTTCTCCAATGTGTGTTCTGATGTGATTCGTCATTATTGGCTTTGTTTTAAACCGCATCTCACAGAAAATACACTGGAAAGGGCGACTGTTGTTGTGCCATATCATATGCATCTTAAGACTAGGCTTCATGCAAAATCTCTTTTCGCAAAGATGACACTTGAAGTTTTTAACTCCTGAATGGAATGTAGCCATGTGGTACTGCAATCCGCCGTGACACGAATAGCGCTTATCACAGACTTCGCACTTGAAAACTTTCTCTCCCGTATGTCCTCGTAAATGGCGTTCAAGATTTGACTTTTCACTAAATGATTTGGTGCACAAATTACACGGGAAATTTCTTTCATTATTGTGCACGTGATTGACATGCCGATCTAAGAGCGCCTTCCTCCGAAAAGATTTTGCACAAATTTTGCACGAGAACGGCTTTGTATCCAAATGCACTTTGCTATGGGCTGATAGCTCTGAGGCAGTGTGGAAGGCTCGTGTGCACTTTGTGCATTTGAATTGGGACAAATCGCTGTGACGTTTTGCGTGATACGCCAAGTTCCATTTTCTTGCGAAACAACTTTTGCACGTTTTACACCAAAACGGCTTTTCGTTAATATGTGCGCGTATGTGATCATGGAGTTGTGGAACAGTGTGTCTATCCATTCTACAGAACGGACATAATATCTGTTTCGTACATGCCATGATTGTAAATTGCTGTTTATAAATGCATAGAGGCAGATAAGTATTTAGTAACGACAAGCTGAAATCTATAAATCAGAAATTTTTTCTAATCCAACTTTGCGTAATGAGGCATACGCCATTCAGTAACAAAATGTTCGTGTATTAGTCATTGAAAATACACGTACTTCACTTATTCACTTTACTTATTTGCTACTACAGGCAGGTTTCATTACACCACATGTATGTGAACAGGTTGACATATTATGCAGCACAACACTTTTACAAATTATTTAACTAAACTTTACTTCGGTGCAAAAAGCCAAGTTCAAATTACCGACGCCTTAGGTGTCAATACTGCTTATAAAAATGGCTTTTGTATCCATTATATAAATGTTTTCACATTGCTTTTTAATATTTTTTCATTGTCATGCAATAATTAAATATTCGGCAACTAACTAAAATCGAATGGATGTTTTATGCGTTCCACATAAGAAGAAAATGTGAATTGGGTGAGAACAGCTGGGTTATTTTAGTATACATGCAGTAACAACAAAATGGAAGAGCACTCACACATTATGGTTGTAAGAGGAGAGGGAAACAAAAAGACCCATATGGCGAGTGAAATCAAAGGATGGGTTTGCTGGACTATTCCAGAAGGCACATAGATGTTAGGGGAGGCCGTATCTAGGCAAAACGGGATGAATAGGCATTAGATTACGTGGCAGAAAATCAAACCCTTGGATTCAGACTGCTCTGAACATGGGTTAGTATACTCGCTTGTTTTATTTAAGCAGGGTCGAATGCAGACGTATGAAAAACGATGCATCCACCACTGTATAGGATTCCTTACAAGCTTCCAAGATTACTCCATGCATGCGCATGGAAAAAGGGATACAAGCAGATATATGTATGCATCTGCTGGTTTTTCGCATCATGATGATACGATTATACATGAGTTTCGTACAGGTCCTTTCTCGCGGTTCATCATGGGTTTTCCGGGACTAGGGCATGTACCATCTTTATGAATGAATTCAGTTTCAGGGATATATGGCGTTATTGTTAAAGAGTTTGCTGTGAACGTGTACAGATAAACAAAATCGCCTTTGAGAGGCTTTATCAAGTAAAGAAAGTCAAGTGAAATGCACAAAATATATTCACGGATTTGCTTCTCCTAGTTCATACAAGTAAGAGTGTAGATTCATGAGAACTGTCACTGCGGTATGTCGTGAATATGTCACACAAGAGTACAGAATAATGGGAAAATGGGGTTGCTTCACATAATTGTCAACGCTGTAACATGCGTGGGTGTATTAATTTGCCCATTTTTCATTTACACAGTGAGCAAGACAGTGCATTTGTGATACGGCAAGTGGCACATACTTACACATTTAGGGCAGATCCCAAGCTCCAAAAAACTGTTTTTGTCACAAAAACACTGTATTTCAAACTAAATTATAAGTTTAGTTAAAATAAAGATAACTACAACTCTATACTCAGTAATTTCACCGATTTGATATCACTTGCTGAACATAAAAATTAAAAATGTATAACTGTAAAAGCTGCAGGACTCTTTTTGAAACAGCAGCACGAACTGCGCATGGTAACTTTCTTCATAAAACTGTCCAAGGACAAGCGAATTTTACGCAAAATATTTCAAAGGCAACCGGAGACTTTATGTTCATTTTAGATCACACATTTGTGACCATTAGTAAATTATGGGGCAAGTCCTTTGCATCCAAAGGAGCTTTCAGTGTGCACAAGAAGGTATATTCTGAAGACCAAGAAAAAAAAATTTGGCTTCCAATTATGCAGCAAAAACTTCCCAACTTGGACACAACTGAGAAGACAAGTTTTGGGGCATACTGACATCAAGCCATTCATATGTGGCAGCTGCGAATACGCATGTGGGACAAAATGCGAATTGAAAGAAACATGAATTAATACACAATGGAAGAAAAGAAGATGTATGTCCAGAACGTCATATTGAATTTCGGCACATATCCTATTTGTCAAGATACACGAAGAAGCACACGGTTGACAAAATTCTCATTTATGTAATTTGTGGAAAGGGATTTGGCAAAAACTGGACACTGTGCAGACAAATCCGCTTCAATTTCAAGGAACTCCGTGTATGTTGTATAGCATCCTCAACTACAGTGTTAATTATATGTACTACAATTAATTAATTTTGTTATTTCATGAATCTGCAATTTCGTCCAGCAATTGTTGTTCACTGACGTAAATTGGCAGCTAATGTCATATTCAACTCTAAATTGTTTCTCTGCGATCAATATCCAAAACTATTACTGGTAGAAATGATTATCCCTGCCCCAATGCCCAAAGAAATTTCGGCATTCATATTACTTGAATAGACACATGAAAAAGCACAGAGTTGGAAACGTTTACATTTGTGTATTTTGTAAAAAGAAATTTGGCACAAACTGGATGCTCGCTCGACATAACCGCCCTCATATGAAGGAATTTCCTCACAATTGCGAAATTTGCGACAAGGAATTTCATTTCAGACATCTGCAGACAAGTTCCTTCACATACGACGATTTCATACAAACGAAAAATGCTACTCCTGTGACAAGTGCAGTTACAGCTTCTATGAACCCGGTCACCTGAAGCAGCATCAGCGATTACACGAGAATAAAATGTATCAATGTGGAAAATGTGGGAAGCGATTTCGCACCAAAAAGGCATTCGATTTACACAAAAGTAGAAAATTATATAAATTCGGAGGTGGCACGAGGTGCAAATCGTTGGGACTAAGTGGAAACTGTGAGTGTGTATTTTGCGGAAAATTACAGCGCTTCACATCACTTGTTTCGATATATCCGAGTGCACATTGAAGAAAAATCATACACAAGTGAAATTTGCGGAAAGGAGTTTCCTGAGAATGACACTCCTACTTTTCTGTCACGTGACCTGTACAACACAGGCACACTTACGGCGACACGGCCTAACTCATTTGGGTCGTGAAAGCTCTACTCTAATATACAGTATAGTGCAGTGGTTTATCTTAGCAATAATAATAGCAGCATTTTAAACAAAGTAAACAAAATAAAACGCTCAATATGTAGGTTTGTCTTAGGAAGCAAAGAATTCGACTGCATCTCACATGAGGTGTGTGATGAAATGGAAATCTTATACACTGAGTTTTTATGTATTTATGAGACAATTTTATTTGCCTACAAATGCACGTACACTATACAATATGGATATTTTAATGACTATATTAACTTTGCGTACACAACAAGCCAAACAACTAGACACAATAATTATTTGGTCCCTGCTATTAAAGTTAATTCACACTGGGGAAAACGCGCCTTAAAATATAATGCTGTAAATATGTGGATTAACCTTCCAAAAGAAGTAACATGTACAGTTAATAATTTCAATAATTTTAAAAATGCAATGTTAAAATATGCAATTGAATTACAAAGAAAAAAATACTGTAATAGCACTGATGAACTTGAACTTGAAGAGTATGCATCGTGTATTGATATTGTAATAGCAAATGTATCCAATATGAATTAAAATATTTAATGACTACCTAAGCATGAGAAATGTTTCTCGAATATCTTTGTAAAACTATAGTGTTCTATTGATTATGTCTATGGAGTAATTTGCCTCCATGTATTGATGCGTTCCATTTGGGAATAAAGACAGTTATTATTATTATTATACATTACATAGCTTACGTACAAGCTATAGAACCAACCCTACCTCGAAACATGTCAGAGAATCAACTTCAAAAATACAATATAGTACTGGACCTTTTGCAATTAACCTCATCATCGCAGTCACGCAGTAGTAACACAACGTACATTTTGTCAGTCGTTGTAGAAGGTAATATTGGGTGAACTATACAGATGTTCATCTGTGCATATATGCACGAACCTTATCCTAAATGCAGCACTCACAGAAGGTTACACGAATTTTGATTATGTTGCATAATAAATCAAATTTCTTTTCCATTAATGTAAAGCCTGTTGGTGTATTGTGGGACTCTCAAAGTAATACCTGCATTTTAAGTCACCGTAAAATCCACAGATTTCAATTCGGCAGAACAAAGTTTGTACCGTTAGACTCAGCTGAAAATGCTGATTCAGACGTATATTTTCGTTTCTCTATAGGCTCTATCCACCTAACAACGTTCCCTTGTCAGAATATCTCCAGGTTGCAAATATTTGTTGCAAATGTTCCCGTTTCTTGTAACTAGCTGATTCGGTACACTGGTGTTGTATTCCAATACGGCCCAAATATTGCCCAAGCTTACAAATTGTGATTGAAAGAGCAAACTGATACAAGCGTAAGGTTTAGCTACGGAAAGTTGCATCTGGCTGGAAAGATGCAGTAGAGAATACTATTTTCGCGCAGTTTCAAGCTCGCTGTTTTGTGAAAGCAACTAAGAGCTCAGCAGCGTATTACTTTGAGTATCTTAAGAGTTGATTAACCTTCCGACATTTTCATTTTTCTAATATTTTGGTGTCTTGTTGGGGACGACGAGAAATCCCAAAATGCAAGTTTCAGCCTCCAAATCCAAACACGGTGGGCGCCAGCACCTAACTACGGTCGTTGTGGTACCAATTCCTTTGTTAATTTGAGTGGTGCGCCATTTCCATAGTTTTCGGAATTTTTCAGTCGTCAAACCGGAATTAGGTTCCCCGTCTCAAAATGTGATATACCGGCCCTCAGATTTCTTAAAGCTTATGGTATATGAATGTTACAGGGTCCCGAAATTTCAGGTTTTTTCAATTTAGCTAAAGGACAAAATTGAAGATATTTGCGACACCATAATTTCCAGAATTGGCCAAGCACACAAAATTTGAGATATACGTCTTATAGCCCATACAATTGGCTTTTGAAATTGGGCCTCAGTTCTAAATGGCTGCAACCGTGTACGATTGGTGCAAAATAAAATTGGTCAATTTTGTCCAATTTTTAGACAATGAATCATGCATGCGCGGATGGCATCCGGAGAAAATCGGTGGAGAGAAATGGACATAGTATCAAAAATTAAACATGTTAAGATTTATTACCTAATATTATCAACTTTTCCACTTTATATTGTCACAAAATTAATACTCCCGTCCATAAATGTCAATTTGTAATGACGAAAGGTAATACCACTGTTATTTTTCATTGAAATGTGGTCGGAGAAAATTTGCTCATCGGGAGAAAATATGTCAAATTTTCCTTGTCGGCAATGAATTTGTGGTTCTGAAACGTTAAGCAACTTATGCATGTAAAATCTGAAAAATTTGCTAATGGGGAAAAATAACCCTTTTCAAGCCGCAGCTGGACAGTCTAGGACTGATATAATGTCTTTTGTACGCCGCAAATTATAGCAGTGGAAACACTTTGTGGTGTTCCATGATTTTCAAGCAAATGTAAAAACCTCTCATAGTATCCTTCAGGTCAAGTTTATTGAAACTAATTAGTTAATTGTGTTTCAAGTTTTTAGGGAGCACCTTAAGACTTCCTTTCCATATTTGGCATCATTAGTTTATGGAACGAAATTGTCTTTGGAAAACATTCATATTGGCATATACAGGCATTAGAATATCACATACTTATTTCGCATGTCTACCTGATTGTAAATAATCGTATGGAAATCCTCCACAAATATCGTATATCGACAACGTAACTGCTGCCACGGAACAAGTGAAAGCATGTTAATCTCAATAGCCATAAAATGAATTTTGGGGTTAAATGAGATTCCTGTACTATTTGGTATATCATACAATACCCTTCAACATTTCAGCCAACACACCCCATTACAAGTTTATACTACTACATCTTTCGACTACTTATCAGATACATAATCTGAGCAAAAAGTGGAATATATTCGCAGATGATGATTACAGGACTACCGAAGTAGTGATATTGCACATGGTTTTAGGAAAATTAATTGGTAAATTAGACCTTAATTCGAAATCGAGTAATTTGCAAAAATACAGTTTCCCCAGAATGAGGATTTTTCACGTATCTTGTACCGTCTTGCAATTACTTGTTTGTCACTTGAGCCATATTGATGACTCGTCCGCCAAGTTCACTTGTCTTGAATTAATGCACTCTCTCCCTCTTGATCTAATAGTAAGAGTTTAGGCGGGACTGACTGAGATTATGGTCACGTGATAATAATTTCATCCATGGGAAACAAGTAGTATGTTTTATGAACGTAAATCATCATAACGTAAATATATTGGCTGAGTACCGCATAAAAGCGTTCAATAATGGCGACAGTACGTATGCATTAAAATATTAGGCCATTTTCAAATGAACGGAATTGGCTAATTGTAAGTGTATCATAATTACAATTTAATAACTAACATTTACAGATGCAAAAATAGCTGATGCAAAGCGAATTGCTAAAGCGTTGTCTGCAACCATATTGTATTTAACAATAATTTATGATCCGCAGTATGAACCGTGTACTGCACTAATAAGGTGAATTTCAAAAAAAATACTTGTATAAATTAAATACTATGGACATTAAAGTAAACATTAAACACCAACGAACATATAAAGTAACATTACTGATATTGAAAGCGTTTAAAGTTTATCGAACGCACGCGCAATCGGCCCAGCTTTTTTAACAAATTAATAAAAATTTATTTTGACCAAAGAACTATTTAATAAGCATTTGTAGTAAGTAAATACTACCTACATGTAAGAATATGTATAGGTTTTAATCCGCAGATAATTGCAGGTTCTTAAGCTAGCTAATGTTTCGTACAAAATCACCGGAAAGATTTTTTCCCTTTTAAGTATTTTGAGTTCAGGGACAAAATCAATGAAATACACATCAACACGCTAAATAGTATAATTGCGTTTAGAAGATACCAGTTTTCTCATTGTTTTCATAAATGTTTTTATTTATGGAAAGATAATATTCCTGTTATTTCTGCCAATAACATTGGCTAAACCAACTTTGCGCAATTGAAACAATTTTCCACCAACATGGTTCCAATTTTTAAATAAGTATCTTCCAAATGCTGAAGTCCTTTACGATATATACTAGTAATGCACATACTTAACTTTGCATTGTAAAAGCCTAACCAGACAAAATTTAAAGACATATTCACACAGCCAATAAACAATATCATTTTTCAAATTTCCAATTAGTCCATTGACAGCTTCAATTAACCATTGCAAATGAAATTTTCAAATTGGATTTCCTTTCGTCACGGACAATAGTGTTGGAACTCAATATGATCTACCTTTTGCACTCATATGCGCCGGCTATATACTAAAGAGCAGAAATTATATTGGATTGCTTAAAGGGAATATGATACCTTTGACGAAGTAATGCAATAAACGCTGCAGTATGTCTTGCGATATAAACTATTATAAAGCAAATTTCAAACAGATGAATAAACTTAAAAGGTGGGAATAGCATCACATGCGCGTTCGCAAATGAGCCAAACATACTCCTCCAAAAACTCGTTCCGCAAGCGCATATACGTACCATACATGATTATGACAGGACGAATTGCTTTCACTTTCATCATGCCCATACGATTCCCTCGCGTCTTTGCCTCGGAATATCGGAACCTAATTGGAAACTGTTGCATTGTGATCACGTCAGTGAGCTGCTCCAGCGCCGTACACACTATTGGCAGCACAAATGAAAGAGCCCCTCCGATGGTTAGCAGAAACATGGACGTGCCCAGATAAACCATGACGGTTACTTGCTCAGGTGTGGTTCTGATGACTGTCCAGATGCAGGCGACAATGAACCAAAATATCCCGTTCAGAACAGCGAACGCAACCATGTCAATCAGTGGCTGAACATTTGATGGGATTATTCGCAAGCCATTGTAGTAGTGCGCAAAGCCATTGTAGTAGTGCGCAAAGCCATTTGCGAAACGAATCCGTCTCTTGAGCATGCTTTCAGTTTTCATGAACCGAATCAGGACCATCACCAAGGCGCAATAGAGAAAGCTGCCGGTTCGAGCCACTTCAAAACTGAGGAATATGCATTAGAGGAAATCGATGACGAATGAGAAGATGATTGTAAGGTGACTCCTGTGTATTGCATCCGGAAGGAATTCTTGCAATGCGAAGTATATGGCGTCCAGGTCTGAGGCAACTCCGCCCATGGCAACTAGCCAGGGAAGCCCAGCGGCAAGAGGTAATATAGAGAAGTACATGTATTCTTTCCCATTCGACTTGTCAGCATTCCGCTGTCTCGCGGGAGCGTAATCTGGAAACATGAACAACAAAATATGAGAAACATGTGGTTAGAATTGTCATTTATTAAAAATGCCTAGCTTTGTTCATTCTGTGTGTCATGCAAATAATTTCATTAACGCATTCCAGAATACGATCATTCGTAATCATTACAGTGATCAGTCCAACAATTGAGAGAACCATGGCAAGTTGAAGGAATATGAATCTGTACACAGGTTATTCGATTTGACTTGGAAAAAGTAGATTGAATTTGAAGGCGATGACAAGGTGAAGGAGTCCGATAAAAAGAAGTGTCAAAATGGACAATATATGTGGTAAAATTTTGACTACATTTTTATTCCAAACTAGTTTGGAAAAGTCGCGATCCCATTTCACCGAGAGAGGCCAAACGTAGAAGAATAGCCGTTTGTGCCATTGAAAGGCCTCCCGTTCTACTTTACTAAGCTGCATACTGAGCGGTTGGATCCCAACATTTCTTCGAATCGAATTTGTGCTTACTTTCACACGACATATATCGACCTCAACGCCCTGTGATTAAGTGGAGGGATTTGTTTCTGGACGCGGCCTGTTTTCCTGTGATGCGGCCGATGGAATAGTTGGCATTGGAAATACCACCGTTATACTACCCAAGAAGGGTGACTTTGTGCAATACTGAGAAGCAGTCCCCAGTCGTTAACATGTATTATACCATAAATCGATGGGAATGATCAATTTGAGCCTCAAATACGTAGTACAATGGTCAAATATGTTTATAAAATTTGCTATTTCGGCATTCGTCACTCTTCCGGTAGTTGTGTATTAAAGGTTACACCTTACTAGTTAGTTTATCAGTTGGACTATAGAGTTGTGAGTAATGACAACATGCTTATGGAGCCAATGGATTTCAAACAAAAAAGTGATTGGATAGAGTGCGTATTGAGTTCTTGCTATTTGCATTTTTGTTAACCACTACACTTACAAGCCCTCATTTACGCCGTTCGTTGAAACATAACTTTGTCATTATACTACTTTCTAAAACGCTTTCGTGCACCAATGTTGTGGATATGGCTACAGATCGGATTTCGCTTACTTTTGAAAGACGGTTTGAATTTGATTATTTTTCGGGAAATTTGCTTGAAAAATTGAAAGGCTGACGCCAAATGATTTATTTAATTTTTTGCCACAAAACTCGACAGTTCGCTTGATTAAAAGATCGCACAAAATTAAAAAGGGGTTTCGATTATATTTTTGATATATAACATTTTTCATAACAATAAATTGTGGTGATATATTAAATAATTACACTTAAATAATTTTATCAGAAAGGTATCTATACCACAAGCGGAGAGAGAAACATTTGAGTGCTATTACTATAGACGATAGTATGTCGACAACCTTTTTTACAACGTACTTGCAAAGTTGAGACGTGTATGATGTCGAAGTGTTGAATTTAGAGTGCATAGTTAGCAAAATTAATATGCATGGATCGACGTACTAGATTTTTTGCACTACAGTACTATGTTCATAACATGGAATGTACTAGTAAGCCAAGACGATGACGAAAGTAGGAAGTGGTGACTCAAAGAGGCATCGAATGCGAAAAAAATTAGGTGAATAATTAATCATCCGGCACGTGCCAAAACCTTAAATATTTGGTACATCGTGTTCGGAATGTACATCCAACCCTAATCCTCAAACGTCGTACATCATTAAAATGAAAGGGCCAAATGAATTAATGGGACATTTTTGATTTCAGTAAAACATTTTATAGTTAATGCAATCCATCAGCTTCAAAAATTTACACTTGGCATTATAATACGGATATATGACGAAAATGGGAATTCTGTTCTTTCTACAATCGGCTTTGAAGTATGAGATATATTCTTTATTGGCAAATTTTCACGAAAAATCGTATTTACCGTCTTATCTAATGTCTTTGACAATTGCCGCTTCGAATCAAATGATTTGTACTTGATTGCTGACCTTCCCAGCTTTTGCAGTATGGTTACCCAGCCCATTTGTCAAATACTCGTTGGGCCTCAAAGAATTGTCGAGGAGAGCGTGTGCTTTCGTGAATCCGGCAATAACGTGCATGTCTTTAATTAAAACTACAAAGTAAAGTTTTACGTTTCTTCTACCTAACCAATGCTCAGTGTAAGGAAATTACGAAGGGGTTCCCAGAAATGTTGAATGTAATCTTTTTTAAACTTGGTCGCTTAAGTTAACCGGTAAATCTTCGGATAAATAAATGGTAGGGTTTTCTAACGGCTGTGTAGTCGCAGTAGCATTAACTTGCCTTCTCGAGCTAGAGCTGGCAACAAAAACAAACAAGTCTTTTCCTATATAAGATATTTTTTAGTTAAATGTTGACGGTACATTTTTCGAAGAGCCATTCCAAGGTCTTCGTCGAAAATGAAGCATAAATAGCTGGGATAGACATGTTTGACAGACAGGAGGCACATTTGGAATGCTACCAAATCTCGGCAGGAGCAGCAGCAAATCTCCGGTCGCACGAAGGACAGAGTTTGTTTAAAAATTGTGATTCTGGACGAACAATATTTTCATCTTTATGTAAAACATTCAATTATTCCTCCACAATACGTCTCGCCAATTGTCCATCCCCATTTTGAACGCTATACCGGAAAGTACAATTCCATAATGTAAACATCAATGCCCACCATATCACTATATAGTCAGCTAAGCTATCGAGAATTATTTGCAAATGTATATAAGGGGCCAGCAAAACTAGAAGTAAAAAATCTGACTGAATGTTTCAAATGGTTGTTAAATGAGAGGGAAACAAAATCTATTCGACATTTATGATAATCCCTTCGTGTGTATTATGTTCTTCGTGACAACCGCAACCATGTATATTCCTTGCACAACAGCTTCGGGTTACATGCACGTGTGTCCCCGGACAATACTTTTTTTTGGTCGATTCGATTACATATACTATCTGAGAAATGCCAATGCGTCGCATTTGGAACAGTAGCGCATTATGAAGAAAGAACTGCGTTTTATACAGAAAGTTTAGTTCAGTTCGCCGTAAGCATTCGTATTAAAACTTTATACTCAGCAGTGCATTTTTTCAACCAAAGTCTTTTTAAGATTATTTAAATTACCTATTGATCGACACAGTTGGCTTTTAAAATTTCTGTAGTTTATTATTAAACAGCGCAATCATGCTTCTCAAAACATTTTATAATTTTTGTATTCCCACCTTATTCGGTGGTACGTTTCATTTCTCCCGGTCATGTGAGTTCAATACTAATGACCCAAACTTCAGATTAGAATTAAACGAAATTTTGGTTCCTTTCAAGCCATGTCTGGTACATATAGTGTACTACCAGTTTTGGGACACCAGTGACAGCAAGGCTTATCCTCCTTCACAGCCTGACATTTATTTTGACTACTCAAAAGACGCCCTAATTCCGTACTCGTACTCGATACATAACTGGATCCCAGAAAGGTTTCCCATGTTGTTATTAGTTAATCTTTTGTTATGTGACCAGAGGATCTACAAGCTGGACACGGCCTCATCCGCATTTAAATTTCGTCCCCATTTACCTCCTAATCTCCCATGCTCAATACAACTGCACATTAACCTTTGTATAACCTGGAAGATTATTGCTCAAAAGTATTCTCCCATGATCGCATATTCAATTTACTCGCAATACCAATTTGTACCGCTGACATTCAAGGATTTAATATTCAGCCCTACAGTAATGCATGCGCAGGACATAATGGCGATAGCTTTCAAAACTATCACACATGGAGCAGATGCATTCGGAAAAGCACAGATGTCTTCTCACTTCAAATTTGGTATTTTTCAAGCTTTGCTTACATGTCGGCAAACCTTAGTCGAATTATCTGAATGGGCACGATTAGTGGACATGCATACAAATTTCGCCCCTGGCTTCCTACATCCACATGAAGTAGGCAACAGGCATACAAAACTTGTGTTAATCTTGAACAAAGCAGAGAGTCGGAAAACCTACGAGAAATTCCTTACAGTTCAGTTTTCTCGTAATCCTCCCAAATACATAAACGTTAATAACTATTGGGACCTTGACACGATTTTGGATCTTGGCCGACTGTTCAGTCAAATCGACTCTGTTTTGGCTGAAGGATGGCTGACGACTGCCGCAAAGTATCTGGACAAGGGCGATGAAATAAAAGTCAACGTGTTTGATACCATATATGATACAAGATTGAACAAAGGAATTCTTTGTGCCGTCATTACGTTTGTGGCCTCAACGAATGCTACTTGCATTGACTACGTCTTCATGGATGTGGATACCTTAATGTTAAATGTAATCCCAACTCTCAGAATGAGCAAGAACGGAATATTTGCTATTAGCGATTCCGATTCCGTGAGCTTTGTCACATGCTC
The DNA here is from genome assembly GCA_004115045.4 of Sinella curviseta. NCBI lineage: Eukaryota > Metazoa > Arthropoda > Collembola > Entomobryomorpha > Entomobryidae > Sinella > Sinella curviseta. Next base: position 25,823,899 of record CM023200.3, on the reverse strand, counting down.
TGGTATTCGAAAAGGCAATTTGTCTATAAAAGGGTTTGTATCCATATTCGATTCGTATATATGGCTCAACTTGATACTTGCAATATTCGTGACAACTGTGCTCATCAAATCCGTTTTGAATTACGACACGAATCTTCTGCCGACGCGGAACGTGGACTGCATTTCATTTCCAATTAAAGTATTATTGGAGCAAACATCAAATATGATTCAATTATGTAGTGGGGATAAATGGGACGCTAAAATCACTCCCGTGTTGTACTGCGTCGTTCCAAGCTGGATTCTAACTGGTGTCGTCCTTAGTACCGCATACAGAGGAGAAAACATTGGGAAATTATATGCTCCAGTGAAACCAAAACTTATCGAAACTTGGTCGCAATTAATGCAGGAGAATTGGACACTCTTCTCGCAAAATATCGACCCTGAATCCTCCGCGAAACAACTGCAGAAAAATAATTTAACTTCTCAACTGCAAAAGCTTCAGGATGATGCCATGGAAATAATGACGTCCGGATTTGTATCAAAACTAGGACCTGCTGGGTTCTATTCAAAGTCAATGAAGAAGTCATATCTACCTGATGTATTATATCAAAGCATCCACATATGGGCTGGTGGCAACTTGACTAATCAAACCAAACTAACTTTGAGGTACATTGAAGACATGATATGGTTACCGCAGAATTCAACAGAATTACAGGCGTCGCTAGGCGGTATGAAGTATTTGATTGCCAAGGCTGCGGAATGCTACAAGTCCGCATTTTTGATGAAAAAGGAAAAGAGTAGCTTTGTAAAGCGCAAGATGATGCTGGAGTTGTGGAACAATTCCAAGACCAGCGGAGACAGATGGAAATATGTTAGTGAGAGCAAAGACAAGATGCTTGAGATAAAAATGGGCATTCACTCAGAAAACATTCCGTATACAGCCGACTTTGCTAGGTTGAGATTTCGGAATTTGGATGAGTCCGGATTCATGAATAAATTTCTCGAGTGGAGGGATTTTGTTTTGGATAGGGCGGACCGGGGAAGGGTGGAGGTAATTAAAATGGCGGGTAGGGTAAAGAAAATTGGTTTAAGCGACAACGTCATTGTTGTATTTATTCTTAAGTGCTGCTTATTGGCAGCAGGTGGGATCTACCTAATTGTGGAGATTGGTTGGTTTTGGGGTACGAATCGTGTAAACAGATTTGATGAAACACATCTTAAGTCTGTTTCAATTACGAGGAGAGCGTGTTTGGAAATTGGTCGGAAGTGGTTGCTACTGACATCGTTTTGTCGCAAAATGAAATGCAAGAAAAAGTTCTGAAGTATACACAGCAATATATGAAACTTGCATTTAAGAGATGTAAAGAGAAAATTATTTGCTTGCTTTGTAGGTTTTGTTGGATTGGATATGATTAGATTAAAATGTCCCTGCGCAGGTCAGCCTATATTATTGATGCTAAATATTGTTTGCTTGAGTGTATAATCAGTGTTCAATGTCAAGCTGTATATCGGCTAATATTAATGCTTGTACTATAAATTAAATTGAATTAATACATTTGATCTAAATTAAGTACATAATATTGTCTTATAACTATTATGAGACTTGGAAATAAATACATCTTATTATATACTTACCAGGAATGTAACATGAAGAATAACAAAATGAATTACAAAACTCTGCAGGCATCATGTCCATTTTATCGCTTTGAACTTGGTTACCGGGTTACAGCTTTCCCTCTATTGCATGCAATTTAATGGAATATTACATTATCAGATATGGAACCGGCTTGCAATTAACAACACGTGCATGATGGATGTTTTTTCCTAAACAAATGGTTTCATCACTTGAACTCTATAGCGTCAATATAACAGAAATTCCGATCCGATCGGATTACTGTACACTGTTAGTGAAATCCTAGGAACGACGGAATGCAATTTGCATTGGTGCATTCGGATTTTTGTTATCGGATCGGGAAAGGCAGCAAAATGCACCGTTTCGAAACAGAACATTAAATTAAAATCAAGATTTATGTTAAGTGTATTTTTATAAACTATTCACAGACTCCCCCATTTTTCTAGATGTGAGATCAAGATCGACCATATTCTGTTATGTTATGTACCAATTGTAGTGCATGACTTGTATAGAAACTGGTTATGTCTAGTATATCTAATCGACCACCTCATACGATATGAGGTAGCAATGACGATATATATGTAGCAAAAACTGCATCTGGGATATGAGTAATATCCCAGATGCAGTTTTTGCTACTGCCGATTAGAATAATATAATATTCTTAGCTATAAAGGTTTTAATAAATTTCATTAAAAAATTAGCATTACATAGTTTATTTCGCGCTTCCATTGTGCATATTTACATATTATGTTGGTATTGCCTTTAAACGACTTCTTCATACATTGAATAAACATTACATACTTACAATGGTATGGAATAATTTCCTGCAACGTAGTCGTGTCAAATATTAATGACAAAAACGATAATTGTCAATTTCAAACTCTTGTCCGAAAATCGATTGTGAGTATACCTAGAGAATAATTATCGTTTTTTTAAATGGACAGGATATTACAAATCGATGCCGCGAATAATGTATACACTGTCAAGAAAAAATTCACCCAGCTTTTGTAAGACCACGTATGTATTGGAGTTTCTGAGATACGATTTTCGTAAGTCCGCAGAATTCATGTTCTTATTTCGAAACCAATCCAATCATATAGTACATTATTGTGTTTTCCAAAAGTATTTTCGATCTATTTTTAAATCAGTCTAGGGAAAACACTTCACACATAATGACGCACGTAATTATTGCCAACGCTGGGCTTTGCTGCTTAATTTCGGCAGCGTTGATTGTAGTCGCACAGCCATCATCTGACGTACGCTACAGCCATGTTGAAAAATCGGGTTCAATAAAGATCCTGGAACGGTTATTCGAATTGATATCAATGTTGAAAGCAGAAGAATACACCATATCCTTATACGCCTGGGACAATTTGACATATTCCACTGCTCCAATATGGAATTTTAGGCAATTCATAATCACCAAGGCACACGGAGATAAACATCAATTGCTCTTGTTAGACCGATTTCGCTACTCGCAACCATGTCACTTGCTAATTACAAAAATCATTGAACAAACCGAGCAGCAACAATACGATTTCACTGGGCCGGTAGCAATGTTTTACATGATTCTAATAAGGGCTGGTTCCACAATACTTTTCGTTCCTGGTGATATGGATACCTTCCGTCCTCCAGAAAATGCGCGATCTGAACAAAGGATTATTGGTGAAGCCAACATAAACTTTCCCACCATGAAACTGATAGTAACTTTAAATACGGCGTCCCAGTTGGACGTCACATTTCACCCAGTTTGTAACAACTACTGCTCCAATAAGACCGAAGTTTCACCAATGCGGTTTTTGTTGCGTCCTGGATAATTATTTAATGAATTTCATACAGTAGGAGGAGGCAATATCGTAAATGTCTTGGTTTTCTTATACGTAAACGGTTACTTCACGTATTACAACAAGGACATATCAGCTTGCAACAACTTAATCCGTAAATCTCTACATGCACTTTTCTGTTCTCCCGAGATAATGATGCCTTTGATTTTGGCAGATGTTCACAACGTAACTATAAATATCTTTGATGGTTTCAATATGAGAGAAACTGCAATGCTAAATCGCTATGACAGAGACCAGTACATCATAACACAAGTTCGAGTGTTCGATTGCAACATTGACCCTCTTCGAATGAACGCTCTTTTATTCACTTTCGTTGTCTCAAGGATTCCTATATATTGTAGCCCATATACTGCCGATACAAAATCTTGGAATGACTTGACTGATACATGGATCCAAGCGTTCACCGAGTCAACCTGGTTGTCAATATTCTTTCTAATGTCAGTGATGAATTTGTTTTTGGTTAATGCCTTTGACGACTCTTATGCCCGAAACGCAGTAAGGTCACTCGCCATGTGCATATGTTATTTATGGAAACAGTTTCTACAAGTGACACCTTGGCGTCGGGTGTATATTTTGATGCATATTCTGGCGGCCTTCATTAGCACACTTTACGAAAATACAACAACAAGTGCGGTGATAAGTCCGTCAGCACCAAAAACTTATAATACATTAAAAGAAGCATTTGATAGTGGATATAGGCTGAAATATCCTTCAATTAATAACGAAACGAGTAATCTACAACATGTGCTTGGTACTGAGTTCAAGGCATATGGCTTGGAGGAATATCTCAACAAAAGTGTTGACCTCATGCGTGGTGAACTCGCAACAGCGCTAAGTGGAAAGTTCATTTATCTGGAACACAACGACAGAATTGAGGTGACCAAAGCGTATATCAAAGAATTTACAAGTCAGTCATCGTTGAGGCAGAAGCAGAAATGCTTCCATATACCGCAATCAACTATGAAGGTAATGGACTATCTTCAAATATTCACCATGAATTACCGGCTGATGTTAAAGTCGTTGATGGCGTTACAAGCTGGCGGTTTTCAAAATCATTGGAATCACATGTCCATATGGCTCACTCGGCTTAGTTTTTTGCACTCAGTGTCTGACGTCAAAAGGGGCAAATTAATTATTGAACCCGACGTTATATGTATGGCTAAGCTGTACCCAGTTTACATAGTTATGAGTGTTTTTTATTGCTGTGCCGCTATTGCATTTACTTGTGAAAATTCGGCACTTTTACACATGAAGGTGCTGGGTGTAATCAGAGGCTGTAAAAGGATCCGGAAATCAGCAATATCACACGTTTCTGCAAGTTTTGTTATAGATTCGAACTCGCGTAAAAATTGTTCCTGGGTTTAATAAGTTACCAACGGCGGGCATCCCCTTATAAATAATTTCAATACATAATTACAGCAGTGTATATTATTTATATGATCATATATTTATAACACATTGTTAATAGTCAAAGCATCCGTAATACAAATGTCAAACCTAGTAACGTACTCTAGTCGGCTCACAATTCAAAATGCCTTATACATTCAAAATCAACTCAAAAATGCTTTTCGTGCCATGATATTCTTACATAATTTTCAGCAGAGTGAGAAACCCAATAGAGACAACCGGTGCCACTGAGCAGACAATAAAATCAAAGTTTTAGCGTTTAATTAATTCTAATTTACCGTACCGTGTGCTCAAATATGGGCGGTAACTACAAATTAATGAAAAGTTATCCCTGACCTAAGCATGTAATATTTCAGTTTCTTTAAACTCATTTATTCAAATAAAAGTGTTAAAATAAAATTAACTTGTATTGTATACATAACAGGCTTCTGCTTTTTATCATAAAATAAATTTTCCCGGTTTAACAGTAGGTATGATGCAGGTTCTATTAGAGTGGGTTGTCATTGCGTTTTGTCGGCGTGTAACATTTCGTACAAAGAACCAAGTTTTATTCAAAAACAACACATATGCTTGATACTTGGCAACCTATGAATTATGTTATTTTATTGTGAACAATTGCTAAATTGTAAAATATAGATGATCATTGCTGTCACTTGTATTGGAAACATGCCACCATAGCAGCGGTTGTAAATAAATGTCCACTCCACTTCTCCAAATCAACTTTCCAAAATCATTACCGTAATTACCTCGAAGATGTAATGATAATTTTGTCAAAATCGATTAAATGCTCCATCTACATGGCATCTTTCTTCAAGTATTATGCGAAATAAATGTTCATGAATATCTCCACAAGCTACTACAAGCCCATTGCCTCTTTTTGCCAAAATGCATGTACAGTAAAATTCGTATATTCGGAAACGTACTTTCTCAATTACTCAAATTAAAACGGCGGTCACGAATAATTGAAAGTATGGTTACGAAAAACGGTAAACGTAATTTTGGTAGAGCCAGTTTCTCATTGGCAACAATCTTGGCAGTTTTAGCCGCAATATTGCAACCGTCTTTCGCAGTAATTTACAACCAGCTTCAAATCGCTTATCCGGAAAACGTTTTGGACAGATTATGCAACCTAATTTCAGAACTGAAACCGGAAAAATATTCAGTATTCAATCGAACACTACACGTTCTCAACTGTGCCAATCCGCAACTTCAGACAACTGAGGGTCACAAAAGCGTACGGACTTAATTATCAGTGGCATTTTCTTGATCGGTTTAGATAGGGTACTATTCGGTGAAAACAACGTAAACTTTCCAGCACTGAAACTTATTGAAACTTTGCGTGAAAGTGAAAAGTTTGGTGTCACGTTCCACGCAGTTTGCCATGATAAATCATCAGTTTTGCAACGGCAGTTCGTAGCGGGTCCTCACAACTTGCACGCAAAATTGTTTAAAAATGGGAAAGGGAAAGTCGTCAAGTGTATGGTGTTAATGTACTCCGAAGGCTACTTTACATATTTGAAAAATAATCGGCATGCCTATAACAATCTAATCCATAAATTATTAGGTGCTTTCCACTGTGCTCAGGAGATAATGCTACCTTTGGTTCTAGCAACTGTGCACAATCTAACCATAAATATTTTTGACGGGAACAACAATACGGACTCTGTAAGAATGACGCGGTACGACAACGACCAGTACATGGCTATACCCGTCAGGATCTATGATTACAACCTGCATGTTCTAAGACAGGATGGGCTTTTATTCATCGAATACGTGACATTTTTGCCAATATATGGTACTCAGTATAAGATGAACTCTAAATCTGTGATGTAGTTCTCAGCCTCATGGACCTTAGCATTCAATAAGTTCGCCTGGCTCTCAATATTCATTTTTACATCAACAATGACTCAAGTATTGATAAATATATTTGATGCATCATATGCTCGAAACGCAGTAAAATCTTTCGCTATTTGTATTTGCTCTTTCTGGGGACAGTTCATACATGTGACGCGCTGGAGGAGTGTTTATATATTGGTTTCAATTATATCACAGTTCTTTGGCATACTTTATGAGAAGACAATTACAAGTGTGGTCATGATTCCCTTTTCACCAAAAGCATATACGACATTACGAGAGGTGTTTGAAAATGGGTACAGGCCAATATGGTTTCCGAGTGTGGACAAAGCGACAAGTAATTTGATGTATGTGTTTGCTGTAGACTTCAAGCATAACGGCTTGGAAGACTTCCTGAACAAAAGCGTTGATATTGCGTATAACGCTGAGCGAGAACTGAGGCAGGGATATTTGCTATATCTTGAAAGTAATCAGAAAGTTGAGATATCAAAAAAACACATAGAACGATTTCTAAATCCTACAGCCGTTAAGCGAACACAGTGCTTTCATATACCGCAAATATTGAGACCGGAAATGAAATATATTCAAATATTCGCCACGAATTACCGCCGGATGTTAAAATATGTGACTGCACTACAAGCGGGCGGTTTTGCGAATCATTGGAATCACTTGTCCAGTTGGCTGATTTATTATTTCGGTTCCGTGACTGATACCAAAACAAGTAAAATCATTCATCATCCGGATGTAATATCTCATAAGAAGTTGTACCCATTTTTAGTGGTAATGGGTGTTTTGTTCGTTGTCGCCACTATTGGCTGTAGTATTGAAAGCTTAGCCGATTTACCAAAAGATGTGTCGAGTATGATGGGCTTAGGCAGTTTGTTACTGAAATTCATTAAGTTCCACTTCACTACTTTGCTAATGCGGCGCTTCACTCGCACGTAAACAATATCTAATATACACGGCGATTAAAGGAATAACTAATAAATACTTTTTTAAACAATAATTGTTTGTTTTCATACTAACGCAAGATTTTTACCGTGAATACCTCAGCCGAAAAAAACTATATTATTGCAGCCAATGCATATCACTCGAAGTACGATCTTATTGTCTTTATTACCTGTGCGATCCAGCTTTTCCAACCATATATTCAAGGACCACGGATGGCAGCTCGTATGATTTCTAGTAGCTCTGGGCAGTAAATATAGAAAGCATTGTGAAAAGTTAATCCTTTATGCCGATAAAATATAATTTGTTGGGAATCGCTTGACGACTCGAAATGAAATATGCATACTTACATGCATGTGGCAGAAATCCGTAACCTCCAAGTCTCCGTGGCTACAATATTCCTTAAATGCTCGTGGTAAAAGGATTCGATCGTGTATGTAAAGGTTGATGATTATATATCGCACATTTATGCTCCAGGATGATGGTCTGGAACCAAGAGATTTCATGTAGTTTAGTTATGTTAACATGTGTAGCGTTTAGCCAAACAACGGAGACTAGAATAATTCGTACATATTGGAATGATTGTTATGCTGACGGAAAATTCCAACTTCGCGATGCATTCGCATATTACATTTCACCAGATGTAACATACCCACTTGGGGCACGCATTTGGGATATTCACTACTCTTTTTGTGCAGCGCATCCATGGTTTCACAGAATGTTACTTGGTAGGGAAATTCAAATATTATTTTCTCAGGACGAGAGCCAATTTTGTCATTGTGCGAAATAAATGATTTATGATCAAATTATGTGCAAAAAGGTCAACATTCTTTAAGCAGCGCATTTATGTTCCCATCAATTTACATAAGGATTGATTAAACGATTATATGTAAAATTAAAGACCATCCACTGAAAAGTTCGTGGATAAGGGAAAAACGACACATTTTGGTCCGATCTTACATCAATTGGAAATATAATTCATCATTTGTATTTAAATGAGTGAGTAACGTCTTTTGGTTTCGGAACGGTTACCGTTACAAATAAGCTGAAATTCAAGATTCATCAATTTCAAATCGAGTAACGTACATTGTTTGGCTTGAAATTCAAAATATCTTATCACTTTTTAACACGGCTATGTCATAGTTAATGTTTGCTTTGCAGATTATGACGCAAAGATAAAAAAATAACCTTGAAGGCGTCCTGCATCAATTTATCGATAAATCAGTTGATATAATGGCGAAATTTTATTTGAGAGGACATTGAGCAAAAGTCAATTGCGACTTGCAACTGTGGTAGGACCGTAACATTTCTGATTTAACACTGATAGAACAATCTGGAAATAAATATGACATGATGTTGTTGTCGGAGATTGTCAAAGCGTCCAACACAGGTTCAACGAAAAAATTAACTTTACGTGTTTTCTGATGACCACGGGTGTAATTAATGCGCGCGGGGGTTGCCGAAAGACACAACGTCGTGTTACAATATTTGCATTAGGATTTCGTCAATGAAAAAGTACAAAAACTGCACCGCACTTATTAATTCGCCCCATATTATTAGTGCTCGGTCAATAGAGAATCAGATGTAATAGATATGATGATTATGGTACATAGACGTTGTGTTCATTTACATGCTTCAGGCATTACTTTCAAATATTTTCTGTATTATATTACAATGTAGAAATATCATGCACATTTGTAATGCATAAATGCCATTACAGCGAGCGTGTAAATTATAAATGAACAAAATGATCAATATCAATTTCAAATTCTTGTTCTCCAAAATCAATATTAATTTTCGCTGGAAAATAATTGGAATGTTTTATGTAATTGCTAGCATGAGACAGGTAGTGAATATTGTAGGAGCTGATAAGGACGGTTGGATCTAGTTAACATTGGGCGTATTTGAGTTGCTGAGGAATAACTGATGATGAGCAAGTCATGGAGAATGCCATGGACGGGCTTTAGATCCTTATTTCAAAATCAGGTCTCTACCTGAACACACTATTTAGTTGAGCAACGGCTTGTTATTTCACTATTTAAATAAACACCACATCAAGAACAGTGCAATTACAAATAATGTTACGTGCAGGTAAAGAAAACGCTGCTGCACAGTACTGCTTTCTTTTGGTCGCGTTGGTTGCAGCCCCACAACTCTCTGCTGCTTTACGCTACAATAGTTACCCAAGGAGTGATTCCGAAAAGGTGCTGGAGCGATTGTCTGATCTAGTTTCGGTGTTGAAACCAGAAGAATATACTGTATCATTTTATGCTGTGGAGAAGTTTACATTCTCTAATGCTCCAATCAGAAACTTTAGACAACTTGTAATTGCACAGTCGCACGTAGCAAGGTATCACTGGGTCTTTCGAGATCAATTTCGGTACTCACAACCGTATCACTTACTTATTTCAAAGCTCGTTGTAAGAAACGCGCGACAAAATTCAGAACAATACTTCTTTAATGGATTTTTTTGGGTTTTCTATTATATGTTGTTGAAGACAGGTTCAACAATAATTTTCGTTCCTAATGTCAATGGCGCATTCCATCCTCCAGCGAATGTTGAAACTGAAAAAAGGATTATTGGTGACGCCAACATCAACTATCCAGCAGTGAAACTCATAGTAACTCTGAATGATAAGACCAAGACCGACGTCAAATTTTACCCAGTTTGCAATAACTACTGTCCCGACAAGACCGTAATTTCACCCATGCGGTTTGCAGATGGCCCGGCAAGTTTGTACAAAGAATTGTATAAAGATGGAAGTGGCAAAGTAGTAAATGTATCGACTTTGCGCTACACTACAGGATACTTTACGTATTTCAATAATGAGAGATCTGCTTGTACAAGGTTACTTCATAAATCTGTGCACGCACTTCACTGCTCTTACGAGATAATGACTCCTTTAGTACTAGCAAATATTCACAACATGACAATAAATATATTTGACGCGAACAATGCAAGAGAAGCGTCAATGATAAAGCGCAACGATAGGGAGCAGTACATCTCCTTGCGGACTAGAGTGTATTATTACGACATGGACGCTGTTCGTCAAAATGCGCTTTTATTCCATGACAAAGTGCCAAAGCTACCCATATACTGCATCCCAGTTATGTCCGAGTCAAGATCTTGGATCGAATTAACTAATACCTGGACTGGCGCTTTCAGCGAATTAACATGGTTGTCTATATTCGTTGTTATATCGCTGATGACTTTTCTGTTGGTTAATACATATGAAATGGATTATGTTAGAAACGCACTATTGTCTTTCGCTCTCTGTGTTTGTTTCTTATGGGGAGAGTTTTTTGCCGCTATCCCTTGGCGCCGAGTTTATATTTTGATATATATTCTAGCAGCCTTCATTAGTACACTCTACCAAAACACAACCACAAGCATTGTGATTGTCTCATCGCCACCAAAACCGTATTCAACATTAAAAGAGGCGTTTGACAATGGATACATTCTTAGGTGGTTTGTGCCTAATATGTGGAGCAATTTAAAAAGCACATTTGGTAAAGATTTCAGAGCATATGGGCTGGAGGACTATCTTAACAAAAGTGTAGAGGGTGTATATGATAATAATTTAAAAGAAACTTTGCGTGGCAAATTCATTCTACTGGAGGCCGCTCCCAGTGTAGAGGTGAAAAAAACCCACCTGGAAAAATCTGTAGTTCGGACTCCGCCGGCTCAAATCAAGTGTTTGCATATACCGCAACCATTATTGGAGGTAATGGAATATTATCAAACATTCACTATGAATTATCGGTTAATACATAAATCACTGTTGGAGTTACAAGCTGGCGGGTTTCCGAACCATTGGAACCGCATGTCTCAATGGCTGGTGCAGATCTACTTCTTCCACTCTGTAAGTGATGCCAAGACTAGCAAAGAAATTATTAAGCCTGACGTCATTTCTCTGAACAAACTGTGCCCCATTCTCGTTGCAATGGGCGTGCTTGTTCTGTTTGCCGCAATAGCTTTCACTTATGAAAACTCTGCACTTTTAGCTACAAAGTTGATGGGTATTATTAGCATCTGCAATTGTATACGTCAATATGTAAAATCCCACGCCTACGCTGTCTTGTTGCGGATATTCAATTCTATGAAAACTATATACGGGTTTAACGAGTAATAAAGGCGATATATCTACGTATTTCGAACGAATGTATGGGGAACCAATTACCGTTATATCAACTAATTATTGTTTTTTGATCACATTTAGCTGTGATCTTGTTGGCATTTCTGCTTTGTGCATGGGGTGACCTCCACAATCCCGACGTTTTATAATGGGACAACGGCGGATATTTTATTCCTTCACCGACCACATCGGCACATTAATGTGTAAGAACACATTGGCAATGAAATTTTATCTATCATGACCAACTGTGTGAATTCAGATGGGTAAAGGCAAGAAAAGTGTAATTGTTCATTGGATATTTTTTTTATTTTAATCCTAACATGCTCCAGTTGGGAAATCCCATCGAACACGTCATCACTGCAGCGGTTCCATATTCACTTACTTTTGCCTGTGCGGTAGGAGTTAATTATTTTTCAGGCTATCGATATATATCTAATTGCAAATACCAACACTGCTGCATTTCATGCAAACCGGTTTTAAGATGAAAGACTGACATTTTTGGGTATAGCAATGCCGTTTTGAGAGAAGGTTCAGTTTCTGATTTTCAGAGGTTCAATTTAGCGGTACTTTTCACAATATAGCATTCTGGTTTTTGACTGAAACCTAGTGGTTTATTCTGTGGAGTGGTAACAAGCCCATCCTTCCATTGGTAGAATAGTTTTCTATTACATGCAGTGGGTCCAGTTAAGAATAAAGTTTTAATAATAGAACGCAACAGCGTACATTTAATATTAAGATATTTTTTACTTAATACTAAAGTCCAATTTTCTGGTGTAGACGATATCATCGGAATATGGATGCGGATGCTGGCATTGGATTCCTCATGAATAATTAAATGTACTTGAAGCGAATTATTATAATTTGTTAAACCATCACCAGCATTTTACGAATGCATCAAACTTGATGCTGATATGTAGGTAGCAATGTCATGGGATAATGTTTATGCAACTGGACTGATTTTATGGGGGGTTGGGATTTGTTATATTGGATACAGTGCCTACGCGTGTTCGTTGTTCCACATGTTTTTGCATTTCGTTTATTGAACTACTAATGAACCGCTTTCGGATGCTCGTCATAATTCAGGGTACACCGTTGCACAGTTCAGAGGATGAATTCATTATCCCCATCATGAAAGTCAAACCATTCATGAGCACATCACCTTAAAATTCAATTGAGTGGCATGAGCCTATGTCCTATTTTTTTCTTTTGCTGGACTTTACATTTCTCAGTGATATTCATAAGCAGCGTTTTGAACAATGAAGCAAATATCAACATGATATCGTTAATGGAAATCGGGTGTTTAATCGCTACCAACAATAAATACTGCAATGGCATGAATGGTGGCATTCGACAAAGACGCTGTGACCATAGTAATAAAAATATTTGGTGCTGTTGAACACTGGGATATCAAACTTTTAAACAAATGACGAGTAGAAAAAATCTTTATTACAAAAATTGAGCTTCTAAATTTACATTTCAAACTTTTTGTTGACTACTGAAGTGTGCACAATCGGTACCAAACCCTTGTCTACAACATGTCAAGAGTAGCCATGGGGAACACACAACAAAAATATCGTTACTGGCTTTCGAGAAACGTTCTGCAACACGAAATTGCATGCTAATGAATGCCATGATTACTACGATTGTTTAATTTTTGTCTGCCTTCATGCATCAACTGTCAATGGACTCAGCGTCCCAAAAAATTTGGCTACAAGAATGCAAACTACATACAATTTTAGTATTTACCATTTTTTTTAGTTTTGCAAAGCTTTTACAAGCAGCAATTAAATTTACCCATTTAAATGTCTTGGAAATTGTGAGAAAAGGCCACGTGACGAAATAAAACGGTGACTTGTAATTTCCCTGACCAAGTATTAATTAATGTGTATTTACATAAATATCTTTAGTAAGAAAGCAAGTATAAGTTGTCATTCAATTCGCTTTCACAAATACTGTTTTTCTTCATTTTCAAAACATGGATTAACAAATAAGTAGTCAACTTACGGTCAAATGTCTTTCAATAGTTTTTACACATGTGCTTTTTGCGACACTGAATATTCATCATACACTATTTTTCTCATGCAAACGGAAATTCATGAGTGATTTATTTTCCTGTGATTATCAAGCGATATATTGTGCCAATACGACAAGCAACAGTCTTCGCAATTGTACGTTTCTCTTTTCGACATGTGCTTAAGAGTATGTAGGTGCAGATTTCTACAAGCCCTTAGACGTAAAACACGAACTAAAACATGCGGGTGGGGTTGTTGACTGAAGGAAATGCAGAGAAGTAATCATCAGCTTAATCCACGAACCACAGTTTCAATGGGCTAGGTCAATTCACAATTAAAATGCACACCATTCCTTGTGACATGTCCTAGAACACCGGGAGAAAAAAACATTGGTTATTCTATGGGCTACACAAGATACATTGCCTCAAAAGTGAAGATATTTAAAGCACTTAAGCATAGTTGTGGGCAGTGGTACCCTTGCTGGTACATTATGCCCTTTGCCAGTACCGGTATTGAACGTATAAGCATATGTACCAATTTACTGCATATGGACAATCCACCCCAATCGGAACCAGCCACCAAATGACCAGGTGCAAAACTCAACTCATTTTTTTGTCATTTAAGATGGTTCATTTATAGATTCTGTGAATTTTGAAGTCAGCAATGTGCAGAACCTGCAGTTGACAGCCAGCAATTGCTACAATGAAAATAATGTGATACTTCTTTTAAATATGTGCAATTTGTAACGTATAAGGTGTAGTTGTTGGTAATCAAATGCACGGCTTGTTAACGTATGTGTATTTGGTGTTAGAATTTATTTGAATATGTGTTTGATAGCCCATCCGGCTTACGGAAGGTCTCATTATCATTGCAAAAAGAGGGCATGTACAATACTCAGGTCAGCTCTTGCATTAATGCGTTGATGATTGAAGAATGATCCCTCCTACGGGTTGCTTTCGACTCTTGCTTGAATACGCAATACAAATATGCTCTCTTTGTGAATGTGGTATTTTTTAGTATATTCGTAAGATCCTTTGTCGTCAGAAAAAAAGAGACAAGAGGACAAAATGCAACGTCCCATGTACCTGAAATTGTTTATCTACAAATACAAGATGAATAATTTTACGGCATTCCAACCTCAATATTTTACGGTTTAGTTACTGTAGGACCGCGTTCTTTTGTGTGGATAAGATAAAGTGAAGTCATAAAATACAATTTTTTACTCTGGCACACCTGTACTCTTGTGTCATTTAGAAAATCGAATTTTCCTCCCTTCTCAGTAGGTATGCTTTACATGAAAAATGTAAAGAAAATGGAATTATGTCAGGAAGACAATAAATTTGTTAGAATATATGTCAAGTAGAATACTTTACATTCCTGCGGTAAATACCTCGTCTGGTACGCCTTTGCTTGACAAATGTACAATTGCATTTACAACATACCCGTTAAAAATAGAAGTAATGCTCCAATGGTAGAAACCGAAATTCTGAAATTCAAAAGCGCATGCATTTGACAACGGTTTTTATTGTCGTCATTTAGCTTTCCATTATTATCTGCATGTACTAAAAAATACGAAATCAATATACCGAAGAAATCCAGTATACGTAAATAGAAGATATTGTATTTATTAATAATTCTATTTGATTAAGTTATTAATATATGATTAGGGAGTCAGCGATGGGTAAATAATCGTTGTGTAGTAGCTAGTATCAATTAATAATTTCCCAGCATTTAGTCAGCGTGTACAGCGAAGCAAAATATAAGTCATTGTGGATGCTTCCCAATTCAATTAATAACCAAGAATAGATGTGTAAAAGGAAACCCAGTCCATAGCAGTTTTGTCTATGCACACTAATTGCTTACGGGAAGTTAAATGTTATTAGATGCACTGAAAAGTTTTATTGGAAAACTAATTTATAACCATCATATTTTTGGCGCAGGATTTTGATATGAAATCCAACTATACATGAGATTACTCCAACCTTAGAAATTCGCATCGATATTTGTCGCAGACAAAATGTTTCTATTTTTTTTTAAATTATAGGCGCCCGATTTTCTCAAAGCAGACACAATTTAGTTAAAAATCATATTTTGTATTATGTGCCCACACGGACAGACACCTACCAACACCAAAGCAACGTTTTACACCTAACTGACATCAGAAACTGACTCTGCGCCCAAAGTTGTCCATCATTCAAAAATGTCTTTTTGTCAACTTGACTTAAACTTCACAAGTACACATCTAGTTATATTTATCGGTAATAGCGAAGCAGAATATGCTACAAGAACATGCTAAATTCTTGCAAATGTTAACGTGTTCCTTAAATAAGCATGTATTGGTGAGTTTTAATATAAGTTTAACTAAAACGTATATTATGATTTCTTTTTAACACAGAGCAATAGGACAACAGTAACTTTGTTGAAAGTGCTAAAGAATTAGTAGAGCTAATATACATTTGATTTAGTATATTTTTCGATTAGACTCATTCATGTCCTGTACACAGACGCAATTTATGACATGTAAATCATGTTACAAGTTGGTTACTTATACAAACTGTTCCATGCAACTACACTACTCTACAACAATAGGTAAAAAGTTTATAGATACAGCTCGAACTACTACAACTTTTGCAAAATAAACTATTTGATTTACAAACATTGTTCGAAGTTATTTCTTAAACTACTTTGTACGTGCACTGCACGATATATTTTAAACTGTACTTATGATAACCGATTATATGTATTCCGTACAACTTTTAGTATTAAATAATATGAACCTTCAAACCAAGTTAAAAAAACAAAAATAAAAGAACTGTAATTATAACATACAAATGTCACCCATGGCAGTGCAAATGATTTGTATCAGTAGATTTCATGTCGTCTCCGCATATGATCAAAACAATGTATATGTTGCGAAAACTCTGAATTGCATAATTTGCAAAAGTATAGCTTTTCGCCAGTATGCTTCGACATGTGCTTCAGTAGACCCACCTGTTTACGAAAATTCTCCTGGTCATTACAAAACAAGCATGATGCCAGAATCAGTTTCGCTCTTCCGTGGACGCCTTGATGGATGAAGAATTCGTGCACTGTTGAGAACACTTTGTCGCACTGCTTGCATTGATATGTGGGCGGTACGTCCGAATGCATGACCTTTTTGTGTTTGTCTAGTGAAGCCTTGTGTAGGTATGACATGCCACAGTCCTTGCACTTATATGATGCCCTTTGAAACATGTGGGTTAATAAATGCTGCTTCATATTTCCACTGTGAGCGAAGCTCTTTTTACAAATGGTACATATGTAGGGTCTTTCGTTCGTATGGAAGCGTCGGATATGACAGTTCCTGGCCGAAATGTCATAGAATTCCTTTCCGCATATCCCGCAACTGAAAGGGGTCTCATTTGTATGTAAATTAATATGTCTTTCCAAATCTTGGTTTTTGTGAAAGCTTCTTTCGCAAAATAAGCACGAATATAGCGGTAGAGGATTGCTTCCGTGCTTTCTCTTCAAATGTTCTCTTAGACCGACTTTGGAGATGAACGTCTTGTCGCACTTTGGGCAACCAAGTAGAGGCCGGTTTTTGGTATGGCGGACATTGTAATGTAGTTTTAATTCAGATTCTCGTCGGCATCGGAACTGGCACTTGGAGCATTTGTGAGGCTTTCCGTTGCTGTGAACTATCTGGTGATTGTTCAAATTACTCTTGGAAGCAAATTGTTTGCCACACTGGTGGCATTTGTAGGGCTTCTCGCCAACATGACGTCTCATGTGATCTGCTAAAACAGTGTTGGACGCAAACTTTTTCGGACAAAGTGAGCATTTAAACTTTTTGTCGTGTATATGAGCATGCACGTTCAATTGGCCCTTTGAGAAAAACGACGACGGACACTTTGCGCATTTGTAGGATCGTTCATTTCGGTGTACCTTTACATGATCTTCCAAAACAGCTTTCATGAGGAATGACTTGTTGCATGTGTTGCATGGATAACGTACACCCTTGTGTGATGACTCTTTGTGGTAGCGTCTTAAAAGTTTTGTTGGGAAACTATCGCCACAATGATGACAATTAAACATGTTGAAACTGAGAAACAAATTCAAATCCATATGATCTAATATCCTAAATTGTTAAAAGATACAGCTTTTTATTTTACGGTCAAAAAATTGTCTTACCTTGTGGATTCTTAAAACAGAGAAGGTAATGAATTTGTATCTCCTTTTAATATCTAGTACCTTTGCGTAAACAAAATCAACAATTAATAAATGTTCAATACTGTCAGTGAAAGCCTCAATCAGCAAGGCTGGAATAATATCGAGTCGCGGGAAATAATGACAAATGAAAAAGTAAAATATTAACTCTCTTCTTTACTTGTAACTATTTGCTATAAATGTTTGAAGTTCTGTAAAACTAATGATGTTTGAGTAAACTAAGCCACTAAGCAAATGGTAAAAAATTCAAACAAGTTTTCAACAGTTGCTACCGTTCTAGTCGTACTACGAATACATACACATATATGCAGGTGCTTGGGGTCGAATGGAACCACTTATTAGGCAGCCGATTCTGTTAACACCTGCTTTGGTTTTGAAATCATAATTCTTTTGTTTGACGGTGTTTCTATTGATGCACCCTTCCAATCCGTGGTCGCGATAAAAATATAACCAAGGCAAAGGAACACACGATTATATCAACACGTACCTGTTGCTGTTTTCCTACTACTTTAACGGATTATCAATTTGCAGCACGATAACCAAAGTTTTAATGAACTGTATGTTGTGTGTATAACACGTGTGTATACTTGCGTGTTGCATTCTTCTCAATCCATCAAAATTAAAACCGGTTACAACAAAACTACCCAGCTTAGCATATATATTGTAAAACACAGGATTCGGGAAGCCGACCGGCTTTATTCAAATGATAACGCAAAGGATTCTTGTATACAATAAAAGTCACAAAATACAATTGAGTACCTCGACCTTCTTTCACAATGTATTAACTTCTCGTCTCAGCAGTGATGATGGACCTAAAAAACTAATTCTCTGCTACGACAATTACTTCTGGTACAATATTTGCATGTTATTACACTCCGCCTCCATTCCCTACGTAGCTCGAGTAGCATCGCCAAGCGTGGTGCATACACAACGAGTCTTAACGCACATCCAGAAATAGAACTGAGGCTGTTTGAGTTGGAACCCAACTGGTGAAATTTACCAATACACTTCAAGTGAAGGTCGCAGTGCTGTTTGCCGTTTCCTTATGTCTTTTGTTTCCATTTTGATCTAAAATGGTTCAGAATATTTCGAAATCATTTTTCAAATAGCGACGCAGTGCCGATGGTTTGCAGCTTAATGCAGTATGTGCACTCATGAAAGACGCCATGCCGGAGTGAAATCATTCAGGTGAAATCTGTATGAACACTTTTGTTACGGGTGCAGAGCTCCAGGTTTACATAACTATACATACAAAGGAAAAACCATTTGGCTTCAAGCTGTGTCCGGCAAAATTCAGTCGGCAAGCTGAATTGATACAACATGCGTCACGGTATCATTCCAGTAATAAGCAATCTTATAAATGATCTTTCTGCAACATGACGTTTGACAAAAAATACAACATCCCACGACATGTTCACAGAGGTCATGAAAACAGGAGACCATACAAATGTATCTTCTGCGATGGAGATGTTCGGTTTTACTGCACGTTGGAACTGTTTCAACACCTAGGATTGCATACTCGCGTACAACCTTTCAGATGTTCAGATTGTGGACTTGCGTTCGTGTCAAGGAACAAAATGCAGACGCATCTTGATAGCGCGCATCCTGCAAAAGGATAATATTCTTGAATTCTTGATGTGACATGAGCTACTAGGAATGAAAATGTCAAAAATGAAGATAATCATTAGCTTTCACATTGTGGCAAAATGGTCACTATGTATTTGGTTTCATTACTCACTTTAAAGTTAGTTATAGAGCAGCCGTCAGCAGAAAAATGCTGGGAACGGAAACGTAATCAATTATATAGATTACTTTAATGCCAACTATTTTAGTAAAAATAGTTTCCATGTAAAAGCGCCCAAAAATGTATACATATATTTAATTACGAGTAATATATTTTCTTTAAACATAAACGTTATTATAAATATTATTGATAATTCACATATGTAAATGCTGATGTATTCAAGCTTGTTCATTGCATAATCAAGCATGGGTTTATTATAATAAAAGTAACGTAGAAGTGGAATGTAACTTGTGTTCCAATGTGATCTACAGGAAGTCAATAAAAGAATGCAATCAGGAGTGCAAATCTAATTAATTACTAAACTGACTGAAGAAGCCGAGCACCAACAATACTACTTCGATGCGCCGGTAGCAATATTTTATTATAGGTTGCTAAAGCTTGGCTCCAAAATACTCTTCGTTCCTAGTTATATTGATACATTCCGTCCACCAGAAAATGCTGTGTTTTTATATTGCAGTGTCGCAGTAGCATTTGCATATTCTGCGATTTTACATATAGAAGTGCCCGGCATATAAAGGTGTTGCAGTAGTATTTGGAAATCAGTAATATCACAGATGTCTGCATTTGTTGTGCTGATTCGTACTTGGGTGCGGATTGAACTCGGGTTGAATAAATAACCAACGGCGTGCAACCCCGTTGACATAAATTGAATCCATAACCACAGTAATATTTACTGTTTTTAAGTTCACTTATTGATAACACATTGTGAATAGTCATGAATGTAAAATATCTACGAGCCAAGAAGCCTACATTAATGGGCTTGCAATTCAACATGTCTTAAAAATGAAGGTAAATTTTTATATCAAATCATTTATTTAACTGCAAGTTGGTGGTATAAAGAGTCATTGAAATGAAATTAAAATCCAATATTAATGTTTATAATTAGCTTGGTGAGCATCTATACAGGTGAATTTTTGTGACCATTCATTATCGTGTCAATTGTAAGTTCAGATTCAAAAAGTTAACAAAGCACTCACTGTCAAACTCATTTTCGAGCCTGCAAGTTTTTACACAATTTTCAGCAGAGTGAGAAAACAAACAGAGGAAACCGTTGGTGCTACTGCTGAGAAAACGCTAAAGTAAAATTTAACCACTTAAATTAAATCTAGCTTACCATATTGTGGGTTCATGTTCCAACGGCAACTGCGCATTTATAATAAGTTGTCGACGGCATGTACTGTTTCAGCTTGCATGTATACATTCAATCAAATAAAACTAAACACTATTGTGTTAGTTACCAGCAAATGATATTCATCGTGAAATAAGATATATAACTGCGATGTATGTTCTATTAGAGTGGATTGGTACTAGGTTTTTGTCATCGTGCGTTACGCCAGCAATATTTGAATATGTCTTCTCTCTGAAATAGTTGTCGTGATCTGGCAATACTATAACGACCTACGTTATATCCAGAAACCACACTCCTGATTGGAACTTATCAACCTATGTATTACATTATTTCCTTGTAAAGTATTAATACGATATAAAATTCGGCATCATTGCTGCCAATAGTATTGAAAGCATACCACCAAAGTAGATGTTTAATACAAATGCTAAACGAAGCAAAATCCCAATCAACTTTATATAATCAATACCGTAATATCCTCTAGCAATCATCTTCCAAATCGATATAATGAGAGTTTTGTCGAAATCGATTGGATAATCAATATACCATGACCAAATGTACTACTGCATAGCAATGGTAAGACAGAAGATAAGGTAAGTTCATAATTTCTGCTCCAAAATCTTAGTTGAACAATACATAATACAATACAGAAGATGAGCAGTGATTCAATTTATTGCAGAAGATAACGGCATTAAGGTTAACGTCATTATTTGCATTTACGCTACTGTTGGCAATTGTAAAAGGTGGTTCCATGAATAATATTAAAAGCCTTCTCAACAGGACAAAGCTGTCGCTATGGATAATCTCTGCGGTATTGGCAGTTATGTTACCACCGTCATTTGCTGTAAGATATAACCAGCTTCAGAATAATTATCCCGAAGAGGTGTTGGAAGGATTATTGAACATAATCTCTGTATTGGAACCAGATCAATATACAGTATCATTCTACGCAGTTGAGAACTACACGTTTTCAACAGTGCCAATCCATAGCTTTAGGCAACTAAGAGTCACACAGGCGTACGGAGTAAAATATCAGTGGCCTTTACTCGATCGGTTTAGATATAGTCAGCCGTATCACTTGCTTATCACACAAACGACTGAAAAAACCACCCACCTAAATAAAACGCAAAAGTACTTTGATGGACCTGTGGCCGTGTTTTATTATATGTTGCTGAGACACGGCTCCACATTGTTGTTTGTTCCGCGGAACAGGCATTTCTCCGAAGTCAAAAGAAACATTCAAAAAGAGAGGGCACTTTTTGGTGATAGCAATATTAACTTTCCGGCACTCAAACTTGTTGTAACTTTGCGTGAAAGTGCTAAGGTTGCCGTCATGTTTCACCCAGTTTGTAACAACTACTGCCCAGATAACACCACCATTTCCAAAGAGCAATTCGTAGAGGATCCCCAAAACTTGCATGGGATATTGATCAATAATGGGAATGGGAAAATCGTAAACGCTATGGTTTTTATGTACTCTGAGGGTTACTTCACATATTTCAAAAACGATCGACGTGCATGTAACAAACTACTTCATAAGTCGATAGGTTCATTTCATTGTTCTCAGGAGATAATGGTACCACTGGTACTGGAAAGTGCTCACAACCTAACCATAAATTTATTCGATGCAAGCAACAACACGGATGTGTCAAAAATGACGCGCAACGACTTTGATCAATACATCGTCATACCCGTGAGGATGTATACATACAACTTGGACTGTCTTCGACAAAATGCACTTTTGTTTATCGACTACGTGACATTTTTACCAATTTACTGTACTCATTATATGATCAACTCTACATCCTGGATGGATCTCACTACTTCATGGACCATAGCGTTCAATAAGTTTGCCTGGTTGACAATATTCATTTTCACGTCAACAATGACTCTAATATTGATTAATATATTTGACGCGTCTTATGCTCGAAACACATTAAAAGCATTAGCTATTTGCATGTGTTTCTTTTGGGGGCAGTTCATACATGTCACGTGCTGGAGGCGCGTGTATATCTTGGTTTCTGTTCTAGCAGCCTTCTGTGGCATACTGTATGAAAACACACTTACAAGCGTTGTCATGATTCCATCTCCTCCAAAATCATATACGACATTACGGGAGGCGTTCGAGAAAGGGTACAGGCTCAAATGGTTTCCAAGTGTGGACAAGGCGACGAGCAATCTGGTGCATGTGTTTGGAGTAGACTTCAAGCATTATGGTTTGGATGAGTACCTGAATAATAGCGTTGATCTTGTGTATAACGCAGAGAGGGAACTGAGGAAAGGAAGTTTCCTCTATCTTGAAACCAGTCAGAAAGTTGAGATAACGAAGAAACACCTGGAACGATTTTTAAATCCGTCATCATTGCTACGAACAAAATGTTTCCACATATCGCAAACATTGAGGCCGGAAATGAAATATATCCAAATATTCACCATGAATTACCACTGGATGCTAAAATCTGTGACGGCGCTACAAGCCGGCGGTTTTACGAATCACTGGAATCACTTGTCCAGTTGGCTGATGCAAATATATTATTTCCGTTCCGTGACTGACTCCAAAGCGAGTAAAGTGATTCATCACCCGGATGTAATATCGCTGAAAAAACTATACCCAATTTTAGTTGTAATGAGTGTTTTGTTCGTTGTCGCTGCAATTGGCTGTACTATTGAAAGCTTAGGCGATTTGCCAAAAGATGTGTCGAATGTAAAGAGTTTAGTCAGTTTGTTTCTGAAATTTATGAAATACCACTTCACTATTTCGTTAATGCGACGATTCACCCGCACGCAAGCAGTATTTAATATACATGACAAATGATGTAAATACTAGCTTACTCTATGTTGCAGTTTTATGAAAACTCATTGTGCACTGTAAAAAATACAAAGCACCCTACATCTGCGTGGAGCTTTAAAAAAATGGGACGATGTTTGCCATGAATATCTCATCAGAAAAGTTACATTACGGCGGGTCTTGCATATCATTTGCAATAAGGTCTTATTCACTTATACAGGTGGCATTTGTGTGCGCTCTCGTTCGTTTGTCCGTCTGTGCTGAGGACATGGGCGTCAGTTCGTTGCATGGGAACAAAGTTCCAATTTTAATTTTAATTAAATTTCTGAATAAACATTTAGACAATATTTTTTATTATTATACATTGTTGGCCTTCAAATTAAAAATATCTTTCATATTATTCCTCACATGACCAGTCCATGTCCTGCGAAATATCTTACATGTATAGTGTTCGCCGTCGAAGAACAGGTGAAGCAATTGTTTGCCGCTATTTATTAAACAAATCGCCATCCCAGTTTGTCAATGCACGCCACCTACACTAATGATGCTACATGTTACATTAATTTGACCCTACACTACACATCACATTTTCTATCTTCGGCCCTACGGATGAAAAGCCACACGACGCTCCAACAATAAGTTTTATGTTACATTGTGCTAAATATACAATATATATGTGCACAAAGCAGCAATTAATCATACTATGATGATGTAATCAAAAATCGTATGATGTTTTCAGAGGTTGCAGTTGAAAATTATTATCTCTGACACATATTACTTGATCAATGATTTTACATTTGATTTAAAAGTAGGTGAATATAATTTGTACAAATTTCATTGTGGAACTAGCAATTAAAGCCAATGGAGAAATACTAGTCACATTGTGAGCACGTAGTATATGCGCTTACCATGGAAAAACATGCAACATAATCGATTCTCTAAGGCTACTTACTACATTCTCTATTACCCAGTGGTCATTCCATATCTGGCAGTTAAAATATTTGTACAGATTCATTAGTGACAACACCAGCACGCGTTGGCTTTACGCTTAGTGGAAGTGAATACCGGGGTCATTGAATTGGAATTGTTTCATAATGTATTCTTGGGTTTTGTTGTCAAAACAGTTTATCTGTATGTTAGCGATATTTCGCTAATCACCACCGAGAAACTAATCCACTATATTTATGTCGAGGTTGCCATTGTATTCAGCTTCTTTCCAAACAAAATGTTCTACAGTAAACATAACTTAAGTTTCTTACAAATGCATGGAAACGGTTGATGAGGTGCTCGATATTTCTTGACTAATCGGTGGAACAAAAAATGCGTAAACACTAAAAATAATTTTCCCGCCCACGTAATCATGCCTTTCCCAATGACCTTTCTGAACTCGACGCAAAACACTACTGTGCAAATCCACACGCATAGTAAATAGAAGAAAAATACAACACGCGTGTTTCCATTGACAGATAGTTTTTTCACCTGATTACCGGTTTCCATCCTCGCCGCCTGAACCGTATAGTTCCGAGTTGCTAGACTAAACTGCCACTTCTCCCATGCTCCAAATAGACCCGATTCGAACAACGAATGTACTCTAATTATAAATCTTGTCGCAGGATATCGCAGATTCCTGAACAACCAAGAGACCGTCGTCCTCCCCAATGTATCTTTGCCGATGGTGGTGACGTCGAAATATGAATGATTATGATTTTGTAAAAACCTTGTCTTCAGCCTCATATACATATTGTGAGCGTCCGCATAACTGCCAACATAAGCTACCCTGTCACAGGTTGCAGTTTTGTTAAATACGTAGGACAATCGCATTGCCCTGAAAAAATCCTTTGCTTGGGGTATGTGTATCAATTTTCTAACCATACCGATAAGTGTGGCATGCTCAAAGTTGGATGAATTTGCACCATAAAAGGTGTGGAATAGTGTGCGTGGGATGCGAATTGGTATCCGCTTGTCCAAGTGGCCGTTTTTATTCACATGCTCTATTATGGATGAAATGGTTCCATCCATGTCCTTGTCGACTACTGCAGTATCGTAAACACTGAATAAGCTAAAGTTTGTTTTAACCAGCTGTTCAAATGTCTCAAGTTTGTGTCGTGACAGTGGAGCCGTCAACTTGGTAATGTTTCCACCTTTATAAGCATTTGACAGGATAATACAAACTAATAGCCATGTCGCAGATACAAATTTATTTCGGTGAATTATATTACATCCTTGCTCCAAGAGGGACGCCATGGGAAACACGATTGCTTCTAGATAAAAACTACTTCCAAGGTGAACATAGGTAATCGATATTCCAATCCAGCATATAATAATTGCTAACCAGACGTATAGGTCAAATGCAGAAATAAATCCAAGAAATGATATCGGGCTAATCACATATGTGTTAGCGCATGTCACAAAGTAGAAGCCTTGAGTGTCCAGTCGTGTGAATTGCATTTCCTTTCCTGTTTCGATGATCTGAAATATTGGAAATAAATTGTAGCCAATATTGTTGACCATAGTGGTGATGTTGCTTTCAATTAAGGTTAGGAATATAACTCGAGGATCCATTGTGTATCTGGTAACGTCTAGAAAGTATGTGTTTCGTAGTTTCAAGTTGCTGGTACAATTTCTTTTACATCGAAGTCCCCAAACCTGTTGTCCGCCTCTGTATATGCTAACAAAGGTCTTAATAAGACGTTGTAGCGAAGGGACCGTTTTCGGGGACAGAACAAAAAACTGATACCATAGAGAATTAATTTCTGATACAGATTCAAGTAAACCTGCTGGTCTCGTTATAGTTAGTTTATCAAGTTTTTTGTTTACCGCATTCTGGTCAACCTGTCCAATCAGAAACGTCTTGGTGATTTTTGCGGAGGAGAGAATTCCTTCAAAGACATCCTTGGTTACACTGAACGATACAAGATAAAACATTTTCCATGGAAGGAATATGCTTTTGTTCATCTCCATCTCCTCTACTAGATAAATTAAATTTGTGCCAAATGGCTGGTCCAGAGTCCCGTAGGCACCAGTGGCAACAAAGTATCTTCCTGTACGCGATTTTGTTGGCATCAAGTGTTCCAGCTTATTCCAATGTGTTCGATGATGCGCTATCCGATTGTAGTCGGGCAAATGCATGAGAACTTTATAGTCCACAATTCCTGCAAACGCACTTTGTGGCGTCCAAGAATTGCAGTCAGGTGGAGTAACATAAATAATTGCTTCACAAGATCTTTTGTAAATTTCGCTAGCATTCCCGCAAAATCCCTGTAACTTGGCCAACTTGTATATTTGGTTGTCACATGACATGCCCATGAGTCAACTTTTCACGAAGCGGTACTGCGAGTAGATTATTGGATACTGATAAGGTTGAAAATTGTAGAGAAATATCTAGGACAAATAAATTATTTACAAATTCAAGTCGCCAATAATTGTCAACACTTTTAAACTTACCCCATTTTCTATGACGGCTTGAATAATGTACACAGTGCAATTTTCAAATACGTTCAAATGTTTTGCCAGATCAAGCTCAATATGTCTATGTGGGAAGGCAATCGTATAAGACAAAATTGAAATTGAATAAATCAACAAGATTGTACGCATTGTAAACATCACACTGAAATGGTTGTCTTATTATCTGATTTATTTATGTAAGTTTTTTAACTGAAAATAGTAATGTAAGCACGTTATTGAATTGATTCAAGAATGGAAACGGGGAGCTAACTAAATAAAAAAATGCTGCCGGATTAGATCGAACGTATTTACGTTATTCCTCAAACCACTAATATACGGGTAGGACATTTTGTAACATTTGAAATTTTTATGTCCCAGGCTGAGAATTCTTAGATTCAGAGCTAGATACGAGTATGAGATTTTTGAATCAGAATGCCAAGGAGACATACTACTTGAGCATAGGTTTGAAAGATAACTATTCAAGCAGTTTGGGATATCTAATTTGAGACAAAACCATGTAGTGATAAAGGTTTCTTCCCACGTAGTTAATCCCAGAAGATACATGCTTACCAAGGTAATTATTCGTAAACATTATACATAACTTTCATGGCCCTGCAATTTTTTATATTGTGATATGTTTTTCCTCTTCGCTCCATTTAATTATACTATCGTCACCAGTGATATTTGAAAGACATTATTGCATAAACTTACATTTAACGAAACCTTAATATTGTCATGATGTGTTATCAAATGCTTCGAAACTCGTGGCCGAAAAATACTATTCTCCGCCCATTGGCGACAATGCATCGGACATAACAACTAATTATACGGCAATGGAATGTATTAGCAAAAGCTTCCATAGGTATGCTTACGATTAGCTACGTCGTTTCATAAATAAAATCAGATGAGCCAGCGAATATTCTTATTCTTTCCAAAAACTAAGTTGTTGCGCTTCTGAACGTATTACGTTATAAAGATAATTGCAAACCCAGTTAAGGGACGGTTGCAAAACGAAACCATTTTTTATGACTGAAAATTCCTGAGAGAAGTGTCAATTCATACGAACTGATGTTTTATGGTTCCCGTGCTCAAATTTCAAACCGTTAAATTTTTGATAAATGGCACATGTGTTATATTTCATTAAATTATATTTACTATCGATTCATGAATTATAATGGAATGTAAATAGTTCAGGACTGATATGACGCTTAGCAGCGCCGTTGGTATTTTTTTGTAACTGGATTGCATTTATTGGAGATGTGGAATTGGTTCTAGTTAATGGAGTGCTTACGTGTGCGTTTCTTTCCCTACAGCTTTTCCATTTCGTGTGCTGAACGACCGAGGAACAGATTTCGGATGCGTGCTATCATTCACTCTCAGTTTATTTCACTGACTCTAACCACAGAGGATGAATTCAGTATGCGCATCATGACAGTCAAAGTGGTCATGAACCCAGCATCTCAATGCCCAATTTGAATGGCTGATAAAGAATACAGTAGTTTTTATTTTACTGAACTTTACATTTCCAGTCATACTGGCATTTGGTGAAGACGCTGTGGCGATAGTAATGACTAATAAATACATTTTTTGGTGCTCTTGAAGAACCGGGGTCAATTGCACCAAACCATCCTCAATCTTCATTATCATTTCGCATTAATTGTTTGCATGTATTTTGCCATTTACGCTTGTTACTAAGCGATTTAAAAAATTTTAAATGGGGAAAATACATGTAAAATTAATGAGTAATGATAATGAGGAATGAGGATGGTTTGGTGCAATTGACCCCCGGTTATCAAACTTTTAGAAAAATGACAAGGATATAAAAAACGTTCTCACAAATATTGTACCTCTAAATTTACATTTAAAACTTTTTGATTTCTTTTAAGTATTCACAGTGTGTCTACTTTTAACGTGAGATGATAAGCAATTTAAAAATATTAATCGTTACCAGTTTTTGAGAAACATCATAAAACAAAAATATAGTGTTGATGCACCCACCAGTTTCTTCGTATACTTTTTTGACTTCATTCATTAATTTTCAATGGACGCAGCACCCGCCCTACAATCTAGCTACAATGTTGCGATATACATGCAATTATATTCTCTAATGTGTATGCAATTTTGTCACGCGTTTACAAGCAATAATTAAATTTACTTCATCAGTGCATACGCTAATGGTGAGAAATGGAATGCCAAGAAAGAAAATGCTCTCTTCTAATTTGCCTGGCCAAGTATTAATAAGTGTGCATTTCCATAAACTATATTAATTATAAAGCAAGTATGAGTCATGAGTTGCCATTCAATTCGCTTCTACAAATTTTTCATTTTAAAAATATGCAGTCATCTTGCAATGTTTGTTCAGCAGAATATTACACATGTTTTTGCAACACCAAATATCCCTCAAACATGCTTCATATCATGCAAACGTTTCAATATATTCACCAGTAACAAATGTAAATATACATATATTTTGACTCCGGCTGCCAGCAAGCTCATTAGTTCCTATTTATGGTTGCTCCAAACCGGACGCTTCTTTGGCTTCTATCTATTATCTTATCAAATAGTGGCTGCCACTCGTTTTTTCCCGAAAACATTTTTATTATTTTGCTGTTGCCATGATCAAAGCCGACTTTGATTGTAGAAATCGTCTGCCGGAATAGCGGACCCGCTGAAGATATGAGGGAAAATGCAAAAAAAATTAAAAAATAATAGTAAAAAAGTACATACATCCTAGGGGGGCAAGGGGGTAGCTGCCCCCCTCTTTAGCATTACCTATATTAGAGCCTTATACATTACGTATATGGCGTTGCCCCCCCAGGGGTAAAAAAAGAGAGCACTAAAACTGTTTCCATTGACCGCTTCGGAATAAAAAAAATGTTTAGACACGGATTGTGAATTGTCGCTAGACAGCAAAAAGTCATTTCATCATTATGTATAGGATTGCGGCCTGTAAACTATAATTTTAGGACTTCCAATGATCCATTCGTAGTAGTCAAGGAGCACACGACTTAATGTATTGTAGACACGTGTACGGTGTTGGATGCGACTATTTAAAAAAAAGATGATAATTGGTTCATTTGAATAATTTGCTGTTCCCCTTGTCCTTGACTTTCTGAGTTTGAACTGTTTAGCGTGGCACGGAATAGAAAAGAGTCGTTTTCTCCTCGAGCATGAATAAATAAGTGAATACGTCTCAGGTCTCACACCATGCAAAAATATGCAAAAATCGTTAGTTTTTAATTAAGTTTAAGCTTATTGCAAAACGTTTAAGTCCCAATGAATTTTAATACTGGTTTTAGCTGCTTTAGAGTCGCAAATATAATTTGTAATGCAAAATTTTTGAGGAAACGTTGTAAGACTTTCTCGCCATTCCATCAAGGGAGTAATTTCAGTAAGCTGATATACACGTTTTTCATGGGGCCAAGATTACGAAAGTATTTTCCGGTTGGACCACCATTCACCAGGACCTTTTTTTGTTTTTGTTTGTTTTTGCTCCAGGATCCCAGTCACTATTGGAAAGGAACTAAACACAATTGTAGAAATAATGTTGTATGCATCCACTACACGCGCAATAGAAAAACGCAACTACGCGTCAGTGTCATTTATTGAGGTATATTGGCATACGCTCCAAACGGTAATAATACAGCAGCGTGTGATGGAGAAACGTAGCCATTTCGCAATGATTCCTTAAGCTTTTAAATGGGAATGCGTAATGATTTGCGCCACATCAAATTCAACAACGCAAGTAACACAACTTTCAAGGCAAAAGAACAGGGATATTTTGTTTTTTATAAATATTCCATTCTTTTCATTACATAAGCATGTATTAAATAACAATCTACATACATTCAACACAGCCACGAGTTACATAATAGTTAACATTGCGCACTGAATTACGATAAGTACGTATGTACCCCTTCTTGCAATGCTTGAATCGGTAGAAATAGCATTCCATTTCATTATGACGACATCATGATTTTCAACAAAAACCCATCGAAATTTCCGACCTGACTCGTTGCACATACCTGCTAGTGTTAATTTACCATTGTCGTGCATAGACAGACATGATCCTGTATGTCAGTACCATAATACATACTCATTTGTGTCATCAATTTTCACCACGTCCCATCTCAGCTTACTATCTTCAACTTCCGAACATATACGGAATCTCAATACATCTGACCAAAATGCATCACAAGTGCATAGACAGAGCTCGTGTACTTCTTGACCCGTGTCGCTTAATACATGCGCAACAATCCTTGACCCATACTCCTCGTCATAATCTATCCGAATAAGACGCTGCGGAGTTGGTGTCTCTACGCAATTCACAATTTCTTCAGAATACACAAACATCGCGCCAAACAGCCTGTAACACTCCACGTGGTATCCAAGAAGACGGCCTTGATGAAGGCACCGCCCGCGAAAGCAAAACCAGTTTGGCTTGCTTCCGCATGGACTGTTATCGGGTGGGAATAGATACCTCTCCAAAATCAATGCTACCTTGACATCCAACACACACCTTGGCTACATGCATTGGGTGGTCTCCACCTAACGAGGTACAGAGTTTAGTCATTTCACTAGTATTTAAATTTATACGGTTAGTACAACGATTAATGCGATGTACCTACGTATGACACGGTAGTATTCACGTTGCCTGTCACCATTCTACACTGATCAGTAAGGGTGGGTGGATGAGTCACCTTTGCTTACTTGAGAATATCAATGTCAGACTCGTTTCTGATTCGAAGACAAGACGATTGGCTTCCTTTGAGAAAGTTGGATATTCCTGCATCACTTCAATTTGAAAAATAGTACTGCTTATCGTCGCAGTGACCATTGCGCATTAAAAACTGGCTATTAGAGCATGACGTATGTTGGTTGTCATCAGCACCTAATCTGTAAGCAAATGAATTTTAAAACATATTTTAGTGTTTCTTATAATTTTATCGCCAACACGGAATTTTGTAATGAGTATATATGTTGTGACAACCATACTATTCATATGTATACGTACACTGTAGCTAAGGAGAAGGCCAGTTCCTTGCATGCATTGCCTCAGGTGGAACTAGAATGAAGTATAATGGAATTGGATGATGATGCGTCAAAAGAGTTGGACCGGTATCCACAGGCCGAGTTGCTCACCTGGTAACTCGCCAAGTGTGACTCACGTAAGTCCAGCTTTGCTCCTGTGACGAGGACCGCAACATCGAAACTGGGAAACTCTTGCTGGTGGTTTTGAACCCATGTCCCAAACTCTTCATATACTGAACGAAGTAATACAGTTCCATTCCTGTTTCTCACTTTCTCGATATAAGGTTGGTCATTTGTATTCTACATTAAAAACTGAATGTTTACATATAATATGTCAAACATTTTTAAAAATATTTTTTGTCTTGTCAATTGCATTACGTTAATCATATTGAGAGATGCAACGTGGAAAGTAATATGCACGGTGCGTAGTGTTTCGAATCGCAGATTAACGTCCCACATGTACATGTCCCAGTAGTCAATCAATTTCTGATAGTCGTTTTGAAAGCGGTCGCTGAACTCTTTGTCGCAAACAATTAGCAGTTCCACCTCGCAGGTGTCGGAAGGTAATCGTCGAATATAGTTCGGTCGCCGTTCCGCTACAATAGATAAACCAATTTCAAATATCTCTTACTTTGTTAGCAATTTGTATGCATATGACAGGGTTTTATATTGCCAAATTACCACTTGAAGAGCTGAAAATCAATATTAGCGTCAATCCCCACCCAATTAAAATAATTGTGTAAATCAAAGACATTTTATTTTTTGCTGGTTGGAATTTAATTACTTGAGAAATATTTTATGCCAGTCGAAATGTCCAGTGGGAGCAGTATTAGGAAAACTGATAATTGTAGTGCTACCAGAGAACTTTCACCAACACACTCACATGAGATCTGCTAAGCTTTTCGTTAGAAACAAAAGCAAGTACAGCTGAGCGCTCAGGTATTGCTCACTCGGAAAGGCAAACGTGAACCTAGTCAACCATTGAATTGTTCCAACAAAAATGACAAGTAGTAGTTCCGCTTTCAGCTGTAGTATGCAGTCAGCGGTTCCGCTATGGGTAAATATTATTGGCAATATTGATGTTAACTAGAGTAAAAACAATTTCAGTAACAAATGCAAGCAGAATCATGGTATGTCGTAAGTGAAACACTCACTACATTACGATATGAGAATACCCGCAGCAGATTCATATCAGTTCTTTCTTTATTCAGAGAGATAGCTAGATACTGCTGTCTAATTTCGGGGAAGCGAGAAAAAGCGTTTATATTGCGAAGACGAATCCGAGGATGAACACGAGAGTCAGTTTCACGTGAACTATTTGAGCAAATTTTTGCTAGCATATTTGCTCCTCCAACGGAAACAAGCAAAGAATGTATGGTAGTGATGTGCAGAACTTTCACCCACACACTCACACAGTAACCACTTCATTTTTTTCATTGAAGCAAAATCAAGGACAGCTGTGCGCTGCAGGAGAAACCAACGAAACATTCGTCAAGAAAACCGTTCAAAGAATGTGTATGTGCTTACGTATGGCCAATACTTGCACTCGGGCTTTGCATGCTCAAAATAAAAACAAATTCCCTAAAATTGACAATACGACAAACTCGTCTGATGTAGACCGAAGGAAAAGTACATGGAATGGTAGTTGCTTTTCGTAAATATTTTTCTTTTCCCGGCAACTACCCAATTATTTAACCGTAGAAACTGAAAAGAGTTTCATCCTTGAATCTGTGCTTTGATGATTTATGCCTTATAATCGGTGGGGCTGGGACCTCTTTGTGGCTTCGTGCACATCGTCAAAAAATCGATTATTTAGATGCCAGATAATGGATTTTAAAAGCCCATTCTGAATTTTAGGGATTAGTTACGTTTCATGATTCAATGAGTAAGATATTTAGAAACTACGTGACTGTAAACCTACACAGATCACGATTGAATGAAGCTTAGGAAATCTGGGTTGGCATAAGGTAGCGCTTAAAGGAACAGGGATAATTTATTTTTATGTATGTATGTAGCTTTTCATTTTCATTAAATTGGGAATGCAAATTGCTATTGCATTTACAGTGCCAATTGTATTAGAAATATGATAATATCCTACGCGGTGTGTGACTGTGCACAAATCGGCCCTGCATAAGCATTTGTGAGATACTCAACTATTAATACAGTGACGTACATGGAACATTTCTGATTTATTGACAAATGATACTGGCCATGGCCAAACAACTGACTTTTGCGATTAATAGGTGAGGTTTCTTACATGTCGTCAAGACCTATTGTGAAAATGCTGTTTCACTTGATAATGCCAAAAGTTTTATAAACAAATTTAATGCAATGTCAATGCTTCCATTCAATTGGTCATTTTACGCTTTTGTTGTATTATCTCCGATGATGAGAAAATCCAAGAATTCAAACTATTGTACATGTGTGCATAACTATTATAGCTTTTTCATGCTATGTCGTAGCCAAAATTCGGCGAGGCACAGCTAGCATGTTCTTAGCCTGCTAGCCAGCGCTACGTGGAGCGAAAAATAATGTAAACATTAACAGATGATATCTTCAATATAACATAGTCCCAAATTAATAGTCCCAAACGAGCGGGCAAACCCCATTGAGTAAAAATGTATCGCAATTCCCCTGTAACTTTCGGCTGGAGCTCATCGCCGCTTATGCTATAGTGCAAGTTGCCTACACGGCTACGACATAGCATATAAAAACTATAATAGATATGTGCATTATCTTGAAAACGTTAAATATTTTATAACAATATATTCTGCCAATTAGTAAAATATAAGAAGCATATGTAAGTTAACATCGTGAGCAAAACTTGATCATAACATGATCACAAATACAATTCAGTCTGAAATCAACTTGCAGTTTTCACCCGATTGTTTTCTTTGCTTATTTCTTTGACCGTCAAACAGTTCTGCTCATTTTCTCATTGATCACTTTCCCATAGATTTTTTTTCATATTTACACCAATACCAAAGACAACATTTTCGTCATAATTGATTACAATTAATAATTATCATTTAACAAAACACTAAATATTACACCGCCATTGCCTTTTCCCCCGGAAAGACAGACAGCACAGCCACGATTCACATTACAATTAGCATTGCATACAAAATTACGATAAGTACGCAAGTACCACGTTTTGAAATGCATGAATTGTTAACAGTACCACTACATTTATTTGGGACCTCCACCACGTCAGGTTGTTGACCAAAAATCCATCGATTTCTTTGATTCGTCATGTTGCACTTACTGATAAGTGGGAATTGGAAGTTTTCGTCCACATTGAGACATAATTGTGTATCTTTGTCCCATAATATATACATATTCGTGCCATCAACCTTCACTGCGTCCCATCTCAGCCAATTATCCTCAACTTCCGCACATATACTGAATTTCAAATCAGAAAAGTGTGCATCACTTGCGTGTAAGCAAAGCATGTATGTTTCTGGACCGGTCTTGCTTAATACATACGCAACAATCCTTGAGCCGTGCTCTTTATCATAATCTATCCCAATCAGACCCTGCGGAGTGTTTGACTCGATGCAATCCAGTGGATTGAATCCACACCTCGTGCATCACACAATGGACCCATTTTAGTAGTCGTGACTAACAGCTGAAAACATTTGCGGTAGTCAACGTATTGAAGAAGCTGGCCATTATGAAGGCATCGGCCGTGAAAACAAAACGAGTTTGGCTTGCTTTCACATGGACTGTTATCGGGAGGAAATAGATATTTCTCAAACATCGCATTTCCCTTTTCATCCAATGTATAAGTTTGAACGAATGCATTGGGTGGCCTCCTCCTAACGAGAGAGGTAGAATGTGTTTTAACAGTAGTTAGCGTTATATGGTAAATAGAAGAATGCATATAGGTACTTACGTTTGACACGGTAGCATTCAAGTTGCCAGTTACCATTTTGCACTGAACAGTCATTGTAGGTGGATGAGTCACTTTTTCTGACTTGAGAATGTCGATGCCGGGAGCGTTTGCGATCCGAAGGCAAGACGATTGGCCTCTCTTGAGAAATCGCGCTATTCCAGCATCACTGCAGTTTGAATAGTAGTACTGCTTATCGCCGCAGTGTCCATTGCTCATTAAAAACTGGTTATTGGAGCATGAAGTATTTTCGTCATCATCAGCACCTAAACTGTTTGGAAAGGAATATAAAAACATATGATATTCTTTATTATATTTTCACCAAAAATAGATTGCAATGAGTAAATATTTAGTTCAAAAAATTGTTTGTTATGTACACTGTAGCCAACGAGGCTGCTAGTGCCGTACATGCGTGGGCCCACGTGGACCTAGAATGAAGTATGATGACATTCGTCCAAAAAGCTGGGCAGTTTCTTGCAGACACAATTCCTCAACTGGTAACTCGTCAAGTTGGACTCACTTTCGTCTAGCTCTGATCCTGTGACCAACAAGGCCACTTCGAAAGCAGGTAGGTCTGCCTCTTTCTTTCGAACCCATCTCCCAAACTCTTCATATAACGTACTAAGTGAAACCTTTCCATTCACTTCTCTCGCATTCTTGACAAACGGGTGGTGGTTCGTATACTAAGTGGTACAAACAAATTTAAAAGAGAAAGTTTCATTTACGAAAACATAGGTTTTAATTTTCTTCATCACTCGTCTTACGTTTGTTGTAATAAGAGATGTAACACGGAAGGTAATGTGTACGCTTTGTAGTGTTTGGAATCGCAGATGAACGTCCCACATGACCGTTGCCCAGTAGTCGAAAACTTTCTAACGGTCATTGTAAAAACGGTCGCTGTACTCGTTATCGCAAACAATTAGCAATCCCACCTCTGCAGTATTCGAAGGTGATCCTGCGATAGGACTGGTTCCCACTTCCGTTTCAATAGATAAATCATCTTTAAATATCTCTTGTTTTTCTAGTAATCTGTATGTATATTCCAGGATTTTTTATTGCCAAATTACCGCTTGAAGAGCCGAGCATCAAAATCATCGTCAATACGGAATTGCAAAATTTGTGATCCTATGACATTATTAATTTTAGCTAATTGGAATTTAATTACTTAATAAATCTTTGACGCTAATTGAAGATACCGACGGGAACAGTGTCAGTGAAATGAGTAATGGCAGTGCTACCAGAGAACTTTCACCGACTCACTCACACACTATAAATTAGACTTTTCATTATGAAGCAAAAACAAGGTCAGCGGCAGCAGCTCATGTTTATCTCACTACGAATGGCAGTCGTGAGCAACAGTATACCAGGCTTATTGTATGGTATCTACAAAAAACGCAAAGACAATTGTCGTTGTCTGTGTTTTCAGGGGTTTCACTGTGAGAAATACCCATATTAGCAAATTTGATGTAAACTGGACTGATGAGAAATATATAGGCTACAAATGGAACATGCATAGCCACTGTATGACGTCCGAACTCCGATCATTTCCAACTGCCAGAAGAGGAAACAGTCGACGCATTACGGTATGAATACTTCCGTAGCTGACGGGTAATATGTCATTTTATTTAAGTGAGGGAGAATCCTACAAACTACTTATCAAGTGGAAGCTGCAAGAAGTGTATGTATTATGGAATCAAAGCCGAGGATGGATACGATAGGCAGTTTCAAGTGAACTTTTTCAGCAATTTTCTGCTATTACATTTAGTGTAGTGCGTATTTAGGAGGTGATACACAGAACTTTCACCCGCACACTCGCATGCTGCCTCCTTCACTTTTCTCAATACAGCAGAATCAAGGACAGCCGAGCGCTCATGTGTTGCTCACTCTGAAATGCAGCCGTAATCCCAGCATAACATGTATGTTGTGTGGTAATGTCGCAAATAATAATGCCGTTGTGTGTGCTTTCACAGGTTCCGCTATGGGAAAAATCTTGCTGGCTGTAGTGATGTAAACACGACTAGTCAAACAAATTTTGCAGCAGCAACTGGACCAGACGGAACCATGCCAAGAAATAAGGACTCCGTTTCCATCATTTGGGAGCGGATACACTCACTGCAGAACGCTGTAAGTATTAAGGGTTTGCTTTGTGGATGGTTACGAAAGTCAGTTTGAATTTAATAATTAGAGCATTGCTGGAAGAAGTACATAGGTGCTTGGGTTAACTAGTAAGTTGTCTGGTTAGTAACGATTCCGGCAGACATGTGGTTGGCCAAAGAAGAATTTGTATGGAGAATGGCCATTTACTATTCCGCATCACAACACAGAGCCCTGTTCCTAAGGCATATAATACATGAAGTGCCTGGAACTTGCTTGTTGAAATGAAATCGAGACATCAATGAAATTGCGGGGACATTTGAATAAATTGCAATAAAATAAAGAAACACAAAATGCATGAAATTAATATAATAATCATTTCCATTTCCAACACCTAATTTCTGAGAAGGTAAAGCCATTCGAATTAGGTAATGCTTGTGCAGTCACAGGCTTTCCGCATCATAAAAACCAAGCTTCAATTTATTCAGACACTGATATATATTTAATTGATTTGAAATATTAATTCGGGATTATGTGGTTTTTTAATTTGAAGACGAATTAATATCAACCTCCAGGAAGCAGATGCTTTTAATTTAATTTTTTTTGAACGGGATGGTAGAATGTAAATCAATAATGTAGACATTTTACAAATTACAATTCATGGAAATGTTTCAAAAAGATTCATATTTCTAGAAGTAAGTCATTTAACATGGATGTGACTAGTTTCTCTTGATACTGCCACCGAACCTCACACTTCTCTGACTTTTTTCGATCCCATTGTCCAATATTGGCAGCCACTCGCGCTTACTGGAAAACATTTTTATTGCGTCCTTTCTCTCGTAGTCAAAACTAAATTTGATTGATGAGAAGACTTGTCTGAACAGCGGCCCAGCTTAGAAAATAATGAGACAATTAATGATGCATCACGCAATTGAAAATAATACCAACAGCATAACAATTCAACATACCATTCACCATGTAATTTTTCTCCCAAAGTTCCGGATAATGAACCCTTACAATGTGGCCAATATTGGTTAACAGCGACATGCCTGCGAATCAAATTGGTAACATAATAAGACTGTACAGTTATAATATTAACGTCAGGAGATATTACAAAACATGAACTCACACAATACACAGCCGTGTTTTAAACTGCTATATCCTTCCATATCTATAAGTTCTACGGCGCCAGTCACATTCCTGTTACTTGGTAGTCTCCGCTTCTCATACAGTTTCCTCTGTGTCATCTCCGAGAGCCATAACAGCCAGCGTCGTAATCGTGGAAGCTGACCTGTGACAGCAGCACTCCGCACATTCCATTCAGAGTACCAAAGTTCAGATACTGGTCGGCCTTGCTTATCTGTTGAGCCCACAAATTGCGGATATCCCTCCATGAATATGTCCCAATCCTCCAAGTGAATCCTGTCTACGTTTTCGTTGTACCGCCATTTCAAGTGCTCCAGAACATTACTGTGCGCTTGCATTACGTTACGATTGCTTTGGCCAAGCCAGCGGGAAAGATACAAGTCATCTTTAACGTACTCATGTACTAAGGAGTGATTGGGATAAATTTTACCGTTTAGAAGATCACGTAATTCCTGAATGCCCTTTGAGACATTTCGGTTACTTGGGTTTACAGATGCGGTTATAATACCTGCTTGAATACCTATTGCAGATGCCCATATAACAAACCCGAAAGTTTTAAAATGCCCTTGCATTTTGTGGAGACAATTATTTATTTGGTGGCTAACCGGAATTGTATTTCTTTTACAACTACCAGAAAAAGTTAAATGAAAGGGAAATGGAGAGACCAACCACGACCACGTTTGCTAGGTCGGCACCTACGACTTACTGACGCTAATTCTACCTACAACAACATATAAGGCATTATCAAAAAGAAGCGTTGCGGTAGCAACATTTTATGTTCACAGCACGGAAGCATTTGTCGTCTTATCAACAGCCATATTTCCTCGTGTTCTCACTGAATTTCAAGTGTGCATTCCCATAATATGGCCGGCTGTGGCAAATTGAATTTGCCAAGCCGCTACAAGTGCTCATTGTTGAACCAAATGCAAATTTATTACCTGCTCGTACTGATACACTCCTTATCTTTATTTAATTCCTAAATTTTCCCTCAGTCTGCAATAATATTGGTACCTATTACACGTACTTATATGGAAGTTTCCTGGCATGGTACATCAATGGTTTTCAGATTGCATAACTCATACGAAAATAACTAAAGCTGGCCTACGTGACATGCTAAATGTTACCCAATTTGTCCTTGGCATTCAAAACAACACTCATGAGAGTATACCACTCTTTAGACGATAGAGTTCAATTCTAGGATCGTCAATCAGATTACTTACGGGTAGAAATATAAGTTCAGATGGATGTGAACGTGAAGCTGGTCAAAAACCGGCTACAAAACATTTTATTAGACACGTGCAAACAGGACGAACAATAATGTCCCGTGAGAAACCATACACAGTTCTTATTACAAAGAAAAGTTGTTTCATTTTTAATCAGATAAATATTTGCAGTCACAGAAAAAACAAAGTTGAGGACGGAGTGAAAAATTGCAAGATTTGATCACCATTATTACAAATTTAATTACCAGCTTGTGAAATAGTCGGAGACCAATGCGACAGTGAGAAAATGTGTAACGCTAGTCATTGAAATGCTGCCATTGCAATGCATATGCATCAGCAATAATAAACCATTGACTCGTGAAGAACCAAATTGTCGCATCTTGACCCAGCATTGGTTTTCCCTTCACCTTACGTAAACATAATAATTACCTGACACAAACCATTTTGAAATCGGGATTATGTTACTGCAGTATTCTTGCGGTAAAAATTCCGCCCAAAGTACAACAGATGAAATTTGTGATTGAATTACAATTTGTCTCTGTATATCTTACACAAAGAAGCGAGTAATGTTTATGGACCTCGCCTCGTCACTATTCTGAAAATGTAAATACAAATGGTGCATCATGCGAGTAAGTAAAAAATTCAAACACGTGTGCTGAACCCATAATCAGTATATCACACGAAATGTCGCAACATTGTTATCACAGTTTCTATTGTGATTTTCCAGTAAACTTGCATGTCTGAAAAAGAGAACGAGTATTCAACAAACACATATACATGTGAAATGCTTCTGCTTGTCAACATCATCCATCTTTTTGGTACGAAAACATCTATTTTACTTGTTACGACCAAAAATAAAGATAAGCTAATGTACCGACATTGTAAGCAAGAAATGGATTAAAATATTATGGCTTTTTCCGTACTAAAAGTACAAAATACGAGTGTTCCGGTACGAGAATCTGATCAGATCAAAGTAACTAACAATAATCATATTGTTTCAAGTAAATTTCGTTCGGGCACAAACGACAGGTAGTAAGTTTGCATAGAGCATTTGAATAATATGTGAGAAAATTTAATGTAAATTATTTACGACTTTCTCAAGAAATTCCTACTGCCTCAACATAAAATCCAAATCCATTGTTGTACGTGTAAAAGATATATTTAATTATGCTACAACATTTTTTTGCGATCAATTATCTGCCACCTTGTCACACATTTTCTCAGGTCAATTTCTTTTTGGCTATCAACTTCCAGCCCTCGCAAAAGACGAGAATGGAAGCTACTGGCAATGGGGCAGACTAAATCACTGTACAAGTAGGTATGAAATGTAACAAAAAATTATGCACTCTGGCCATCTCGGTCATTCCTGCTGCTGTCGTTGCTCATTCCACAACCAATCCGAATAGACTAGGAACTTATTTCGATACTCTACCACCCTCAAAAATCATTACCTGTAAATATTCGCAATTAAGTGAAAACGTCATGTCGTTAGCCTTGTTTCTACTGGCCGTATTATCCATCTGTATATACATCATTTCCAGGACAAAAAAGGAAACAAAAGAATTACCGGCGGGTGAGTCCTTGCTCAATTGACTACATGATTATCTCCAAATCATTTCCTGAATCACTCTACCCAATTGAATTATTTTAGGTCCGCTAGGTTATCCCGTCCTGGGAAATTTGCCTCAACTAGGAAAACGACTGCACTTAACGCTTCACGATTGGGCGCATACATATGGAAAGATGTACACGCTGCATTTTGGATCCTTACCTGTGCTGGTGGTCAATGATAAGGAAATGATGAAGGATCTTCTGGGACGAATGGCAGCCACGGGAAAATACCAGTCCGAGTTGCTGACCATGACAACCTGGAATGGGAGTTATGGGCTGCTAACGACGGAAGGAAGGGCGTGGCTGGAACAGAAACGGTTTTGTATGAAGGTGCTACGCGAATCAGGATTTGGAAGGCTCTGTGAAATGGAACCAAGAATTCTTGAAGAAGCAGATAACTTATGTGACTGGATGGAAAAGGAGCAAACTTGCAAAGGTTTGGTGTTCCTAAATGAGACTATTAATCTTGCCGTTGGGAACATCATGTTAAGGATGATTGCTGGAGAACGTT
This sequence comes from Sinella curviseta, assembly GCA_004115045.4. Taxonomy (NCBI): domain Eukaryota; kingdom Metazoa; phylum Arthropoda; class Collembola; order Entomobryomorpha; family Entomobryidae; genus Sinella; species Sinella curviseta. The sequence goes on along the minus strand of CM023200.3, from coordinate 25,781,210 downwards.
CAGAACTGGGGAATTCTAGACTAGCTCAGTTATCACATTATTGGGTGAAATGTATTCAAACTGGAATACAAACAGGGCTGGCATTTATGCCATGGTTAAAATATATAGCTCCACATAAAACTGTATATAATGATTTACATGATTTATGCAAGGAGTTCCAGGAGCATGTTGAGAATCTATTTGATAAGCACATAAGTAGCAGAAGACCTGTGGAGCCGGCCAGAGATATGATTGATGCATACATTGATAAAGTGGGAAGTTGTTCGGATCCTACATCAACATTTTATGGTGAGGATGGTAGGAAGCACAGTCTTGGTTCCGTTGCCATGCTGATGATAGCCGGTACTGACGGCACCGGAACCACATTGCACTGGCTCATATTTTATTTAAGCGTGTACCCAGATGTACAAAAGAAATTACAGGAAGAGATTGATAATGTGATTGGAAATCGCAATCCATCAATTTCGGATAAAATGGCGTAAGTACGGTAACTTTATTCGGTTTAAATATTTCAAATACCAAAAAACCCAGATTTGTTATTCGTGTAGGATGCCGTATCTGGAAGCCGTGGTTCTGGAAACCCTTCGATTTGCATCGCAAACAACTTTAGGAGGAACTGTCACTCTACTTGAAAATGTCGGGTTCCATGGTTACAATCTACCAAAAGGAATGTTGTTGGTGTCGAATCTATATCATGTGCACTATGACAAATGCATCTGGAGAGATCCTGAAAATTTTCGGCCTGCAAGGTTTCTGGAGGTAGGAGGTGACCGACTGAAAGATTTTGTGGTTGCCTTTCATCCCGGAAAAAGAGCATGTCCCGGAGAATGGTTTGCTCGGGATGTGCTGTTCCTATTTGTGGCGAAACTCTTCCAAAATTACACATTTTCGACAGATCCGAGTCATGTTAACATTCTTGATTATCTTGAACCATTGCCAGGGTTCATTTTGTATCCACAGAAACTTGCTGTTTTGTGCACTAAACGGTGAACTCATGTATTTCATTACTGGCATGTGATAAATACTTTGCGTGTCATTCATAATCTTATCTCTGAAACGGTACATAGATTAAAATGTAATTGAATGACGAACTTGTCCCATTTCAAAATAAATTTGCTAGTGACGTTTCTGGTGTTATAAGTGTTTTGAATTGGGATAATTTACTGTACATTGAAATATTCTTGTCAATGTAATGCTACTTTCCTTCTCATTCCAAAAAAAGTTGAGAATATTGCAAGTTCGAAAACAATGTGGAGCATAATTTCATCAATATGTTATTACCATGAGACCATCATAATGAGAATTATGTACACGAAAATCAGTCATCGCATAAATGCTATTGATATTACACTACATACATCTAATGTGTACCAAGAATAGCAATAATCGAAATTAGAGCAAATATAATATTTAAGCAATATGTTTGGTGCTACTGAATAAAATTGCTAAAAAAGTAAGCCATTCAACTTCAACAAATCTTTATGCACCAACAGTTCTGCTACTGTCAGGCTCCCAGTCCGTTGAAACAAGTTTTTAGATGGTGAGAAACTGTTAGTCTTTGGCTCTACTGATCACCACAGTGTTACCGCTGTAGTAGCAACGGCTTATCTAAACTTACATTAATACGTTACATGAGAACATAACATCGCCGTCTTGAACAAAAATACATGTAGTCCGTAACAAGGCGTACAGCGAAGCACCTATAGACTCTTGTTTTCATTGCCCGTCATTTCGTTTCTGGGAAGCAAGTGTTTACATAGGTAGCTTTGTTGTAAAAACGGGGCCAACTTATTTTTTTAAAATAAAAAAAAAAATTCAGAGCCAATATTGATCGTGTAGGTAGAAATCATTTGAGGATTGAAGAGCTAGCATTCCAATTGCCACATTTGGTTTGATCCAGGCATTTTATTAGACATTTTTAAGAAGCCCACAATTTGTAGATCAAGAAAAAATGAGAGAAGATACTTCGGGGGTCTGGCTTAAACGACTAATTGCCTACATTTGGTACGACGTAATATTTTGTTTGTACATTGCCGTCGTTTGCCTTTTCAATGAAATTTCTACAACTCCACCAATTCCAAATTTGGAAAGTAAGTAGATTTTTGAGTATATTCTTAACACAATTTGTCGTCGTATGTACAGAGGCTTAAAATGTAACACGAAAATTAAAAGAACCAATTGTAATTACCGCCCTGAATTCCCATACTTTGTTGCCATTTACATTCTCATTTCGCCCCATACCCCTAATATCCAAGTACGGAAAATCCGTACTTTTAATATTGATGTTACACTTTAATCCCATGTAATTTTCAGTTTTTTATATACCTACGTTTGTTCGTGTTTCAGTAATTCAGAAACGGTCTGGGCAAGTCGCCCTTATCACTGGAGGTCCACGAGGACTGGCATTGGGTATAATAAAACGCCTGGTACAATTGGACTATCAGATCATAATGGGTATTGTTGCTTAACATTTGGCATTATCAAAACGCGTAACATGAAATTACTGAATATTCAATCTTAATTTACTGTACTTACAAATAAAGGAGTAAGAAACATTAATGACGCACATATGCGCTTGGATACATTTGCCAAATCTAACAAAAATTTAAGATTGGATAATGTCACTTTTCTTGAAATGGATTTGCGCTCCCTGGCCTCCGTAAGAACATTTGCGGATACTGTGTTAAAGAAAACATCCCGAGTCGACCTGCTTCTATGTAACGGTAAATAACCGTCATGCATCTTATAAATAGTGAAAGTTTGCATTTAGCTTCGAAAAATTTACAGTCTGAAAGACTGAAATGTTCATACATTTATTCATTTATGTTTTAGCTGCCATTATGCAGGTACCGTTCAATTTAACAGATGATGGATACGAAAGTCAGTTTCAAGTGAACTATTTAGGCAATTTCCTGTTAATTAATTTGCTCCTTGACCGGATAAAAGAAACGTCGGCACGGAAGGGCTCGCCTTGTCAAATTATATACTCATCCTCAACTTTTTACAAATACGGAGCATTTTGTGCAGACGAATTGGGGGCTGTGTAAATAAAATTCATCTTTCAAATTTGATAAAAAATGTTCAAGTTTTGAGAAGTAATGTTTCTCCAATTTACCAACGCTTCCTAACCCCTTGTGTATGTTCTTTGGCGACGTTTCAGATCTTTATACACGCCAGCCAAATCTTATTACGCATCCAAGATGTACCAAGTGATGCATGTGCTCTACTTGCAAAAACTACTGGAAGAAGAAGGTGCTCAGGTTAACTGTTACGCTGTGCATCCAGGAATGATACCCACATACATGTGGTTTACCGCTGGTGGCTACCTGGTGGGTCGAATTGGGCAAGTTGCATGCAAACTGTTCCGGGTAAATCAAATAATATGACTCAGTTTCATTGAATGTATGAATATTCATGCATGTACATAACTGACTATGTTTATTTTGTAATAAAAGACAATCCAAGACACAATCTTGTGGCCTACCCTTTCATCAAAATACTTATACCGAGGAGGGCTGTATATGGAGAACGGCTCAGCATTAACTGTTCCAAACCATGTTAGTGATCCGCGTTCCCAAGCCGTTCTATATATGAAATCCCTGGTACTGGTTGGAATCAAAAACTCAAATTTTCGTAGATCATTTTATTATGTATCTCATATGTATATGATAAACGTGTATTCAAAAGGGACACATATTGCTAAATTAGCAGACATTTATTTTAATCTGTACTGTGTCATGACGCAACGCAAAATCATGCTAAAAAGCATGCTGTTGTTTCCATAATAAAATTTCTGGATAAATTGTATGAAATTCACTACGATAATATTTATATTCAGACATATTTACACGTTCACTGAGCATGTAAAGCCACATACTGAAATATAATTTTTAGAAATCGGATCCCCTCTGCTGGACAGCATTATTATTTCGCCCGTCCTCGCGTTATCAAAACGGTATTTTACTGATCAAGGCACATGTCCAAATAGTGGGCCAACTATTAAACCAAAATGAAGAACAATATTAATAAAAGCAAGGTCCGAGGTCATCACCTTATGAAAACAAAACTGCATTGTGTTCCCAGTGAATTTCAAGTATGTATTCCCATAATACTATGCCGGCATTGAAAATGTGCAAGAAACCATAGATAATTCCTGAACAATAAAATTATTGTGAATTTATTATCTGCGTGAACTGATATGCTATTTATCTAAAGTAAATCCCTTCATCTGTTCTCATTCGACAATAATATGAATACCAAAGTTAGATAAACGTACCTTTACGAGCATTCCCTGGAACTGTTAAATTCACGGATTGCAGAGCATACTTCTCATGCAATATTACCTTATTAAAATTAGCGTACGTGATAAATAAATTGTGACAATCGTGTCCTAGACTTTTCCCATCCCAGTAATTAGGTCAAAATTTTCCAGCGGCAGTATCCGATACAGGAATGGTCGCTAAGATGTTTTAGGCCTTAAAAAAATAATTTATATGAGTATGAGGATGCGGTAAAGCAAACATTTCAAATTTTGGTCAACAACCGGCTACAAAATGTTAGAGCAGGCACGTGAAGATTGGATAACAACTGTATCGTGGGAACGCGTATGAAATAATCTACCTTTTTCATGCCACGTTCCTCTAAGACGATATTAGTTCAATATGAGTAAAGACTGATGACGAATAGCAGAATGCAACAAACGGTGCAAACAATGGCACAACCGCCATTATTACTACATCTTTAATTAATTATTACGACATTGTCTTCACCAATCAGGGCTCCAAATACCTTTGATCATTCTTGGTCTGGCAGCCGATGGAAGAGGTTGTATCTTTTTGTGCTGGTAACATTAAAGTTAATCATCAAACTATAAAGTTTCTGATATCACCAAACTTGCAAATCATCATATGAGTCAACATAACATTCGACTCGACCACAGTGCATAGTTCTCTGTGGTAAGGATTTTTCCTTGCGTGAGATGTGCTACCAATAATATCAAAAGTGCACATAAAGCAAATTCATTAACTGTGCCATACGTGCTATGTGCTGACGGCGCAATTCGCCGAGGAAAATATCTGAAAGTTTATAATATGTGAATTGGTGACTTTGCTACATGAAATTATGCCAAACTTTTGAAATAAATTCCTTGTTGATATTTCTGAAAGGACTATGAAAATCATGAACTAATTGTCATGAACAACTTTCTGAACAATCCTTTCGGCCGATCACAAAAAACGAAACGTTCACCACTTAAAAATCCTGCAAGCTCACAAAATCAACATACCAAAGCAGGCAGTTCTCAACAGTCAAATACTCCAAAGAGGGGTAGAGAAACTAGCGTAACTCCATCGCCATCTAATATTGAAAAAAGTGCAAAAGCAGCCAAACTTGACAGCCCGAACCAAGCAAAGAATCTTGAATCAGACTTTGAAAATTGTGAAGAGTCTGTGGAAACAGACAATACACAGTTCGAAATGAATGACGAACAATTGAGCCAGTTGAAAAAATTGATTGATGATTCTTTCGACGCAAAATTCAAGCAAATTCTTCTTCCCGCTATCAATGAGAAACAGTGTAAAATACAACAGGAGCTGGAAGAATGGAAAAGAGAAAAGAATATCATCATTAACGGCCTCCCGGAGGATGCCACCGAGGACATCCAAGTCCAAGTCAAAAAGACCACTGATCTTTTTGTCAAGCTGGGATTGAAAGATGTTATGATTGACGATGTTCTGCGGCTCGGACGCCGTCCAGCGGGAGCCGCAGCCAAACCCAGGCACATGCTTGTCAAACTGGTCAAAATGACGGACAAAAAACAAATTATGAAAGAAAAAAAGAAACTGGGTAGATCTGAAGGAATCTACATTAACCATGACCTGACCAAAGAGCAACGGATGAAGGAAAAACTGTTACGGGACGCATTTAAACCAATGAAATCAGCGGACTCAAGCCTTAGAATGGGGATTAGCAGAGGGACAATGACTATATGGAAAGATGGATCAATTACCGCCAGGTACTTCGTGGACAACGACGGATCGGTGAAGGAGGGAACTGGGAGGAGCGCAATTTCAACTACATGAGGACCTCGGCCCATGGAGCAACACTCTTTTGATAAGTTACTTGTAAATATATTATTTTGGAATAATGAAGGTATAAATAGGTTAAGTAATGTTATTGAAGACGATTTAAAACTACTACTAAAAAATGACGTAATAGCGTTATATGAAACATGGTCAGTTGAGGATAAAAGTTTTTTGCCAGGCTATTCTAAAATACAATCTCAAGCAGTAAAAAATTTCGATAAAGGCAGAGCTAGTGCAGGAATTTCACTCTTTTACAAAAATAATGTGTTTAAAAACATTGAACCTTTAACAATAACGCCATACTTGGTTATTTGTAAAATCACATCTCACAAAACAAACTTTATCATCATTACGGCGCATTTTCCACCTGGAAACAGCCACGACCACCTGTTTCCAACTGAACTTGATGTTTGAACGGAACAGTTTGCATCCAACTGAACTTGATGATCATTTAACTTTGCTCACAAGGCAATTTCCAAATGAAGCTCTCATTTTATGTGGGGACTTTAACGGTAGAATCGGGGAACATAAAGAAGTTAATTCAAAGTACTTACATAGTTTGGGACCATTAAGTAGGGAAAGATGTTCTTGTGATAAAACAATAAACAGCAGGGGGATTTTATTAATTGAAATAGCAGATAAACATGACCTTTATATTACAAACGGCAGATTGCCGTCAGACGAGAATGGCTCTTTTACATTTGTGGGTCACCAAGGTAACAGCACTATTGATCTGTGCATGACAAATTGGAATGGTGTATTACAATTGGAAGACTTTCAGGTACTCCACTTACATTACTCATCTCATCTACCATGTGTTACATCATTCAACATTGATGAAAAATGCAGTGCAGTAGTAGAAACAAATGTAAAAAAACTTTTCTGGAAGCAAAACAATGCCAGCCAGTACGCACAAGCCATAGAAAATATTTTTAATACCAACGAGATCTTAGACATGCAACAGTTCACAAACGCAATTAGCACTGCTGCAGAGCAAGCAGGAATGACAATAAATACCAACTCTCACGCCAAGCTAAACAAGCCATGGTTCGATAATGAATGTGCTGAGCTTCGATTTAAGTGTAAACAATCTCTAATATCATACAGAAGATCTGAATGGCAAGTTGGACATGAAGAGTATATGGAAAACAAAAGAATTTATAATACAACGTTAATTGCTAAGAAAGAATTATATTATCAAAAGCAGCGTGATAAACTCAAAAATATTAGGTACGCATCTGACTTTTGGAAAGTAGTATAAACTCTGAGGAAAAAGCCTCATACTGAAATGAAGGTAGACAAAGTACAGTGGGAGTCTTTTTAGAGTAAAACCATGCCAAATAAAGTTGTGTGCATGGAGAAGTATGAAGGTAACTTTGTGGAATCACTTGACAATGCAATTTCTATGGATGAACTTCTATTTGCAGTTAAGAAAATCCCATGTAAAAAAGCACCAGGACCAAATATGATTAGTAATGAATTTCTTAAATATTTATCAGCGTCAGCTAAACAAGCTCTACTGCGAATATTTAACAATGTTTTATATACGGAAAAAATGCCAGAAGAGTGGTTTTGCTCCATAACAGTTATGTTGTACAAGAAAGGCAACCCAACCGAGCCGGGGAATTATCGCCCCATTTCATTACTCAATTCCACGCTTAAATTATTTACCCAAATTATGCAAAATCGGTTAATGAATTGGGCAGAAGAAAACCAAATTCTACCTGAAAGTCAAGGTGGTTTTCGCGCTTCCCGCCGCACTGACGATCAAATCTTCTGTTTAAAATCTGCAGTCCATTTAAATCTCAAACGAAAACAAAAAGTGTACGCTCTTTTCATAGATTTTGAGCGCGCATTTAATAGCATTATTCACAATAAACTCTGGCCAAAATTACACTCACTAGGTGTATCTAGTAAACTCGTAAACTTACTGAAACACTTGTATGACAACTCGTACACAAAGATAACTACCAACGAAGGGTTAACTAATAAAATTGAAATGACGGAAGGGATTTTGCAAGGAGAGGTCATGTCTCCGCTATTATTCAATCTTTACATTTGTGAAATCGAGAAACTTCTTCGCGAATCCGGTATCCCAGCTGTACGTATAACACACCGTTTTGACTTACAAATATTGTGTTATGCGGATGACATGGTGCTGCTTGCAGCGACACCAGGTTATCTCCAAAGAAAGATAAATTTATTACAAGAATATTTTGAACGAATGGGTTTAAAGGTCAATCTAGGGAAGACTAAAATTATTGTATTTAGACGCGGTGGTCCAGTTGGGAAAATGACGTTTTCGTATAATTCGCAACCAATTGAGATAGTCTCCGAGTATGTTTATTTGGGTATCAAATTCACTAGTTCTGGTTTATTCAGTTCTTGTGCTAAAACAATGAAAGAGAAAGGTATTGAAGCATTGGGTTCGGTGTGGGATGTAATATACAGAGGTAAAATGTCAACTTGGAAAGAGAAACTCACACTCTTTTACTCAATTGCAGCATCAGTATCAATGTATTGTGGCCATTTATGGGCATTAAGGTATATGGATGTTTTAGAGCAACTGCAAACGCAATTTCTAAAGCGCAGTTTGGGAGTATGTTCTCGCACAGCAGGATACTTAATCCGTTTAGAAACAAACACACCAAAAATTGCCATCAAAGCAATAAAACAAGCATTTGCTTACTGGGGAAGATTGTTGGAGCATTGAGGAAGAGGCAAATTTCAGCAAGGATAATAAGTATAATTGGTGCAAACAAATGTATGACATAATGGACTTTGTCTTATTACCCCAGATGAAAACAATAGAAGATCCAACCGAGTTTCGCTGTGAAACACAGAAAGCTTTAATTGTTCTAAAAGAGAAACATAGGATGGATGACATAGCAAAAATGTCAGAGTCAGTAAAGAACAATTATTATGCATCCCTATCACAAGATCCTCTTGAAGCCCCTGATCAGGCTAATTACATAAAACTAGGGTTAAGCTTTTCAAAGACTAAGTTAATTGCCCAGGCACGGATAAGTAATGAATTCGTATCATCCGAATTATATTTTCATAACTTCTCAAAGAACGAAATGTGCAATGTGGGTAACCTAAATGAGGTTAATACGTTTGAACATTGCGTCATGCAGTGTCCGATATGTCGAACACATACTATTCAGACTAGTGGTCAAAATATTGATTACAACTCTGAAACTGAATGGCTGAAACTTATATCTCCCTGTTCTGCAGAGGATGCCGAAGAATCTTTTCAAAAGTTATTCATTGCTCTAAGAAGAAAAAAGTTTGTGTTAGAACAATAAAAATATAAAACGTACAATGGTAGACAGTAATACCGATATTTCGCACATACTTGTGTGATGAATTTCATAGCGCTGTGCTAGCTAACGCTGATCTTACATCTTAAACAGCAATTTAATCGATACTAAATTTCATGATATAAATTCCATGCATACTTATTATTTACATAAACTCTTTTCATTTTACAACTAATAGCAACACTGTAATACCCCACTCATGATGTAAAATCGATTTAGAATACATTATAATATTTATACTCATACCTAAACATAATCCGTAGGTATACATTATCTATGTTGAAATTTAAATATTATCTAGGTTAAATATTACATTGTTAAGTTGCCCACATATAAATATGCAAGGCTAAATCATGTTAATTCATTTATAATATTTCCGATGACATTAGTTTTAAGTTTATAGTTTCAAATATCCGGTCATCTAAATTCGTTCTAATTACCTAAGTTAGTTTAAGTCATCACATTCCTATTAATTCGCACATCTCTTTTTCATACCTATATCATTCATTACAATTTATCATTCCATACATTTACCTATATTTTTGCATGAAAATGACATACTGATGTCTAAAATGAAATTCAATAAATCAAGTTATATATAATCATGTATTAGTAAATATAAGAAATTGTATGTAAATCATGTATCTAAATTTATTACTATAATTACTACTAAGTACCATTTGTTGTATAATTCTATTAATATAAATACTTTCTATCTATTCTATTAGACTGTAATATTAAAATTCGGTTAATTAATTTTTAAACCAAGAATCACTATTTCAATGTAATTTTTGCCTTTTAGCTCTATGGGCCATGCCCCTAAAGAGCAAGTCTCTTTAATAAATAAAAAAAAATAAAAAATACCTTTGATCTAAAGTTCAAACTCCTTTTAGGGCATGCCACTACTACACAATATTACATGTACCGTGAGAAACCTAGATCTCATATCAGTCGGATAAATTAGCAAGCATGAATGTCTGATAGTCAAAAACAAGTACATTATAATCAAACAATACATCTTATTGTGATGGAATGTTGTTTCAGGTCGGATGCGAATGAGATTAAATGCCAGTTGCTTTTCTGGGACATTTATTTGTTTTGCCGGTAATTATTTAATTACCTAGTTTTAAAATTTAATGAGCCTCATCCTTGAATATGTATGCAACCTGGGTGGTGGTATCTCGGACTCCTAAGCAGTGCTGCACGTATCGCGCGAGAAGCACTTTGGCTAACGTTGATGCTAGTTCATAAATTTATGAAATCCAATTCAGTATATCGACTGTGTAACTGCATAGTGAATCAAGTGAAAAACGTGTCAGACTCAATATGACACAAGTGAGAAACATGTAAATTTCAATATGAATCAAGTGAATTTTGGGGCATATTGAGATTTCCACATCATCAGATGGAGAATAAAATTCCCTTTAAGATGATACCCCACACACCCAATTGAAAATTCGTATAACTATAAAAATATATTTTAATGACATGATGACGTCACGAAAATTAATTTAATATGATGAATAATTACTAAATATGTGAACTAATAGTTCAATATTCTCACTGATAATGATGACTGTGTTACCAATAGGCATAATTTGGTTCATTTTCGCATGATTTAAGGAATATTAAGCGATTAATTAACATCCAATTCGAAATCGAGTATTTTACTAAAACACAGTTTCCCAAAAGTGTGCATTTTGCAAGTGATTCATATTGAGATTTACATGTTTATCACTTGTGCCATATTGAGACTGACACGTTTTTCACTTGATTCATATTGCAGTTACACAGTCGATATATGTGGTTAGCTTTGCCAAATAACGTGCTTTAACTTTATGGGATGTGTCCATGAAAATAACTACGCGTTTTTGATCCAATGAGGGAAGTATTTAGAACGTATGTAACCGTGAACATACACAGAATAAAACGGAGTGAAATATTGTGGCTTTGGGTTGAAATAAAGTAGCGCTAAATGGAATATGCCGAATTTATTTTTATCTAAATAATTTACAATTTTTATTAAATTGTCCAAACAAGGTCTTGCATTTTTAGTGAGAACAAAATCGGAAGCGTAGCGATGAACTTCACGATATGTGACTGTACAAAAATAGACCCTTCATAATCATTTATGAAATACTCAACTATAAAACCTGTTAATTCAAAACAATCTAATAGCAATGTTTCCACGAAAATGGTAATTTTACACCTACATTGTATGATTTTCAATGATAATATTGTCTAAGATGTCAAGGTATCGTTTTCAAGTTTCCAACTTGATATGCGCATTTCCCAACGTTGAATATTTTATAACAAATTATTTTACCAAGCAGTAAAATAAAGGAAGCGTACGACTTATTACACCGTCAATAAAACTGACAAGTTTGATGCTATAATAACTGTGGGTCAACTGCGTACATATATATCTGAAATCAAGGTGTATTTTCCATCATGTTGTTTTCTCCATTTATTTTTATGCTCGTCAAACAAGTAAACTCATTTTCACTGCAATCACTTTTCTCAGACCCTTTTTCACATCTATATCACATCTACGAAGACAACGCCTTTGTCATAATTTGTATTATTGTTTAACAATGTACTTAACGCTACACCCGATATAGCTTGTTATTGCCGTAACGACAAAAAACACACACCGCAACCACGATTCACATGATAATTAACATAGCGAACACAAAAGCGATGAATACGCACTTACCACTTGTTGCAAAGCTAGCACCGGTAATATTAGCATTCCATTTCATTGGGACAATATCTGGTAGTTCAACAAAAGCCCATCGATATCTTCGATTAGTCTCGTTACACTTACTGGCTAGTTTGAAATGACCATCACTGTCCACTTGGAGACATGCTTTTGTATGTCTGTGATATAAAATAAACTCATTTGTGCCTTCAACTTTCACCGCGTCCCATCACAGCTTACTTTCTTCAGCCTCCGCACATATACTGAACTCCAACAAATTAGCAGAGTATTCTCCAGTACATAGGCAAATCTCGTAAGTTTCTTGACCCGTCTCGCTTAATGTATGCGCAAAAATTCTCGACCCGTACCCCTCGTCATGATCTATACGAATTTGACCCTGGGGAGTTGGCGACGCAATGCAATCTATTAATCCTGCAGGACCCACATACGGCATTCTGCCAAGCAACATCTTGAAACTTGAAACATCTGCTAAACAAGTAAGGATATTTAAGAAGCTTGCCTTGATGCAGGCATCGGCCGCTAAGACAAAATGTGTTTTGCTTGCTCCCACATGGGCTGTTATCGAGAGGAAATAGATACTTCTCGAACGTCACCTTTCCCTTAACATTCAACGTACAATTTGATCGAATACATTGGGTGCCCTCCTCCTGCCAAGATGCAGAGTATAATCATTACAACGGTTTTTCGACTTATAAAGCTAATATCATGAAAGCGGCCCTACACTTACAATTGACACGGACGCCTCCTTGTTGCCAGTCAATATTTTACACTGGTCATTCATTGTGGGTGGATGAGTCACGTTTGTTGACTTGAGAATGTCAATGTCAGGCGCGTTTGCGGTTCCGAGGCAAGACGATTGAAATTTCTTGAGAAATCTGGCTATGCCGGTATCACTGCATTTTGAAAAATAGTATTGCTTATCGCCACAGTGTCCATTGTTCATTAAATACTGGTTAGATTTGCATCGCGTATTTTCGTCGTCTTCAGCACCTAAACTGTAAGCAAAGGAATATTTAAACATATTTTATGCTTTCTTACATGTTCACCGCCACTACGAAAGTTGTAATAAGTTATTATTCAGTACACTGTCGCTAAGGAGGCAGCCAATGTCTTGCAGGCATGGCCCCATGTGGAACTAGAATGAAGTATAATGACATTCGAGGGCTCATCCAAAGAGCCAGACCGATCAGGGCAGGCAGAATTCCTCGTCTGGTAACTCGTCAAGTTTGACGCACTTTCGTCCAGCTCTGCTCCTGTGACCAACAAGGCCACATCGAAACCAGGAAAGTCTTTCTCACGGTTTCGAACCCATTTCCCAAACTCTTCATACACCAAACTTAAGTTTAAATTAATTAAATTTAAAGGTTAATTAAATACAACATAGGTTTTAATTTTCTTCATCACTCGGCTTACGTGTATCGCGATAAGGGACGTAACACGGATGGTAACGTGTACTTTGCGAAGAGTTTGGAATCGCTGATTAACGTCCCACATGTACACTGCCCAGTATTCAATCATTTTCTGATAGTCATTTTGAAAACGGTCGCTGAACTCATTGTCGCAAACAATTAGCAGTTCCACCTCTGCAGTGCTGGGTCGCCGTTCCACTTTAATAGAGAAATAAAGTTCAATTATTTCTTGTTTTGTCAGTAATTTGTATATAATATGTCACTGTTTATTAACCACCGGAAGCATGATATGCCTAAAAGGTAACTTTAGCGATAGTAATAGTAATAGTCATCCGTTAGTATGCCAGTTTGACGATAGCAAACGTAGTTCAATGGATAATATATTTGTCATGTATCACTCTTCTGGTAGTCACATATGAAAGGCTACCCCTTACCAATCATTGCCAAAGTAACACTTGAATAGCTAAACAGCAAAATTATCGCTAATCTCAAATTGAAAATTGTACGAAACCCTGACATTTTAATTTTTAGCTCGTTGCAATTTAGTTACTTAATGAATCTTTTAAGCTACTGTAATAATCCAACCAGGAACAGGATTAGTAATATTATTGATGACGGTGTTACCAGAAAGCTTTCACCAACACACTCAAACACAACCTACTTCACCTTTCGCTATGAGGAAAAATGCAAGGACAGCTGAGCGCTCATGTTTTGCTCATTCTGAACAGTAACATTGAGTCCAGTCAACCTGTTGTACGTGCCAGCAAAAACGCAAATAGTAGTCCTGTTGTGTGTACTTTCAGCGGATCCGCTATTGAGTATATCGTATCCATAGATTACCGTAAACTAGTCTAGTCAAGCAAATTTATAAGCAACAACTGGAACGAGTAATATCATTCGATGAAATAAGAACTCTGCATCCACTTGCTGAAACACTCACTTCATTGCGGTGAAAGTATTAAATGTATGTGTTGTGGAGACAAATCCGATGTTGGATACCACAGTCAGTTTCAGGTGAACTAGTTGGCATATTTTTAGCTACTACATTTACTCCTTGAGCAGCAAGAAGAAAAGAGAATGGTAGTGCTACGCAGCACTTTCACCCACACACACATATACTGCTTACTTGTCTATTCTCAATGATGAATGAAGCTAAAACCAATACGGCTTAGCGTTCCTGTTTTGCCCATTCCAGGCGGCTGATGTGAGCCCATCAATAGTAGTATATGTGCGTTCAACGGTTCCACAATGGGAAAGAATTTATTGGCCAAATTGACGTAAACTAGTCCGTAAAAACTTACGGGGAACAAATTGAACAAGCAGAACCACTGTATGAAATAAGCTACGCAATGCATGTTTATTACCCCATTTTAAATAAATGACTTTAAGACACATTAAGAGTTTTGCTTAGTGTAATTATTGGAAAGGAGATTTGGAGACTTTACTGTTGAACTGGATCCAGAATGGAGAGTAAAGGGTAAATTTTATTGGAAATCGAGAAAGTTTGTACATTATTGTAGAAGAGACAAGGATGAGGAGTGTCACACAATGTTGCGTAATTTTCGACAATAACGAAATTGAATAGGACGAATTCAAAAGTATCAAAACGGACCAATGCGTGGACATAGAATGCTTCATATCATCACTACCAAATTATCTTAATAGGACAGCTAAAATGCAACGTCAGTCGTATTCTATAGATTTTAGTATAATTTCGGATCAAAATATTTATTCCCCGTAATTTTTTGCATTGCTGTCACAACGTTCATTCGTGTCATACGCCTATGTGAAAACTCATACCGTGCTCATGCTATTCATGCATATTTTAGTCATTTTCGCAACTTCAAGTGATAAACGAAGTGCTACCTTCAGACTCTACTCAGATTAGTTGTCATATAAATCAACAGATATTCGTGAAACTTAAAATTTATTGGTCCTATTTGCAACCATTTTGAGCAGCAGAAATGATCAATTGTGTTCCGTCAGAAAATTGTTTGAATATATAGGAAGTTTCTGTGTTTAAAGTTTTAAATCATTACACAATGTTTCTGTAGTCATAAGATCAGTTTGTGCTGCTTCTCAACTTTTAAATCTGAGCAGAATTAATACGTATATAGAGGGTCATTAGTAATTCCACTATGGAATAAAAACGATTTAAGTTAACGAGTAGGTATATGATTTACAATCCAAAGCATCGAGAAACATGGTAAAATACGTTTTGTATGTATACATGTCTAATAGTGTCATGTAATTGCTTGAATCAAATCTGAACGTGCAGAGGCTGAGTAAGCTGGAAGTATTAAATTCTTGTTCAGGTTGGTAATAATCCATCATGAATAACAATGCATTTATGAAACCTAATTTCGTATAGGTTCGATAAGCATCACCTTATGTCGCGGGTTTAAAAGCACGGATTACCAACATTTTGTGATTCAATGAGTGAGATATTTAGAATAGAACGTATGCAACCGTGAATACGCACAGAATACAACTGAATAAAATGTTGTGACTTTGGTTAGTCGTAAAGTAAAATAGAAAATGGGGAATTTATTTTCTTCTAAATTATTTAGAATTTTCACTAAAGTGGCAATACGAGATTAGCACATGTTCTTACATTTCTGGTAACAACTAAATCACAAATGTAATAGCCAAAATCGACAATAAATATGCATTTGAGAAGTTCCCAACTAAAAACGTTTTTCGCAAAACTGAACACTACTGATTTCAAGATATTATCAATAATACAGACCGCATGTACTGTATCTATATACATGCGGCAGCTTCGAAATATCGGGTCGAACAAAATACCATTTATTGAGACACGAATCGATACACAGACGAAGAGAGGAGTATCCCTGTATAGAATGCCGCATGTGATTTCGGCACTCAACTTACTTGGCACGACACATGAAGAAGCATACGTTGGCAACGCTCACATTTGCGTATTTTGCGGAAAAGGATTTGACAGTAATTGGATGCTCGCCAGGCATATATGTTCACATAAAGGAATTTCCTCACAATTGCGAAATTTGTGACACGGAGTTTCAAACAACAGCAGACAAGTTTGTCCACATCAGGCAACATCATACAAAAGAAAAAAGCTACTCATGTGGCAAGTGTAGTTACCGCTCCTATGAACCGGGTGAGCTTAGACACCATCAGCTCGTACACGAAAATAAAATGTTCATGTGTACAGCATGCAGAAAAAGATTTCGTACCAAAAATTCATTGGACAATCATGAGACAAGAAATGTATATACATTTGGAGGTTTCACGAGATGCAAATCGATTGGCTTAAGAGGAAATTGCGAATGCATATTTTGTGGTAAAAATTACAACACTCTACATCACTTGTTTCGACATATCCGAGTACACATTGAAGAGAAAGCGAATGCATGTGAAACATGCGGAAAAGAATTTCCGGAAAATGATACCAAAAATGTTCACATGAAGATTCATTCAGAATGAAATATGCTACAACTGATATGCTCGTAACCATGCCGAAATGCAATTGGCAGATCTGCGACGACATCGCCTAACTCATCAAAGTCGTCTAACCCGTGCAGGAACTTACCACTCACTGGATGAACAATATAATTTTTACACCATTAACTGCTTACACGTAGAAGTGGTATAGTTCACGACGAGAAATAATAACAAATAAATGTGAGGCGCTATGTCAATTATACAACCAGATGGGTTTCGTCCTTCCGATATAACACGTGTCGTGTTTGTAGACATTAGTAATTAGTTCCTATAGTACAAATTTAAGTTTGATCGGGTCTATCATTTCAGAATTGTAAATTTTGTGCCTGATATAATTTCACATAAGAATATCTAACTAGTTTTCATACCATCTAAATACATGCAAATTGTGTTGAAAAGCATTTACGGAGCTGCATACAAAAAGATGGTCGCCTGAGTCGGCATTCAAAGGAAAAGTTATAATGACGTGAAACATGCATCAAGTCATTTGTGACTGTTCCAGACGTGAGGGTTCAAGCGAAATAAGTAATGAGCAGCCGTTGCTAAGTGTATTCATTGTTTGTTTGTATAATTCTTACGCCTCTAATGCACGGCGGAGAATTATAAATGAAGAATTATAAGGTGTTCTGCAATTCAAATGCTGCCCAGATAATATGCCAGTATGTAGACAAAGGTAAATGAAAGTTACGAGATTGAGTTGATTCCTTCTGCTATACGTACGCGTGGCAACCAGATATACGAAAGCAAAAAAATGTATGAAACACATGCACTATACCTATTTCACTTTAACCATCATAGTAGGAATTACATTGCTCTGCACGGAGACGACAAAATAAAATTGTTTTTGTCGCGTCAGCGTACAAGATGCCACAAACTGGTTTGGTTTGTCAATGTAACCAAATAGGGCCGATACCGTGCGTGGGTGAGTTCGCTTGCTCACATTTTTTTCTGAAGAGAGCATCAGTACGTAAAAATGGTGATGTGGCAAGGACGCGTCATAAGATGTGTACATCATGCATCAGTATCAAACCATCTGTTCCACTCAATATTTCTTATCGTCACGCTGTATTGCATCTCAAAGCTCAACCAATTTACCGAATTATTTACTAATTGTTTATATTGTTAACTTGCTCTGGTATTACGGGAAAGCCCACAAATCACTGTCGTCGTTGCAGATTATTCAATTATATTTCATTTACTGACTAAAGCGAAACAAGATGAATACTTCACAAACTTCACAGTTGGCAGTGGCAGAATCAGACAGGGACAATCATGTTCAGTTACATAATAAAATTACCAACCGCATGTGTGTGTTTTGTGGAGACGGTCTTAAAGGCGGCACACAGTTTTATGCTCACCTACGTAGACACATTTGTGAATTTCCATTCATGTGTAAGTTTTGCAATAAGTCGTATACATCAAACGTATCCTTGATCAGACATGCTAAAATACACTCTAAAGACGCTGGAAAGGTATTTGGTTGTCATTTGTGCAATAAAAAGTTTCGTGATCGAACCCAGCTGAAAGGACATATTTTTCGTCATACAGACATCAAACCTTTCAAATGTGACACTTGTGAAAAATCGTGCAGGACAAAAGCAGATTTGAAGAGACATAAGACAATACATAACGGAAGAAATGATTATCCTTGTCCTGAGTGCCCAATGAAATTTCGCCATTCGCTGTACTTGAATAGACACATGAAGAAACATAAAGTTGGCAAAGTTCACGTTTGTGTATTTTGTGAAAAGTCGTTTGACAGCAATTGGATGCTTACTAGACACATCCGCTCCCATATCAAGGAATTTCCTCACAATTGCGAAATATGCGACAAGGAATTTCAAACATCCGCCGACAAGTTCCTTCACATAAGACGATTTCATACAAAGGAAAAAGGCTACTCATGTGACAAGTGTAGTTACAGGTTTTATGAACTAAACCATCTTAGAAAGCATCAGTTAGTACACGAAAAGAAAAGGTATAAATGCGAAAAATGCGGTTTGAAATTTCGTTCCGAGAAAGCATGGAAACTGCACAAGACCAGAAAATTATATAAATTTGGAGGTGGCACGAGATGCAAATCCATTGGGCTGGGGTCAAATTGCGAATGCGTATTTTGTGGGAGAAAGTATAGTTCTCCAAATCACTTGTTTCGACATATCCGAGTGCACATTGAAGAAAAAGCGTTCACATGTGAAATTTGCGGCAAGGAATTTCCCGAGAATCACTTAAGAAATACTCACATGAAACGTCACTTGAAGGAAAACTGCTACTCTTGTGACACGTGTAGCTACGATTGTGTGACTCATTCAGAGTTACGACGACATCGCCTAACTCACTTGGGTCCCGAGAGCAGGGTAGAATGCAGTTTGTGTAAAGTATCATGCCGTCATAAAGGACTACTTACTCAGCACATGTGGACAGCTCACAGGAAGAGAAATTGACAAAGTGGAACTTTGCTGTGGTGAACCTTGACCAGTGGATGGATGGTAAAATGATATAATGTGTCATGCTGGAAAATATTATTAATTAAATTTATTTTTGCTCCACTTCCACAATGTTGTAGTGGAGTAAACCAACTAATATTAAAGAGAAAAGCCCGTTCCGATTTTTTTGCAAATATACCGGTTTTCATCCGCTTGTACTTGCACTCCTTTGATTAATGTCATCTGACAAAAACTTGTAATCATGTAGTTTGGGTAATCGCAAATGTAAAAAAATCAAGACGAGTAATTTTAATTCATTTAATTTCGGTTTGTGGCAGACGGCAGTTGAGAGTTGTATAAACATAATAAAAGCAGTGCATCAGTGTCTTTCTAGATACAATACATCATAGTTTTTATTACAAGTATACTACATAGTTATCAATATATCTTATAATCACTACGCCGAAAAGTCACACGGTAGAATTTCACCAAAAATTGTGTAAAGGGGTAACTTCATGCGTAGATCACGAATCCGTAATAAAAAGTGCGATAAACACCCCAAGGGACGGAGGTACGGGCGAAAAACCTGTGCGCCGACCCCAAAATGACAAAAAAATTTATTGCGGATTCGGATAGAGAATTAAAAACTGAGCAAATTTTGTAAAAGAACCACATGTTAAATCCACTGTCTCAGCCCGCTACGACGTCTCAAAGATCGATAATGAAATGCCTTGCATATTATGAAAACAGAATTTATTGGCGGAGGCGGAGGCGGGATGGCGAACCCCCGTGGCACTGGGTGGTGAACCCAGTGTGGTGGACGCCATGGGTCGGAGTGTTGGACCCCATGGGTCGGGGTGGTTGACCCCTGGGTCGGGGTGGTGGACCCCATGGGTCGGGGTGGTGGACCCCTGGGTCGGGGTGGTGGACCCCATGGGTCGGGGTGGTGGACCCCATGGGTCGGAATGGTCGACCCCTGAGTCGGGATGGTGGACGCCATGGGTCGGAGTGGTGGACTCCATTGGTCGGGGTGGTGGGCACCGTTGGTCGTGATGGTGGATCCGGCTTGCATGAATAAAGTTTGAATGTCATTTTTAATGGGTGACCCTATACCTTGGTGCACACGAACGCTCGCAATGGAAAAGTCGGTTTCGATACGTTCCTGAAAAATGTTGCGTATACTACTGGCTACCACAGGCAGTGCAGCAAACTTGATTTCTGGTACTACTGTACACAAGTATTTAAAAATTGACATTGAAGGAAAATGTTACATACAGAACGGGTAAATGGCCGCGAATTAAATTCACATTCATTCTGCGGATGCAGATGTCATTCTACTTTATGAATTTTCTGTTGTCATCAAAAAATCTTGATATATTAAATACTGCGACGAAAAAGTTTGGCAAAAATCCCAGACGAGAGTTTGGAGGGATTCATGTGTTCTTTATCGGTGACGCTTGTCAACTGCCAGCAATTGGCAGATCGGTCTTTAGTAACCCAACTATGAATCACTTCAGTATATTAATTCTTAAGGAGTAATTGAGACAAAAGGAAAATATATTCGTCGATATCTTGAATAGGACGCGAGTAAATCGTTTAATTGCTAAGGATATTGAACTCTTAAGGTTAAGATTTATATCAATAGCAGATGTTACTTTGGATCATGATTGCCTGATTGTAACAGCCAAAAGTTATAAAAGGGACTATTATAACGATATCTTTATCAAGATGTTACCGGGTGATCTAGTGCAAATACAAGCTGAAGATTTTGATGGCAAAACTGACATACCCCTTCCATTCTCAGAAGTGAAGAGTTAAAAAATATTGCCGAGAGCGCTGAGATGATACGCTAAAAATTAAAGAGGGTTGCATTGTACGGTTGTTAAGAAATATTGATAATCCCAGCGGTTGGGTGAATTCAAAACGGGCTCGTGTGCGACGGATAGCAAGCGATGCCAAATTCATAATAGTAGAAGATTTACAAGACAGCAGTAAACAGCTTCCTCTAGGTAGAATGAGGCAATGTCTAACTCTTGGTACAGCCAAATTTTACCGACTGCAACATCCTCTTAAATTAGGATATTCGACAACGGTACATTCTGTTCAAGGCTCAACAGTTACAGGGAAATATTACATGGACATGGACCTTGATAGGTCATTCTGGGAAAGTGGGCAAGCATTTGTCGCTGTCTCAAGACAACACCTCAGAGCATGGCCCAAATGTATTTTTTGAATACGCATTTCGAGAAAGTTCACCTGGATACATATTTTAAAGATCTGTTAGACTGGATGGATGAAGTTGATGAACTGGCTGTTTCAAAAACCTCGTATACCAGGTGATTTCCCATTACAGCCGATTAAAGAGATAGTTGCAAGTGAGAAAGAAGTATATCCGCATTTGGAGGATAATGTGGGACGAAACAGCAAAGGGCATTCAAAGGTGATGCAACAATTTAAGAATCCTGAAAGATTTGATACGATAGCTTTTAAAAAAAAGCCACCACCCCCTGGCGTCCGAAAATCTGTCTGACACACAGTTGAAACCAATTGTCCATGCAACAACAGAATGCTCTGTAATTGATATTGGCATTTTTGATGAGTGTAACGATCGGCGATTCGATCCTCTTTCATTAATGGTTCTGCAGGAATTTCCTGATGGAACTTGCGAAGGCCGGTTAAAAGCTGGCGTTAAATTTTGTAACATGATACTATTAATAGTCAATAAGTACTGCCACATTGAAAATGTATTTGACCCATTGGATGTACATGTAGTAAACCTCAATCATGAAGCTAGATGGAATGCTGTAATGTCTACTACACAAAATGTATTCCATGCATGTGTGTCTAAATACAGTGAGCAACTGGAATATATTAGGAACATGTTCGCAAATATTGATGTAACCCAATATTAAAAGCAACACAGGCATCAGGCTTTAGAATTTCCGACGCAGTATGTGGATTCTATTGTGCCGGTGATTACATGACCTGATGGTAGACGTTTCTATCATGCAGTTTCAAGAAATTTAAACGGCGACAATATGCTGTCTGATACTCTTAAAACTTTATTGGCTTTTGATATGGTGTGCCACCATGAGAAATTCGAACGAATTCGGACAATTTTACACAGCATGTCTGCTATGCTGGATCGTCCAATTCATTCATACGGAATGTTATGTCCCGCAGTCGAGGCAAGCAGAAATAATATTTGTTATCTAGCCGAGAATAATGACAAAACCCCTATATTAATTGCCCATGTTCAAGTTAAAGAAGGTGGTTTCCAAAATCACTTTATTGATCTTTTGAGAATAATCAGGAGATAATCCACTTCCGTGGCCAGAGTTTAGATTTAGGCTTGGAGATATATCTCAAAATGTTCTAACACCTGTCGTAATTGATTTAACAGACTCAGGTTTGAATGAAATGGATATTGATGATGACTAGGTCTACCAGTTCGACAACGTACTGACCCGCAGAACACATATGATTTCCACTTGAGTCACAACGTCAGGGCACGAATCCGATGAAAGTTTATAAAATAATTGTAAATTTATTTGTAAATAGGCTGTAAATAATATGGAGCTAGCGGTGGCTGACACAAATTTACCGCCAGTGCCTTCTAAAGAAGGCCCGAATGGGGAAGCACGCAGAGGGAGGTCCACGTCCACTTCCTTGGATAGTTTTCTAAACTAACTAACGCCTCTGTTAATCATTACAAAATTTATCTCGTTTTAGCTCAATATACTAGAATTTGTTTATTGCAGCAACATTGCTGCGGCATATTTTTTGTGTACAGGGTTCCCCTACTGTATCCTTGCCCCCACTCGCGAAGCGAGTGCTAGGACCCGGCTCTGCCGGGCACTAGTTTAAATTTTTAATTCAGAAATGTTTTAAAGACAATAATCTTTATAATTAGTAATTAATATGATGACATACATAGACGTGGGCGAAAACCAGTTGTTAAGAACTACATATTCACACCTTTGACGCGTTACATAATTCATAATTGCCGTAAAATCACTATTAGAGTATATCCATTACTTAGTATTATTACCTATGTAAAATTAACATAAGAGGTAATTGGTCGGTTAAACACGATAAAAATCTATTGCATTTGCAGAGTGTGTTTTTTAATTATTATTTTATCACTGACGGATGGGACGCAATTAATCTAGCTAAAAGTAATAAGGTCATTAATTGTAAACTATTACATCTATTATTGGAAGATTTAAGCAAGTGTACTAACGATAAAACATGTACCTTTGAAGCAATAAAAATGCAGAACGTACCAACTTTCTACTATTATAACGCATATGTTGTCTTGTCAAACTTAAAATAGTATGCACTATACTTACTAATATTGAAGCGTAATTATAATATGTATAAATTGTAAAAATATAAATTGAAATCGTTTCAACCAACATTATACATTTTAATGCCACATGTATCCGTGCATAACCGTCAGCAAGATTAAATATACTTAAAAAGTAAAACTGTAGTTCTTAGATCACATTAAATGAAAACTATTGTCTCCAGTTTTATAATGTATTCTAAAATAATTGTGTCGTCTATGATAATCATTTTCACTCAGAAATGTTCACAGCAACATTAGTAACATTTTTTCAATATCTACAATGACAACTAATACATATGTACATGTGTCCACTTCTTCAGTTTTATGCATTGTTCATATGACAACTTTCTTGTTTTAACTGATATCATGATACCTACAAAACATTTTTAATTTAATGTACCACGTAAACACTCATTCTAAATATCTATTCAATGATTCATGAAGGTGCTGAAATAACGTTCAGTTGTCCCAACCGCTGTGCTTTCTTTTCATGTGAATATAACGACCTCCTTGCATCGTAAATGATTTTGAACAGTACTTGCAATTATATGGACGTTCTCCAATGTGTGTTCTGATGTGATTCGTCATTATGGGCTTTGTTTTAAACCGCATCTCACAGAAAATACACTGGAAAGGGCGACTGTTGTTGTGCCATATCATATGTATCTTAAGACTAGGCTTCATGGAAAATCTCTTTTCGCAAAGATGACACTTGAAGTTTTTCACACCTGAATGGAATGTTGCCATGTGATATTGCAATCCGCCGTGGCAAGAATAGCGCTTATCACAAACCTCGCATTTGAAAACGTTCTCTCCCGTATGTCCTCGCAAATGGCGTTCAAGATTTGCCTTTTCACTAAATGATTTGGTGCACAAATTGCACGGAAAATTTCTTTCATTATTGTGTACGTGATTGACATGCCGATCCAATAACGCCTTCCTCCGAAAAGATTTTGGACAAATTTTGCACGAGAACGGCTTTGTATCCAAATGCACCTTGCTATGAGCTGATAGGTCTGAGGGAGTGTGGAAGGCTCGTGAGCACTTTGTGCATTTGAATGGCGCCAAATCACTGTGTCGTTTTGCGTGATACGCCAAGTTCCATTTTCTTGCGAAACAACTTTTGCACGTTTTGCACCAAAACGGCTTTTCATTAATATGTGCACGTATGTGATCATGAAGTTGAGGAACAGTGTGTTTGCTCATTCCACAGAACGGACATGATAACTGCTTCGTACATGCCATGATTGTAATTTGGTGTTTATATGTTTAAAGATGCAGAAAAATATTTAGTAACGACAAACAGAAATCCATAAATCCGATATTTACACCAACACAACTTTGCGTAATCCGGCCCAGGACATTCATGAACAAAACGTTCATGTTTTATTCATTGAAAATACACGCACTTCACTTTACTTATTTGCTACTACAGACAGACGTCATTACACCACTTGAATGTGAACATGTGAACATGTTATGCAGCACAACACTTTTCCAAATTATTTAACGTATTTCCACTGGAATAAGCCGGACCTCCGGAATAAGCCGGGGTTTTAACATGGACAGGATACCCCGGTTTACATAGTAGGATAGGCGGTCCCTTAACCGAATTTGAACGATAAGCCCCCGGCTTATTCCGGAGGAAATACGGTAACTATACTTCAGTCCAAAAAGTCAAGTACAAATTACCGACGACATAAGTTCAATAATGCTCATAACAATGGCTTTTGTATCCATTAGGTAAATGTTTTCACTTTGCTATTTAATATTTTTTCGTTGTCATGCAGGTATTAACTACGTAGCTACTAACTCAAATCGAATGTATGTGTTATGCGTTACACATAAGAAGCAAATGTGAATTTTCTCGGAGAATTGGGGGAGTACAGCTGAGTTAGTTCAGTGTACATGCAATAAAGAGCAAAATGGAATAGCACTCAAACATTTTCTTTGTAAGAGGAGAGGGAAACAAAAATACACATGCAGCGAGTGAAGTCAAATGATGGGTTTGCTTGCCTATTCCAGAAGAAACATAGATGTTAGGGGAGGCCGCAGCTAGGCAACCAGACTTGATGCCGCATCATAGTACGTGAAACCGATTTCGATCGCAGAAAATAAACCCCTGCATTGAGTCTCCTCAGAACACGAATTGGTATACTCGCTCGTTTTATTTTACCGGGGACGAATGCAGATGTATGAAAAGCGATGCATCCACCACTTTATAAGCTTGCTTACACGCTCCCAAGAGGCTTTAGCACATACACGTAAAGAAAATCAAGTGAAATGCACGAAAGATATTCACGGATTTGCCTCTCCTTGTTCATCCAAGTAAGAGTTTATATTCTTGAAAAGTGTCATTACGGTATGCCATGAAGATGTCACACAAGCAGAATAGGTGAGTAGAGAATAATGGGAAAATGGGGTTGTTTCACATATCGCCCGATTTCCTTCAGTCAACGCTGTAACATGCGTGGGTATATTACTTTGCTCATTTTTTATTTACACATTGAGCAAGACAGTGAACTTATGATGTGGCTAGTAGCACATACTTACACACTGAGGGCCGAGACCAAGCTTCAAATAACCGTTTTGTCACAAACACGCTGCATTTCAAAACAAATAATAATTGCAGTTAAAATAAAGAAAACTACAACTCTATCTAGTAATTTCACCGATTTGCTCTCACTTGCTGAACACAAAAAATCAAAATGTATACCTGTAAAACCTGCGGGACTAAATTTGAGACAGTAGTATCACGAACTGAACATGGCAAATTTCTTCATAAATCTGCCCAACGACATGCGTATTTAGCGCAAAATATTTCAAATGCAACCGGAAACTATATATCCATTTTAGATCACACATTTGTGAACATGTGTAAATTATGGGGCAAGTCCTTTGCATCTAAATAAGCTTCTAGTGTACACAACAAGGTACATTCTGGAAACCAAGGAAAAAAAATTGGCTCCCAATTATGCAGCAAAAACTTCCCTACTCAGACACAGCTGAGAAGAGAAATTTTGGGGCATACCTACTTCAAGCCATTCAGGACATCGCCTGAATCGTCATTGACATATTCACTCCTCTAATCTCATTGAAATATTGATGATGTGTCAAAGGAATAATTTAACGTTGATATAATTGGCTGTCAGTTGATATCGAGGAATTCGAGCATTGTTTGAATAAATCAAAAACATTTTGAATCGTTTAACGATTTACGATAAAATTGTGCAGTGCATAAGGAACTAGTGCATTTTATGTTACGGTCGTTGAATAAGTATTAGGCAACTAATGAGATAAAATCATTATGTGCCAAAAATTTAATTTTAATTAATTTATCAGTAAATATGTTGCAATTCCGAAATTTTGCGACTGTCGGTACTGTTTATCTGATCAAAATAAAAGTGGGTACATTATGAGAAAAGCTCTTAAAATCATTTTTACGCTGATCAATAATTTGACGATGAAACCTCCAACACTTACGGTATGCATTCTGTGTCTGCATTTCTTGACATTTATGAGAACCCATAACCAAAATATATTGCTCATTACCTTGTGTTCCCATTTACTCAAACAGGGCTGCAAATTGCTACACCACTACCTCACTGAAAGATGTGAGCAGAATACTTGCATTTATATATATCTTCTCTACTGTTTCGTAGGTGCGGAAATGTGACAAAGAAAAACAAGCATTCACTTGGCAACAAGCACTCGGTGCAGACGTGCATCATCTGTTTTCGCTTTTGTGTTTCTCTTTAAATACAAAATAATAAAGCAGCCCATAAATGATTGGTACAAAACCAGCCCACACCAGCTCTGTCAAAGCCAAATTTAAATGTGCTGAATCAAACAATTCTAGTTTGCTTTGAAAACAGACAAGCAGAGTTTAAAGTTTCACATTAGAGTTAAAACATTATTCAGTTTACTGTCACCAGTACAGAAATGGCTGCACATCAATGTGGTTCCTGTCCGCTTACATTTAACACAGTACACGCGAAGGATAGTACATATTTTGCGAATTCACAAAAATCTATATTATCACTGTGTTTTTTGCAGCAAAGAATTTAATTTTGAAAGAGAGCTTGAAAATCACATTAGGCTACACATAAATGAGTGTCCGTTCATGTGTAATTCCTGCAACAACTCATACGCCTCAAAGGGGAGCCTTTCTCGTCACCTGAAGACGCATTTAGGCGATGCCGCTAAAACTCACCAGTGCCCACTGTGCACCAAACGATTTGCTCACCTTTCATATCTCAAACAACACGCACAATATCACACGGAGGAGAGACCCTTCAAATGCAGCGTATGTGGCAAGCGATGGAGAACAAAAGCAAAATTGGCCAGACACGAAACAATACATGGAGTTAAGCCGTTTCCATGTAATGCTTGTTCAAGAAGATTTAGTGAAGCATGCCACTTACGGGCGCACATAAAAACACATGTAGAAGGAAGGAAATTTGTCTGCGTATTTTGCGAAAAGGGATTTCTCACCAAGCTGAGTTTAAACAGCCACATTTTAGTGCACACACAAGAACTTCCGTATACGTGTGAAATATGCGATAAAGAGTTTCGCTCTTCCAACGAGAAAAACGTTCATCTGAGACGATTTCACACCAACGAGAAACCGTATTTGTGCATCAAGTGTAAACATCGCTTCTGCACGACGCAGCAGCTAACTGCTCATTTAAAGACGCACGCAATTATGAAGTATTGTTGCGAAAAATGTGGGAAACGATTTCGATCAGAGAAAACACTTCAATTGCATCAGACGAGGGTACCACTGGGTCTCGGTGTTGGGTCCCGGTGTCAAGCGGCGCCCACAGCGACACGTAACTGCGTTTTTTGTGACAAGAACTTTCACTCCATATGTGGTCTGCACAGGCACATTCGATCGCATATACAGGAAAAGGATTACGCGTGCGAGTTATGCGGAAATGCATTTACGGAGCTGGATACAAAGAACGCTCACATGACGCGACATTTGAAAGAGAAGTGCTATGCATGTGAATTATGTTTAAAATCATTTATGACTGTGGCGGAACTAAAGCTTCACGTAAAGCGACATACCCAGTGAGAAGACGTGTTTCCATGTATTCATTTGTCAATGTCATTTAATATTTTTAATTCAGATTTGGACATTTGAGTGTTGCCAATAACCGTGAGCTAGTTTTTGTATTTATGTGTCGATTAATGGTTCATCCAATTACTTTCTACCTAAACACTAGATGCTGCAAAAAATGGAATTCCTACTAAACCAGGCATATAACTAGAATGGTGTAAAACCCATGAAATGCAACTTTCGAAAGCTCCCGCCATATAAGATAATCAAATGATTTGAAGTCTCACATCAGTTGTCAGCTGATTTCTGGGGTTATCAGATGAGTTCAGAAGTTATCAGATGATTTCGGGTGTTATCAGATGATTTCGGGGGTTATCAGATGATTTCTGGGGTTATCAGGTGATTTTGGGGGTTATCTGATGATTTTGGGGGTTATCTGATGCTTTTGGGGGTTATCTGATGCTTTTGGGGTTATCTGATGATTTTGAGGGTTATCAGATGATTTCGGGGGTTCTCAAATGATTTTGGGATATATAAATACCAACCTCGGAAAGACTGCAGTTGCATGAGTAAAACGCCGTATGAGAAGTGCTTAGCAGTCTTGAGCAAAAATTCCCCAGTTAAAAAATAATCCGCAGTTGATGTTGTATCAGATGATCTAATAAAATTTTATTTGACCTCTGGTGACCTTTGGAGTGACCTTTGACCTTTGGTTGTATGGGCAAAAATGATCCTCTTTTTATGTTGTATCAGATGATCTAATAAAATTTTATTTGACCTCTGGTGACCTTTGGAGTGACCTTTGACTTTTGGTTGTATGGGTAAAAATAATCCTCTTTTTATGTTGTATCAGATGATCTAATAAAATTTTATTTGACCTCTGGTGACCTTTGGAGTGACCTTTGACTTTTGGTTGTATGGGTAAAAATGATCCCCTGTTGACGTTGTATCAGATGATGCAATAAAAAAATTTCCCATTTAAAAAGCATGTGACCCCTTTTTTTACCTCTGCAGGTCAAAGTAAACCGATTTGACCCGTAGTCACTGAAGAGAAAATGATCACCTCTCGATTCTATATCAGAATCAATCATAAAAAAATTTCCCATTTAAAAAGCATGTGACCTTGATGACCCCCATATCTCCGGTCCCCCTGGGGGTATGGAGCTCAAAAAGATACAGTGGCTTACTCTTGTCATAAGTAGTCCACATATGAAATTTGAAGTCAATCGGTCAAGTGGATTTTGAGAAATCGTGTTGACAGACACACACACAGACACACAGACAGACAGGATGATGATCGCATTAACTTTCTATAAAGCCTAAAGGCTTTCGAAAGTTAATAAGTAAGTGGACAAATTGAAATGGAAGGTATGATGTGATTGAGCAGATATTGCTCACGTATACGGACGAAATGAAGTGAAAGCATGAGAATGCATGGAATCTATATATTCATCATCCCAGTCGCAGTCAAATGCACGGGGAGGACAACAAATGTGTCCTGATGTCAACTCAGCCCACAAGATTTCACAAATGCAGTATAAAAAACTTGTTTGGTTGGTTAGTGTAATCATGCAGCGCTGAGACATGCGTGCGTGTGCTCTCTTGCTCACTTTTTTCTTATGTTGGTATGTATTAGTAAGTAAAGTGGTGATGTGGAAGAGGACAGAACATAAGACGACAATCCCAAAAAAACACCATCTGTTTTGTCCAGTATTTGCTGTCATCACACAGCATCTCAAAACTGTCATTTCAATAAAGTATTAAGTATTGTTTCGTTTGCCACTTTTCAAATTTGCTGGAATATCCCGAAGCTATTATCAGATCAGCGTTGAAAATTAACTAAGTTTACAATTTTGTTTATTGACTACAAACAATCCAAAATGAATTATTATCAAATCAGTCAGAAGGAAGTTGAGTCATCGTCAGTTGGACCAAGTGAACGAGCTCTACAAAATAAAAATACTAATCAGTTGTGTGTATTTTGTGGAAATGATTTTAAATACCGTAGAGAGTTTTATACTCATCTTCTAACCCATATTTGTGAATTACCCTACATGTGCAAATGGTGCAGTAAATCGTATAAATCAAAAGGCAGTTTGAGCAACCATGCAAAAATACACTCCAAGAATGCTGGAAAAATATTTGGTTGTCATTTGTGCGATAAAAAGTTTCGTGATCGAACACAACTGAAAGGACACATTTTTCGTCATACTGACATCAAACCATTCAAATGCAACAATTGTGAAAAATCGTGTAGGACAAAAGGTGACTTGAAGAGACATGAATCAATACACACTGGTAGAAATGATTATCCTTGTCCTGAATGTCCATTGAAATTTCGGCACTCATATTACTTGAATAGACACATGAAAAAGCACATAGTTGGAAACGTTCACATTTGTGTATTTTGTGAAAAGAAATTTGGAACAAACTGGATGCTCGCCAGACATATCCGCTCTCATATCAAAGAATTTCCTCACAATTGCGAAATTTGCGACAAGGAATTTCAGACATCTGCAGACAAGTTCCTTCACATACGACGATTTCATACAAAGGAAAAAGGCCACTCATGTAACAAGTGCAGTTATAGCTTCTATGAACCCGGTCATCTGAAGCAGCATCAGCAAGTGCACGATAAGAAAAAGTATGCATGCGGGAAATGTGGGAAGCGATTTCGCACCAAAAAGACATTAGATGTTCACATGACCAGGAATCTATATAAATTCGGAGGAGGCACTAGGTGTAAATCGTTGGGACTAGGTGGAAAATGTGATTGCATATTTTGTGGGAAAATGTACGGTTCACCAGATCACTTGTTCCGTCATATCCGAGTGCACATCGAAGAAAATGCGTACACATGTGAAATTTGCGGAAAGGAATTTCCTGAAAATGACACAAAAAATGCTCACATGAAACGTCACTTGAAGGAAAACTGCTTCTCTTGTGACACCTGTAGTTACGCTTGTACGACAAAGGCATACTTAAGGCGCCATGGCCTAACGCACGTGGGCCCTGAGAGTAGGGTTCGGTGCCGAATATGTAAAGTCTCATTTCGTCATAATGCGCTACTTTCACAGCACATGAGAAGAGTTCACAGAAAGAGAAAATAATGAAATGGGACTGCAATTTACGGTAACAAGTTCAGTGCGGTGTGTAATAACTCATGGTGATGTAAATTTCAAGAGTTCGTTTTATTGCGCGATAATGTCAAATTTCTGAATATTCACTGCTCCACTCCTTGCTACACTTTTGTCATGTGATTTATAGGACTTGACACGGATTCTATACATATCGACTCCAAGTTGTTGTGGATAGTTGAAAAAATTAAAGTTGGTGTATTGCCCACGAGTATAAATACGAAGAAATTATTGACTAGCAAATGTAGTTTTACAGATGTGCTTGGGCTGTCCAATAGCTCGACGGAAGTAACAAATTCAATGAGCAATCAATTGGCACGTTTTGTGTTGCATTGCGACATACATTTTAATTATTTCGCATTAAAGTGTTGTGGTGGATTGGAGATGAGAAAACAAAATAATTACTCATTTATTTTCGTATGATCCGGAAATATTTGTAAATATTTCCGTTCTGAAATAATGCCAAGTGGAAATAGTTTCAACATGGTACACTTCGGCTAAATGTACTGTATAGATATTACGATAATAGAGTTTAGTAGTGTTTTTATTTATTTTATATTTCTTTATTAAATAACATTTTTAATTAGTAACCAAATTTCATTTATGTACGTGACGTTGAACTCAATATACTGGCAACCAGAGCTTGTTATCTACTTGGTCTGAGATAATAGATAAAGATAACAGATAATCACCTAAAAATTTTCAGATGAAAGATACAGATGATAGATAACCATCTAATTTTCAACAGATAATAGATACAGATAATAGATGCCATTTAAAAACTCTTCGGATAAAAGATACAGATAATAGATAACGTATAGATAAAAGATGACGACAAAAACTTGCACAAATGGAAATTATGACTAGAAATTTTCGATATTTCGAACGCAATTTTGCTTTAACAACTTGATAAAGCTCTAATTTTACTATTTCCTCCACACATTTTACAATTTTGATTGAAAAACGTACACTTTTTAGCCAAACAAATAATTTATTTTAAAAATCTTGTAACTTGATTTTGGCTAAGATAATAGATAAAGATAATAGATAGTCTCCAAAAATTTAAAAGATAATATATATAGATAATATATATTCCTTTGAATTTTGGCAGATAAAAGATACAGATAAAGATAATTATCTTATCTGTATCTATTATCTTATCTTTATCTATTCCCAAAAAGATAACAAGCTCTGCTGGCAACTTGAGCGGCAGAAATGGTAATAAATTTATTATATATTTGCAAATTGTACGACAACATTTTTCACTATGTACATGTACGCGTATGTTGACACCAAGACATATGTAAAGGAGATAAGAAGACAACATAATAACCAATTTCTTATCATATGTTCTGGAACCATTTTTTAGTGATTTCCGTTATGAAGAAGTTTACATTTGTAACATGACCTCAATTCGGTTTAAAATTCTCAATAGGTAATACAGTAATGTAGGTTGCCAACATGTATAATTATTTCATTCTTTCTTACTGGGAACTGTAATTCTTTAATTAATTCGATATTTTATTTATATTCGCAACATTCCCTTTGGCCGCCTTGGAAATTGAGCAACTTAAATAGTAATAAAATTATTTTGTATGTACAAATTTTGCGACGATACTTTGACTATGTACATAAAATTTTAAAATATATTTCAACGCTGATGTTTTCATTAAATAAAACAAATAAACAATGCAAAAAAACTATAGTCTTATAAACCACTAACGCATTCTTTTAACGTTCCATGTCAAGTGCTTTAAAGTACCACAGTTAAATACGATTAATATATTATTATTATTAACTAAATAACTGCTGCATCCTAAATCACACCATTCACATAATCCATTTTAAATGCTATTACAGGACAAACATATGTCGACCAAGAATAACTACAGTTCAGCGGAATATTACTAAAAATTTACACCTCAAAATTTATAACCTCAAAATTGTGATCCATCACCTTGCTTTTACGCTTAATAAATGAGGCAATATGGGCCAAAAAGACGTCCACTCACTAGAGCGTCTCTTCCAAGCACAAAGTGGACAGGTGCTGCCTGGGGAATCCGCTTTTTAACCAGCTTTGTACAGTTGCCGTAATCAGATGATGTACGCAACGTTGGGACTTTCTCCTCTGTAATTAACACATGACCTTGCTCTTCGTCGAAATAGAAAATGTTTTGAAATTTTTTGACAATATAGGCGGGGACAAGGTCGGGAATAACCAAACAATATTTCGGATTGAGCAAGAGCGAAAATAGTAATCCGCGAGACGCAAAACTTTCAATTTTCCTTGAGTACCATCTCCATGCAGTTTGGCCGCGGTAGGCGCTTTTGTCTGCAATGGCTGCCATACTAATCAAATTTTCAGTGTTTCCAACCACTCCAACGAAAGTATTCGAGTATCTTTTATTGCACATTTCAGCAAAGCTGGTGCAAATGGTGGTGTTGTCGGTTGCCTCATCCAATAGTTTCAAACGCAGCCACACTTTTAGGATAGGCTCTCCAAACCGTTTTCGGTCGCGATTGAGCTTAGCCACTGCTTGAACAAGGACGTCACTGATCTCGGTATCTGATATGACAATTTGTTGACGAGGTATTACAATTGGAGTCAAAAGTTAATTTATGTTATTAACTACCGGAAGCATGAAATGCTTATATAGGTAGTTATTGCGATTGATCTGTTTGTCTGTCTGCGTGTCTGTTAATCTGTGTGTCTGTAAACACTATAACTCTTCTCAGCGTTGACGGAATTGGTTCAAACTTGACATAGAGGTACCTCAGGTCATACAAAAATTCGATATTGATTTTGGTACGCGGGGGCCCAACCCCGGGGGAACGGCGGGGGGTAGGGTCCCCCATGAATCCTTTTGGGCTAAAGTTTTTTATTTGCTTATCTAATAAAGAATTTTAAGCTGATCATTTTTTGTCAAGACACCATATGTCAATTCGATCAAATATCGTTGTGGTGGCGTCATACCACCTTGTGTCACCAAAGGGTCAAAATATATTATTTCGGAAATTGATCGACAAATTCAAGATAAGTGCTTGGGAAAGTGAACTGAATGTCAGATTTCTCAATTTAACACACAACACGCTTCCGGTAGTTTTATAATTCGGGTTTTCACCCGTCCTAGTTAGAAATTGATCGATTGTTACACAAACCATTAAATTCAACGGGACAATCCAAAACAAGCGTGAATATGAATTATGAACTTCCGCCAAATCCGGGTGATCGTCTAGTTTAGGATCATCAAATTTTGGCTTCACATAAAGCACTGCGTTTGATGCATCCTGAAATGTAATTTTTTAAACGTTTACACAATATTCGCTGCTAATCTTGTAGGTATTCATGTTATATTACACTTCCAAAATTAAGTCTTTCCAATGAACTCCAAAAAATCATACGTTATATATTGTATTCTTACCAGAGTTTTTCCATTACGGCAAGGGCTTTTTATCGATCTCTCTCGGGAAGCTGTAGTAGTAACCGCATTGTTGGACTTTGTCGTGTTCCGGTTTGTAAAAATCAGGACACAACTCAAAAGTAGCAAAATGCTAAGGATAAGGCAGGCGGAGGTTGCCCACAACAAACGGTGTCTACATTCGCCCATTTTCAGTCGGATGACGAAACTAATATTTTTATCTGTTGTGACGCTGTTGTAAATTGTGCGTTTGAAACGAGTTGTATATATATAATAGGTTATCTGTAGTTACTATAAAAATGCTTTTCTTCTTCTGCTTTTGAAAATGTATTATTCAAAACAACTTTTTTAAATAGTTGTAGTGCCCCTACTCTGTACTGATACAAAATCCAAAATTGTCACTGTTTAAAATAACAGGTTGAATGAACTAAGAGTTAAGAGAACGTATTCGACGACACAAATATCTGAGTAGTTATTCCATTAATCACAAAAATTAAATACGGTGAAATGTCTGAAAGATATTTAGTACCTACATCTGGGTGTGTACATCACTGCTCGAGCCTGTTTGCTTCATAAATGAGGAAGAGATAACTTCTCATCAACGATACATTTAAAATGGATGTGCCACATGATGCTTGCTACTGTACATCATGGGAAATGTTAAATGGGAGTACATCATCTGTATTGCATACAACACTAATATGTGTATTGCTACGCTTTCTTGGAGAAAATGAAAGTTTATTGCTGAATCATTGTGCATCTATGTGTATGTTGAGATATACATGTATACTTGATTTAAGTAGGTTCTAAAGTATAGCGACGAAACGCGCAAAGCCTTGGAGTATATGCGTTATATTATCATGCTAAACCGAGCTATGGATTGTGCATTATGGTGCTCCCAGATACATTCTTGCTACATGAGTTAAAAGTGAAGAACACACTTTATTCTTATCGTCGTCTGATTTTCTTACGTACTAGATACTTGGTGAAGCTCCTTCATATTTATGTACATATTTATATTTATGATGCAGTGACTAGCTATGCATACAAGCATGTAAATAACCGTAGGGGCATGCTTGTCAATATATCTAAAAAATTACTTACCGTGATTCATATAACGCATAGTGATGTAGCAAATTTGGAAGTGATATGGATATATAACTGTTGCTCTCTATTGCTGCACACAATCTGCAATTCGACTGTGTAACTGGAATTTGGAACACGTGAAAAGTATGTCAGGCGCAATAACAAACAAGTGCATTATGTGTCAGCATCAATACCGAACAAGTGACAATCGTGTAATTCTCAACATCGAACAAGTGATTATTGGGGTGAAATGAGAATTTGCGGCCATCAGAAAGAGCGAAAAATTCTCTATCTATTCATGTTTTTCCCGTTGCTGTACACAAAAAGGAAAACAAGTTGCGGATGAAGCAAACCATATGTGTTCATCATGAATGACGGTACCAACTTTTTCCTGATAGTTATATTTTTGGCGAAAACCAAGCACTGACAGTTAAACAGACAGAAAGAAAGCTGACGAATAATAGATTCTAATTAAGGTGGAAGCCAGTTACATAATAAAATGGAAGGGCTCGGTGAAAGGTCCAGCTTTTCAAATCAATTACCGGAGGATCATCGCTTTTCTCTCTCGGAATTAATTGGATTGGTTGAGACAGGGAGGGATGGTAAAAATCTCAGTATTATGTTACAATTAATTAATAAAAATACTTCACATTAACAATTAGACTAAACACTGACATATTAAATCACTTTACTACATTCATAAACTGTTTATTGGTTCTTTTCAGGTGCGGGCTTTCCTCAGCTTCAGTTAAATTTAAATACGTGTCCACCCAAAAACGCGGTTGCGTGTTCCAGTAACTCCACGGGAGGTAATTAATATCTTTTGAAATTTTTTGATGCAGTTGAACAGTATTTTTGTACTCTACTAGGTAATTTACCAGTGCATTATTTTTTTGTTTCCAGGACCTGATGATGGATTGTTGGATCATGATTCACGAGGAAGGACACAGCGTATCTGGGCTCCAGGCAAGGACATCATTAGACAAGCCATAATAATCGACATCTTAAACGCAAATATGTCTTCTACCCACACTCCGATATTATAATTTATATTTGCCCTTTTATTTTAATTTCCAGAAGCGAAGGAGGATTTGGAGTTGGAGGAGTTGAAAGAAGCATCTGCTAGGCGGAAACGGAAGAAGAAAGCGGATCCTTCATCATGGAAACGTGAGGTGGAGAAAACCAAAAGGATGAATGGCGAGTCATACTTGGGATTTGAAGTGGTGACCCCATCATCAAGGAAAGCTAGCAGGAAGGCGACATTTGGAAAGACCAGACCCGCTAGAGTGATGGGACAACGCTGCCGCTCTGTCTATTGCAAAAAAAGGAAGGCAGTTAAATGTGAAGAATTCACAGATGAACAGCGGAAGAACATTTTTAATTACTTTTGGAAAAATCTGGATTGGGACAAGAAACGTCAGTACGTGGTCGCCCTAATCGACACGGTTCCTGTCAAGCGCCGGAGGAAGGACAGTACTAAACGACGCAGCGACACATTATTTTATTGCTTAAAATTGAATGAGAAGCGGGTCCAGGTCTGCCGGCAAATGTTTCTTTCAACGCTGGGATTGAAAATCCAGCAAGTACTTCGATGGGTTAAAGAGAGTAAATCAGGAATTCCAAAAGTATCTCCAAGGAAAAAACGGGAAACAGTAGTTTCGGAGCGGACACTCTCTGTTCATCAGTTTCTGGATGAGCTCCCAAAACTTCCCTCGCACTACTGTAGAAAGTCGACTTCGAAACTTTACCTGGAGACCCACATAACCACTAAGGCTCAGTTGCTTAAACTGTACAAGGAGTACTGCCTGGAAAAGGGACTTCCGGTCTCATCTCGTCCCCTGATGTACAAAGCAATTGAGAGCAAGAACATAGGAATATTTACGCCAAGAAAGGACCGCTGTGATCTTTGCGTGAGCTATGAGAATGGAAAAGTGTCCGAAAATGAGTTTAATCAGCATTGCCAAAGAAAGAATCTTGCGAGGGACCACAAGAGCGCCGACAAAAGTGATGCTCTTGAAGGAATGTGCCACGTTCTGACAATGGATTTGCAGGCTGTGAAGCTATCTCCAGTTTTGAATGCGAGCTCGTTGTACTACAAAACCAAGCTGATGAGCCACAACTTTACAATATTCAACCTTAAAACACACGAAGCTGTTTGTTACTGGTGGGATGAGACGGAAGGGGACTTATCTTCATCGGTGTTTGCAAGTTGCGTGACGGATTACATTCAAACATATTTGAAGGATACGCTCCCCGTCATTATCTACAGTGACGGCTGCATCAGCCAAAATAAAAATCATGTGCTCGCCAACAGCTTACTGGAACTGGCAGTTAGTACGAACCGTATCATCACTCAAAAATTTCTTGAAAAAGGACACACTCAGATGGAATGCGACTCGGTTCATGCTGTAATTGAAGCAGCACTAAAAAATAAACACGTTTACGTCCCGGATGATTATTTGAAAATCACAGAGGAATCCAGGAGCCGTCAGCCCTATATTGTTCGCAAATTAGACCATACCTTTTTTCGTGACTTCAGTGGAAGGAACGGTATCCTCCGTTATTCGTCCATCCGCCCTGGATTAAAAACGGGTGATGCATGTGTAACAAATCTTAAAAATATCAAATATCTTCCGGAAGGAAAAATCCAGTACAAATTGTCGTATGAGGAAGCCGGCTGGACCGACTTACCTGAGAAACCGAAAAGACTGATTACTATTTCAAGCCCGCCGTTGTTTTCATGCCGAAGATATGTAACAGCGAGAAAGTTCAAGGACCTTCAGGATTTAAAGGCGGTGATACCGGAACAGTATCATGCATTTTATGATTCCATCCCTCAAAAGGATAACTGAATAGTACTTGAGTCCCAGTGACCATGGACATGATAATAATATGTGTATTATGAATTAAACCATTGTATGAAACTGAAAATAAAAACCGTAATAATAAATTGTCATTTCCCAAAACTATGCATTTAGTACTTGTTCCATGTTGAGAATTACACGATTGTCACTTGTTCGGTATTGATGCTGACACATAATGCACTTGTTTGTTATTGCGCCTTACATACTTTTCACTTGTTCCAAATTCCAGTTACACAGTCGAATTGTTTCATGTGTACTTATGACACGAAAGCTTGCAAATGAGCACGACGCTACCACTTTTAATATAGGATAAACATCTTATCAAATGCAACTTCAAAATATTGTACTTTATTTAATCTGAAAACCAATAATTAGGGATGCAAATTCATAACACGTTGCTTCGTGAGAGCAAAATGTGCTGATGTCCTATGCAACATTTGAGCAAAGTCACGTAGAATAATAGCGTACAACTATTTAATGATGGAGCTGGCAATGTTCCGATATTAGTTGTACAAAATGAATATACGTCAGTCTGGAATATAGCACACTTCTAAAATTGGATTACCCATCTATGAATCAAATGCAAGCTTGATTTAGCGTTGTTCTAGCTTTGCTGTTCTCGTGAAAACGACACATGGTAATTTGATACATCATTGTTTATTAAACAGCAAAGGGCAGATCAATGCGTTAGGTACCAGATAACGTGACCAATGTTTGTTTTCTAGGATACGAATTTATATTCAGGTGCCCTCCCGTTTTCTTTTGTGTGAAGTAAGGAAAGTGCGTATGGAAACCTTAATATTTGTTGCAGCAAATAAGACAAGAAATTGTCAGGATATTAAGCCTTCGGTCGAGTCAAGCAGCTATAGCAGATATTAATCCAGCAGTATTCCAGTAACTATCCTTTCCATAATCGTGTGATAAAATATGCATTTCGTGTGTCGTTTTGAAATCAATATACCGCCACATTTTATCCATATTGGCTTCATGGCTTTAAGCTTCTGAATTTTAAACTTCCTCTCAGATACCGACAATCCCATATTCTCATAAAGTTTTGAATGTGTATTCTGTAGCATTTTATCGGTTTCTTCCATGCAGTTAATCAATATCGAAAGTACCAAATGCACTATTGCAGCCTCTTTCAAACCACAGAAAACAATCACCCAATATACACTTACTGGAATGTCGCCTGCATATTTGATGCTGCCCACAGCACATACAACAATCGCAAAGAAAAATGAACCCAGCAATATTCCGAGAAACAATGACATTACTTCCTGCATAATACTTACGGCAACTTTAAGCGTAGAATAATAAAGGAAAAAGTTGTTTGGTCTCATCATCTTCAGTGAGTGTGCACATTTTGTAAGCATTTCAAGACAATAGAACAACATGGTGAGGCAGCAGCAATACGATCTGCAAGCCTCAATCATACACCAGAGTCCAAGCATATACCGGAAAATTGTGAGGATTCCGTTTTCGATACATGGATGTTCAGTCGTGCAGACGGACGAATAAATTAAGTACTTGTAAACCTTACAAAATGGGTCGAGATTATAATGAATGGCAAATGGAGTTGATGCCAATGCCACAACTCTTAAAGCGTGAATGATGATACGTAGAGCTCTCGCTATTCCTTTGCATTGTCTTTCCATGGCATTAGTTTGAAATAAATACACTAAAAATATATTGTGAAAATTAATACACAGAGCAGTTGTATGGCGATAAAGTATTTGCTTTTACCCAATTTATCAGATATTCCTCGCATCTCTTGAAATCCTTGGACAATGGTGTCCAGGTTATATATCACCACAGCCGATGTTAATATGATATAGCATCCGACGGGAAGCATTGCTGAGCAGAAGAGGATATTCCTTTGATCTAAATTTCTCGACAGCAGTACCGTAAAGCTAAGCGAACCAGTCCTGAACATACCGGTTACCAGGAAAAGGCTCAAACACCACATCCAGTTTTTCCTTAATTCCCTTCCATCGCTGCAATATGTCTCTTGGATTGAATTCCATGTAAGCAAACAACGCGGAGTAAACCAATAAATTCGATAACAGAGGCTAATGCAATATGCCGTTTCAAATTGTACAACATGGCGACGAGCTTGCACAAGTTTATGTAACCGTGTAACATTTGACTGGTATATTTTTCGGACATTATGTGTCATGTCTCCTGAGCAGTTTTAACCTTTAGAAATCAATTTTGGAAATGTTTACTCTTCTTTATTGCCCCATACGAGGACAATGTTCTTGTTGGTACAGTTGGTTTATTTGAATGCTGTTTGCACCATATTTTACGCTAAATTGTAACATCAAAAATTTGTTTTTCCACGTACATTCCATACGTCATTCTAAGTTTGAGAAATCGGACACGGTTGCAAAAAATATGTTTTGGGAAATGCGTAAGAGATATCTCGTCGACATAAGCATTTGATATTCTTGAAAATCGAAATTGTATATGGTTTATTCCACCTGTTAATACAAAAGCATTCACGGTGTATATCTGATGATAAATTACAGTCCCGAAACTTGCCACATTGAAAAGTATTTTAGCAGAGTCCTGGTCTGTTCTGCACCCTAATTGTAGCAGAAACCTGATCATTTTCGTGTCAACTCGATTGTTGTTTACATGACCGAAGCTCTCATGTTCGTCAAATTGACGCTTACTGGTATTAATGTTTGTTGAGCCATATCATGCAGCCACTTAAAACATCAGATATTCCTCCTCATGTGCCGGGTAATGGGATAGCGATTCTATCACGTTCACCTTGAATTTCCTCAATGTCAAATTTTATGTAAACTGAAGGTGATATTTTAGTAATAACATTGAATCAACCTTGTCTCTCAGTGGAAATGTTTT
The DNA here is from genome assembly GCA_004115045.4 of Sinella curviseta. Classification (NCBI taxonomy): domain Eukaryota; kingdom Metazoa; phylum Arthropoda; class Collembola; order Entomobryomorpha; family Entomobryidae; genus Sinella; species Sinella curviseta. The sequence goes on along the minus strand of CM023200.3, from coordinate 25,738,974 downwards.
TTAAATAAAATCTCTTCCAATAATATTACGTTCTAAATTAAAGACTGATCAAATCTGGTTGTAAAACATTTACTGAGCACACATTTAGCTTCGAATTTAAAGAATGCAGGAGTAACGTGAAACAAGAGTTTTGGTAACCAAAAGAGTTAAAAATAGTCACATTGTCGTTTTGATAAATATAGTTTGGCTAATGCCAACAAGCATTCCCTAATGCATAGATGAAACACCACCATTATATACATGGTTTGTCCTCGACACGTAAACTGAACGTACTCAAGTAAAGGTAACCAAAGTTATCCGCACCTCAGAAGCATTGGAATCTTGGTTTCTGGTTTGATTTGTTCCTGAATGTATGGAGTGAATTGGTTTGTTTGAGTCTTTTGGTTTTGCATTTTGCTTTGCTACCTCGAGTACGGGTTTCATGATAAAAGATGCATGTATGCAGTGTAGTAACCTACCAATGTATGTTCATACATCATATACAACCTCAAAAGTCTAGATGGTGTTTTGCATTCATTTTGTACGTATCACTTCATTCTTTATAAACATTCCAATGATAACCTGTACGGTGTGCATTGTATTAATGTGCTTTTGTTGCCCGGACCTATTTTTGTGCGTCTGCGATACGCATATGTAATACCATAAATACATTTCTCAATACAAGCTGAATTTTGTGGCATGCATTGTGGCGTCCGCTCTGAGGTCTCTTTCATACATGTGTATGTCGCCTTTCATACCTTCAATAGCAGAATCTGTAGACGGAAAATAATTAGCGTATATTTCTGCGTACTAAATGAGAAACACGAGGGTAGTAATTATAATTGTAAAGTTATTTGGTTAATTTAAAATGTTCGTTATCCGTGTAGCTCGAATAGCTTCTATACTTCTCATCGTCGCTGGAATGAGTAAGTACATACATAGTTTAGTACTCAAAAGTAACGTTAAATGCATTCATCGATTTACATCTGTAAATAACGTGCTACTTTGTATCTTTTGTGATAGGTCATCTTGGCCAATGTGTCCAACGTCAAGCGGGATCAATTTTGAGCGGAGCGTGCCCAGATAATTTTATATGATCTAAGCTTCTGAATAAATGTATACCTAGTCTGCGCATAAAAAGTGTCCCCACTTTTGAAGTGGCTACTGTGTTGGTCATCATGGCTAAATATAGGTAAATAATATTTCATTCGAAAGAGCAAGATTTAAGCTACTTATGGTATATCAGCCGATCCAGAAGGTCTCGAATCAAATAGGATAACCGAGGCGGATATCAAGCGTGCTGCCATCTTACAACAGCATCGCAGTGAAGAGCGTAATGGAGAGAAATTCAAAATCCCCAAAAACTCAGGAATTGGAAGGCAGCTAATTTACTGCACCGACAAACGGTACCATGAAACCGGAAGTGTGGAAAAAACGTAAATCGTCAGGTCGTCTTCACTCTGTGCGTACTCCTGTAATGCTAAAGGCATTGAGAGAACGAATTCTCCGAAATCATTGTCGATCAGAGAAAAAGCTGGCCTTGCAAATGGATACGAGTAAGGACTCAATCCGAAGAGCCTTGAAATATGACCTGGGATTGGAAGCTTTGAAAAAAAACACTTGCCACTTACTGACCATTCCGCAAAAGGCTAGAAGACTGGAGAGATACAAATCTCTGCTACGTCGGCACGGGGCTGAAAGCGTGAAAGCCATCCCTTTCACTCAGGAGAAAATTTTTAATGTTGCAGCATCTTTTAACAGGAAAAAACGACAGGATTTACGCTCGCCTAGTTTCGGACATTCCCCCTGCAACATGGCGAGTAAATAGGACTTATCACCATGCCGGCGTCATGATCTGAGCAGGGGTAAGCTGGGATGGCAAGACGAATATCTATTTTGTTAATGTGGGGTTAAGGTCAGCGCCAAGAATTGTCTCAGTGACATTCTGAAACCCATTGTGGATCCACTGACATCCCGCCTATTCAACGGAGATAAATGGATCTTCCAAGAAGACTCAGAACCTGCGCACAAAGCAAAAAATGTCGAGAAGTGGTTTAGGGAGACCCATCCGGACTTTGTTTCCACGGAAGAGTGGCAGGCTTGTTCGCCAGATGTCAATCCGCTGGATTTTTCCATTTGGCCTAAGTTGGAGTCTGAAGTCTGCTCTATCCCTCACGCAAGTTTGGAAAATTTAAAAAGATCTCTTGTGAAGAAATGGAGTGCTTTTCCCCACGAAACCATCCGTGCCGCAATTGCACACCGACGACCTAGATTGAAGGCGTGTGTGAAAGATAGGGGTGGCCATTTTGAGATTCATAGTATTTTCCTGAAACGTTATATACTACATAACTACTATGTAAAGTTTGAGAAATCTGAAATAAAAGATAAGCCAATAAATCCAGTTTGAGTTGGGGACACTTTTTATGCGCAGACTAGGTACATAGTCCGAAAACGTGGTGGTTGTAACGAACAACTGCATCATGCAATCTGTGTTTTGTTATATTCTTCCTGAACTAGACCAGCAGATGCACTTCTATTAACATCACAGAATCAATTAAAGACTCAATAAAATCACTCTAAAAACGATTGGTACTACAATTTTTAACCACGTGATTTTCTTTCAGTCCAACTAAAGCAGCCACCCATATTGATAATAAATATTTATTCATATTAATACGCAGTCACACTCATGCATTGGCCTTACGAATCTCTTCATGAAACGTTTCTGAGCAGATACGATCCTTAGAGCATACAGCATTCTCCCAACACAGCATATTAAATGTTGTGTAAAATAGTAATTGTTGGCGTTCGTAGTTAGTGCTAATACATGCACGCATTATTCGTCATTTAATTATAATTACCTTATTGACCGCTAAAACCGGATGCTGACTGGAGGGCGGAGGGTGGTACAAGAATTTGCTGTTTCTTGGGCCGTCATGTCACCCGAAATATCCAAAGAAAAAATAATGCGATCTGATAACAAAACTCTGCAGAGAGAATATAGGAAACCACAATGCGGCACACCGCAAGTAGAAATAAATTATCATGAATTCCAACCCAAGATATATATATTAATGGACGTGTCTGCAATTTTTGCTGTATGTTCTTCTAGCTATTCTAAATGTTTCTTTTCATAAAATGTCCATCGCGGAAATTTGCGGTTACTATAACATGATTGCATACTTTCAGCGATTACACAATTGCAAACTTCCTCTGTGTGATACTCATGTCCAGTGGTATATGAATGTAAGAAACCCACTATATGCCCTACTTCGATCTATATCATTCATAATTATCGGAAACACTCGCCACCGGATAGCCACCATTCGACGAATACTGCCTTTTGAGCATTTCGTCCTGCTCGTATTTTATTTGTGAGGATAGAATGATACCACTCCTAAAATAGCGGAGAACCGACGCAGAGTAGATTTAGAACTTCAATTTTAGATAAAAGGAATAGTTTAGGAATAATTCAATTTTATATAATAGTGCAAGTCAATAGAAACTTTTTTCTATAATCTGCTTTCCAATATCATTTATTATTTGAGAATGTGGAACAAATTGATATTCCGATTGTTTGTTGTGTTTCTCATCGTGGCTGGAGTGTGTAAGTTATACACCTTAAATCAGTCTACTCACTACTTATCGTCATAACTGTTAATTTATATATACATTTTCCATACATTTTCCATACATTTGTTACAGGTCAGTTAGGCCATGGCGCGCAGAATCTGGTTGGGACACTCGGACGGGGCCGATGCCCACACGGTTTTGTATGGTCCACGAAACTGCAAAAATGCTTAAGACAACAACGATCATTTCGATTTTAATTATACTCAGCCAAGAAACTATAGGATTTATCAGCATGTTTTGATTTGAATTGAAATGAAGCTGACTTTTATTTTCACGCACTCAAGTTTACACAAATCTAAAATCCTAATCAATCAAAATAATGATAATAAAAGATGCGATGCATAGCTCTGGTGCAGCGTGCAACTAAATATGAATAAAAGTTTCTCAAGTAATAATTTTGTTAAATTTTTATATTTCCTACATTCGTACTAGTGATAACTAGGGTTGCCGCGTTTTTCGTTTATCGTTTTTTATTTCGTTTTCGTTCGTTTTTAGACCGTTTTCGTTTCCGTTTTTCGTTTCGTTTTTCAATAGAAAACATAAACGAAAAACGGCGTTTTCGTTTACGTTTCCGTTTTCTTCATGGCAAGAAAACCTGCATTACACCTTCACCAAAATGCAATGCTGCCACGCCAAAAAATGGTTTGCTTACTATGCAGAATTTTCTGACCCAAATGATGCGCATACAGTCATTATGCAACCATGAACCTTTCATTCCATTCAATCACAAACACACACAAATGCCAAAAAAGTTATATTTTTCGATAAAGTTAATTGATTTTCGACGAAAAAAGTTAAAATGGGGGACGTTACTAAAGAAGTAAGCGTGATTGAAGCAACTTCAGTTGCTGACGAATTAATTGACACAGTTTTAAATAAGAATTCAAAGGGAAAGCGTAGTTGGGTCTTTGAATATTTTATTCACAATATCGACAAGAAATCATTTTGTTGTAAAATGTGTCGGTAAGTCACTCAGTACCACAACTAATTCGTTATTAAATTGTTAATCATGCATGAATATATAACATTATTATTTTATATTATTTCATGGAACTGACTTATGATTTTTGCAGTAAGATGTTGACGGAGCGCCCAGATAAAAGTACAGGAAATTTGAACAATCACTTGAGATCATGTCACAAGGATATCTACGAGTCCCACGCCTCATCCGTTCCAGCAAAGACAAGCCGGACCGTTCAGTTATCTCTACTTGAAACTCCGGAAGTTATGCCAAAAAAGATTGAGCGGATGACACGAGAATGCTTTATGGAAAAGTTGATTCATTTTATTGTTGCCACTGATCAGCCAATTAGCATTGTTGAGGATTCCAGTTTTCAAGACTTAGTTATCTACTTGTCAAGGGACAGAGAAATGTCTAAGTTACCAGGACGGACCTAAATGACTGCCAAATTTGATTCTGCCTTCTTGAGCCAACAACAGAAGCTAAAAAATATTTTGCTCTCCCCCTCTTCAAAAGTCAATTTCATCATCGACTGTTGGACCAGCACAAATCAAATAGCGTTTCAAGGAGTTGTGTGCCGTTACATTGACTCCTGTTGGAATTTGGTCACCGTTCCAATTGACTTAACACTGCTTTCTGGACCACACACTGGGGAAAACATCTCAGCAGCACTGTTACCGGTTTTGGATGAATACAAGATTGCAGACAAGCTCATTTCAATTACAACGGATAACGCCTCCAACATGGACACATTCTTTGAAGAGCTCTCAAAATCATTGGAACAACGTGGAATAATATTCGATGTCTCGAATCAAAGAGTTAGATGACTTGCCCACATTTTGAACTTATGTGCCAAAAGTATGAAAAGGACAACGCTGTCAGTGGATCAATTAAAACTCTACGTGATGGGCATCACCACAACGACGTGAGATTTATTACCGGAATTGCGATGCAATGGGAAAAGAAAAAAAATATGGTTATTTTGGACATAAAAACCCGGTGGAATTCTTGTTATGACATGATTACCCGTGCGATGGAAATGAAGGACGTTTACGAAAACACGCTTCAATCAAATAAAGATTTACGGGGATTTAAGTTGGAAAGCGTCCAGTGGGACCGGATTAATATTTTGCTTAAATTACTTACGCCACTTAAGCAAGCTACCCAAATGATTTCTAAGGAAAAAACTCCAAATATTGCTTCATCTTCAATGATTTATCAATATTTATTCGATCACTTTGAAAGCTACAAAAATCAGCCCAGCTCCAACCGGCGAAAAACCCCTGAAGAAACCTTAACTTATCAATGGACATTAGCTGCTTCGAAGCTTGCAATTGAAAAAATAGAGAAGTATTATCCGGATTCAGACGGCAAAGCATATGTCATTGGAACTATTCTCCATCCTGGTTTTAAGCTCGAATGGTACAAACGCTCCAATTGGCCTCACGAATGGATCCAGACTTGTCAAGAACTCATTACGAAGGAATGGAATGAATTTTACAAGCCTAAAGATGAGCCGAATAGCGAAAAGGATTCTAGTGAAAGCGGGGATTTTTTTGGATCGCTTTATCGGAGTAAAATGGCTGGCTGCTCCAAAGGGACCACTGACGATCTCAAACGATATCTAGCTGATGGGATTGTGCGAGAAGATACGATTAAAAAAACTGGGCTTTTGGGTTGGTGGAAGGATCACGAGTCAGATTATGAATACTTGTCAAAAATGGCCAAGGATTACTTATCAGTTGGTGGATCTGGTGTACCCGTGGAAAGCTTTTTTTCGTCTGGAACGGATGTACTATCTGATAATAGGCAAAGGCTGTCTGCGGATCATATTAAGGTCCTTATGTTAATGAAAAGTTGGTACAATATCTTGTAAATATACTTTTAAAATTAAATAAACGCATGGAGTTGATAATAATATAAGCTTCCTCGTGGTCTTTGGCTTATTTTCTTTGACATATAAAGACAATCTGCATTCAATAGTAGTGAAAAACGAAAACGCGTTTTCGTTTCGTTTTGCAGTTGAAAACGAAAACGGTTTCGTTTTTCGTTTCGTTTTCTAATTCAAAACGAAAACGAAAAACGATTTGCAAACGAAAACGGAAAACAGCATCCCTAGTGATAACAGAAGGCAATAAAATTGCGTAACGATTTCGTTGCTATTTAAAAAGTTATCGCAATGTAAAACTTTTTGTAATTTCTCATTTCCCTCTTGGAGGTAGAGTAGAGCTTGAGCACCAATCCAACGAATTGATGCAAAACTGTTACTAACTTTAAATGTATTTGAACGACCAATCTTAATTATACTATCATTATTACTATAATGAAAATAAAATAATAAATCTCAATTAAAATATATACATCCATAATAAACCTTTGTATGTTATAACAACGGGTTGGACTGCTGACTGACTGATTTGATTAAAGGACACTGCGGGTGAATATAAACATATTCTAATGACCATCACACCATGCCGTCGGCGCATACGATCATAGGAATGCCCTTCTTCAGTAATCTCATTATTACAGAATCTGTCCTTGGGCTGCATGTTGGCTTTTCACAAGCAGTGTATTCCGCCAATGTGCGTCACCGTTTCGTCACCCAATGTTTCTAATATAATTTTTTAAACACATAGAATACTTGATCATTCTTGACTAAAACTCCATCTCAATCCCAATGACTAAAACTCCAAAAAATGCTCACGGTGGCCATTGTCCCAACCAATGTTTACATTTCTGAAACCACGATGAACGTACAACGCATCAATGCTTCGTATGAGCCATGTTTCATCAACAGTTTATATTGGCCAGGAGAGGTTTAGTATCACAATGAAAGTATGCAACAATTGTTTTTGGTCCAAACAAAATTTATTCTGCAACGTAACTAAACGCTAGATTTATATTGTTTAACAGAGAATAAATAAAATACAATTCCTGGGGATTACTCTTCGCATAACAGTACAATTGAACTTATTGCTACATATAATGTTACAAGTGTTACATCGGCAATGATGCATTAAATTTTACACAACTTTATGCAAGTAGGTATACTCTTTACAATGGTATGTTTCTTATTATTATATGTATAAGCTTGTATCAATAAAATCAAGTATTATTAAATTGAATTGTTATCCTACAAATTGTTTAAAAACCTAGTATATCCAGAACGGTAAAGACATATTTTGCTTCATACCATAATCCATTTCTACAAGGAAGGAAAGTGATTTATCAAGTCGCACGCATTAATTTATATTAATGACGCGTTCAATTAATTATAAAGTTTGAAAGCTTTCATCAGAATGTCAGTAATATGAGAAAGAAACTCGTCTGGACCGATATACAATCTAAAAGGCGTAAATTCGGCCGAATTGATAATTATTCAAAATTTGCAAAAATCTATAATACAATATTTACACTACTCGCTAATAATTCCGCAAGTTAAATTCACAAGAGAAAGTTAGTTCTAGGATTGGGTTTCAAAAATGGACAAAATATCGGTCGCAGTTTTAGCCGTGTTGGCTAATTTTGCGATTCTCTCCAACAGCTTTGCCTCTGCATTTTTAAGAGATAATTTATGAGCAAGACTTAGCAGAAGTGGGCTTGTGGCCGCATCATCATAAATACCAATGACGTTATCCAGCATTTCAAGTATGTAATTGAGCTGATATTTCCCAGCAGCGTAGGTGAACTCAACTATTGTGTCTGCATCATTCCAGCCCGGCTTCAGATCTCCCGTGTACAAGTAATGCAGCAAAATTGACATCGTCTTTCCTTTTATGTCCTCAACATTTACTACCCCGGTAGTGCCTTCGGAGAACCCACTCTCTGATGATAGCATTGATGCAAACACGGGACAGCGGCCTTGAATTTAATAAACCAACAAAATTTTATGAGCCATACTTTCACTTTGTAAGCAACATAAATATCCTTAAGTTTTATCACCATTTTTATCTCGTGCTTGTTCATACTTTTTAGAATAACCGAGTGCGCTGTAAATTTCATTCCGTCACCACAAATTATTTTAACGTCCGAGTTTGAATTGTCAGCTAGTAACCCAGCTTGAGCATTCTTCAATGCTGACGTAGACTTTGTTGCAAACATGTCCATCTCCTTCGTCACAGTTGCACGTACCCCACATTTACCATTGGTGTTTAATATTGCCATTTTGATAATTAAAACCAGCGATCCATTTGGATCCAAAAACGGAGCCCAAGCAGTTTCAACGACGTTGAAACTAATGTAGTGTTTGAATTCAATCAGTTCATTTTGTGTCACTGTTTTATGTAGCTGTATATTACAATAGGCAACAAAACGTTCATATGCTATTCACAATAATCTTTATATCGTTGTTTTTATTATGACAGACTTGAGATGCATATCATTATTACCGTTTTCGGATTGTGAATGGTTCCATCCCTTTTCTTTAGTTGCAATACCACTTTGGTGGTTACCCCAGCATCAAGTCTTGTAGCAGACAAGAGTTGGAAGTACACACCAATTTGTTTGGAATTATTCTCGTCTTTCACAATCATTCCAATTTCCCATAATTGCTTGTCACCAGTATCACGCCCTGTCTGGAACTCAAACTTTTGATTCGCCACCAGATTTTCGTCTTGCTGAACCAACACAAAGTTTTGAAGTTTCCACATGAAATCATGTACCTCCTCTTCTACCTGGGAATGTGTTCACATAAATTAAATGCAGTTATACCAAGTGGTCCATTTGTAAGCTCAAGTCAGTATACCCTGACCGCAAATGATGATTAATATTCAGTAAATATTTACTTACACCAGTCACTATAACCCTTTCCATGTCTTCGGCCATTCTCTCAATGTTAACGCGGGAAGATGCTGTCAATTTTAAGTACGTTCTCAATGTTAGACTATTTATTATATTCGATATTTCGTACCTCATTTTTGCCGTATCACAGTTACTATAAGCATGCATAAAATTGGTAAATCACTTACATTGTAGTCAGTGGATGCGTCAATTCAAGTGATTTGTGGAAAAGCTTTTAGTCTTGCGTCATTGACCTGATTTTTAAAACAAGATGCAAAGCTATAAACAAATAAAAGAGTATGACAATAAATTTGCACCACCTTTTTTAATAATATGCAATTCTCAGTTCAATAGCGATTTTGCAGTACTTAAATTTGTGCTACCAAAGTAAATTAATAAATTTGACATATTATGAAGTAACAATGGCTTACCAATTGGACTACGAGATCTTACTAATCATTGACTACGAGAATGTAACACAAAAAATTAATGTGCACCACTTGGTGCAGTAGCAAGCAACGACTGGACTAATTCTATTCAATATTCCACCGCAGAAATATCTAGAAGTGGTAATATATATTATGTATTCGCATGAATCACCCCGTGTGATCAAATAATGTTTTAACCAAATTGATAAGTAAAGGCGAGCGAATATATATATACGTATTGTGGTTTATGCGATCAGGCTACACGATATCAGGTTATTTGTTTCCTGAAAATGAGGGTTGATCTGAATAACATTGCTGATAAGTTTTGCTCTTTACGCCAATGCCAATATGTATCATATGTTATCAGTGGGTAAACACTTGGCAAAATACGTTCCAAGTTTCATGCATGGCTTTCCTCGAACGTAAAGTAAAACTAATCAGGTCATACATAAGCTTACCTTTTATCAGTCAGCATTGTTGATAACGCCGATGGCGTTATCTTTTGTAGCCTGCATAAAAATAAAACCATCACAATTTTACCAAAAACCTAATTGAAAGTGTTATAAGTGATTTGCTAAGTATGTACCATATTATATGTTCATATTGTGATGGATGTCGTTGTTCTCTCATTTCTGTAGAATATGGTAGAGGATTCAATTCCATTCACAATGGTATCACACAAATCCAATTGAAATCGCATCTAACTTCATCAAGTGTCATAACCTATCCTGGTGACATCATATGAATGAATTGAATGATGATTGATTAACGCATACTTCAACTTTATCCATAATCACGATGACGTCATTAAGAATTTGGGAATTGTGGTACATCATTATTACACATGTGCATCATTTCATTTCAGCTCCATCAGTCGCTCTGATACTTACCTACACCGAGTCCATGTCCACAAGGTGTTTTGACCGTCTTCACATAGTTTTGTATCGGTCCACGATGCTATGAATATCTTTGTGGCTTTTCAAAGTACAAGTTTGATAGTGCGGCATGCATTGTTATGCACACTTTAAAGTTTTCTTTGTAAGTACATCGTCTTGATAAATATGCTCTCCACTACAAATTACTTACAAGGGAAAAAATGACATACTTGCGTTTTGAAAAATAACGAGGCAAGTGTGTGGGTGTTAAGAAATTATAACTAGAAAATTATTTGACTAATTTCAGCATATGCGTCATTGAGGCGCCTCGTGCAGTTGCTATAAACCTCATCGTTGCATCAATGTATAAGTATACTCATGAAATAAATATGCCTAGGTAAATAAACCTCGACGTTTGACGAGTTTGGTGACGTTTTGATTTGCGACCGGTATTTGACTTTTTGTGGTAGGTCTCCTTGGTTACACCCTTCAGCATCAAACTGTGTCAAATCTGACAAAACGATGGCGAAATATTTTTGTTTGGTCCAAGTTTCTGAAGAAATGTATGCATCTTCCAAGAACGTGGTATCTATAGTTTTTAATCACTTTAAACAGTTAATTTGACTTTATGTTTTTGTAGGTTCAGCTAGCAGATATATTTTTACATCACCACACGTACGTAATACGCGGAATGCCATTTTATTAAAAATTCTAAAATGTCACTACGTTAAAACTACGTACTTTTACTTTAATCATTAGTAAAGCTGTTCTAACCCGCCATTCCCAATTTTTATAACGTTTTTGGTCAGCAAATTGTTCCAACCTAAGCATTTGTTATCGACAAGCGTTCAGAATCTAATAATGAAACGTTTTTTATCCTGTGAGAATTTTTTCGCGATAAGTTCATTAGCACGTGGAGTGCAATTCGAAAGTGCAAACTAATATTGAAATCAATCACTGTCGTTAGTTTATGAAATAAGATCAATTATACTAGAATGGTACCCTTATTTTTATGAAGTCGTTTGAAATAATAAACAACACACCGCCAACTGCCAGCGCAGCAGTTAATATTAGTAAATGGTGCACCCGCATCAATCAGGGAAGCTTTAGAAACACGACAATTTTGTTTCATTTCAGTTGAGTAAGTAACATATATTGCATTCATAGGAACACATTTGGTTGGTCGTCAGTGCGTGCGCACTATTTTACATGGAAGCATTTCCCTCCATTTGGTTAGCGCTATACACTTATGATGAAAGGCGTCAGTCCTCAATTAACTATAATTATCCAATGGACACTAAATCGTGATAATGATTGTATTATTCACTGAATGATGCTTCTTTAAACGTCGAGCCACATGAACTATTGAAGCAAGGAAAATATAATTTTACAATTTAGTATTTATGAAAAAAGTAGGAAACCGGAATGAGGAAATGATTTCAAAGCTATGCCACCGCATCCTAATGGCTGCAGTCGTCACATTCTACGTCATCAAACCACGCACAATCACAAACATGCATACACGTTGTTAAATGGCAACTTCGGGCCTCGGAAAAATGCTTCGCTATTCCTCCGAAATTATTCATCCGATTTAAGCGACCACTAGCTCAAATTGAAGCTAATTAACCGTTGCAAAATAAAATATCGAAATAGTTGAAAAAAATTGGATATGACATTCTTAAAACACAAACTTAGTGAAATAACGGTGGATATTTTATAACTGTGGAAACATTGTTAACTTTTTTGCAATATTTTATTATGATATGGGTCATTGAAATGATTTAATGAAATGAATAAATATCCTGCTTGGATGGAATGCATTATTTGATCTGATGTATTCCGAAAGCAGAATTGCGTTTAATTTGATGGGCAGCATTGCCTCATATATATTTCAATTGGGTTTAGATTAATAGAAATGTATTGAGTATTGGAATGGTGGGCCAAATATTTCAAAGCCGATTCAGGTAACAAACTGATGAACTCATTGGAACATTCATCAATGAGCAGACATATACCGTTGATTTTTACATTCCCATACTCCCGCTTTACATATACTCCCTATTCAACATTTACCTAGTTTGTCGTATGTTGCAATAATTGGTTATCGGTGACTCTAGTTGGTTTAGCGTAATTTGTGGTTGTATCATTTACTTGACTATTTAAGATATTTGCGTTGAATAACTTAACTGCTGTTTCATATTGGAAGTGTACGTTTTGGTGTTTAGTGTTGATGTAATGGGGATGGTGGTGGTGACCGTGACGAGATGGTAACTTAAGTTACTGGAAAAATACATGCACAGTCAAGAGATTATTATCGGAACGCTTTTATATTAACATTTACCATAGTACACAAATGCAGACAAGATTCTAACAAAAACTTTGCAGAAAATGGAACGGCTCTCCTATACATTTTTCCATAAGTTTCCATATTTCTGTAAATTTACTTTTACTAACGTGAAACAATTTCATGTCATGCACATCATATGCAACAAGTTGATTACATTATACACATTACTCATTACAGCTACACGAAGAATATATACCTAAGAAGATTGTAGCTACGGATCAAAAAACAATATAATTTGCAACGTACACTATTTGCTTAACAAACATGATTCATAATTATTTGAAAAAGTACTTTGTACTGGAACGATATATTCTCAGCTTACTTATGACCGAATATTATGTATTCTGTAATAATCTAGTGTTAAATATTGTGAACCTTCAAACCAAATTAAAAGAGCAATTAAATTCAATTGCCATCGAAATAGTTTGCGTCAGTAGATTCCATGTCGTCTCCTCATATGATCATAGCAATGTCCCTGTTGTGAAAACTCTGAATTGCATAATTTGCAAAAGTACAGCTTTTCGCCAGTATGCTTCGACATGTGCTTAAGTAGTCCCTCCAGTGTGCGAAAATTCTCCTGGTCATTACAAAACAAGCAGGATGCCACAACCGATTTCGCTCTAGCGTGAACGCCTTGATGAATGAAGAATTCCTGTACTGTTTGGAACACTTTGTCACACTGCTTACATTGATATGTTGGCGTTGCTCCCGAATGCATGGTGTTTTTGTGATTGTCTAGTGAAGCCTTGTGCAGGTATGATTTACCACACTCCTTGCACTTGTATGATGCTCTTTGAGCCATGTGGGTTAATAAATGCTGCTTCATGTTTCCATTGTGAGCGAAACCCCTTTTACAAATGCTACATATGTAGGGTCTTTCATTCGTATGGAAGCGTCGGATATGACAGTTTCTGGCCGAAATATCATAGAATCCCTTTCCGCATATACCGCAACTAAAAGGGGTCTCCTGTGTATGTAAATTAATATGTCTTTCCAAATCTTGGTTTCTATCAAAGCGGCTTTCGCAAAATAAGCACGAATATACCGGTAGATGAATATTTCCGTGCTTTCTCTTCACATGTTCTCTTAGACCGACTTTGGAGATGAACGTCTTGTCGCACTTTGGGCAACCAAGCAGATGCCGGTTTTTGGTATGGCGGACATTGTAATGTAGTTTCAACTCAGATTCTCGTCGGCATCGGAACGGGCACTTGGAGCATTTGTGAGGCTTTCCCTTGGTGTGAACTATCTGATGATTGTTCAAATTACCCTTAGAAGCAAATTGTTTGCCACACTGGTCACATTTGTAGGGCTTTTCTCCAACATGACGTCTTATGTGCTCCGCTAAGGCAGTGCCAGACGCAAACCTTTTTGTGCAAAGTGAGCATGTTAACTTTTTGTCGTGTATACGTGCATGCACTTTCAATTGGCCCCTTGAGAAAAACGACGACGGACACTTTGCGCATTTGTAGGATCGTTCATTTCGGTGTACCTTTACATGATCTTCCAAAACAGCTTTCATGAGGAATGACTTGTTGCATATGGTGCATGGATAGCGTACACCCTTGTGTGATGACTCTTTGTGGTAGCGTCTTAAAAGTTTTGTTGGGAAACTATCGCCACAATGATGACAATTAAACATGTTGAAACTGAGAAACAAATTCAAATCCATATGATCTAATATCCTAAATTGTTAAAAGATACAGCTTTTTATTTTACGGTCAAAAAATTGTCTTACCTTGTGGATTCTTAAAACAGAGAAGGTAATGAATTTGTATCTCCTTTTAATATCTAGTACCTTTGCGTAAACAAAATCAACAATTAATAAATGTTCAATACTGTCAGTGAAAGCCTCAATCAGCAAGGCTGGAATAATATCGAGTCGCGGGAAATAATGACAAATGAAAAAGTAAAATATTAACTCTCTTCTTTACTTGTAACTATTTGCTATAAATGTTTGAAGTTCTGTAAAACTAATGATGTTTGAGTAAACTAAGCCACTAAGCAAATGGTAAAAAATTCAAACAAGTTTTCAACAGTTGCTACCGTTCTAGTCGTACTACGAATACATACACATATATGCAGGTGCTTGGGGTCGAATGGAACCACTTATTAGGCAGCCGATTCTGTTAACACCTGCTTTGGTTTTGAAATCATAATTCTTTTGTTTGACGGTGTTTCTATTGATGCACCCTTCCAATCCGTGGTCGCGATAAAAATATAACCAAGGCAAAGGAACACACGATTATATCAACACGTACCTGTTGCTGTTTTCCTACTACTTTAACGGATTATCAATTTGCAGCACGATAACCAAAGTTTTAATGAACTGTATGTTGTGTGTATAACACGTGTGTATACTTGCGTGTTGCATTCTTCTCAATCCATCAAAATTAAAACCGGTTACAACAAAACTACCCAGCTTAGCATATATATTGTAAAACACAGGATTCGGGAAGCCGACCGGCTTTATTCAAATGATAACGCAAAGGATTCTTGTATACAATAAAAGTCACAAAATACAATTGAGTACCTCGACCTTCTTTCACAATGTATTAACTTCTCGTCTCAGCAGTGATGATGGACCTAAAAAACTAATTCTCTGCTACGACAATTACTTCTGGTACAATATTTGCATGTTATTACACTCCGCCTCCATTCCCTACGTAGCTCGAGTAGCATCGCCAAGCGTGGTGCATACACAACGAGTCTTAACGCACATCCAGAAATAGAACTGAGGCTGTTTGAGTTGGAACCCAACTGGTGAAATTTACCAATACACTTCAAGTGAAGGTCGCAGTGCTGTTTGCCGTTTCCTTATGTCTTTTGTTTCCATTTTGATCTAAAATGGTTCAGAATATTTCGAAATCATTTTTCAAATAGCGACGCAGTGCCGATGGTTTGCAGCTTAATGCAGTATGTGCACTCATGAAAGACGCCATGCCGGAGTGAAATCATTCAGGTGAAATCTGTATGAACACTTTTGTTACGGGTGCAGAGCTCCAGGTTTACATAACTATACATACAAAGGAAAAACCATTTGGCTTCAAGCTGTGTCCGGCAAAATTCAGTCGGCAAGCTGAATTGATACAACATGCGTCACGGTATCATTCCAGTAATAAGCAATCTTATAAATGATCTTTCTGCAACATGACGTTTGACAAAAAATACAACATCCCACGACATGTTCACAGAGGTCATGAAAACAGGAGACCATACAAATGTATCTTCTGCGATGGAGATGTTCGGTTTTACTGCACGTTGGAACTGTTTCAACACCTAGGATTGCATACTCGCGTACAACCTTTCAGATGTTCAGATTGTGGACTTGCGTTCGTGTCAAGGAACAAAATGCAGACGCATCTTGATAGCGCGCATCCTGCAAAAGGATAATATTCTTGAATTCTTGATGTGACATGAGCTACTAGGAATGAAAATGTCAAAAATGAAGATAATCATTAGCTTTCACATTGTGGCAAAATGGTCACTATGTATTTGGTTTCATTACTCACTTTAAAGTTAGTTATAGAGCAGCCGTCAGCAGAAAAATGCTGGGAACGGAAACGTAATCAATTATATAGATTACTTTAATGCCAACTATTTTAGTAAAAATAGTTTCCATGTAAAAGCGCCCAAAAATGTATACATATATTTAATTACGAGTAATATATTTTCTTTAAACATAAACGTTATTATAAATATTATTGATAATTCACATATGTAAATGCTGATGTATTCAAGCTTGTTCATTGCATAATCAAGCATGGGTTTATTATAATAAAAGTAACGTAGAAGTGGAATGTAACTTGTGTTCCAATGTGATCTACAGGAAGTCAATAAAAGAATGCAATCAGGAGTGCAAATCTAATTAATTACTAAACTGACTGAAGAAGCCGAGCACCAACAATACTACTTCGATGCGCCGGTAGCAATATTTTATTATAGGTTGCTAAAGCTTGGCTCCAAAATACTCTTCGTTCCTAGTTATATTGATACATTCCGTCCACCAGAAAATGCTGTGTTTTTATATTGCAGTGTCGCAGTAGCATTTGCATATTCTGCGATTTTACATATAGAAGTGCCCGGCATATAAAGGTGTTGCAGTAGTATTTGGAAATCAGTAATATCACAGATGTCTGCATTTGTTGTGCTGATTCGTACTTGGGTGCGGATTGAACTCGGGTTGAATAAATAACCAACGGCGTGCAACCCCGTTGACATAAATTGAATCCATAACCACAGTAATATTTACTGTTTTTAAGTTCACTTATTGATAACACATTGTGAATAGTCATGAATGTAAAATATCTACGAGCCAAGAAGCCTACATTAATGGGCTTGCAATTCAACATGTCTTAAAAATGAAGGTAAATTTTTATATCAAATCATTTATTTAACTGCAAGTTGGTGGTATAAAGAGTCATTGAAATGAAATTAAAATCCAATATTAATGTTTATAATTAGCTTGGTGAGCATCTATACAGGTGAATTTTTGTGACCATTCATTATCGTGTCAATTGTAAGTTCAGATTCAAAAAGTTAACAAAGCACTCACTGTCAAACTCATTTTCGAGCCTGCAAGTTTTTACACAATTTTCAGCAGAGTGAGAAAACAAACAGAGGAAACCGTTGGTGCTACTGCTGAGAAAACGCTAAAGTAAAATTTAACCACTTAAATTAAATCTAGCTTACCATATTGTGGGTTCATGTTCCAACGGCAACTGCGCATTTATAATAAGTTGTCGACGGCATGTACTGTTTCAGCTTGCATGTATACATTCAATCAAATAAAACTAAACACTATTGTGTTAGTTACCAGCAAATGATATTCATCGTGAAATAAGATATATAACTGCGATGTATGTTCTATTAGAGTGGATTGGTACTAGGTTTTTGTCATCGTGCGTTACGCCAGCAATATTTGAATATGTCTTCTCTCTGAAATAGTTGTCGTGATCTGGCAATACTATAACGACCTACGTTATATCCAGAAACCACACTCCTGATTGGAACTTATCAACCTATGTATTACATTATTTCCTTGTAAAGTATTAATACGATATAAAATTCGGCATCATTGCTGCCAATAGTATTGAAAGCATACCACCAAAGTAGATGTTTAATACAAATGCTAAACGAAGCAAAATCCCAATCAACTTTATATAATCAATACCGTAATATCCTCTAGCAATCATCTTCCAAATCGATATAATGAGAGTTTTGTCGAAATCGATTGGATAATCAATATACCATGACCAAATGTACTACTGCATAGCAATGGTAAGACAGAAGATAAGGTAAGTTCATAATTTCTGCTCCAAAATCTTAGTTGAACAATACATAATACAATACAGAAGATGAGCAGTGATTCAATTTATTGCAGAAGATAACGGCATTAAGGTTAACGTCATTATTTGCATTTACGCTACTGTTGGCAATTGTAAAAGGTGGTTCCATGAATAATATTAAAAGCCTTCTCAACAGGACAAAGCTGTCGCTATGGATAATCTCTGCGGTATTGGCAGTTATATTACCACCGTCATTTGCTGTAAGATATAACCAGCTTCAGAATAATTATCCCGAAGAGGTGTTGGAAGGATTATTGAACATAATCTCTGTATTGGAACCAGATCAATATACAGTATCATTCTACGCAGTTGAGAACTACACGTTTTCAACAGTGCCAATCCATAGCTTTAGGCAACTAAGAGTCACACAGGCGTACGGAGTAAAATATCAGTGGCCTTTACTCGATCGGTTTAGATATAGTCAGCCGTATCACTTGCTTATCACACAAACGACTGAAAAAACCACCCACCTAAATAAAACGCAAAAGTACTTTGATGGACCTGTGGCCGTGTTTTATTATATGTTGCTGAGACACGGCTCCACATTGTTGTTTGTTCCGCGGAACAGGCATTTCTCCGAAGTCAAAAGAAACATTCAAAAAGAGAGGGCACTTTTTGGTGAAAGCAATATTAACTTTCCGGCACTCAAACTTGTTGTAACTTTGCGTGAAAGTGCTAAGGTTGCCGTCATGTTTCACCCAGTTTGTAACAACTACTGCCCAGATAACACCACCATTTCCAAAGAGCAATTCGTAGAGGATCCCCAAAACTTGCATGGGATATTGATCAATAATGGGAATGGGAAAATCGTAAACGCTATGGTTTTTATGTACTCTGAGGGTTACTTCACATATTTCAAAAACGATCGACGTGCATGTAACAAACTACTTCATAAGTCGATAGGTTCATTTCATTGTTCTCAGGAGATAATGGTACCACTGGTACTGGAAAGTGCTCACAACCTAACCATAAATTTATTCGATGCAAGCAACAACACGGATGTGTCAAAAATGACGCGCAACGACTTTGATCAATACATCGTCATACCCGTGAGGATGTATACATACAACTTGGACTGTCTTCGACAAAATGCACTTTTGTTTATCGACTACGTGACATTTTTACCAATTTACTGTACTCATTATATGATCAACTCTACATCCTGGATGGATCTCACTACTTCATGGACCATAGCGTTCAATAAGTTTGCCTGGTTGACAATATTCATTTTCACGTCAACAATGACTCTAATATTGATTAATATATTTGACGCGTCTTATGCTCGAAACACATTAAAAGCATTAGCTATTTGCATGTGTTTCTTTTGGGGGCAGTTCATACATGTCACGTGCTGGAGGCGCGTGTATATCTTGGTTTCTGTTCTAGCAGCCTTCTGTGGCATACTGTATGAAAACACACTTACAAGCGTTGTCATGATTCCATCTCCTCCAAAATCATATACGACATTACGGGAGGCGTTCGAGAAAGGGTACAGGCTCAAATGGTTTCCAAGTGTGGACAAGGCGACGAGCAATCTGGTGCATGTGTTTGGAGTAGACTTCAAGCATTATGGTTTGGATGAGTACCTGAATAATAGCGTTGATCTTGTGTATAACGCAGAGAGGGAACTGAGGAAAGGAAGTTTCCTCTATCTTGAAACCAGTCAGAAAGTTGAGATAACGAAGAAACACCTGGAACGATTTTTAAATCCGTCATCATTGCTACGAACAAAATGTTTCCACATATCGCAAACATTGAGGCCGGAAATGAAATATATCCAAATATTCACCATGAATTACCACTGGATGCTAAAATCTGTGACGGCGCTACAAGCCGGCGGTTTTACGAATCACTGGAATCACTTGTCCAGTTGGCTGATGCAAATATATTATTTCCGTTCCGTGACTGACTCCAAAGCGAGTAAAGTGATTCATCACCCGGATGTAATATCGCTGAAAAAACTATACCCAATTTTAGTTGTAATGAGTGTTTTGTTCGTTGTCGCTGCAATTGGCTGTACTATTGAAAGCTTAGGCGATTTGCCAAAAGATGTGTCGAATGTAAAGAGTTTAGTCAGTTTGTTTCTGAAATTTATGAAATACCACTTCACTATTTCGTTAATGCGACGATTCACCCGCACGCAAGCAGTATTTAATATACATGACAAATGATGTAAATACTAGCTTACTCTATGTTGCAGTTTTATGAAAACTCATTGTGCACTGTAAAAAATACAAAGCACCCTACATCTGCGTGGAGCTTTAAAAAATGGGACGATGTTTGCCATGAATATCTCATCAGAAAAGTTACATTACGACGGGTCTTGCATATCATTTGCAATAAGGTCTTATTCACTTATACAGGTGGCATTTGTGTGCGCTCTCGTTCGTTTGTCCGTCTGTGCTGAGGACATGGGCGTCAGTTCGTTGCATGGGAACAAAGTTCCAATTTTAATTTTAATTAAATTTCTGAATAAACATTTAGACAATATTTTTTATTATTATACATTGTTGGCCTTCAAATTTAAAATATCTTTCATATTATTCCTCACATGACCAGTCCATGTCCTGCGAAATATCTTACATGTATAGTGTTCGCCGTCGAAGAACAGGTGAAGTAATTGTTTGCCGCTATTTATTAAACAAATCGCCATCCCAGTTTGTCAATGCACGCCACCTACACTAATGATGCTACATGTTACATTAATTTGACCCTACACTACACATCACATTTTCTATCTTCGGCCCTACGGATGAAAAGCCACACGACGCTCCAACAATAAATTTTATGTTACATTTTGCTAAATATACAATATATATGTGCACAAAGCAGCAATTAATCATACTATGATGACGTAATCAAAAATCTTATGATGTTTTCAGAGGTTGCAGTTGCAAATTATTATCTCTGACACATATTACTTGATCAATGATGTTACATTTGATTTAAAATTAGGTGAATAGAATTTGTACAAATTTCATTGTGGAACCAGCAATTAAAGCCAATGGAGAAATACTAGTCACATTGTGAGCACGTAGTATATGCGCTTACCATGGAAAAACATGCAACATAATCGATTCTCTAAGGCTACTTACTACATTCTCTATTACCCAGTGGTCATTCCATATCTGGCAGTTAAAATATTTGTACAGATTCATTAGTGACAACACCAGCACGCGTTGGCTTTACGCTTAGTGGAAATGAATACCGGGGTCATTGAATTGGAATTGTTTCATAATGTATTCTTGGGTTTTGTTGTCAAAACAGTTTATCTGTATTTTAGCGATATTTCGCTAATCACCACCGAGAAACTAATCCACTATATTTATGTCGAGGTTGCCATTGAATTCAGCTTCTTTCCAAACAAAATGTTGTACATTAAACATAACTGAAGTTTCTTACAAATGCATGGAAACGGTTGATGAGATGCTCGATATTTCTTGACTAATCGGTGGAACAAATAATGCGTAAACACTAAAAATAATTTTGCCGCCCACGTAATCATGCCTTTCCCAATGACATTTCTGAACTCGACGCAAAACACAACTGTGCAAATCCACACGCATAGTAAATAGAATAAAAATACAACACGCGTGTTTCCATTGACAGATAGTTTTTTCACCTGATTACCGGTTTCCATCCTCGCCGCCTGAACCGTATAGTTCCGAGTTGCTAGACTAAACTGCCACTTCTCCCATGCTCCAAATAGACCCGATTCGAACAACGAATGTACCCTAATTATAAATCTTGTCGCAGGATATCGCAGATTCCTGAACAACCAAGAGACTGTCGTCCTCCCCAATGTATCTTTACCGATGGTGGTGAAGTCTAAATACGAACGATTATGATTTTGTAAAAACCTTGTCTTCAGGCGCATGTACATATTGTGAGCGTCCGCATAACTGCCAACATAAGCTGCCCTGTCGCAGGTTGCAGTTTTGTTGAATACGTAGGACAATCTCATTGCCCTGAAAAAATCTTTTGCTTGGGGTATGTGTATCAATTTTCGAACCATATCGATAAGTGTGGCGTGCTCAAAGTTGGATGAATTTGCACCATAAAAGGTGTGGAATAGTGTGCGTGGGATGCGTATTGGCATCCGCTTGTCTAAGTGACCATCATGATTCACAGATTCTATAATTGACGAAATAGTTCCATCCATGTCTTTGTCGGCCACTGCAGTATCGTCAACGCTGAATAAGCTAAAGTTTGTTTTCACCAGCTGCTCAAATGTCTCAAGACTGTGTCGTGACAGTGGCGCCGTCAACTTGATAATGTTTCCGCCTTTATAGGCATTTGACAGAATAATACAAACTAATAGCCATGTCGCGGACACACATTTATTTCGGTGAATTATATTACATCCTTGCTCCAAGAGAGACGCCATGGGAAACACGATTGCTTCTAAATAAAAACTACTTCCAAGATGAACATAGGTAATCGATACTCCAATCCAGGATATAATAATTGATAACCAAACGTATAGGTCAAATGCAGAAATAAATCCAAGAAATGATATCGGGCTAATCACATATGTGTTAGCGCATGACACAAAGTAGAAGCCTTGAGTGTCCAGTCGGGTGAATTGCATTTCCTTTCCTGTTTCGATCATCTGAAATATTGGAAATAAATTGTAGCCAATATTGTTGACCATAGTGGTGATGTTGCTTTCAATTAAGGTTAGGAATATAACTCGAGGATCCATTGTGTATCTGGTAACGTCTAGAAAGTATGTGTTTCGTAGTTTCAGATTGCTGGTACAATTTCTTCTACATCGAAGTCCCCAAACCTGTTGTCCGCCTCTGTATAAGCTAGCAAATGTCTGATCAAGATGTTGTAGCGAAAGGACCGTTTGCGGGGACAGAATAAAAAACTGATACCATAGAGAATTAATCGCTGATACAGATTGAAGTAAACCTGCTGGTCTCGTTATAGTTAGTTTATCAAGTTTTTTGTTTACCGCATTCTGGTCAACCTGTCCAATCAGAAACGTCTTGGTGATTTTTGCGGAGGAGAGAATTCCTTCAAACACATCCTTGGTTACACTGAACGATACAAGATAAAACATTTTCCATGGAAGGAATATGCTTTTGTTCATCTCTATCTCGTCTACCAGATAAATTAAATTTATGCCAAATGGCTGGTCCAGAGTCACGTAGGCACCAGCGGCAACAAAGTATCTTGCTGTTCGCGATTTTGTTGGCATCAGGTATTCCAGCTTATTCCAATGTGTTCGATGATGCGCTATCCGATTGTAGTCGGGCAAATACATGAGAACTTTATAATCAACGATTCCAGCAAACGCACTTTGTGGCGTCCATAAATTGCAGTCCGGTGGAGTAACATAAATAATTGCTTCACAAGTTCTTTTATAAATTGCACTAGCGTTTCCGCGAAATCCCTGCAACTTGGCCAACTTGTATATTTGGTTGTCACACGACATGCCCATGAGCCAACCTTTCACGAAGCGGTACTCCGAGTAGATTATTGGATATTGGTACGGTTTAAAATTGTAGATAAATATCTAGGATGAATTAAATAATCTTTCAATGTTTATATTCCAAAGTCGGCAATAATTGTCAATGCTTTTAAACTTACCCCATTTTCTATGACCGCTTGAATAATGTACACGGTGCAATTTTCAAATACTTCCAGATGTTTTGCCAGATCAAGCTCTATACGTCTCTGTGATAAGGCAGCCATGTGAGACAAAATTGAAGTTGAATAAATGAACAAAGTTATATGCATTGTAAACATCACGCTGAAAATTCTTGCAATAATAGCTGATTTATTTCAGCTTGAACAAAGAGAAAATATTAATGTAAGCACGTTAGGGAGTTGATGGAAGATAGAAAATGGGGAGCCAACTAAATAAAACAAATGTGCGCACATTCGATCGAAGGCATTTACGTCATTCGTCAAGGAACTAATCTATGGGTAGGAGTTTTTGGTAATGTTTGAAATTGTAGAATGTTTGAGGCTAAGCATTACCAGATTCAGAGCGAGTATTCGAGTTTTGGATACGCATGCAAAGCAAACATGCTCCTTGAGCATAGATTTGAAAGATAGCTATTAAAACTATTTGGGATATCTAATTTGCGATAGAACATGTCGTAGTGAGTGTTAATCACATGTAATTATTCCTGCACGGTACATGCTTACCTGGATAATTATTCGTTAACATTATGCACAATCTTTGCCCGCCTTGCAATTTTGTATATTCGTGACATGTTTGGCCTCTTTCTCTTTGCTTCATAAAATTGTACCAACCACACCACCAGTAGTATGGAAAACAAGTTATTACACAAACATACATTTAACGAGACGTTAATGTTGCTGTACAGTGCTATGAAATGGTTTGAAGTTGATGGCAGAAAAAAAAATTCTGCAAAATACCAGTTTCCGCCCATTGGATACTATGCTTCGGACATAATAACATAATGCTTCACTACTAATTTGATGGAGACGTTGCGTATTAGGTAGCCAAAGCTTCCATATATACTTTCGATATGTTACCTCATTGCATAAACAAAATCACATGAGTCAGCAAATATGCTATTCATTCCAATGACCAAGTTGTTGTCGTTGTGCCTCGAAAACTATGACACAACAGAGAATGTTGCAGCTCGTTTCAGAGATGAGAGAGCTCGGTGATACCTTGTTTAAAATGACTGCATAGTTTTTTCAGGAAAATGTTGGTTCAACGGAAATTATAGGATGCTCCCGCTCAACTTTCTAAACATTGATTTTTTAATAAATATCACATGTATTAATTTAAATTAAGTTATTGTAACTTACGAGTCATGATGTATCAGAAAATTTCATCGTTAAAATAATTTCTCAAGCTGGACTATAGAATCTTCATTTCTACTGTTTGCAGTCCACTTACTTTTTCTTATACTATGTCAACAAGCATGGCCAATCACTGTGGAGGTTTTCAGAATGATGCTGAGGCGAAATAATTTTTATCTCAATATCAATTTTGTATACACATTTTCAATCCCGTTGCAAGACGAACGAGAAAACACTCCGTGACTGAAGGACATCCTGAACTCAATTGCTTAACTTGTCGTTTGTAGAAACTGACTGTCATTATGATGTGAACTGTATGTATGAGTTGTGGTTTACAACAGACAACACATAAATTATTTGTGTTATGATTAATTTAATGTAAGTGCAATATAAGAAGCGGAATCCTACGGTTATTCTGACGCCAAATGTTTTTAAGTCATGTATAACTTACTGTAACATCCCAGCACAAAATTATACACAATAACGAATTTTGTTTGCATGCCAACTAAATGTTCTAGTGAAGACCAAATTAAATCTTTTGGTAGTACCTTTACAAGCTAAAGTTGGGAATTCGAGTCGCAAATGTCATTACAACAGCCCTACAAAAACTCATTTACGTTTTTCATGTGCGGTTGGAACAAAATAATTGTCAGGATATTCTTAATAAAATTTGTAAGTACCAACATTAATGCTGTTCATAAAAATCAGTTCTAAGATGAAAGACTTGTATCTTTGGCTATACTGTTTCGGGATAATGACATGTTTATGCTTTCCGTTATGCAATTTAGTGGCTTTGAGAAAAATTAAAAAATAGAGTTATGTTTATTAGGTGATACCATGTGGAGTGGTGACTTTCCTTGTATGTGTACATGTGTAAGGTGGTTTTATTTTACTTGCAATAGATATGCATATATGGTTCATATATTATGAAGATAGTTTTATTTCATACTTCGGAATAAATTATTGGTCGAGGACAATAGTACAAAATGGGGTTGCCTAGGGACTTTTGTTTTATCTCGTTGCCCATCCCTAAAAACGAACTTGTTATGCCGTTTTAGTTTTATGAATTTTACTGTGATATATTTCCATTTTATTACCTTCGATTTACTTTTAAAAAATATGCGCATACAATAAATTGAAAGTAAATAAAACTGCGCTGATAACCAGTACCGTTGTGCAAAAAACTGAGCTGTTTTACGCATTCGTTCTTATATTAATGTACGAAAAGCGACACTGATTTCGCAGTTTGTCCTTTCACGTCAATACCTAAAATAGGCTGATGATACAGGGAAGAGCATTCTTCGGCTTCACAGTAAAAAGCGAAAATTTTCTTACAAAAGCTTTTTCAGTATTTCTGTTCTATTACTGAGTTGCGTACGGCAACATTTGCAAAAAACTCCCTTCGTATCAACACAGATAAAAAACCTTACGACGGTCAGCATTACATTTTTACAGAACAAGTGCGGCTGGGTTCTGTGAACTGTCCTAAATGCAAAGCAGTAAAGAGTTTCGTAATAAAATGAATCTAAAAAGTTAACGAGCTAATCAAATTATGACCACTTGGATTGAACTCGAAAATGTTAAGTTTGTAAAAAGGTATTCTATGACGGTCAACAGCAGGACATTTTTGAACCCGCTCCAACTATGAAACAAAATTTATTCTGTGCAGCGTCGTTGAAATGAATATAAATACTTTAATGGGACCTCGTATACATACATGTGATACAATGTGGCACAACAAATGCAAACCTCAAAATAAAAATCATGTGATAATATATAAATTGTAATAAAACTTAGCTTTACAATTTATTGGATAGCTGGCTGCTGACTAACGAACTTGATCATGCATATGGTGTACTATCCCAGGGCCTAGTAGAACAAGCCGACTGGATAATAAAAACAAGCTGTAAAACATACGAGATGATGTCTTATTTTTACATTGTATTGCACTCGGTCCATTTAAAAAATATTATATCTGTGTAATGTAGGGTGAAGGTATATATAATATAAGAAGAGTAATATGGGTCTCATCATTTTTGCCACAGACATATGTGTGGTGATCCTCCAAACGTTTCTGCATATACACCACAAACAATTAGTATGTTTTTGTTAATCCACTTTGTGAAAATATATTCATTTATGACCATTTCAATTGAACTTGTTGTAACAAATGTAGGTGCGGACTTTTAACAACAAAAAAACTCCTGACCATAAACATAAAAATTGGTGTTTGCCTGTGTTACAGGTAGATAACCCGAATTAAAAACAGAATATTTATGTTGCCAGTAACATACGTCAAATTTTGTACGTAGGAAATACTTTCCGACAGCCAATGACATGGTACAAAGCTGGGATATTTGAGCATTATAAGATATGATACACAGACAAAACGGCACTTAGCTTCTTGCGTGTTGTTCGAGTATTCTGCTGCCCGCATCCGTATAAAACAACGACTGGTAAAAATCATCATCAGCCATGCACACCAGTAGACTTTTTGGCTTATACAAGCGGTGGAAAAATGAGTTCACTCATTCATTCAGATGATTCTCTGGGCGTCTCTATTGCATTTCAGCTTTCAGGCCATCATTCAAAAAAATATTATGTATTTTTAAATTATCCCAGATTGTAAATTTCACATTTATTTTAATTTTGGATTTGTGGGGAGACTCAGGGTACGCCACAACCAGAGAGCGTACATAAGAATCATAAAATAATTATAATATTTCCAAATATTGAGCAAGTTTAAAATGGGGGCTACTTCAATTTTGATGTCTGCTCTCTCTTGTCCTACTAATTCGGATATGGATGAAGAGGTCCCAAAGAAAATTCCCTCCAGGTGAGTATGTTTTACATGGTCTTACGTTCACATTACAAAACATGGATTACAAATAACCCTCATTACAAATGTATGGAGTACAAAAGCATAATATGGTCTTTTTTACAAGTTCATAAAAATGAGCAGTGAAAGCTATTCATTTATATTTAGTCACGGTTTGGCCTCTGAGAAGTGCTGTTGTCTCTGTCAGTATCATTTTTTAGCATGGAGTCTCATAAAAATTCTCAAGTACACAGCGTACGGTTTATTGATAGTTTTCAAAAGTACAAATTATTGGTGTTGAATGGCTGTGTATCATCTTAATAGTATAGTTGGAACTAGAACTTATTTCAAATATCAACGAATGTGGCAAGGTTGTCATGCAAGTGTTATTCATTTCACGTATATTATGTTTCATGATGGTACTATTTTCAACGACTTTGGCTGATATTTTTATTTGATATGATAATTTGTTTTTATATCAATAATTTATTCTTTTCATTACATAATCATGTATGAAATGATAATCTATGTACAAGCATACAACACAGCTAAGAGTTACATAATAGTTAACATTGCGCACTGAATTACGATGAGTACGTACGTACCCCTTCTGGCAACGCTTGAAACGCCAGAAATAGCATTCCACTTCATTATGACGACATCATGATTTTCAACAAAAATCCATCGAAATGTCCGATCTGACTCGTTGCACACACTTGCTAGTGTTAACTTGCCATTGCCATGCACAGACAGACATGCTTTAGTATATCTGTACCGTAATACATACTCATTTGTGCCTTCAATTTTCACTGCGTCCCATCTCAGCTTACTATCTTCAACTTGCGAACATATACAGAATCTCAATACATCTGGCCATAATGTATCACAAGTGGATAGACAGAGCTCGTATACTTCTTGACCCGTGTCGCTTAATACATGCGCAACAATTCTTGACCCATTCTCCTCGTCATAGTCTATCCGAATGAGACCCTGAGGAGTTGGTGTCTCTACGCAATTCACAATTTCTTCAGAATACACAAGCATCGCACCAAACAGCTTGTAACACTCTCCGTGGTAAGCGTATTGAAGAAGCTGGCCTTTATGAAGGCATCGGCCGCGAAAGCAAAACGAGTTTGGCTTGCTTCCACATGGACTGTTATCGAGTGGGAATAGGTACTTCTGGAATATCATTCCTACCTTGACATCCAACACACACCTTGACCGAATGCATTGGATGGCCTCCTCCTGTCAATCGGCATAGTATAAATCTTACAACGGTGTTTAAACTTATAACGCTAATATAAAGAACGAGGGAATACACCTACATTTGACACGACAGCATCCTTGTTGCCAGTCACCATTCTACACTGATCAATCAGGGTGGGAGGATGAGTTACTTTTGCTGACTTGAGAATGTCAATGTCCGGCGCGTTTCTGATTCGAAGACAAGACGATTGACTTCCTTTGAGAAAGGTGGCTATTGCTGCATCACTGCAGTTTGAAAAATAGTACTGTTTACCGCCACAGTGTCCACTGCTCATTAAAAAATGGTTCTTGGAGCATGACGTATTTTGGTCGTCATCAGCACCTAAACTGTATGCAAATGATTTTTTAAAGATATTTTACGCTTTCTTATATTTATATCGCTAATACGGAATTTTGTTATGGTAAATATTTTGTTACAACCATTTTATGTTACGTACACTGTAGCTAATGAGTAGGCCAGTGCCTTGCATGCATTGCCCCAGGTGGAGCTAGAATGAAGTATAATGGAATTCGATGATGATGGGTAAATAGGGGTGGACGGGTATCCACAGGCAGAGTTGCTTACCTCGTAACTCGTCAAGTGTGATACACGCAAGTCCAGCTTTGCTCCAGTAACCAGGACCGCAACATGGAAACTGGGAAACTCTAGCCGGTGGTTTTGAACCCATTTCCCAAATTCTTCGTACACTGAACGAAGTAATACAGTTCCATTCCTGCTTCTCACTTTCTCGATATACGGTTGGTCATTTGTATCCTATATTAAAAACTGATTATTTATATATGTCACAAACATTTTAAAAAAATCTTGCCACTTGCTTTACGTTAATTATATTTAGAGATGTAACGTGGAAAGTAATATGGACGTTGCGTGGTGTTTCAAATCGCAGATTAACGTCCCACATATACACTGCCCAGTAGTCAATAATTTTCTGATAGTCGTTTTGAAAACGGTCGCTGAACTCCTTATCGCAAACAATTAGCAGTTCAACCTCTGCAGTATTGGAAGGTGATCCAGGGACAGGATTCATTCGCCCTTCCGCTTCAATAGATACATCAAGTTTACATATCTTTTATTTTGTTACTAATTTGTATGTGTATCATTGAGTTTATTACTGGTAAATTACCGCTTGAAGAGCTGAACGTCAAAATCACCGTCAATCCCCATTTGCAAATTACGTAAATCAATGACATTTTCAATTTTTGCTATGTGACATTTAATTACTTGAAATTTCATTTATGCCAAACGAAAAGTCCAGCGGGAGTAATATTTGTAAAATTGATAATGGTAGTGCCACCAGAAAACTTTCACCAGCACACCCAAATACTATCTACTATCTTGGCACTTTGTTTGAATCAAAAGCAAAGTCAGCTGAGCGGTCAGGTATTGCTCACTCCGAAAGGCAAGGTGAACCTAGCCAACCATTGAATTGTGCTAACAAGAACGACAAGTAGTAGTGCCGCCTTCAATGTATGCTTTCAGCCGTTCCGCTATGGGAAAATATTATTGGCAAAATTTATGTAAACTAGAGTAAAAACAATTTCAGTAACAAATAGAAGCAGAAGCAGAACCACGGTATCTCATAAGTGAAGCTTTCACCACATTACACTATGAAAATACCAGCAGCAGATTCATATGAGTTTTTACTTTATTCTGAGAGATAGCTAGATCCTACTTCCTAAATTTCGGGGAAGGCAAAAGAAGTAAATATATTGGGGAGACGAATCCGAGGATGGATACGATAGTCCATTTCACGTGAACTAGGTGAGCACTTTTTTGCTAACACAATTTTCTCCTACAACGGAAACAAGCAAAGAAAGTACGGTAGTGATGAACAGAACTTTCACCCACACACTCACATAATAACTACTTCGCTTTTCTCATTGAATCAAGGACAGCTGACGCAGCAGGAGAAGCCATTGAAACTTTCGTCAAGCAAACCATCCAAAGAAAGTGCTGCACACCAACAGAAAGAAGTTGTAACTCACAAGAAAATTGTAATACATTTCTATCTAACTTACTGTTAATATTTGCACTTTGGACTTGTATGTACAAAATAAAATCAATTCCTTAAAATTGACAGTAATGCAAACTCGTCTGTTTCAGGCCAAAGGAAAGGGAGATTGAATGGAAGATACTTTTTTGATATTTTTTTTCTTTCTTTCCCGGCAATTATCCAATTATTTAACTGTAAAAACTAAAACTAGGTTCATCCTTGAATCTGTGCTTTAATGATTTATGACATATGAGTGGCGGCGCTATCAACCTCTTTGCAGTTTTCACACATCGTACAAAATCCGTTTGGGCTAATTTAGATGCCATTTAATGGATTTATTTAAGCCAATTCAATATATGAGCGGTTATTACGTCACATGATTCAATGAGTACGATATTTAGAAACTGCGTGACAGTAAGCATACACATAGCACGATTGAATTAAGCTTTGGAAATTGGGGTTGCCATAAGGAAGCGCTTATAGGAACAGGGATATAAAACGTACTAAGTGAAACCATTCCATTCACTTCTCTCGCATTCTTGATAAACGGTTGGTGGTTCGCATACTAAGTGGTAAAAACAAATTAAAATGAGAAAGTTTCATTCACGAAAAGATCGGTTTTAATTTTCTTCATCATTCGTCTTACGCTTATTGTAATAAGAGATGTAACACGGAAGGTAATGTGTACGCTTTTTAGTGTTTGGAATTGCAGATGAACGTCCCACATGTACGCTGCCCAGTAGTCAAGCACTTTCTCACGGTCATTGTAAAAACGGTCGCTGAACTCCTTATCGCAAACAATTAGCAATTACACCTCTGCAGTACAAGAAGGTGATCCTGGGGTATTGTTGGTTCGCCCTTCCGCTTCCATAGATAAAACAAGTTTAAATAAATCTTTTTTGTTAGTAATGTGTACGTATATGCCAGCATTTAGTATTGCCAAATTACCGCTGGACGAGCCGAACATCAAAATCAGCGTCAATACAAAATTGTAAATTTTGTGATGCCATGACATTTTAAATTTTAGCTAGTTGGAATTTAATTACTTAATAAATTCTTGACGCTAATTGCAGAATTCTGCGGGAGCAGTACTAGGGAAACTAGGACGGGTGTAAACCCGAAATAAAAAACTACCGGAAACGTGTTGTGTGCGAAATTGAGACATTTGACACACATTTCAACTTCCCAAACAATAATCTTGAATTAGTCGATGAATTTCCGAAAAAGGATATTTTGACCCTTTCGTGACCCTGTGACCCGTAAGGGTCATGGAGCCACAACTCCGACAGTTGGTCAACGTGACCCATGGTGTGATGACGAAAAATGAGCAGAATAAAAGTCTCTATCTGATAAGCCGATAAAAGATTTTTGCCCATAAGGATGCATGGGGGACCTCACCCCCCACCGTACCCCTGGGGGTAGGCCCCGGAACCCCAAAATCAATACGGAATTTTCAAATGACCTGAGGTACCTCTATGCCAAGTTTGAACCAAATCGATCAACGTGGAGGAAAGTTATAGTGTTTACAGACAAACAGATTAACAGACACACAGACACACAGACACACGGACACACAGACAGACAAACAGAACAATCGCAATAACTACCTTTATAAGCATTTCATGCTTCCGGTAGTTAATAATGTAGACATTTTACAAATTACAATTCATGGAAATGTTTCAAAAAGATTCATATTTCTAGAAGTAAGTCATTTAACATGGATGTGACTAGTTTCTCTTGATACTGCCACCGAACCTCACACTTCTCTGACTTTTTTCGATCCCATTGTCCAATATTGGCAGCCACTCGCGCTTACTGGAAAACATTTTTATTGCGTCCTTTCTCTGGTAGTCAAAACTAAATTTGATTGATGAGAAGACTTGTCTGAACAGCGGCCCAGCTTAGAAAATAATGAGACAATTAATGATGCATCACGCAATTGAAAATAATACCAACAGCATAACAATTCAACATACCATTCACCATGTAATTTTTCTCCCAAAGTTCCGGATAATGAACCCTTACAATGTGGCCAATATTGGTTAACAGCGACATGCCTGCGAATCAAATTGGTAACATAATAAGACTGTACAGTTATAATATTAACGTCAGGAGATATTACAAAACATGAACTCACACAATACACAGCCGTGTTTTAAACTGCTATATCCTTCCATATCTATAAGTTCTACGGCGCCAGTCACATTCCTGTTACTTGGTAGTCTCCGCTTCTCATACAGTTTCCTCTGTGTCATCTCCGAGAGCCATAACAGCCAGCGTCGTAATCGTGGAAGCTGACCTGTGACAGCAGCACTCCGCACATTCCATTCAGAGTACCAAAGTTCAGATACTGGTCGGCCTTGCTTATCTGTTGAGCCCACAAATTGCGGATATCCCTCCATGAATATGTCCCAATCCTCCAAGTGAATCCTGTCTACGTTTTCGTTGTACCGCCATTTCAAGTGCTCCAGAACATTACTGTGCGCTTGCATTACGTTACGATTGCTTTGGCCAAGCCAGCGGGAAAGATACAAGTCATCTTTAACGTACTCATGTACTAAGGAGTGATTGGGATAAATTTTACCGTTTAGAAGATCACGTAATTCCTGAATGCCCTTTGAGACATTTCGGTTACTTGGGTTTACAGATGCGGTTTTAATACCTGCTTGAATACCTATTGCAGATGCCCATATAACAAACCCGAAAGTTTTAAAATGCCCTTCCATTTTGTGGAGACAATTATTTATTTAGTGGCTAACCGGAATTGTATTTCTTTTACAACTACCAGAAAAAGTTAAATGAAAGGGAAATGGAGAGACCAACCACGACCACGTTTACTAGGTCGGCACCTACGACTTACTGACGCTAATTCTACCTACAACAACATATAAGGCATTATCATAAAGAAGCGCTCCGGTAGCAACATTTTATGTTCTCAGCACGGAAGCATGTGTCGTCTTATCAAAAGCTATATTCCCTCGTGTTCTCACTGAATTTCAAGTGTGCATTCCCATAATACGGCCGGCTGTGGCAAATTGAATTTGCCAAGCCGCTACAAGTGCTCATTGTTGAACCAAATGCAAATTTATTACCTGCTCGTACTGATACACTCCTTATCTTTATTTAGTTCCTAAATTTTCCCTCAGTCTGCAATAATATTGGTACCTATTACACGTGCTTATATGGAAACTTGCTGGCATGATACATTAGTGGTTTTCAGATTGCCCAACTCATACGAAAATAATTAAAGCTGGCCTACGTGACATGCTAAATGTTACCCAACTTGTCCTTGGCATTCAAAACAACACTCATCAGATTAT
Organism: Sinella curviseta; assembly: GCA_004115045.4. Classification (NCBI taxonomy): domain Eukaryota; kingdom Metazoa; phylum Arthropoda; class Collembola; order Entomobryomorpha; family Entomobryidae; genus Sinella; species Sinella curviseta. The sequence goes on along the minus strand of CM023200.3, from coordinate 25,704,434 downwards.
ACCACTCTTGAGACGACAGAGAGCAATTCTAGGATCGTCAATCAGATTACTTTCGGGTATAGAAATAAATTCAGAAGGATGGGAACTTGAAGCTGGTCCAAAAACCGGCTACAAAATATTTTATTAGACGAGTGCGAACAGGACGAATAATACTGTCCCGTGAGAAACCATACACAGTTCTTATTACAAACCAAAGTTGTTTCATTTTTAATCAGATAAGTAGTTGCAGTCACAGAAAAAAACAAAGTTGAGGACGGAGTGAAAAATTGCAAGATTTGATCACCATTATTACAAATTTAATTACCAGCTTGTGAAATAGTCGGAGACCAATGCGACAGTGGGAAAATGTGTAACGCTAATCATTAAAATGCTGCCATTGCAATGCATATGCATCAGCAATAAAAAACCATTGACTCGTGAAGAACCAAATTGTCGCATCTTGACCCAGCATTGGTTTTCCCTTCACCTTACGTAAACATAATAATTACCTGACACAAACCATTTTGAAATCGGGATTATGTTACTGCAGTATTCTTGCGGTAAAAATTCCGCCCAAAGTACAACAGATGAAATTTGTGATTGAATTACAATTTGTCTCTGTATATCTTACACAAAGAAGCGAGTGATGTTTATGGACCTCACCTCGTCGCTATTCGGAAAATGTAAGTACACATGGTGCATCATGTGAGCAGGCAAATAATTCAAACACGTGTGCTGAACCCATTATCAGTATATCACACGAACTGCCGCAACATTGTTATCACAGTTTTTATTGTGGTTTTCTAGTAAACTTGCATGTCTGAAAATAAGAACGAGTATTTAACAATCACATATACCCGTGAAATGTTTCTGCTTGTCAACATCATCCATCTTTTTGGTACGAAAACATCTATTTTACTTGTTACGACCAAAAATAAAGATAAGCTAATGTACCGACATTGTAAGCAAGAAATATATTAAAATATTATGGATTTTTCCGTACTAAAAGTACAAAATACGAGTGTTCCGGTACGAGAATCTGATCAGATCAAAGTAACTAACAATAATCATATTGTTTCAAGTAAATTTCGTTCGAGCACAAACGACAAGTAGTAAGTTTGCATAGAGCATTTGAATAATATGTGAGAAAATTTAATGTAAATTATTTACGACTTTCTCAAGATATTCCTACTGCCTCAACATAAAATCCAAATCCATTGCTGTACGTGTAAAAGATGCATTTAATTATGGTACAACATTTTTTACGATCAATTATCTGCCACTTTATCACACATTTTCTCAGGTCAACTTCTTTTGGCTATCAACTTCCAGCCCTCGCAAAAGACGAGAATGGAAGCTACTGGCAATGTGCATGTACTAAATCACTGTACATGTTGGTATGAAATGTAACAAAAAATTATGCACTCTGGCCAGCTCGGTCATTCCTCTAGCTGTCGTTGCTCATTCCACAACCTATTAAAAGAGACCAGGAACCTATTTTGATACTCTACCACCCTCAAAAATCATTACCTGTAAATATTCGCAATTAAGTGAAAACGTCATGTCGTTAGCCTTGTTTCTACTGGCCGTATTATCCATCTGTCTATACATCATTTCCAGGACAAAAAAGGAAATACAAGAATTACCGGCAGGTGCGTCCTTGTTCAATTGACTACATGATTATCTCCAAATCATTTCCTGAATCACTCTACCCAATTGAATTATTTTAGGTCCGCTAGGTTATCCCGTCCTGGGAAATTTGCCTCAACTAGGAAAACGACTGCACTTAACGCTTCACGATTGGGCGCATACATATGGAAAGATGTACACGCTGCATTTTGGATCCTTACCTGTGCTGGTGGTCAATGATAAGGAAATGATGAAAGATCTCTTGGGACGAATGGCAGCCACGGGAAAATACCAGTCCGAGTTGCTGACCATGACAACCTGGAATGGGAGTTATGGGCTGCTAACGACGGAAGGAAGGGCGTGGCTGGAACAGAAACGGTTTTGTATGAAGGTGCTACGCGAATCAGGATTTGGAAGGCTCTGTGAAATGGAACCAAGAATTCTTGAAGAAGCAGATAACTTATGTGACTGGATGGAAAAGGAGCAAACTTGCAAAGGTTTGGTGTTCCTAAATGAGACTATTAATCTTGCCGTTGGGAACATCATGTTAAGGATGATTGCTGGAGAACGTTCAGAACTGGGGAATTCTAGACTAGCTCAGTTATCACATTATTGGGTGAAATGTATTCAAACTGGAATACAAACAGGGCTGGCATTTATGCCATGGTTAAAATATATAGCTCCACATAAAACTGTATATAATGATTTACATGATTTATGCAAGGAGTTCCAGGAGCACGTTGAGAATCTATTTGATAAGCACATAAGTAGCAGAAGACCTGTGGAGCCGGCCAGAGATATGATTGATGCGTATATTGATAAAGTGGCAACTTGTTCGGATCCTACATCAACTTTTTATGGTGATGATGGCAGGAAGCACATTCTTGGTTCCGTTGCCATGCTGATGATAGCTGGTACTGACGGCACCGGAACCACATTACATTGGCTCATATTTTATTTAAGCGTGTACCCAGAAGTACAAAAGAAATTACAGGAAGAGATTGACAATGTGATTGGAAATCGCAATCCATCGTTTCCGGATAAAATGGCGTAAGTACGGTAACTTTATTCGGTATAAATATTTCAAACACCAAAAAACCTAGATTTGTTATTCATGTAGGATGCCGTATCTGGAAGCCGTAGTTCTGGAAACCCTTCGATTTGCATCGCAGACAACTTTAGGGGGAACTGTCACTCTACTTGAAAATGTCAGGTTCCATGGTTACAATCTACCAAAAGGAATGTTGTTGGTGTCGAATCTATACCATGTGCACTATGACAAATGCATCTGGAAAGATCCTGAAAGTTTTCGCCCAGCAAGGTTTCTGGAAGAAGGAGGCGAACAGTTGAAGGAGTTTGTGGTTGCCTTCCATCCAGGCAAAAGAGCATGTCCCGGAGAATGGCTTGCACGAGATGTGATGTTCCTATTTGTAGCCAAACTGTTTCAGAAATACACATTTTCGACAGATCCGAGTCATGTTAACATTCTTGATTATCTTGAACCATTGCCAGGGTTCATTTTGTATCCACAGAAACTTCCTGTTGTGTGCACTAAACGGTGAACTCATTCTCATATTTCATTACTGGTATGTGATAAATACTTTGCGTGTCATTCATAATCTTATCTCTGAAACGGTGCACAGATTAAAATGTAACTGAATGTGGAACTTGTGCCATTTCAAAATAAATTTGCTAGTGACATTTTTGGTGCTATCAGTGTTTTGAAATGGGATAATTTACTGTACATTGAAATTTTCCTGTCAATGCAATGCTACTTTCCTTCTCATTCCAAAAAAATTGATAATATTGCAAGTTCAAAAACAATGTGGAGCATAATTTCATGATTATGTTATTACCATGAGACCATCATAATGAGAACTATGTACCACGAAAATCAGTCATCGCATAAATGTTATTGAAATTACACTACATGCACCTAACGTAGACCAAGAATAGCAATAATTGAAATTGGAGCAAGTATAATGTTTAAGCCATATGTTTGGTGCTACTGAACAAAATTGCTAAAAAAGTAAGCCATTCAACTTCAACAAATCTCTATGCGCCAACAGTTCTGCTACTGTCAGGCTCCCAGTCCGTTGAAACAAGTTTTTAGATGGTGAGAAACTGTTAATCTTTGGCTCTACTGATCACCACAGTGTTACCGCTGTAGTAGCAACGGCTTATCTAAACTTACATTAATACGTTACATGAGAACATAACATCGCAGTCTTAAACAAAAATGCATGTAGTCAGTAACAAGGCGTTCAGTAACAAGGCGTACAGCGAATCACCTATAGATTCATGTTATCATTGCTCGTCATTTCGTTTCTGGGAAGCAAGTGTTTACATAGGCAGCTTTGCAGCAGCAGCAGCTTTACATACAAAAACGTGGCCAACTTATTTTTTAAAAATAAAAACACAATTTCAGAGCCAGTATCGATTGTGCATGTAGAAATCAATTGAGGATTGTAGAGCTAGCATTCCAATTGCCACATTTGGTTTGATCCAGGCATTTTATTAGACATTTTGAAGAAGCCCATAATTTGTAGACCTAGAAAAAATGAAACAAGATACTTTGGGCGTCTGGCTTAAAGGACTAATTGCTTACATTTGGTACGACGTAATATTTTGTTTGTACATTGCCGTCGTTTGCCTTTTCAATGAAATTTCTACAACTCCACCAATTCCAAATTTGGAAAGTAAGTAGATTTTTGAGTATATTCTTAACACAATTTGTCGTCGTATGTACAGAGGCTTAAAGTGTAACACGAAAATTAAAAGAACCAATTGTAATTACCGCCCTGAATTCCCATACTTTGTTGCCATTTACATTCTCATTTCGCCCCATACCCCTAATATCCAAGTACGGAAAATCCGTACTTTTAATATTGATGTTACACTTTAATCCCATGTAATTTTCAGTTTTTTATATACCTACGTTTGTTCGTGTTTCAGTAATTCAGAAACGGTCTGGGCAAGTCGCCCTTATCACCGGAGGTCCACGAGGACTGGCATTGGGTATAATAAAACGCCTGGTACAATTGGACTATCAGATCATAATGGGTATTGTTGCTTAACATTTGGCATTATCAAAACGCGTAGCATGAAATTACTGAATATTCAATCTTAATTTACTGTACTTACAAATAAAGGAGTAAGAAACATTAATGACGCACAGATGCGCTTGGATACATTTGCCAAATCTAACAAAAATTTAAGATTGGATAATGTCACTTTTCTTGAAATGGATTTGCGCTCCCTGGCCTCCGTAAGAACATTTGCGGATACTGTGTTAAAGAAAACATCCCGAGTCGACCTGCTTCTATGTAACGGTAAATAACCGTCATGCATCTTATAAATAGTGAAAGTTTGCATTTAGCTTCGAAAAATTTACAGTCTGAAAGACTGAAATGTTCATACATTTATTCATTTATGTTTTAGCTGCCATTATGCAGGTACCGTTCAATTTAACAGATGATGGATACGAAAGTCAGTTTCAAGTGAACTATTTAGGCAATTTCCTGTTAATTAATTTGCTCCTTGACCGGATAAAAGAAACGTCGGCACGGAAGGGCTCGCCTTGTCAAATTATATACTCATCCTCAACTTTTTACAAATACGGAGCATTTTGTGCAGACGAATTGGGGGCTGTGTAAATAAAATTCATCTTTCAAATTTGATAAAAAATGTTCAAGTTTTGAGAAGTAATGTTTCTCCAATTTACCATCGCTTCCAAATTCTTTGTGTGTGTTTTTGGCGACATTTCAGAGCTTTATACACGCCAGCCAAATCTTATTACGCATCCAAGATGTACCAAGTGATGCATGTGCTCTACTTGCAAAAATTGCTGCAAGAGGAAGGTGTTCAGGTTAACTGTTACGCTGTGCATCCAGGAATGATACCTACTGACATGTGGTTCACCGCTGGTGGCTACCTTGTAGGTCGGATGGGGCAAGCTGCAAGCAAATTGTTCCGGGTATGTTAAACAATAGGAATCAATCCCATTGAATGTAAGAATATTCATGCATGTACATAACTGACTATGCTTATTTTGTAATAAAAGACAATCCAAAACGGTGCAGACACAATCTTGTGGCCTGCCCTTTCATCGAAATACTTATACCGAGGAGGGCTGTATATGGAGAACGGCTCAGCATTAACTGTTCCAAAGCATGTCAGTGATCCGCGTTCCCAAGCCGTACTATACGGAAAATCCCTGATGCTGGTTGGAATCAAAAACTCAAATTTTCGTTGATCATTTTATTATGTATCTCAGATATGAAATACGTGTACTCAAAAAGGACACTACATTCAGATTGCTAAATTAGCAAAAATTTTTTTATCTGTACTTTGTTGTTCTCTATATGCAATATCATGCTAAAAAAGGATGTTGTTGTCCCATAATAAAATACTAAAATTACAGAATAAATTGTATGAAATTCACAACGACAATATTCAGACATTTACACATTTGCTCAGCATGTAATGCCAAACACGGACATTTATTTTCAATCATATCCGCGCCCCTCGGCTGAAAATATTTTTATTGTGTCCGTCCTCCCGTTATCATAACGGAATTTTACTGATGAAAACACCTGACCAAGTAGTGGGCCAACTATTCAACCAAAATGAAGTACAATATTGATAAAAACAAGGTCCCAGGTCATCACCTTATCAAAACAATATTGTTTTGTGTTGCCAGTGAATTTCCAGTATGTATTCCCATAATACTATGCCGGCATTGAAAATGGGTATGTGCAAGAAACCAGAATTCCTGAACAATAAAATTATTGTGAATTTATTATCTGCGTGAACTGATATGCTATTTATCTAAAGTAAATTCCTACATCTGCTCTCACTCGACAATAATATGAACACCAAAGTTAAATAAACGTACCTTTACGAGCATTCCCTGGTATTATTAAATTCAATGATTGCAGAGTATACAACTCATGCAATATTACCTTATTGAAATTAGCGTACGTGATCAATAAATTGGGACAATCGTGTCCTAGGCTTTTCCCATCCCAGTCATTAAGACAAAAATTTCAAGAAGCAGTATCCGATACAGGAAAGGTCGCCAAGAAGTTTTAGGCCTTATAAAAATAATTTGTATGATAATGTGTTATATCCCTCTTTTACATTTACATTTAGACTTTTGGTGAACAACCGGGAACAAAATGTTAGAGCAAACACGCGCACATTAGCTAACAACAGTCTCGTGGGAAAGCGTATCAAATTCTTTGCCTATTTTAAGCCAGGCTCCTAGATGGCGATATTAGTTCAATATGTGCATAAATTAAGTAAGGAAAAGCAGAATACTGAAAACGGTGTAAAAATGTCTCTACAGCCATTGCTACTACATATTTAATTAATTATTACGACATTGTCATATAACGACCTAAGTCATGTAACCATTCCTGAGCATCATGGGCTACTGCTAGGGTTCATTTTGTATTCACCCAAACTTCCTCTTTTGTGTACTATACGGTGAATTCATGATATAATTAATAACGGCCGATACTTGATACTGGTACATACAATTCATAATCTTATATTTTGAATGGTTCACAGATATTATTACAAATACTTGGGGACCTATCCCATTGCATAATAAATAGTCTCGGAGCTAAATAATAAATACCTAAGCCAAATAGTCTCGGATTCCGCGTAAGTCAGCACGTGCGCCGCTGAATGATCCGCTGAATGTCAATCAGGGATTTCTTTCTGAAAGTTTGAAAACATGGCCAGTAGGGATTTTTCGATCCAGCGGGGATTAAAAAAATAATTACGATTCCTGGCAAGGACTTTTTCCAGAAAGTAAGGAAACATGACGAGGAAGGTTTTTTTGCTCAGCAGAGATTTTTTTCAGAAATCCATGATCCCGCCCAGAACCCATTTCATAGGCGAGCAGGGATTTATTAAAACTGCGTAACCGGTACATCTGTAAGATTTCCCACTTACGCTATTTTTTAACTTTGGCATTATAGAATGGCAGCATTGAGAACGTAGAATCCAACGAGCAAAGACAGAACACTCGAAAGAGCTCCCTGTTTTACCAGAATATGCCAGGTTATGGACCAAGATATTATATCCTCCATCTAATAGAGGGGGCGTCCAGCCAATAAATTTGTGCAAGTTTAGGTTATATATTCCAACTAGCAGGAAATGCCAACCTACCGCCAGTGATAAAACAGCGCCCGCGGAAATAGAGCCCCATTTGTGGTCATTGTGGAATTCAGTCCAACGATCAAGAATCCTATGAACATGGTTCCGGTTCTGTACGACTTTTAACCACCTGCAAGTATAACATGCGTTCAAAGCTTGAACTATGCTGATTTAACAATAGAAGTTAATCCTATAATTTCTAATCAGTATTCCAAAAAGTGGAATTTGTTGAACGTAAAAAATCAGAGTGGCTCAACTAATATTTTGATGGACAAACCTTGTCGAAGATTACTTCCCTCAAAAGCAAACTATTGTGTAAACACTTCACATGGACGACTAACTTTACTCAAAATCCGGAATGTAACCAAGTAAGCAATGCGTGTGTGGGAACTTGGGTACATCACAAAATATCAATGCGTAGTCACCTGGATAAAATAATGAGAAATTAGTACACTCAATATCAGTGGCATTATTTCAAAAAAGTCTTAAGCTTTCTGTTATGCTTCGGATTAGATACTGATCTTTTAAGTAGCTGCGTCGTAGGACTGCATACTTGATGGAGTGGCATGTATAGGTACTTGCTATTAATATCGCAAAGGCATATAAGTGAGCATGGGCAACATATACCACGTTTAATGGATTGTTGCTTTCTGAAGTAATATGCCTAATAAAGACAACTGTGTGGTACCGTGTTGAATAAGCAAACACAATAGATGCTGGCATTGCGTGCTGTAAATACAAATATGTACGTACTTAGGACATAGCTTGAGTTTCATGCATGGGTTATGATACCACATTTCTTGATGGATACTCACATTCCATTTACTACATTCGGAATTTGTCTGTAAATATGTTTGGCGTCGGCTTAAGGCTACGTGAGCATATGAGCTATATTTAGTCATTTTGAATACCATTGTGTACATTGGAGCTGTAAAAACAATACATGACATTGGCTCAGTATTCAGTATAAACAATACTTCGACCGGCATATTCGATTGAACATAACAACATTTGTTTCAACCTAGGTATAAAGAAACTGGTGGCATTATGTGGCAATGGACACATTCTTGCAACCATTGACGTTGTTCTTCAGTAAATTTGTTAACATAACATTGTTTAAGATTACGTCAAACTTCCTCGATTCCATTGTCAGAACAATTGTCTGGTCGCAACCTGTATTTATAAAGAACAACAATTCTCGTTTACAATATTGAATTTTCACTGGTTTTGAAACATTATAAACATATAATAATAAGTGATTGTTAACATTTGTCACCCATTCCATCATTTAATGTGAAACATGTTCGTGTGCAATATTCACTCTTTGATGCCCTCCATTGATGTACGGTCTACCAAATGTATCAATGCGAATAACTAATTTAATCACACTGAATCCAGTCACAGAGGACACTTCAAAATAACATGCCTCGGAATCGCAAATCGTATTCGTGCGTATTCTGTGGCGCACATCAACCGAAAAAGTTCGTTCTCGAGATACATCTTCGCCGCCATATTGACGAGAGAATTTACGACTGTAGCAGTTGTGAAAAATCGTTTTGTGGACCAGCCGATATTAACCGGCATATCAAAAACCATCACCAACCAAGGCAAAAGAAGCACTCGTGTTCCTTGTGTGTTAAAACTTACTACACATTAAGCCACTTACAGCGACACTTAAAGGAGGCACACAGCGAAATCCGCGCATATGCTTGTCACATTTGCAGTAAGTCCTTTTCCGCGCAAGATAGACTACAAGTGCACATTAGATCAGTCCACAATCAGGAAAGAAATCACAACTGCTCGCTCTGTCCAGCCAAGTTTTTCTCCAGTGGTGGACTAGTAAACCACTTTAGAATTCATACAGGTGAGTACCCGTATCGATGCCTCATCTGCGACAAAGGCTTCAAAACAAGCTCAGAATTGTGTGCACATAAAAGGGTACACACAATCGTAAAACCTCTTACATGTACGACGTGTGGTGGCACTTACAAAAATGTGTCATCCCTTCGAGCTCATATTCGCAGGCATAATCAACCGAGAACGACAATTACTGTTTCCTGTCCAGTTTGTAAGAAATCTTATAAGGGAAGCAACAACCTTAAAACTCACATTAGCGTTGTACACCAAAAGTTGAAGAAGCATGACTGCATAATGTGTAGCAAAGAGTTTGCATTCTTCAACGACCTGGAGGACCACGTTCGAATACATACAGATGAGAGGCCGTATATATGCGTCACATGTGGTAAAAACTTCAGTACCAGCTCTTACTTAACCAAACACCTACAAATCCACGCAACTGAGAAAAGACACCGTTGCAATATATGCCAAAAGAAGTTTGTGACAGGTGAAAACTTGAGGAATCACATAAAAACTCACAGCGAGATTCGTCCTCATAAATGCACCATATGTTCAAAGGGATTCAAGGCACGAACGCACCTTGCACATCATATAAGGACGCATACGATTGAGCGTCCATATAAATGCTCCAATTGCTGCAAAGCTTTCCAAAGGGCAGTCACCTTGCGACGACATTTCAACTTCGTGCATGACAAGCACAACAACACAATGTTCAACTGTGTCATGTGCTCCAAGGTGCTCGCTGCTAAGCGCTGTCTTGAGGAGCACATACGTAGACATATCGGAGAACGCCCTTACGAGTGCCGAACCTGCAAAATGACATATTCTTCAAATAACTGCCTAGTGGCCCACGAGAAACTTCACCGTGGCGGTGGAGAAAAATACATAACATGTGAAATGTGTCCAAGTGTTTTTGGTTGCAAGGAGCAATTGGAAAGGCATATGCGGTCGCATACTGGAGAGAAGCCTTTCAAATGTCAGGTCTGTAGCCGACGATTTGTTCAACAGCGATCCTTAAAAATTCACACAGAGGTGCATCATTCCTCATCTACCGAAACATTTCCTTGTTTGGAGTGCGGGAAAGTGTTCAATGTTTTTGAGTATTTACAACAGCATAAAAGAAGTGCGCACATAAATACGCCGTTGGCAATGGAGTAGATTACATGGCACGCGACAAGAAACTTATCTGAAATATTACTTTATCCTTATAATTCACTGTAGCTCCTTCCTGCAATGCGTACGTTCAACGTATATGTTTATATGCAGGTGCTTCGAGGTAATACATTTTGTATGCACGTACAAATTCCTTGATTGTAAAATACGTGGCATGCAGCTAATTTCTAGACATCAACTAATTCCTATTTATTCATATAGTTTTGTATTAAATGTCCCATGATGTATAGATACAGTTAGTGGCTAAACTGGATTATATATATATTATAGACTTTGAGCGATTTGAGCACGGACTAGATTACATCTATGTAATGTACCTTGAAAAGGCACAGTTATTTTGTGCTAGTATTTATTGCACGGGTAGTAAGGAAACCATGAGAGAGACACATGGCACCAGCAAAATTTATATGCAGCACATTTCTAAAATATTTAATGGTTAATAGGGAATGAATAAGTGCTTGTTTGATAATAATGCAAGTTTGTGCCATAAATATGTCGTAAAAATACGCACTAATATTAAGTTAGAAGTAATTATTTGGTTATGTAAATATTTTTAAGGTCAGGTACTTATTGTTGAGATACTTTTTTGGGCTTACGACGCTTTTTGAAAAATTGGCCAGGGAACGCTTTTTTGCATTCGACTGTGTAACTGCAATATGAGTCAAGTCAAAAACGTGTCAGGGTCAATATGGCACAAGTGACAAACATGTAAATCTCAATATGAATCACTTGCAAAATGCATACCTTTGGGAAACTGTGTTTTTGTAAAATTCTCGATTTCGAGTTAGGTGTTAATTATTGGCCTAGTATTCATGAAACCATGCCAAACTTAACCAAATTATGCTTATTGGTAACAAAGTCATCATTATCAGTGATAATATTCAACTATTAGTTCACATATTTGCTAATTAATCATTATGTTTAATTAATTTTCGTGAGGTCATGCTGTCATGAAAAGATAGGTTTCATAGCTATACGAATTTTCAATTGGGTGTGTGGGGTATCATCTTGAAGGGAATCTTATTCTGCATCTCATAGTGTAGAAATCTCAATATACCCCAAAATTCACGTGATTCATATTGAGATTTACACGTTTGTCACTTGTACCATATTGACCATGTCACGTTTTTCACTTGATCCATATTGCAGTTACACAGTCGATATGCTCACTTGGCGGGTTATCTCGTGCTTACTCATACTTGACACTATTGAGTAAATATTTGTATTAAACTTTATCCAATTCCAAAATACGTATAAATAAAAATAACTAGCTATGCCAGAATGTGGGTATTAAATTATTTGTAGTTATTAATTGAATAAATTATGTATCTTGCTATAGATTTATTAGATAAAATACACTTTTATACACTGTTAAGTATATATACTTTCGCGCTAAGGATGAATTGTACATTATTTTGTGTAGGTGTCATTTTTTGCAAGCGTAACCAATAACAACAATGTCAACAACAACGTCACATGGTATCCTCCTTCAGTGCTTCCAAATGAGGAGCGCATACAATAAATCCTAACGTTGATGTTGTAAGAATAATTATCTACTTAATTGAGTGCAAGCGATACGGTGTGTTGTAATTATGGCTAATTATTGTGTTTGATGTAAACGGTGTTGCAAGAACAATTATTACAATCCGCTCTATTCCATCAAGCCCTAGCAATTAAAAACACCGTGTAGAAAAAAACGTTAGTTTGTAGTATCAGGACATAATAAAATGTCGAGTGGTGATGAATTACCAATTAAAACATTCAATTTTCAGTACAAAATTTAGTGTTAATATAGGATGGTAGCAATAATGCGCAAAATGTTATGTTCATGCATTGGCCCATCTCCAACATTCCGCCGCTTTATTTTTGCATCAGTTCTCTAAAATCCCGTTATTATTGCAAATTAATGGAAATTATGTAAAACTCCTCGTCCTTGCCCCTCTACAAAATTTTTACAAATACTCTCCATTTCTAATAAACGTTAGCCCTTCTATTCTCTCCAATCTTGCGAAAGTTCGAGAGTATTGTTTTTTCACTTAATCCCCATCTCAGTCGGCATATGAAAAAAATATTCATTGGTACATTTCTTCCTGGCGATTTCAGTGTATAAAAATAATTTATCATTATTAAACTCGAGGAGATTTGGATGCGCAAAAACATGCGGTTATATACAGCAATCGGAAACAGGTCGCTGACAACGCATTACAAAACTCATTTACTCCAAACATGCAAAATGCAAGAATCCCGGTTTGCTCTATATCTTTGCTGTTGTACCGTGGGGCACAAATATTTTAAATTTATGGCGAATCGTGCGTTTGCAAATTGCACGACGAGGAAGAAAATACTTCCCGATGTAAACCGTTAATGCAAATAACTTCTTCGCTGAAAATATGACAAATTTCCAAATAAATTTTCGCACTTCAATTAGCCAGCACAGCAAGGCCAGACTAAGACCCCCTGCAAGAATTACAAATATGACAACAATGTTGCCGTTCATCGTAGGCGCCACGAGATGATTAGTTATGTCAGCTGCTTTGCTTCTAGAAAGAGCGTCAACCCACCATCGCATTATTCCCGAACGTTCAACTGCCTTGATTTTGTCGATCGTAAATGATGGAACAAAACTACCACGTACATTGATGCCCATAAAATATTTTCCGTACGTTTCCTCACCAATATCCACTGGACGGTTGACTTTTCTTCGTACTAATGCTGCATATCTCTCGCAAATGTACTCCGGCGCTATAAGGGCAGTATCCGCACATTTACTTAATTTATTTTGCGATTCCACCTCCTGTTGCTCAATGAATAACTTGGTCATTGCATTCTCAATAAGAATCGGCGCTGGCATGTTAATGGATGTGGTATTATACAGAAACGATAGTCCTTTAAACATATTTTCGATAAATCTTAAAACGTTATGATCGACTCTTGATTTGTCGATCAAATTGTTTATCGACTTCATCACAGGTGTTTGGTAAACGTCGTGTGTTCCACCAAGTGACGCAAAAACCTGCTCGAAATGTAGATACAACTCTGATTGCAATGCAGTTCCATAGTCATGCACCTTTCGTGATGTAAAGTATCCTTTTATCCAATAGAGGTGTCCTGGGCTCCTTTCCATGAGTTTTATCAAACTAATAAACTTGCTGCTCCGAAAGAACGAAAATGATGGAACAGCTCGTACGGAGATATTAAATCCACGTGCCTCCAATTCTGCAATTGTTTTATAGGGAACGTGCTGCCTTGGTTGCACCATGTTGTACACGTTTGAATTCTTGTACGCGTTGCTGAGTACAATGGCCATCAGTAGAAATGCTGCTACAACAATGCGTAATCTGGACGTGATCACAACTGAAGGAGGTATTGGGTCACCTTGCTCCAAAAATACCTTTAGTACTGCCATAAAATATCTACCAACGGATGTGGTTAGGTTCGACCAGTTAACTTTTGCATTGTCACTCAAAAGCACCAAGATGCTGGAAACAAGCAGCAACACAAATCCTGCCAACCATGCCCATACGTAATCGTCAAATACGTTAAAAAATTCCTCAAACGGAAACGGACTAACTTTCGTTGCTCTTCCACAACTGACGAAGCGAAGTGTATTTAGCTTGTTATAAAACGTGATGTCGTAGCCAGCTACAGATCTGTTTCCAATATATTGACTCAGATCCAACATTGGGTGCATCTTATGCCTGTCCTTGCATGGTTGTACCACCTTGCCGTTAGTACATGTGAGTTGAATATTTCCGGTTCCGTCTAGATAAGAATATGTGTAGTTTGCCATTAATCTTTTTAAAACACTGGCAATGGCACGCTCCAAAAGTTGAGGCTCGCTCAACGATCCAATGTCGAGATGCCTACTGCTTGCAATACTGTCCGCACAATTATCCATAATGGATTTCAGCGCTTTTTGGCCGGTGATTTCCCAGTATCTGTGTTCATCCGGCGTATGCACAATTCTTTCAATATGAGCAAAGCTGGCATTCTTATGCCAAATTTTAACAGATATCGGGATGCAAATAATCTTTAAATCAATCTGTCGCTGCAAGGTATGACCGAATTTGAGTACGCAAATATTACCAATTTCTGTTACCGGATCGGCATTTATACTCCGGGACGTCTTTAATGCATTTGAGGAAATTGGCGCTAGCACGAAAACGTCCCGTCCCGCCCTACCTGGAAATCGATTTAGGGAACTCATAAAGCTGTTATACTCGGGCTGGGATAAATCCTTTTTCGTCGACGAACAGATGCAGCGCAAATGAATTTTGCGGTCCAACAAGGGACCACGGGTATGGTGCGTACACAATGTTCTGCAGTATGTACTTGGGTGTGAATAGATGCACGTGAATGACACAGTTCCACGGCTTTACATTTCCAATGAAAGTATCCATTGGAAGTAAAGTTCTGCACAAGTATTGCGGTAGTTGCCACGGTTTATGTTCGGGACGATATTTTGAAAATTTGCAAGAATGATTGCGTTCGACCTCGCGATAGTTTGACGAGTTTGTGGTAAAACTGTCCATCTCTCGAGGTATCCAACCAATGTCATCGACAAACGATGCTGGTGTTGTTACGGGAAAACAATCTCTACATCGTACGTAGAATGGCACTAGACTTTGCAGAATGATTGGCAACATGGGAGATTTAAGTAGTAAATTCCCACCGCGAAAATTGTTAACTGTTGACAGGCATTTATGTTGTTGAAAGGGATGCAGGATTTCGTCTAGATTTTGAATAGCAGGAAATTTCCATTCCGAGAGCAGCTCGCGTACAATTTTTACCCTCCGTTTTTCCACATTTAACACAAAACCCATGTAGCCAAATTCCTTTGCCACCTTGACTTCCTTGAGATTTTGGTAGAAAATGGTTGGTGGGTTGGGCTGAATGCGTGAACTACTCAATGCTTTTGTGTAGGATAAATTGATCTCGCAAATGAACATCCACAGCATTATTTTTACCTTCTTGTTCTTCTTCATTTTGATATGATATCCAGAATGACTGAATATTATGTATCGGCAGGCACAAGATATTGTAAACTAGTATCGGTAATTCATCTGCTGAAGGAATGCTAATATACTGGGCACACTAATCTGAAGTTTCGTGTAAAACTGTTGCTCCAGTTTACATTAATCGGTTTCCACTTTATTCCAATACGTATTAGATAGACACATATAAATCGTTGCATTTTGTTCAGTACTGTTTGTGTTCTATCGCAAGCTCGAAAACGTATCTGGATCAATACAATGTTTTCCACCCGTTTGTGAAATCAATAATTTCAATCAAAATTTGTCTTCCAACATGCAAATGTTCTCCACATGTTCTAACTTGTATTTACATTACTTTCCTTCGAGTTGATATTGTATTTTACGGGATGAGTATCTGAGTATGATGAACACTACGGGCCATCCACACAAAGCAACCAATTACTTGTTGTGATAGTTTTACCAAATGATTTATGGTATTGGATTTCATCGATCGTTATATGCTGATACAGGCGTTTTCCTGGTTTTTCCTTTCTTAGCAGGTGCAACCCCTTATAACAAAAACTATGCTTGAACTTCAGAGCAGGTGAACGAAGTTCAGTTGGACCATTTCTTTCTACTAGCTTTTATGATGCAATTTTCTTGTGAGATCTGCAGCGATAATGTCTTTGCCCTCTATACTGTTGCATATTATTAAGCTTTAATATAAGCTAATCACCCTCTTAACCGCGGTGTCCCTTCGAAAACGTTTCAGGTTTGTAATGCGTAATGTTTGCTTCTGGATAGAAATTTGTGCACCAAAATTGTATTGTGATCATGATCTAAGTAATTAATATAACATGTAGATCGAATTATGGTAAAATAGATTAATTATAGCTGAATTGAATGGAACAAAGAAAAGCAAGAAACGTATATGCTTGCGCAGTATACATTTTCCAAGATGCATTTCAGCACGTACAATAAAAGCAGCTATGCCACTTGAAGCGGCGTTGGAAAATTTGCACTAAAACATTTACAGAATGAATCAAGTACATATTCATATGAAAAATGAATGAATGAGACTATATGAATTTAATGTGGGTTTGTATGCTTACGTTCGTAGGCCTAGTGATAGTACTGATCTTGACCATGCGAAGAGGAGATGAACAACCTAATATTGCATGTTCATACATGCACGGCTGAAATGTCAGCCTACTTGATAAGAATGGAACCAACTAAAAGTTAAATGAAATAAAATATGCCGTTTTATATCAGAATCTGATAATCAGATACTCTTATAGGCTAAACCACAAACATAGGCATATGTAACGCTCTATATTTATACTGGTATTAGATGTTATGTTTAGCATCACTATAGTTGTGGCCATTCGTTTTATAAGAAAATACCGTTATGTTTCATTTTGCTAATGGTGAAGCCTACCGTATATTTGAGTTGTGAAGAAATGTACACACATCCATTTTTAATTGACGTCAGTAACATGTCAAGCAGGCTTGATACGATCAGCGAAAATTCTCCGTGCTGGCAGCGTTTATGGTATCGCTTTTACAACATTACACATATTACCCATACACTTATCTATTAAAAATAAATTGAGTTCTCCGACCACCAAAAAAAAATTTATACTCAGCTGCTCCTGATCTAATACCGTATACTAAAATCTTTCAAATTTTGGTCATAATAAATGTTGATGTGTTGTTTTAAATTGCCTTGTATTTAAAAAAATTAGTCATAAGTGAGAAAACACGGTGGAATAAAATTAGCCAGAATGAAGACGTGGAAACATGTACTGTTAGGATTGACCATACTTGGACTTCTCAACAACTCAGGCGTGGTAAGTGGAAGAAGCACATTAAGCATTATTTTTTAAAAATCCCATCCAGTAATTATATTTTTTTAAATTCATGAAGTATAGAATTGTGAAAATCCTAAGCCCAAGGATGAATCTTGGACCAAAAAGTATTTGGGTTTGTCGCCAAAGGAGACGGCTGCTGCTGCGGCAGTAACCGTTACGGCTGCCGTTGCTGCACCAGTTGTTGCCACAGGAGCACTAGGTGTTGCAGGGTTTTCTGCTGGGGGAGTTGTTGCTGGGTCGTTTGCAGCTGGTGCTCAGGCAATGTTAGGTAACGTTGTCGGTGGATCAATTTTTGCTGGTCTACAATCCATAGCGGCCACAGGAGGATTTGCGGTTTTGGGTAAATTGAGTGTCGCTGCTGGAGCAATGGCCGGTGGAACCTTCTATAAAACGAGGCAATCTTCTGATGGAGATTCTCAAAAGAAATAAATTCTAAATAATTTACTTTAAATTTCACTTAACTGTAATTAGGGCATTGATGAATGTGGTAATAACACTCAGAAATTTCATTTGTTGTAATTTCGATCTTTATGAAATGGCCGTATCTAATCAGTGATGCGCATACATATTTTTATAACGTAAGCCCTTGTCAACAGCGTCGTATAAAGGAAAAAACAATAACACGTACGGACAGCTATTACAAAACTGTCTGATTTCTTTACAATGCAGTGCTCCAGGATTTTTATTAAGGTATTTGTAGTTTACACACAATTGTTATGATTGCTCCTTGTACATATATCCATAATATAATGAATTAAGTGGTACACATGTGAGTATATATCAGTGATAAATAAAATTAGAACGATCAGATTATAAATTCTGATTGGGGTTCAACAAACTGTTGTGGTACTCACCATGACCTAGTTTAATCATTTATGTCGATATTTATCCATACCAGTGATCACTTTAGCATGAGCGGAGCAATAACATCAAAATTGTTGAGCACTATACACTCCTTGTAATGGATGCATTTTGTGACACTACGTTATCAGAATTGTGGTAAATGTTTAGAGCTGAGCGATTCCTTTACGCAACAAATATTACACAACTAAAGAAATTCAAGCATGGGACCGGCATGGATGTGCCGACATGTTTTCATATTTGTGATTGCAGCAGGAGCGGATTAGTGTTTCTATAGAACTTTTTATTATAAAACTAAGGCTTTTTGTTTGCATTTTTCACACATGAGTTTAATGTTTAGTAGCGCTGGTCACCGCGCATAAACTTCAAGCACCACCACGTCAAATCGAACATGAGCAGCCAGTCATATGCCAGGGCAACTCATTATGGTAAGACTTGTTGCAGATGTGCATTCTCAGACTGTAATACGTATAATTATTTTTCTATTGTGTCGACATTTCTTAAAAACTGGCATACGGTACTTTTGCAAATGCAAAAATATAACAACATTAAATACAATTTTACCGCACATTTACGCAAATTTGCATTTGTATGTACTTCAGTTAATCCGGTCCCAAATAATAAATATAAATGAAGCTGTTTACCATTCATTAAAGCCTATCTGGAGTATTTAATGAGCTATCCATTTATGTACATCAACACGAAAACGCTCTAGACTAGCTGTTGTCAGTACCGATAGATTGAAATGGGCCCAAATCATTTATGATTGGTAGCATATATATGCTAACCAAATAGTTTTTCAGTTTGAACACCAACCGTTCGAAAATTTGATTTTGTTTCGTTGAAAATCAAAATCAGAACGACTCGTTTATCAATTCATGCAAACATCACAAAACACCTTTGTGCATGTCCTAGTTTACTCTTTATCAATAAAGCCATGTTAGTTTATCGCATTGATAAAAACCAAACGCAATCACCAGCGATGTTGAGGAATCTTCCTGATTAATAATGTGAGCATTGTATATACTCCCTTGAGACGACAACAGTAAATGTAACTGGGCAGTAATCATTTAAAACGGGAAGGTATTTTTAACTGAGTTAATCTAAAGATGTGGTCGTCATGGATTTGGCGGCTGTTCATACTATTCACCTTAGTGTCAGGTAGTGCTAAATATTTGAATTAATATGATCATGACGAAATTAATATCTCTAAAAAATTCTCGCTCTCAATTTCCAGTGATAGTACTCAAAGCGGACGCATTTCAAGGCACACAACACCAAGTCGGACCCCTGCCACCGGTCATATGCGATGATGGCACTACATGGTCTCACAGATTACAAAGGTGTGTCAAAAATGGACGCCGATTTAGCGTAAAATAATAATTCATCCCACCTTGTGGCGACATTGGGAAACATATCATTTAAATTATGTCGTGCGGAATAGTCTTGGATGCTTAAGCTAACAAGTTTATGACGCATACATATTCCAGTAGTTTTTTTCTAATTCACATTTGTTTCCTGCAAAGTTCAATTCTGAAATATCAATAAATCATATTTTGTATTCTCTTGGTCATGATACAATGGACGCTATCAATAAAACAAATTCATGACTACATATGATATTTCCTGGTGATTTGGCGATGAATGGTTTGAGCCAACTTATTTTACGTACGCATATCTTAATCTCCGTGACCAACATGCTGGTATGTGTGTGGCAGCAATCTCTAACATTTCAAGACATAAAATTTAAAAAATCTATTCTAAATTAGGTTTGTGGTTCTGCACAATCTTTGCTATTCTATACATTACAGTTGGTCGTGAAGTCATAATTTCAAATTTAGAGTGAAAGTATTATTAATATATTTGGTTTCTTGTTGTAGCGTAATGCACAATCAGTTCTAGAAGCTGTATACAGGCAGAAACAATCCATTTTCATTCACTTTTGATTTTTGCATATATAAAATTTTGGGCAAGTTTTAACAACCGAGTGTGAAGTAGGGTGAAATAACAAATGGCAGCAGGTCATGAACACATACACCTCAATGGATGGTTAACATGGAGACTCGTTGCAAAATAAAACTAATTGTGAGTTATATGCATAAGAAACGGGTCCGATCGTGTGCTGTGGAGATGCAAGTCACAAGTATAGCATTTATTATAGCGAAACAAGATATGCAACAAATATAAGATATTACAGAATTTTATTAATATGTACGACGAATTTATGAAACTCAGACAGCGCGGAGTTATCCTGAAAAATATTTTACCGGATTCCGCAGCATCATCATAAATTTTGCATACGAATGAATACCATCAAACTTACATACCTTGCCCGCGCTTTCTGTTGACATCTTGGCGGCGCCCGTGTTTTTCTTGTGAAGTTTGCTCCACAGTTTAAGTGGCATGGCGGCGGCCTGTGCCATTTGGAACGAGTTGACATGTGCGTAGGATGACACCAGAAAGCCATCAACTAAGAGTGTACCAGATGTTGTGAGTGGAGCATATGCTCCAACGCGAATTTCGATTGAAATGTCAACAAGCCGAGTGGTGGTAACTCTGTCCTGTTCTCCGTTTTTACAGTCAACGTAGACTGCTCGGTCTCCAATCTTGAAGTGCTGAGCCTGTTTTCCCAAGTAGTATGTTCGTTCCTCAACATATTGAAATATCATGTGGCCCTTTGAAACGACCAACGTGTTCCCGTTGTCAAAGTTAAGAACAAGGTACTCCTCGTGTTGTCCCTCTTTGCAATCCAAGAATGTGCAGAAATCCGTCGTTTCAATTCGCCCAAATGACTGGACTGCGTTGTTGACCGATTTGGTTTTTAACTTTACCGTTTGCAGCTTACAAGTTTCGTCGCCCAACATTTCAATTTTTACTTTCTCGCCACCAACCAAACTTACCATTGCTCCTCTTGGAAAGCAGCAGCAGCTACTGGAGCGTCTTTCAATCTCATTGATTGATGTCTGGCCAGCGGCATTTCTTGTTGATAGTTCTATTGATCTGGTTACGGGAGTGCTTCGCGTAGCGGAAGCAGGTAAATTCCCCTCCACAATACGAGCAAATATATTGAGGCCCTGCAGGTCTTCAGCAGCAATGTTGATATTATTCTTAGTTGGCCCAATGTCGAATATTGCGGTTTCAGTTGGCCTGGACTTATCGGGACAATTACTCATGAAATACCAGGACGTGAATAGCTGGCCCATAAAGTCATCATTCTTTTCAAAGATGCGTTTCATCGCGTTGAAAAGATTGAGAAAGTTCCGATCTCCATCTGGAAGTATATAAAAGTCACCGTCCTTGTCCACGTCATATGACTCCATGTCATTTTCGATAGGAACGACCTCAACATCATCAATCCCCAAAACAGATTTAAATTGACCTTTGATAATTTCCGTCTTCTCTTTTAACTGCTCGCCGTATTTCTTAAGTGGCATTGACATGGCATTAGTTAGAACAGCAATCACGTTGCTTCTTTCGGGGTCAATAAGACCTCCAGCCATTTGATATGCCTTGAGGGATTTGGCTAGTGTAGAATCAGGACCACCCATCCGTTTGTTTGTAGCATCTACAAGAAATAGCACCAGATTTGGGTATACGGACTTCCGGACGTGTGCTGTAATCCAATTAAGTTTCGAGATAAATTTTAAATAGGCATTGTTAAGTATATAAAGTTATTTAAACCAACAATAAACAATTTGTAAATTATTGAAATGCACCTCCAAGTTTAGAGTTAATGTTCTTAACAGCATCTACATGACTGGCAAATTGCGGCGCGTTACTGGCAAAAGCACGAATGGAGGCTAAATTTACAGCTTCGTTCCTAGCGTCCGTGTCACAGGCTCCTGGAACATCGACGAAACTAAGGTAACCTTCCAAAGCGGGCTTAACTTCGGCTACGGTTACGCGCTTTCTGATTATGGCGACGTCTGTCGTTTCGGATGAAGTTGAACTTGTCTTGCAAAGTTCTGGATCATCAAATAGGGAGTTAATTGTTGTGGACTTTCCAACACCTGTGGCACCTGCGGTCATGATGAATACCGAGTCAATAGGTCGGCCGGCAACCAGTGATCCACCAACATATCGGCAAATTATTTTTTGCTTTTGATCACAGTGCGATTGCCAATCCCCGAGACTTGCAGCAATTTTGGTGAGTTTCCAACCTCCAAAGTCAGAGAAATATTTGGAACGTAAATTTTCGATTGAATTCTCAAGTGCAACGACCGCCATTATATTGGTGCTGGAAGGTGAAACATATAACAAAGATCATTGCAGCGTAGAAGCTTGTTGCTATTTTGTATACGTCACTACTGTAACTATGAAAGTATTCCTTTTCCTAATTTATAAAACTCCCGAAAAATCATACAAATATACATTCTGCTCTAATACTGGAGTTTGAAGTGGCTGCCTGTCCTTCTAAGATATACCTGTTTATTTTTCATTGTGAACTAAAAAATGATATACTATTACATACAACTCCATCTGCTACTGCCTTAGCATAAATTGCAAGAAATGTGAAAGCTCAATTCATTGAAACAATATTACACACATGTAAATATCCTTTTTATTTAACATTTTTTTGCACTTCAGTCTCCACAGCGAATGGATAGCGTAATCGCTGATATCTTTTCAATTTCATGCTCAAGTTGAGACTTACACTGGTATCATCACATAGAGTTTCGTTATCTAAACGTCGAAGCAGCCCTCACCCGTTCACGAATGTTTCAATAAGTAATGACAGCTTTATGAAGGTAGGTATGACAATAAAGTGTTTACAACGATTTGATTAGGCTGATCGTTGATCGCTTGACCTCAATGACTCTCATATCTAGTGATGTTCAGTCAAATCAATTGTCAAAAAGGTGCTGCATTTTCCTTAATAGCAGTACTGAGATAGGCACACATCTTATATATCTTTCACGTTAGAGTTTATTAACGATATTAATATGTACATGAACGCCGTTGAAAATAAGCATATACTATCCAATGGATATACATGGTAACCAGAGTTTTCACATACGAAGGTATTTCGAAAAAGATGCATCAATTTTGATAAGGCATATCCCAAGGACGACTAACCCTGATAAACGGATTTACATATGACCAGATAGAGAAAGATTCGGGCTTTCGAACGACGTATTAGTCGCCCTTGAGCTCACTTGCTATCCATAGTTATTGGCTGTAATATATACAACCGTGGTTTTCTCATCCCAGGGTATCACTGAACCACTGGTAACGCCACTTTTTATAAAGTCCGTTTCAGGTAATTTAGTTATGAGTAAAACGACGAAAGATGGTGTGAGTCCACTGCCAAACCGATTAGCTATTCCTCGATGGTTTAAAGTTCTAATGCGTGATAACCAATCACTAGAACAGGCACCGAAACCAAGAAGACCTCTTTCATTTTTGCACATAAACAGGTACATAAAATATGACGCTTGTTTCCTGAGTCCGTATACGAGTATTGTGACCGAAGTGATACTACATACATTCAACCGTAACTAAAGAACCTCAGGCTTTTATTTTGATCAACTAAAAGGATACCACATCAAGATACAGGACAAAACAAATGTGATGACAAATTTTCGTTTTTTCATGAAGTTGTGACTTGTTGCATTTAATAGGCCGTTGAACAAAATCTACACGAGATAAATTTATTCGAACCGTACATGCATTTTAGCAACTCTTATGCGAAATCACTTGATTACTTATTTTGTTTCCCATGTGCAACATTACATTCATAAGAGGATGCACATCTCGGACGAACAGGCGAAAAAAGTACAGTTTCATGGGTTCGACATACAGGTCCCGCATTCTCCAACAAAGGTATCCATACTCCTGGACAAATGTGGATAAGATACGTACGACTCAGGGGAGCGTATATACGAAATATTGATCGAGTACGTCAAAACGCTGCCAAATGAGAACGAGTCAAAATTGATGCATCCTTTTTCGAAATACCTACGTATATCGCAACTTGGAGATAAATCTGGGTAAAGTGTCATTGATTAGAAGCAAGAGTTTCCCATTTCAGTAAAGTGGTATGTGAGAAAATAGAAATCCGTGGGCATTTCGGATCACACCATGAAGGTGTGACAAGATAATAAGTTATGCTAGCATCCACTCAAGCAGGTAAATATACCAATACTGATTAATATGTTGTAATTTGAACTACGTGAGAACTACAAAAAGATGAAAATGATTGAAACTTACTTTTTACGGATTTTGGGGTGCCTGAATTTGGGTTTCTGTTGCGTTGATTGTTTTGGTGCGATGTTAATACAGATAGGGATGAGTAGCACCCCGTGCAATACAACTAAGATGTAAGACTTCAACGGTTTGCCAAATTCAAGATATTGTAGTAGTTTTAAGAAAATTCCAAATTCCTTCTAAGCTCAATTTAACTTCATTCATTCAAATTTTACACTTATTTGTGATACATGTTATTTCTCGGTGACGGCGTACATACTACGATGAATATATAATTAAATATGCACGGCATTGAGAATGCGGATTTTGAGTTGTCAAATGAAACATTGTCTAAAAGTTGATGAAAGAATAGTTTTAGATATGCTTACCTTCTTCCGATGCAGATGTACTTGAGTAAATAGACACAAACTGATGGCGAACAAAGTTGATGTAGTAATCAATCAGGTATACAGGCGTAGTTGCTGTGACGACAATTTAACTCGCAATAACACTGCTGGTAGCAAATGATGACTGGTTTTAGATATGTGCTGTCTGGACTTTATATAGCAACATTGAGGTCATTGCTGCAGCCAAAGATTGTCATGGATGAAGCCAAACACTTTTATTATTCTTATCGGATTTTCGTGTCTTTGAACGCAAAATGATTTATTATTTACCGACATGGATTTGGGAAATTATTATTAATTTTTACACGAGCATGGTATTGCGAAATAAGTTTTTTTGTTTGCGGAGTATTTGATTGACATGACAATAAACAAAACTGCGCAAAAAATGGCAACGTTTTGAAACGTTGGGTACCAGAAAAATACACAAAGCATAAAAATACGATGCCTACTAGAACATTCATTGCGTTCTTTACATAATAATGTGCCCGTAGAAATTTCATTAACCAGCAGCAGTATTTCAGATATTCAATTGTCTTATCTTATGTCTTATTTTATTAACAAAATTGACATATGGCCAAATTTTGTTTTTGGTATGAACTGCAAAGTGATATTTTATTAACCTGAAGGAACGTTATTGGTCCTGGACCTAGAAGCGACTGAAATGATTTGTATTCAAGAGAAACTCTAGCATTGCAATATTTGCAAAAAAATGTTACGCAATGGGATAGGTTTGTATTCATTCATAATCTCATATGCGAACAACAACTTCCCGGAATGCAGTTTGTAGACCGCTGTATGCGGTTGTATGCCAGTTCCGTTTGACCCTTACAATTTGTGCAGTTTCTCCCAATCGTGCGACAATTGAGCGAGTCTAGACTATCCAAGTTCTGAACTTTCTTCAGCAATTATACTTAACATAACATGGCTTGAAATTCTTAATTAGGAATACATAAACCCTGAAATTTTTTGCATCTTTCCATCTGGGCATTATCCGCTACATCCAGAATCCTGGGTTTTATCACGTGCATTCTTCCTAATTATGATTCGCATAGATACTTTAGTGGCAACCGTTTCGGTTGCAGCCTTGCCCTGTTTTCCCTCGTAACCTGTCCGTAACTCACATTCCAGTTTGTCATTCTTAAAAACTCAAACTGGTGTTTTTCAGTGGCGGGCATTCCCTCCCCAGAAGATCCCTGATCATTTTTTTTATCGTTGAGCACTAACACGGTTACATATCAAAAGTACAGCTTTTTCATATTTCAATATGTTTTCGCGTTATCATGAAGAGTTAAGTGCAGTCATTTATCTGGTAGGGACGTATTTCCTAATCCAGGAAAGCCACGAAGATCTTACATAATATTCTGGTTTATTTAGTATGTTGTAGAATGATTAGCAACAACCGGAGGAAGGACCGGGCTGGTTAGAATGCATCAATTTTGGTTCCTCTTGGTACATTTGAATATGCACACAGATTTAGTCCCGTCCATTTTCGACTGCTGCCCGTCATTTTTGATGGCATGCATTTGATAGTTAAGAGTGCCTGAGATGGGTGGATGTATGATTAAGTGGCAGACAATCTATAATAATGAAAATGTTTTACCGGTGCTAAAAATATTAGTATAAAAACCATTCTATAAGTTTTGACTTTATGTTGCACAAGTATGTAATTTTTGAGAATGTAATAAAGAATGTACCTGTCATAAGGTAATGTACTTGAAATGAGGTAGTTACTATTAATGACGTTTTTAATTTCC
Organism: Sinella curviseta; assembly: GCA_004115045.4. Lineage (NCBI taxonomy): Eukaryota > Metazoa > Arthropoda > Collembola > Entomobryomorpha > Entomobryidae > Sinella > Sinella curviseta. The sequence continues at coordinate 25,677,576 of CM023200.3, read as the reverse complement.
TTTTGTGCTTCTGCTAGTTACTTTTGTAGCGTATATTTTTTTGAATGGCCTAGTTTACCTCAATTTAGCCAATATGATTTTTCCCATAGAGGTACCGCTGAAAGCACACAAACAGCCCTACAATTTCCGTTTTTGTTAGCACCATTCAATAGGCCAGGTTGTCTGGACTCAAGGTGGCCTTTCAGAATGAGCACATCATGAGCACTCAACTGTCTTTGCATCTACTTCATTGGGGAAAGCAAAGCAGTTAGTAGGTGAGTGTGTGGGAGAAAGTTCTGTATAGTACTACCTTACTTTCTTTACTTGTTGCCGTCGTTGCATTACCACTAATAACTTTATTAATGCAGTTCCAGCTTCGATTATTATATTAGCTTAAAGTATTCTTCAAGTAATTCAATTCCAACTAGGTAAAATTTAAAATGTTAGCGTGTATTACAATTTTTAATCTGGGATTGATAATGATTTTGGTGATCAGCTCCTCATATGGTACTTTGGCAATAATACACACTGGTTTATACATACACCAATTACTAACAAAACCAGATATACTTGAACTTGATAATATAATACCTAGTTGTTATTGGCTCACGGCAGCCGCCTGGAATGAGCAAAACGGAAACTCTCAGCCGTATTTGCTTTAGTTTCATTCATCATTGAAAAAGACAAGTAAGCATAATGTATGTGTGTGGGTGAAAGTTATGCGTAGCACTACCACTGTCTATTCTATTTTTGCTGCTGAAGGCGTAGTTGTATTAGCAAATAATTTGCCCTACTACTTAATCTGAAACTGACTGCGGTATCCAAAATCGGATTTCTATACACAATAAATACACCTAATGCTTCCAGCGTAATGTAGTGAAGGTTTCCGTGTGTGATCTGAGTTCTTATTACATGCAGCGACTCTGCTTGTTCCAGTTATGGCTTACAAAGTTGTTTGGCAATGTAGCCAATAACATTTTCCCCATAGCGGAACCGCTGAAAATACCTACAACGACACTACTATTTGTGTTTTTGCTTGCACGTTCAACAGGCCAGGTTGGCTGGACTCAAGGCCACGGTTACCATTCAGAATCAGCAATTCTTGAGAGCTGAGCAGCTGTCCTTGCTTTCTCTTCATAGAGAAATGTGAAGTAGGTTTTTGTGAGTGTGTTGGTAAAAGCTCTCTGGTACATTTATCATCAATAATTTTACTAAACCTGTTACCGCTTGTATTTTCATATTAGCGTAAAGAATTTATTCAGTAATACATTTTCAACTAGCTAAAATTTAAAATGTTAGGGTTTAGCACAATTTACAATTTGAGATTGGCGAAAATTTTGCTGTTCATCTATTCAGGTTTTACTTTGGCAATAATTGGTAAGGTGCAACCTTTAATATATATGTAACTACCGGAAGTGTGATACATGCCAAAATACATTTTCCATTGTACTACGTTAGCAAACCACAAATTCATAATCCTCACCGATTTGTGAAATAACAAATTTTGTCACATTGTGGCCCCTGTGCATCGACTCATCGACTCGCCACCCAACCTGCGAGTATACCAATTTGACCAATGGCCCCTTGACAGAAAATGATCGCCCTGAACATATTTATCCAATTATAACAAAAGTTGACGCCTTTGGCATCCTCCACTTCAAACGCTCTATTTCCGGTCCATGACGAGGTAAATGGGTGAAAATTAATGGGGAAGGTCCCGTTTCCCAATGTTTTAGTGTATCAAATTTTAGCCAAATCCGTGAACGCGAACGGAAGTTAGAGTGGATAGCGGCAGACAGACATACTAACAGATGACTGACTATAACTATCACAATATCTACCTTTAAGCAATTCCTTGCTTCCGGTGGTTAATAAACACTGTCAAATTATTACAAATTACTAACAAAATAAGAAATAATTGAACTCTATTGCTCTTTTAAAGTGGAACGGCGACCCAGCACTGCCGAGGTGGAACTGCTAATTGTTTGCGACAATGAGTTCAGCGACCGTTTTGAAAATGACTATCAGAAAATGATTGACTACTGGGCAGTGTACATGTGGGACGTTAATATGCGATTCCAAACTCTTCGCAAAGTACACATTACTATCCGTGTTACGTCTCTTATCGCGATACACGTAAGCCGAGTGATGAAAAAATTAAAACCTATGTCGTAATTTATTTAACGTTTCAGTTTTCATTAATTTAAACTCTTAGAATGCTGAGGACCAACCGTTTATCGAGAATGCGAGAGAAAGGAATGGAACAGTTTTAATAAGTTTGGTGTATGAAGAGTTTGGGAAATGGGTTCGAAACCGTGTGAAAGATTTCCCTGCATTTGATGTGGCCTTGCTGGTCACAGGAGCAGAGCTGGATGAAAGTGAGTCACAATTGACGAGTTACCAGACGAGGAATTCTGCCTGCCATGATCGGTCTGGCTCTTTTGATGAACCCTCGAATGTCATTGTACTTCATTCAAATGCCACATGGGGAAACACCTGTAACACACTGGCAGCCTCCTTAGCTACAGTGTACGAATTATTGACTCGTTATAAACTATCGTAATTGTGTAATCAAATAAGAAGGCATTATAAATGTTTTAATATTATTGTGCTTACAGTTTAGGCGCTGAAGATGACGAAAATACGTGGTGCAAAAATGCCCAGTTTTTAATGAACAACGGACAATGTGACGATAAGCAGTACTATTTCTCAAAGTGCAGCGATGACAGAATAGCTGGATTTCTCAAGCGATTTCAATCGTCTTGCCTTGGAACTGCAGACGCGCCTGACATTGACATTCTCAAGTCAACAAAAGTGACTCATCCACCCACCATGAATGACCAGTGTAAAATGGTGACAGGCAACAAGGATGTTGCCGTGTCAAATGTAAGTGTTTTTTCGCGTTCCCTATATTAGCTTTATAAGGTTAGACACTGTTGTATAACTTATGCTATGTATACTGGCAGGATGAGGACACCCAGTGTATTCGATCAAACTGCACGTTGAACGTTAAGGGAAAGGTGATGTTCGAGAAGTATCTTTTTCCTCTCGATAACAGCCCATGTGGGAGCAAGCCAAACACATTTTGTCTTAGCGGCCGATGCCTTCATCAAGGCAAGCTTCTTCAATATCCTTACTTGTTTGGCAAATGTTTCAAGTTGCTGGGCAGAATGGCGTATGCGGGTCCGGTAAGTATAATAGATTGTGTTGCGTCAACAACCCCTCAGGGACAAATTCGGATAGATTATGACGAGGTGTACGGATCAAGGATAATTGCGCACACATTAAGCGAGACGAGTCAAGAAACATACGAGATTTGCCTATGCACTGGAGAAAACTCTCCTAACTTATTGGTGTTCAGTATATGTGCCGAAGTTGAAGAGAGTAAGCTGAGATGGGACGCAGTGAAAATTGAAGGCACAAATGAGTACCTATTATGGCACAGACATGCAAAATCATGCCTCCATATGGACACAGATGCCCACTTCCTACTAGCCAGTACGTGTAACGAGACAAAGCGGAGATATCGATGGACCTTTGTTGATCTACCTGATGTCGTCCCAATGAAATGGAATATTAATGTCAACATATCAAGTTTTTCGAGAAGTAGCACGTGCGTATTAATCGCTATTTTGTTCGCAATATTAATTATGACGTGAATTGTGAGTATGGAGTGTGTTGACTATGTCGTTACGGCATAAGGAGGCAAAATTTGTGTACTTTTAGATATTGTGTTAAACGTTAGTGATAATTATCAGAAAGGTGTTGTGTTTAGCACCGGTGTAAATGAGATAGAGCATCTGAGGAAGTGAATACATTGAAAAGTAGTTTACTTGTTTGACGAGCATAAATATAAATGAAGAAAATAATAACAGGATGGAATCTAAACCTTGATCACTTGTGAATATGTATCCAATTGTATATGTACACTAATATTTACTGATGGTCTTATAAGTCATTTGCTTGTTTTGTTTTACTACTTGGTGCAATAATTTGTTACAAAAATTGACGTTTACTCGGAAATGCGTATCTCGAGTTTGGACCATGTGAAATATGCTTTATAGTCTTGAACTATATTGTAATTGCAAATCATAGAAAACAAGTTGAAAATAGGCAATATAAATGCATGTTAATTTATCAAACTTTAGTTTAAGCAAGAGAAATAGCATTTTCACAATTTCTTTTGATAAAGCGTGTAATACAGTTGACTTATAAACCGCACTAGTCAATATTGTCACTATTGTTGTCACTATCGGCAAATTTATGTCCAGCTTAATCAGCGTTTATAGTTGAGTATTTCGTACATGCTTATATGTAGGACCGATTTTTGTACAGCCGCATATCATGCCCTTATAGTTATCCTCAAACTGACTTTCGTAACCATCCTCGGATTTGTGTACACAATACAAACACTTAATAATTACAGCATACCGCAGTGAGTGTTTCCGATACCAATGGATTTAAACGGAGTCGTTATTTCATGGAATGGTTCTGCTTGTTCCAGTTGCTGCTGATAAATTTGTTTGACCAGTCGCGTAAACATCAATGCGGCAAGCAATACTTTTCTCAATGCGGAACCGGTGAAAGCACACACAACGACATTAGTATTTACATTTCGTGTAGCTACCATTTAACAGGCATGATTTGGTGGGCTTACGGCTGCCTTTCGGTGTGAGCAACGCACGAGCGCTCGGTTGTCCTTGATTGTGCTGTATTGAGAAAAGTGAAGCAGCTAGTACGTGAGACTCTGGGTGAAGGTTCTGTGTAGCACTGCTATTCTATCGTTACTTGTTGCAGCTGAATAAGGAAATGTAGTAGCAGAAAATCGCTGAAAAAGTTCACTAGAAATTGCCTTTCGTATACATCCTCGGCTTTGATTCCATAATACATACATTTCTTGCAGCTTCCAGTTTATAGAGCACTATGTAGCATTCTCCCTGAACTAATTTAAATCACATATTATCAATCTGCTCCAGAGATTTACATAGCGTAATGCGTCGAATGTTTCCGCTACTGATGGATGGCAATGGTCGGAGTGCTTACGTCATACATTGGTTCTGCTTGTTCAATTTACTGTCTTTAAATTTCTTATCGGTCGAGTGTACATCAAATTTGCAAATACGTGCATTTCTCACAGCGAAATCCCTGAAAGCACCCAAAACGAACATTGTGTTTGCGTTACTTGTTGACACAATTCAAAAAAATACTCGCGACTGCATTTCAGAATGGGATAAATATCTGCTGCTGCTGCTGACCTTGTCTTTGCTTAAGAATGAAAAGTCTAGTAAATAGTATGTTAGTGAGTTGGTGAAAGTTCTCTTGTGCGCACTACCATTACGTATTTCCCAAATACTGTTCTCACCGGATTCTTCAATTCGCGCCAACGATTTATTAAGTAATTAAATTCCAACGAGCTAACTTCTAAAATGTTATTTTGCAATTTCGTATTGACTTTGATTTTGATGTTCAGCTCTTCAAGATGTAATTTGCAATAATAAATGCTGGCATATACTTAAAAATTACTAACAAAATAAGATATATTTAAACTTGCTTTATCAATTAAAGCGGAAGGGCGAACCAAAACTGTCCCAGGATCACCTCCCAATTCTGCAGAGGTGGAATTGCTAATTGTTTGCGATCAGAAGTTCAGCGACCGTTTTCAAAACGACCATCAGAAATTGATTGACTACTGGGCAGTGTACATGCGAGACGTAAATCTGCGATACCAAACCCTACAAAGCGTCCACATTACTTTCCGTGTTACATCGCTTATCACAATAAATGTAAGACGAGTGATGCAGACAATTAAAACCAATGTTTTCTTGAATGAAACTTACAGTTTTCAATTTATTCTACCATTTAGTATGTGGATCACCAAACGTATATCGAGAATGCGAGAGATGGGAATGGAAAGGTATTACTTAGCTTGTTATATGAAGAATTTGGGAGATGGGTTCGAAAGAAAGAGTCAGACTTACCTGCTTTCGATGTGGCCTTGTTGGTCACAGGAGCAGAGCCAGACGAAAGTGAGTCAAACTTGACGATCTACCAGGTGAGGAACTCTGCCTGCAAGAAACTGCCCAGCTATTAGGATGAATCCAAAAACGTCATCATACTTCATTCTAGTTCCACATGGGGCCACGCATGTACTGCACTGGCAGCCTCATTAGCTACAGTGTACGTAACATAAAAATTGTGGAACTAAATATTTACTCATTACAAACTCAGGCATGTAAAATACTCGCGGGATCCGGAGAAAATTGCTGGGGACAAGTCGAAAAAGCGGAAAATGTCAAAAATTTCAAGAGTTTTCACAGAATATATTCAATTTTCCCGCAATACATTGATACTGTATCATTGTATGTTTCTAAACTTGTCAGACTATAGACATTAATGATTAATGTTTACAGTTAAGTATTGGGATAATTATCTGAAATGTAAATAAATACATCAGTAAAGCAGCTACCATTTCATCACCTTTTCCTTCGGACTGAAACTCACAAGTTTGCACTATCGGCTAGTTCAGGATGCACGTCTGCATTTATTCCTGTAAATAGGAAAGGTAAGCTCTCAATAACAAAAGCAAGCAGGGTATTTGAGAGTGCTAACAGACTTTAAAATATATTATTTCAAAATTTTACGATATTTAGTCAAATTTAGCGTAAACTGCTCTTACATTTATATGTATATTGCTACCTTTTATATGACCATATAACAGGTTGAATATTCTGGTAGGATGTTTGTAGGCTCTTATATAAGAAACATTTGCGCCTAATGAAAACTGTAATACCATTCAAATATTAAGGGACAATATCAAGCCAACAGTTAGGGGTAATACTAAGCTAGCAGTAAAGCGGTTTTACTAAAACCCAGCCGAGCTGAACATGTATCTAATAATGTATCAAGTTGATAATGCATCGTGACAGGATTCTCCCGTTTCTCCCAGTAAAACTCGCTTTTCGGAGTGTTAGTTGTATAGCAGTGAGATTATACACAAAAATCAAAATATTGCTGAAATAGATCACCTGAAACTGACTTTCGGATTGATCCCATGATTTATCACAACAATATATACGCTTAATACTTTCAGCGTGATGCACGGAGTGTTTGAGCTGCTAATGAATTGAAATGAACCGAGTCCTAACCTAATTTCATGGAGTGATTCTGCTTGTTGCAGTTGTTGCATATAACTATGTTTGACTAATCAATGCAACCAATACAATTTTTCCCATAGCGGAACCGCTGATGCTTCACACAACGTCATTACCTTTTCCGTTTATTGTTGGCATCATTCAGAAGGATCCATATGCTGGACTCACGGCTGCTTTTTGGAGTGAGCAAAACATGAGAGCTCTGCTGTCCTTGCTTTTGCTTTACTGAGGAAAGTGAAGTAGCACTATGTGAGTGTGTTGGTGAAAGTTCTCTGCTAGCACTGCCATTCCCCCTTTTCTATCTTCCGTTCAAGGAGCAAATGAATTAGCAGAACATTCCTCAAAGAGTCTCCATGAAACTGACTATCGTATCCGTGCCCGGATTTTTTCATAATTGATACACTTCTTGTAGCTTGTAATTTATGGCACAGTATCTACCACTCTCTCTGAATAATATAAGAACACATATAAATCTCCTACATCAATTTTCGTAGTGTAACGGGTGAATGTTTCCACTACTGATGGATGGAAACTAGCGGAGTGCCTATGTCATGCAGAAATTCTGTTTGTTCCATTTGCTGCTTATAAATTTCTTATCAGTCGAGTTTGCATCAATTTTGCTAATACCAACATTTCCCGTAGTGGAATCGATGAAAGCACACACAACGACAATACTATTTGCGTTACTTGTTGATACCACTCAATAGGCCTGGTTGGCTGTTCTCACAACTGCCTATCGGAGTGAGAAATCTAGAACTGCTGCTGCTGTAGTTGTTTTTGCTTCGTACGGAGTAGTCTAGTAGATGGTATGTGAGTATGTTGGTGAAAGTTCTTTTTAATTTTGCACTATCATTATTTTTTACTAAAACTGTTCCATCCGGATTATCACACTAGCGTTAAAAGATTTATCAAGTAATTAATTCGCAACCATCTAAATTTTAAAATGGCATGGTACCACATAATTTGCAGTTTGGGATTGACGATGATTTTGATGTTCAGCTCTTCAAGGGGTAATTTGGCAGTAATAAACCATGCCATAATCATACAAATTTAGTCAACAACCCAAAAGATATTTGAATTTTGTTTATCCATATAAGCGGAAAGGCGACCCAAACGTGTTTCAGCATTTGCTTCCCACTCTCGAGAGGTGGAATTGCTAATTGTTTGCGATAAGGAGTTCAGCGCCCGTTTTCAAAATGACCGTCAGAGAATGATTGACTACTGGGCAGTGTATATGCGAGACGTTCATACGCGTTTCCAGACACTACACAACATCCACATTACTTTCCGTGTTGTATCTCTTACCACAATACACGTACGACGAGCAATGAATAAAAGGAAAATATATGTTGAATTAAACTTTTATTTACTATTTAATTAATTTTTAAATGACATAAACACTTAGAATGCTGAAAGCCAACCGTTTATCGAGAATGCGAGAGAAAGGAATGGAAATTTATTGCTTAGTTTGGTGTATCGAGAGTTTGGGAAATGGGTTCGAAAGCATGAGTCAGACTTTCCCGGTTTCGATGTGGCCTTGTTGGTCACAGGAGCAGAGCTGAACGAAAGTGAGTCAAACTTGACGAGTTACCAGAACAGGAATTCTGCCTGCACGAAACTGCGTGGCTCTGTTGACGAATCCTCGAATTCCATTATTCTGCATTCCAGCTCCCCATGGGGCAACACTTGTGCGGCACTGGCCGCCTCGTTAGCTACGGTGTAAATACGTAACATGAGATTGTTGGAACTTAATTAGTTACTCAATGCAAACTATCGTATAGATGGGCGCATAAAATGTAAGAAATTATAAAATATATTTATCATATTCTATTGTTTTCAGTTTAGGTTCTGATGACGATCTAGATACGCCATGCTCTAATAATCAGTATTTAATGAGCAGTGCGCACTGTGGCGATAAGCAGTACTATTTTTCAAAATGCAGTGAAGCAGGAATAACCAGATTTCTCGAAGATAGCCAATCGTCTTGTCTTCAAAACGAAAACGCGCCTGACATTGATATTCTCAACTCAGCAAAAGTGACTCATCCACCCACCATGACTGAGCAGTGTAAAATGCTCATTGGCGACATGAATGCAGCCGTGTCAAATGTAATCATATTGCGTTGTTCCTTATCTTAACCTTATAAGAGTGAATACTGTTGAAATAATGATACTCTGAATCCTTTAGGAGGAGGACACTCAATGTATTCGTGCAAACTGTACGTTGAATGTCGAGGGGAAAAAGACGTTCGAGACGTATATTTTTCCTCTAGAAAACAGTCTATGTGGACGCAAATCAAACTCGTTTTGCTTTCGTGGCCGCTGCATTCACCAAGGACAGCTTCTTCAAAATGTTTATTACGGGAACTGTTTCAGGCTGTTTGGCGAGATGTCTGATAAGTTTTCAGCGTATCATGCAAAAGTTACAGATTGCATAGATTCACAAACTCCGCAGGATCTCATTCGAATAGATTATGATGAAATGCACGGGTCAAGGGTTGTTGCGCACGTATTAAGTGACAAGGGTGAAGAAACATACGAGATATGCTTGTGCAGTGGAAATGTTCACTTTCCTGCATTGGAGTTCCGTATATGTGCGGAAGTTGATGATAGTAGGCTGAGATGGGACGCGGTAAAAGTTGAAGGCACGAATATGTATTTATTACGGCACAGACATACACAGTTATGTCTCAATGTGGACGAAAATTACCAATTCCCACTAGCGAATAATTGTAATGAGACAAATCGCAGACATCGATGGAGTTTTGTTGAACAAACTGATGTCGTGCCAATGGAATGGATTGTTAGTGGTAACGAATCAAGCTTTGCAACAAGGTGCACGTGCGTACTTATCGTAACTTTGTGCGCAATGTTAACTCTAATATAAATCGTGGCCGTGTTGCTTGTTTTTGTCGTTACGACAGAAGGAAGGAAAATAGTTTGTTAAATGATAACTGTCATTATTACTAAAGGTTGTCTTTTGTCATTGGTGTAGTGCCAAAACTCTCTGTGAAAATGATTATTTTAGAAAACCAAGTTTTCTGAGAATGTTAAGTGTCATAATATTCTTTTATTTTATAACTTGGTAGAATAATTTGTTGGAAATACAACGCTTACAGGAAAATGTGTATATCAAATTGGGATATTTGAATACTACTAAAACTTGGATAACTATATAATTGGAAACCACACAGCAGAAGCGTAAAAGGAACCAATTGTGTGGAAGCATTAATAACACGTATTTGTTTATCAAGCTTGATTATTCTCCAGAGAAATGTCGTTTTCACAGTAGCTCTTTTGCAAATCGTTTAGGAAAGCTGGCACATAAACCGTACCAGTCAATATAGTTACATTAGTAATGCACCGTGAAGTTAATTATTGCATGTCTGATTAAGTTATCCCTATAAGTGCTAGAACAACCCGTATTGCCAATTTAATTAAAATAATAAATTATTTAGGTAAAAATAAATTATTCCAGTGCATTTGATCACTTCCGTACGACAACCCATAGTCACAAAACTTCATTCCGCTTTGTACTTTGTGTGATAACTGTCACGTAGTTTCTAAATAATATATAACTCATTGAAAGAAAAAACGCGTAATTTTCCCTATTTTTGGACACCACCACGTATTAAATTAAAGAACTCCATAAGGCGAAACTAAACGTGCATATTTTGAATTAGTTTCATAAATCCATTAACTGGCATCAACATTGGTGATATGGTATCAATCATCAATGCATAGATTCGAGGATGAGACAAATTTTAATTTTTACAGTTGAGTTATTACATAATTACCGGGAAAATGTATAAATGAATGAGAAGTATAACTGCCGTTGCAATCTACTTATCCTTTGGCCTGAGAAATCGAAGTTTCCATTATTTTCTCTTTTAGAGAATTGGTGTTTTTTTGAGCATACAAAACCCAGGTGCAAATGTTTACACTGCACTACGTAACAGGGAAATGTATCAAACCTTTCAGAAGTCGATGTACAAATTTGCACCTTCTTGGATAGTTTGCTTGAAGAAAGTTTCATTGGCTTCCCCTGCTGCGCTCAGCTGTGCTTGATTTTGCTTCAATGGGAAAACTGGAGTAGGTAGTATGTGGATGTGTAGGTGAAAGTTCTCAATAGCAGAACCATACTTTCTGCCGTTCAAGGAGCAAATGTGCTGGCAAATACTTTCTCAAATAGGTCACGTGGAGCTGACTATCGTGTATCCATCCTCGTCTCCACAATATCTACACTTCTTGTTGCTTCCCGGAAATTAATGAAGTTGTATCTAGCATATTCCTGAAATAAATACAAACTCATATGAATCTGCTACGGCTATATTCGTTCGATAATGCGGTGGACGTTTCTGTTACTGATGGATGGAGATGAACAGAATGTTGACGTCATACAGTGGTACTGCTTGCTCCATTTTTCTTTTCTGATATTTCCATATTTCATCAGTTGGCTTTCATCAATTTTGCCAATAATATTATCCAATAGTGGAACTGCTGACTGTCTATAGGTACAACAACACTAGTAATTACGTTATTTGCTGACACCATTCAATAGGGATGTGACTTGGCTGATGGTTGGCTTTTGGAATCACCAATACATGAGCGCTCAGCTGTCATTTCTCTTGCTTCATAAAGAAATGCCAGGAAGAGAGTATGTGACTGTGATGGTGAAAGTTCTCTGGTAGCCCTACCATTACAAATTTTACTTTTACTGCTCCGGCTGGATTATTTGATTGGCGTGAAGTATCCATCAACTAAATAAATTTCTACTAGCTAAAATTTAAAATGTTAGGCTTTCACATATTTTGCAAGTTAGGATTGACGATGCTTTTGATGTTCAGCTTATCAAGTGGTAATTTCACAATAATTAACCCTATCATATTGCTAACAAAATAAGAGATATTTGAACTTGATTTATATATTATAGCGGAACGGCAATACTACCCTGTTCGAGGATTATCTTCCAAAACCGCACACGTGGAATTGCTGATTGTTTGCGACAGAGAGTTCAGCGACCGCTTTCAAAACGACTATCAGAAATTGATTGACTACTGGGCAGTGTACATGTGGGACGTAAATCTGCGATTCGAAACACTACGCACCGTCCATATTACTTTCCACGTTACATCTCTCCTCATGATTAATGTAATGCAGGTGACTAAGAATAACTAGTAAAAATATTTGTTCGATATATTAAAACTTTCAGTTTTTAATTTAGAACACAAATGACCAACCGTTTATCGAGAAAGTGAGAAACAGGAATGGAACTGTTTTGCTTCATTTAGTGTATGAAGAATTTGGAAAATGGGTTATAAACCACGTGCCAGAGTTACCCTTTTTCGATGTGGCGGTCTTGGTGACAGGAGCAGAGCTGGACGAAAGTGGGTCACGATTGACCAGTTTCCAGGCGAGCAGCGCTGCCTGTGGACACCTATCATCTTTGCCCGCAACATCGAATTCAATAATACTTCACTCCAGTTCCACATGGGGCAACGCCTGTTCGACACTAGCAGCCTCCTTAGCTACAGTGTACGTAAAATACAAATGCTGAAATTAAATATTTGCTCATTACAAAATGCCGAATTGGCGATAGAAATATAAGTAAGCGTAAAATGTTTTAATATCCCGTTGCTTACAGTTTAGGTGCTGATCACGACGAAGATACACGATGCAAAAATAACCAGTTTTTGATGAGTAATGGACACTGTAGCGATAAGCAGTACTATTTTTCAAATTGCAGTGATGCTGGAATAGCCAGATTTCTCAAAACAACCCAATCATATTGCCTTGGTGAACGGCACACGCCAGACATCCTCCAGTCAGCAAAAGTGACCCATCCACCCACCATGACTGATCAGTGTAAAATGGTGACTGGCAACTTGAATGCGGCCGTGGCAAAAGTTGGTGTATTGTGTCGTTCATTCTATTTACCATATTAGATTAAAAACTGTTCAAGTGGAAATAATTAAATTTTTAACTTCTTTAGGAGGAGGCCACCCAATGCATTCGTTCCAACTGTACGTTGAATGTGAATGGAACAGTGACGTTCGAGAAGCATCTATTTCCTCTCGATAACAGTCCATGTGGAAACAGGCCAAACTCATTTTGCTTTCGTGGCCGATGCTTTCCTCAGGGCCTGCTTCTTCAATATGCTTACCACGGGGAGTGTTACAGGTTGTTTGGCGCCATGACCGCTATGGGTCCAGTGTTTTCTGAAGAAATTGTGAGTTGCATGGAGTCAACAACTCCGCAGGGTCTCATTCGGATTGACTATGACGAGGAGTATGGTTCAAGAATTACATCGCATGTCTTAAGCGAGACGGATCAAGAAACATACGAGCTTTGCCTATGCACTTGTGATGCATACTGGCCAGATGTATTGAGATTCCGTATATGTTCGGAAATTGAAGATAGTAAGCTGAGATGGGACGCAGTGAAATTTGAAGGCACAAATGAGTATGCATTATGGTACAGATATACCAATGCATGTCTTTCTACGCATGGCGATGGCAAATTTAAACTGGCAAGTATTTGTAACGAGTCAGATTGGAGATTTCGATGGGCTTTTTTGAAAATCATGATGTCGTCATAAAGGAATGGAATGCCATTTCTACCGCCTACAACATTGTAAGAATTGGTATGTACGTACTAATCGTGATTTTGTGCGCAATGTTAATTATAATTTAAATCGTGTGTGTGTCGTATGCTTTGCCGATATGGACGATGAAGGTAATGGTGGTGTAGTTTTAAATATCTTGTGAACGATAATTACAACATACAGTTATGACAAAATTCTTGTCGTTGGAAGTGGTGTTAATGTGAATGAATCCCTGAGAACGTGATCACTGTGCAAATGATGTTAGTTGTTTGACGAGCTTAAAAATAAATGGTGAAAATTACGTTGATCTCATTGTCAGATGCATCGGTACGCAATTGTATCGGCAGTCATGATAGGAGGAGACCAAATTTAGTTGACTGTGTTATTTAAGTATCATACGCTTCTTTTATTTTAATACATGGTAGAAGAATTTGATGTAAATTTACTGCTTATAGGTAAATGCGTATATCAATTTCGGATCTTTGAATACTTTGAATTCTTGGAAAACTATAATTTGAAATCATACAACACAAAAATAACGAATGGCGTGGAAACATTAATGACACATATTTGTTAGTCAAACTTCAAGTATTCACATGATAAATAGCATATTCACAGTAACTCCTTGCAACGGCGTGCGGGAAATTCGGCTTATAAACCGCACGAGTCAATATTGCCATTAGTAAAGGTCGATATAGATTAAACGATAATGTTCAGTTTAACTAACAGTGTTTATTGATCGGAATTTACACATGTTTATGTAAAGCCGATTTTTGCACAGCCGCATCTCGTTAGGTTGATTTTTACAGTTCGTAATTAGTTGCTGCCAGGAATGTTAGAAAAACTTGCACTACCTATTTGATGAAAATAAATAAATTGTTTAGATGAAAATAATTTGCACAAGTAACTTGTCCCTACTTCATTTCAGCTCTACTTTACACCACCCCAAAGCCACAAAACGTCATTCTGTTGTGTTCGGTGTTCGTTCACTCTCATGTTGTTTTTAAATATCTCACTCATTGAATGAAAAAACGCGTAATAATCCGTAATATTCGTCGACACGACGTATTAAATTAATAAACCTTATAAGGCGAAACTAATTGTACATATATTGAATTAGCTTTCATAAATCCATTAACTGGCCTCAAAATTATCCAAACCGCTTTTCTCGCGATACATTTAGCGCCTCCCTGTGACTCCAACCGTCACAAGTCATATGACATAAATCATCTCAGCACAGATCAAGGATGTATTCAATGTTAATTTTTAAATTCGAGTTATTGGATAATTACCAGGAAAATAACTAAATGTATGATATATGTACATGCTATTGCAATCTACTTATCGTTTGGCCCGAAAAATATAAAGGGTGCTGTGCCTAACCAGTTGGGAACACATAAAGCTAGAAAAGTAAAAGCCTATGGTGAAAGGTAATATCAAGCTGATTGTAAAAGGTAATTCTAAAAATTTCAAAATTAAATAATTTCGTCGGATGAGTTTTTCGCCCTTGTTGTTTGACATTTGGGGAAGCAAAACCACACAAAGCACCCAACATAGAGCATTGGTGCCAGCAAGAAATTTAATCAGCTTGTCGAGATCTCCAAAATGGTACATGTCTCGTCTTTGGCCGAGCTGGGCCTAGCTGCACTTGATTGGGCATACGCCACTTTGGATTACTTTATATTTTAGAGTTTATCTTCTTTCGAACATACATAGCCCAAGTTGAAAAATTAACCCATGACTTCGTAACAGAGAAATGTATCACAATTTTCAGAAGGCGATGTTCAAATTTGCACCGTCTTGAATAGTTTGCTAGATGAATGTTTCATCGGCTTCCTCTGCTGTGCTCAGCTATCCTTGATATTGCTTCAATGAGAAAAGTGGAGTAGGTAGCATGTGAATGTGTGGGTGAAAGTTATGTATAGCACCACCATACTTTCTGCCGTCAAAGGAGCAAATGTATTAACAGAAAATTGATCAAACAGTTCAAGTGGAACTGACAACCGTGTCCTTGTCTCCACAATATATACACTTCTTGTCGCTTCACGGAAAGTTATGAAGCAGTATCTAGCATTCTCCTGAATTAAATGATACCGCATATGCATCTGCTGTGGTTAATTTCATAGCGTAATATGGTGAATGTTTGCGCTACAGATGGTTGGAAATAAGCGCAGCACTTATTTCATGCAGTGATTGTGCTTGTTTGATTTATTGCTTATACATTTATTATTGCTATAGTTAACACCAAATTGTACCAATAATAATTTCACATAGCGCATCTTCTGAAAGCATATACACTAATAATACTATTTGCGTTACTTTTTCACAACATTCAATGGGTCTGTTTGGCAATGCTAGCGGGTGTCTTTCGGGGTGAGCAAAGCTAAGCTCTCAGCTGTAGTTGCTCTTGCTACATAAAGAAATGCCTAGATATTGAAAGTGAGTGTGTTGGTGAAACTTCTCTGGTAGCATTCCATTATCAATTTTACAAATACTGCTCCCACGGCTGGACTGGACTTTACAATACTGGACTCTTCGACTGGCTTAAAGGGTTCTTCAAGTGATTAAATTCCAAATAGCAAACATTAAAAATGTCATTGTTTCGCAAAATTTGCAATTTGGGATTTACAATGATACTGATTCTCAGCTCTGCAAGTGGTAATTTTGCAATAATTAACCCTACCATATACATACAAATGGCGAGCAAAGTAAGATATATTTGAAATTGATTTATCTATTATAATGGATTGGCAACCTTACCATGTTCGTGGATTACCATTCGACAGTGCAGAGGTGGAGCTGCTAATTGTTTGCGACAAAGAGTTCAGCGACCTTTTTAAAAATGACCGTCAGCAAATGATTGACTACTGGGGTAGGATTATACCTATCGGGTTTGGCTCATTTTTTGTGTTAACATTGGTTGTTAACACTAAAAAACGGATTTTATGTGTTAACACGGCTGTTAACACATAACCACTTTTGTGTTAACATGCCTGTTAACACCTAACGACTTACGTGTTAACAGGCCTGTTAACACCTAAGGAGTAATGTGTTAACACGGCTGTTAACGCGTAAGAATTGGCTTATGTGTTAACATTTTAGCAATGAAAAAAGGCATGTGGATTGTTTTGGTTTGCAAATTGCATGACACAAAGAGCTTTAATATAAGTTAGTGTTAAAGTTAACACATCAGAGCTTTATAAGTGTTAACATGAAGAATTTTGATAACGTATGTATTGCTCTTTGCATAGAATGGTTGCCCTTAAAATGTCGGTCCGTGCACTAACGTTCGGCATCATAAAAACCGATTCATAAAAAATAATTTTAAGCCAAGCTACAAAGCAGTAACATCCTCTAAGCAAACAACCCGTCCCACTAGGCAACCATTTTATATGCAATCATTATCTTAACCGCATAACGTGAAATACTGGCGAAACCATTATTTTCCGCATCTCGAAAAATGAACATACATATGAAAATAAAATTGATGGAGTGAGGCGCAATGCATTTTACATGTTGTTTAACATTTCCGATTGCAATCAATATGATAATATAGCGTCTGGTTTTTAAAAGAAAAAAAAATATTTTTGCCAAAATATTACATTGAACTAAGAATGCGTATTACCGAATTACTGAGTAGTACTCCAATGTAATTCATTAATACACACCCCATGGATCGTGTGTAACACGCAAAATTAACTACTGATGTTAGACCTTCACTTCTGCATCAGCGGCTGAAAATTACACATTCATGAAATATGATAAACAGGAAGGTATATAATGAATGAATTCACCGGCTTACATCGTCACCATGACATCATAATTTTCTTGGTGTAACAATAATAGGAAATTTCTGGGGATACAGAATAAATCCCGGTAACGGCTCAAGATACTCCTGTGGATTTTGGACCTCCGGGCTCATCGAAAAAGTAAATTTTTGAAACAGCTTCGCCACAAACAAATATAGGACGTCCCGAGCAAAACCATTCCCCTGGACATGACCTTTTTCCGGGATGAAATGCCACCACGTAATCTTTCAAATGCTGACTACCTTCACCCAGAAACCTGGAAGGTCGAAAATGCTCCGGATCTCCCCAAATTGTTTTGCCGTAATGAACATGGTACAAATTAGACACTATCATCATTCCTTTTGGTAGCTTGTACCCATGAACGTTGACATCTTCAAGAAGGGCCACCGTGTCCCCAATAGTCGCTTGAGATGCGAATCGTAAAGTCTCCAGAACCACAGCTTCAAGATATGGCATTCTGAAATGATAGTGAATACACATACAAATTATTCATAATAACGCTCAGAAAATATGAAATGTGATGTAAAATGACGGCTCTTACAGCACTTTATCTCCAAAGCGCGGGTTCCTACTTCCAACCTTGTTGTCAATTTCTTCCTGTAGGCTACAGGCTGTAGCTTACGCTGAACATGTACACATAAGTAGTATATGAGCCATTGTAGAGTGGTTCCAGTTTCGTCCGTTCCCGCAATCATCAGAATGGCTGCACAACTAAAACTCACCCCAGAAGAAACAGACGCAAAAAGCGAAAGTCATTAGTGCGTTTCTAACATAATGTACTTCATATGTATTAATCAACACAAAAGTCATCATCTATATTCCAATGATTATTGACAACCAGGTTAATTCGCTGAAAGCGGCAGTCCAAGTATTTGTTAACTCGATCCAAGATTTTGACTTGGAAATATGTGGGATACAGTATATAGGTAGCTTTGGCACTTTGTCATGGAATAAAAGAGCATTCTGACGAACAGCGTCCATCTGGTAATAGTACACTCGAACGCGCATACATATGTACTGCTCCTTATCGTTGCGCTTTACAATTGCCGATTCTCTTGGACTGTTTCCGTCAAATATGTTTATTGTTAGGTTGTGAATATTAGCTAGCACTAAAGGCGGCATTATCTCGTAAGAGCAATGAAGTGCATGCACAGGTTTATAAAGTAATCTTGCACAAGAACATCTGTCATTACTGTAATACGCAAAGTAACCGGTAGTGTAGAGCAAAACCGTTACATTTACAACTTTTCCACTCCCTTTTTTGTAGAGCTCCTTGTACAAAACTGCAGGGCTAGCAGTAAACCGCATGGGCGAAATTACAGTCTTGTCAGGACAGTAGTTATTACAAAATGGGTAAAATACGACGTCGGTCTTGGACTTAGGATTCAGAGTTACTAAGAGTTTCACTGCTGGGAAGTTGAAATTGGCTTCACCAATAATCCTTCTTTCAGCTTGAACGTTAGCTGGTGGATGGAATGTGTCATTCACATTAGGAATGAAAATTATTGTTGAACCTAGCTTCAAC
Source organism: Sinella curviseta (assembly GCA_004115045.4). NCBI lineage: Eukaryota > Metazoa > Arthropoda > Collembola > Entomobryomorpha > Entomobryidae > Sinella > Sinella curviseta. The sequence continues at coordinate 25,658,509 of CM023200.3, read as the reverse complement.
AACAAATAATAGAAAACCCAAAAAATTCCATTAAAGAAGTATTGTTTTGAGTTGTGCCGAACATTTCTTTCAATGAGTTTTGAAATAAGTAAGTGATACGGTTGTGAGTACCGAAATTGATCTCGAAAGACCCAGTGATATCTAACTACGTGTGACTGTGTAACAAAAAGTTGTCTAAAGTTTGTGATTGGAGTATTGGAGAATGTAAAACTCTCCAAAGCGTAAAATGATACAGTATATTCTTCTGGTTTCAACACCGCAACTAGATCAGATAATCGCTCTAGCACCTTTTCAGAATCACTCCGTGGGTAACTATTGTAGCGTATAGCAACACAGAGTTGTGCGGCTGTAACCAACGCTACCAAAAGAATACAGTACAGTGCAGCAGCGTTTTCTATACATGCAAGTAACATTATTTGTAATTGCACTCTTTGTTCTAGATGTGGTATTTTTTAAATAGTGGTATTACAAGCCGTTGCTAAACAAAATAGTGTGTTCCGACAGAGACTTGATTTTAAAGTAAGGATCTAAAGCTCGTCCATGGCATTCTGCATGGCTATCTCATTATCAGTCATTCCTCAGCAACTAAAATACGTCCAATGTGAATTAGTTCCAACTGTCCTTTCCAGCTCCTACTATATTCACTACCTGTCTCGTCCTAGCAATTACATAGAAAATGGCAATTATTTTCCACCGAAAATTAATATTGATTTTGGACAACAAGAATTTGAAATTGAAATTAATCATTTTGTTCATTTATATTTAACACGCTTGCGGTAATGGCATTTATGCATTACAATTGTGCATATTATTTCTACAATGTAAAATAATACAGAAAATATTTGAAGGTAATGCCTCCAGCATATGTAGATGAATACAACGTCTATGTATCATAACACATATGGGTCACACATATACTGAATGTGGAGTCATTTTTTAAGTAGTAAAATATAAATATTTTAACAATAAGAATAGTCGAGAAATGACACATTTACAATCAACTAAATTTCTTTCACCAGCACATCTGATTCACTGTTGACCGAGAGTCTGTACTTTAAATTTGGGGGGATTGAATATTAAGTGGGGTGCAGCTTTTGTACTTTCTCATTAAAGAAAGACTAATGGAAATAGTGTAATACGACGTTGTGTCTTTCGGAAACCCACGCGCCCGTGGTCATCAGAAAACACCTGAAGTTAATTTTTTCATTGAAGATGTGTTGGACGCTTTGACAATCTCGGACAACATCAGATCTATTTCCACATTATTCCATCAGTATTAAAGCAACCGTGAAATGCTACGGTCCTACCCCAGTTTCGAGTCATAATCGACTTTTGCGCAATGTCCTCTCCAATCAAATTTTGCTACCATATCAACTGATTCGACAATAAATTGATGTAAATAATCCTTATGTAAATTGATGGGAACATATATGCGTTGTTAAAAGAATGCTGACCTTTTTGCACATTATTTGATCATAAATCATTTATTTCGCACATTGACAAAATTGGATATCTACTTGACAAAATAATATTTTAATTTCTCTACCAAGTAACATTCTGTACCATGAATGTGCTGCACAGAAAGAGTAGGGAATATCCGAAATGCGTGCCCCAAGTGGGTATGTTGCCTCTGGAGGAATGTAATATGCGAATGCATCGCGAAGTTGGAACTATCCGTCAGCCCTACAATCATTGCAAGTTGTACGAATTATTATAGTCTCCGTTGTTTGGCTAAACGCTACACATGTTATCATAACTATACTACATGAAAATTCTTGGTTCCAGAGCCTCATCCAGGTGTCCAGATGTGCCACATATAATCATCAACCTTGACATACGCGATCGAATCCTTTTACCATAAGCTTAGAAGCAATAATGTTACCATGGAGACTGCGAGGTTACCGATTTATGCCACATGTCTGTATGCATATTTCATTTCAAGTCAAGCGATTCCGGGCAAATTATATTCTATCGGAATAAGGGATTAACTTTTCACATTGCTCCAAATTTCCATATTTACTACCTAGAGCTACAGGAAATCATACTAGCTTACAGCCGTGGCGCTTGCATACATGGTTGGAAGAGTTGGAACGCACAGGTATACAACATATATAAAGACAATAAGATCGTACTTCTAATGATATGCATTGGCCGCAATACTATTTTTTATGCTGAGATATTCACGGCAAAAATCTTGCGTTATTATGAAAAAATATACTTATTTTTTTAAAATATTTATTAGTATTTCCTTTAGGCGCCACGTATATTAAATATTGTTTGCGTGCGAGTGAAGCGCCGCATTAACAAAGTAGTGAAGTGGAACCTAATGAATTTCATTAACAAACTGCCTAAGCCCATCATACTCGACACATCTTTTGGTAAATCGGCTAAGTTTTCAATAGTACAGCTAATAGTGGCGACAACGAACAAAGCACCCATTACCACTAAAATTGGGTATAACTTCGTAAGAGATATTACATCCGGATGATGAATGATTTTATTCGTTTTAGTATCAGTCACGGAACCGAAGTAATAAATCTGCATCAGCCAAATGGACAAGTGATTCCAATGATTCGTAAACCCGCCGGCTTGTAGCGCCGTAACAGAATTTAACATCCACCGGTAATTCATTGTAAATATTTGAATATATTTCATTTCCGGCCTCAATGTTTGCGATAAATGAAAACATTTTGTTTGCTGCAATGATGGATGATTTAGAAACCGTTCCAAGTGTCGCTTCGTTATCTTAACTTTCTGATTAGTTTCAAGATAGAGGAACTTTCCCTTCCTAAGTTCTTTATCAGCGTTATAGGCAAGATCAACACTTTTATTTATGTAGTCCTCCAATCCATAATGCTTGAAGTCGACGCCAAAGACATACCTCAAGTTAGTCGTCGCTTTGTCTACACTTGGAAACCATTTTAGCCTGTACCCCTTTTCGAAAGCCTCGCGTAGAGTCGTATAGGTTTTTGGAGGGGATGGAATCAGGACAACACTTGTAATTGTGTTTTCGTAAAGTGTCCCAACGAAAGCTGTTAGAACCGAAATCAAAATATACACGTGCCGCCATCGTGTCACGTTAAAAAACTGTCCCCATAGAAAGCACATACAAAGAGCGCATGATTTTAATGTGTTTCGAGCATAAGATGAATCAAACATATTCATCAATACGAGAGTCATCATTGACGTAGTACTCACTATTGTCAGCCAGGCGAACTTGTTAAACGCTGTGGTCCAAAGAGTAGTGCGTCCCATCCAAGATATGGAGTTTTTGACATACTTAGTACAATATATTGGTAAAAATGTGACGTAGTCGGTGAACAAAAGAGCATTTTGTCGAAGAAAGTCCAAGTTGTATGTATAGAGTCTAACTGGTATAACGATATACTGATCATAGTCGTTGCGAGTCATTCTTACGGCATCCGAGTTGTTGTTTCCGTCAATAATATTTATTGTAAGATTGTGCACGGTTGCCATAACCAAAGGTAGCATTATCTCCTGAGAACAGTGAAAGGAACCTATCAATTTATGGATTATTTTGTTACACGCATGACGATCGTTTCTGAAATATGTAAAGTAGCCTTCCGAGTACATAAAGACCATGCCGTTTACAACTTTCCCATAACCATCTTGAAACAATTTTCGATGCCAGTGTTCAGGACCTTCTACGAACTGCTCTTGGGAAATTAATGTTTCATCCGGGCAGTAGCTGTTGCACACTGGGTGAAACGTGACGGCAGACTTTGTATTTTCAAGCAAGGTTACAATAAGCTTTAGTGCCGGAAAATTAACATTACTTTCACCGAAAACTACCCACCAATTATGAGTGTTTATTGTGCTCTTGGACAAATACCTGTCACGGGGAGCAAACAATAGTGTAGAGCCATGCCTTAGCAACATGTAATAGAATACCGCCACAGGTCCATCAAAGTAGCGTTGCGTTTTATTTCGGTGAGTTAGTTCTTCGGATATTTGAGTGATAACCAAGTGAAAAGGCTGACTGTATCTGAACCGATCTAGAAAAGGCCACTGATATTTAACTCCGTACGCCTTTGTGACCCTCAGTTGCCTAAAGTTACAAATTGGCACGGAAGAGAACGTGTAGTTTTCGACTGCGTAGAACGATACGGTATATTTATCTGGTTTCAGTAGTGAAATTAGGTAAGATAAGCTTTCCAAAACCGCTTCCGTATATACGATTTCAGGCTGGTTATCAATTACTGCAAAAGACGGCTGCCATACTGATGCTAAAACGGCTGAGATTATTAACAATGCGGAACTAGGACCACCAGAAATACGTTTGCCGTTAACCATACTTTCAATTAGTATTGGTGACAAACGTTATTTGAGTAATTGAGAAAGTACGTTTCCGAATATACAAACTTTACTGTACATGCAATTTTGGCAAAAGGAGCCAATGCAAATGTACAAGCTTGCGCAGATATTCGTGAACACTTGTGTCACAGAATAACTTGTAGAAGGATATCGTGCATACGGAGCATCCAATCGATTTCGACAAGACTGTAATTACTTTTTACAGGAAATTACAATATTGATTATGTAAAGTTGATTCGGATTTTGCTTTTGACATTTATATAAAACAGCTACTTTGGTGGTATGCTTTCAATACAATTGGCAGCAATGATGCTGCTTTAAATGAGGGGGTATGATTAAAAAGAATTTAATGTAATACTTAGGATGACAACTATCAAGCATTAGTGTTGTTTTTAGATAATATCTGGGTAATTGTAGGAATGTTACATTAGGACAAGAGTCTCTGGGATAACAACAGTTCCAATACAGCTGACCCAACTAAAGCTGGCAAAACCGCAGTGCCAGTCCACTCTAACAGAACATACAGCGCAGATCAAGCGGTAAACTTTATTTCAAGATGAACGTTATAATCAAGTTATGAGTACAAGTTACTTTTATTGCAACAACATTGTTTGAATAAATGAATATATACACACTATATCATAACATATCAACAACAAGGACAACTTGTCATACATTGATAGTTACCGTTGGTATATCAGCGCAGAATATGGTAAACTAGAATTACAGTATAGTACCAGGTGTCTATTTAGACACCTAAAGTGTCTATTTAGACACTCTGAAAAGGTGTCTATTTAGACACCTAAAAGTGTCTATTTAGACAATTTCGAATAATTAATTATTTAGGTGTCTAAGTAGACACTTTTATGTGTCTAAATAGACACTCTGAGTGTCTAAATAGACACCTTTGTGTATTTATTAAATATTTTCTAGGTGTCTAAATAGACACTTTGGGGTGTCTAAATAGACACCTAAAATCATTTAATTAAAATAGCGCGTGAACTAACTGAAGTAAATTTATGAAAAAATAGTAGAACAATCAGAAAAAAATGCTCGATTTTCTGAAACTAACATCATAAATTTTTGTTGAATAGTTTTTTAAATATTTAATAAACAAAAAATAATTATAATTAATTAAATATCTACCAAACCAACAGGTAGAAATTTTTTATTTTTTCACAGAAATTAGCAAATTTCACGCACTTTAAGAAAATGTACTCGTTTTGATGCGAGCTCTTTATGTACGACCGCTAAATTAAAATAAGCATAATTTTTACATTGGAGGACATGAAAAATAGTTAGTCCTGACTTCCAGGACAGAGCTCGCATCAAAACGAGTACATTTTCTTAAAGTGCGTGAAATTTGCTAATTTCTGTGAAAAGATAAAAACTTTCTACTGGTTGGTTTGGTAGATATTTAATTAATTATAATTATTTTTTGTTAATTAAATATTTAAAAAAGTATTGAACAAAAATTTATGATGTTAGTTTCAGAAAATCGAGCATTTTTTTCTGATTGTTCTACTATTTTTTCATAAATTTACTTCAGTTAGTTCACGCGCTATTTTAATTAAATGATTTTAGGTGTCTATTTAGACACCCCAAAGTGTCTATTTAGACACCTAGAAAATATTTAATAAATACACAAAGGTGTCTATTTAGACACATAAAAGTGTCTACGTAGACACCTAAATAATTAATTATTCGAAATTGTCTAAATAGACACTTTTAGGTGTCTAAATAGACACCTTTTCAGAGTGTCTAAATAGACATTTTAGGTGTCTAAATAGACACCTGGTACTATACTGAATTAGTTTAAGCGCTAAACTCTTATTTTATTGTTTGCCAAGCAACATATGCACCGTTTGTCTATATTGATGTTCTCACTGAGCTGAAAATTGTGCAAGGGTTTCCTGTCCCGAAAATGATTTTGACAGCTACTGCGTTGTTGACTCTTTGAGTCCGAAACTTACTCCGGACACGACAGTAATGATGCTCTCTACGCCAATATTACATATTAATGTTGCATATAAATTTGATTTCGACGACATAAAACCCACAATTTTCAGTTAAACCAGTGATTTTAATACCTAAAATTACGTTAACTATTTAAGACATTTTGAAATGTAAGCCAAATAATGTAACCATTTTTGACCTGAAACATATATTTGATATACTTTACATTCATGACTGCTCACAGTGAGTTATCAAGAAGTGGACTTATAAATAGTAAAATCATCGATAATTATTCATTCAATTTATTTAGACTGGAATGCACATCGTTGCTTACTTATAACCCCGAGTACATTTTTCACGCAAGTGCAAATCTTCAACAAAAATGCCGAAATGTTTGATTGTACTGCTTCCTGGATTCGAATCCATCCTCGGATTATGTCCAACACTTTTATATGTACACGTGACGAATTTTCACAGGTAAGTGAAATGGCGGCAAAGCAATATAAAACACCCATAACTGTGCAAACTGGGTACAACTTCGCCATTGATATGACGTCTGGTTCAATAATTAATTTGTCCCTTTTGACGTCAGACACTGAGTGAAAAAAATAAAGCTGAGTGAGCCATATGGACATGTGATTCCAATGATTCGGAAAACCGCCAGCTTGTAACGCCATCAATGACTTAAACATCAGCCGGTAATTCATGGTGAATATTTGAAGATACTCCATTACCCTCATAGTTGATTGCGGTATGTGGAAGCATTTCTGCTTCGAGGACTGAACTGATAATTTTTCTATATACGCTTTGGTCACCTCAATTCTGTTGTTATGTTCCAGATAAATGAATTTTCCAGTGAGCGCTGTTCTAAGATCACCATGCATAAGGTCAACACTTGTGTTAAGATATTTCTCCAAGCCATATGCTTTGAACTCTGCACCTAGTACATGTGTCAGATTACTCGTTTCTGTATCAATTGAAGGATATTTGAGCCTATATCCATTATCAAATGGTTCTTTTAATGTATTATATGTTTTTGGCGAAGACGGACTTATCACTACGCTTGTAGTAGAGTTTTCGTAAAGTGTGCTAATGAAGGCCGCCAGAATATACATCAAAATGTAAACACGGCGCCAACGTGTCACTTGTAGAAACTGTTTCCATAAATAACATATGCACATGGGGAGTGTCCCTACTGCGTTTCGGGTATAAGACTCATCGAAAATATTAACCAGAAACAAATTCATCACCGACATAAGAATGAATATTGACAACCAGGTCGACTCGGTGAAAACTTGGATCCAAGTATCAATAAAGTCCTTCCAAGATTTTGAATCTGCATTATATTCCCTACAATATATTGGAACCCTTGACGCAACAAAAGTGAACAAAAGTGCGTTCGTTCGAAGAGGGTCAATGTTGTAATCAAACACTCGAACTTGCGTTTTGATGTACTGGTCTCTGTCATAGCGACTTAGCATTGCAGTCTCTGTCTTATTCATCGCGTCAAACATATTTATGGTTACGTTGTGAATATCTGCCAAAATCAAAGGCATCATTATCTCTTCAGAGCAGAAAAGTGCATATATAGATTTATGGATTAATCTGTTGCAAGCAGATCTGCCCTTATTGTAATAGGTGAAGTAACCGTTTACGTATAAGAAAACCAATACATTTACGATTTTGCCGCCTCCTACTTTATGAAATTCGTTAAACAATCGTCCAGGACCCGACATAAATTGCATTGCTGAAATTTCGGTCTTATTGGAGCAGTAGTTGTTGCAAACGGGGTAAAATGTGACGTCGAACTGGGACGCCGGATTTAAAGTTACTATCAGCTTCATGACCGGAAAGTTTATGTTGGCTTCACCAATAATCCTTCGTTCAGATTGCGCATTTTCTGGAGGACGGAAGGTATCAATATCACCAGGAACGTAAAGTATTGTGGAGCCATGCTGTATTAACATCCTATAAAACATTGATACCGGCCCATTGAAATCGTATTGTTGCTGCTCGGTTTGCTCAGTAAGTTTTGCAAGTAACAGGTGACATGGATTCGAGTAACGAAATCGATCAAGCAATAACAATCGATGTTTAACACCGTATGCTTTGGTGACTATCAATTGCCTAAAATTTCCTATTGGACCAGTGGAAAATGTTAAATTATCCCAGGCGAATAAAGATACGGTGTATTCATCTGCTTTCAGCACTGATATTAATTCGAATAACCGTTCCAGGACCTTTATTGAATCCGATTTTTCAACATGATTGTAGCGTACATCAGAAGATGGTTGTACGACTGCAATAAAAGCTGCCGAAATTAAGCAGTAGAGCCCAACGATGTAAATTCGTACAAGAATCATTATTTCTGGATTGTTTCTCTTGACTGATTTAAATAGCATTTAATAAGAATCTGAAACTCGCATAAAGAATTCTGCGGAGTTAGCTTGAAAGTAACCTAATCGCTTCTCAGAAACTACAATACATGTTAGGTTGTACTAAAGCTGGGTCCATATGTTCCTACCAGTGTATATATTATTCATGGCATCGATATGCAATATCCTACCAATTACAAGGAAAATGGTGATTAATTTCTAGGTACTATCATAATCAATTTTTGGGACAAGAGTTTCAAATTGACATTTATCATTTTGTTCATGTTTATTTGACATGGCTACGTTGCCGGCATTTATTCCATACCATTCTGTGTAATAATTACAAAATGTACGAGGTAGTCGTTTGAAGGCAATTCCAACAGAATATGCAATTAAGCACAATCTCTGTACCTGTACGTATCCGAATGTATTCGTGTTCGATGAATTTGAAATCAACTATTTAAAAAAATTGTATTAATGCAGTTTATTAAACATTTTATGCCTACGAATATTATACTATTTTAATCGGCAGTAGCAAAAACTGCATCTGTGCTATAAGATATAAGTAAATGATTACATCTACTAGAAGTAACCAGATTCTATACACACTATGTCACTGCTACAAAATATGCTCGGTTTTGACCTGGCCTGACAACTAGAGAAAGTTAGTTTGTAGTTAATTCATAAAATAATCTTTAACATAAAATCATGATTGAAATGAGCCTGTATGCACAATATCACATCCAGAATTCATTTTAGACACGCGTTTACCAAACTCGTAATTTATTATCAGCAACAATTATTTTTTTTAGAAACCATTAAAAATTCTGATCCGATAAAACTAAAATCCGAATACACCATTGCAAAGTGCATTCACTCTTCGCTAGGAATTGACCACTAGTGTCCAGTTATCGGATCGGAATGGACTACAGAAATGCTTGTAAATCTGCAAAATTTACTTGGCAGCATAACAATTGATTGAAATATCACCAGCATGGAAAGCTTCACTAATTTATACGCATTTTTGATATGCTTTCCTATCCGAATATTGGTAGACCGCTGATGTGAAAGTCTCGAATTTGTCTCTCCGGTGGATGCAATGAGACATGAACCAAACAGTTCCACGATTTTGAATTTACCACCAATGTGGAGTAGTTGAGACGTAGACAAAATGTTGTCCCGTATGTGCCACGTGTACCGGGCGATGTATTTTCAGTATATACTTGAGAGCCCGGAACCTTCATGTTATTTCCTTTGGTCAATATTTGAGTCATTTGCATTCCTCTCGGAATCCAGACTTGAAATCTGCGGAGATAGTACTCACGGTCCCGTGTAAAGTTGTAGTTTGCTAAAATCGGATATCTAATCAGAATGGGGTACCGGCGAATTTGAAGCTCCGAATTTTCATAATTGTCAAGGCATAAAAGGCAACGATTATTAGCTAACTTCGTTAGGTACTCTTCTAAATTTTCAACATGTTTGTGTTGATTTGCAGTTTCATATGCAATTTGTAAATGTAGGTCTTTTTGAATTATTGGCTTCGGACGTTTCACAGCACTACATGCCAGTCCAACTAGGGTTAGGATGAATATTGCTATATGTGGGTTCGACCGAATATAAACGGGCAAAAGAGGTTGCATTGCAGCGTAGTACATCCTAACTTCCAATTACAGCTTTTTTTGGTAATAAAATTCCGTCAAACCAATAATATTTTGATTGAAAAAATGTGACCATAGATAGGATAAAACATATAATGTACTAATGAGGCTTACAACTAAAAGCTGTCGAGGCGAAAAGACTGTATTCATTATCCAGCCGAAATATGAATTAATTTGTGTGTGCATTAACTACGAAACTGGAAAACGTAAAGAATGCAAACACAAAAATATCAAGTTTAGTATTTTATATTGACAGTTCTACTTTGACACGTTTTGTTTATATAAAATTGAATTTTGAAACTAAGCGTCCGAAAGGGCATAGCTTTTGTACATGCTCCAATTACATAATAAGTACACTGGCCATATTGTATGAACGCATGCTTATCATGGAGATGTTATCGACAATGTCGTCACAGGGAGAAATAAATGGAATCAGAGAAACAGAGCAGAACCAACATTCCATACACTAGACCAATTTCTCAACACAATTCATAAACAAGCTCAAGTATCAGGGCATAAGAAAAAGTTCTTTTATTCTGTCAACTTAAATATTATTTATTATTTTTATTCAAGTGGAAGTTTTTATTGGCTTTCGTTTTAAACGTACACTTCAGCTGCTCACGCAAATGCCTACTTGAAATGTATTTTTAACAACTATACATTACTGAGGTGATTAGAAAACACTATACAGCACAGATGAAAGGAATATTGGAAGCCTTCTGAAGTGAAACATTTTCATTCCGAACAGTTATTCCTCAAGTGTTCTTTGAGTTTTGTATAGCGTTAGCCATGTTAGATGAAAAGACAGTGACACGTATTCGTGGAATTCACTGTCCGTGACAGAACAATATACAGTTCAAGGTGATGGATACGATAGTCGATTAAGCAATGAAACCCCAACTTGAAAACTTGGTAATCAAAACTGAAAACATGACCCAAATATGGCCACATGCATCTATATATGCATAACGACAACACATATTCATGCTCACCAATATATCCGCATACGTATTTTGGTCACAATGGTAAAATCGTATTACCTACCTTTCTCACGAGCACAATCGTGTTGGAAATAAAAGCGATTAACAAAGTCATTATTGCCGAAGGACTAATTCATAACTTCTCGCACGCTGTGTGATGCACCATACGTATTTATAATATTATGCTTTATTGACTAAGATTTTGGAATGTTATAAACTCGTATACATTTGAAGAAATGTCAGTTTCATTTCAATACAAATCAAAACATGTTTGTAAAATCGATGGTTTGTTTGCTCATGAAAATCAAAATCGAAATGATCTTTGTTGTCTTAAGCATTTTTGCAGCTTCATAGACCATACAAAACCGTGTGGACATCGTCCCCGTCCGAGTGACCCAAGTAGATTCTGCGCGCCGTGGCCCAAATGACCTATTATAAATGTTGTACGGAAGAATGCTTATTTAGAACAACTATATTAAGGTCAGGCAATGATCAGATTTATTCAAGAAGCTTACAAACTGCAGCAACGGTGAGAAGTACGACAATTAGTCGACAAATCCATTTATTCCACATTTTAAAATCGACCAATGGTATTAGAAGGTAGGTGAGAAAATAACAAAAATAGTTTCGATGGCTTTTACTATTACCTGAAATTGAAATTGTTACACAGAATGCAAAATCTACTATATTTGTTGTTCCTGAGCCATTTTAAGTGACAGCATTCAATCATCACGAATGGAATGGAAGCCGGACAAACTTCTTTAATTGTAATTCTCGTCCAGTTGTGGTGATGATGAAGAAGTGGTGAGTGTTTCCGTTACTAATGAATGACAAATACCGAAACAGAACATATTGTGGTTTTAATAGTTCCAAGCGTATGCTTTTATACAGAATGATACATAATGAAAACGTCACAGAATAATTTTTAAATTGTGTACTCGCTTCAAGCAGGCCATCATATTGTAGTAACCACTAATATCCGCAATGGACGACTTATGATAAAAAGCGTAAATGTATTGCAAGAATTTTATATCCAAAAAATGCATTTAATTCTATTAGTATATGTCGCCCGAGAGAGTCATTATATTTACGAAGCTACACACTTGTGGTTTCCTGTTTTTCCATCTGCAGAATTTATGAATCAGATCGCATTACACTTGTTTTGATATTTCATTTGACATAACGGTCCAAAAAGTAGTAAAATCTTGAACCTCAACTCATCGTCGCTGTTTAGTGTTAAATAATATAATTATAATTAAATGACGAATAATGACTGTCTTGCTGGGATACGCACCAAGAACGTGAACAATTCCTTTGGAGAAATTCTATATGATTCAATTATTTGTTCGTGGGACCCGGCCATAAACGTTTTCTTAATACAATCTTCGCAATAAGGAATGATTTTGGGTGCGTATTATTTTGAACAAAAATTGCATAATTATTATCGATGAACCAGTAGCATTAGTTTCGGGCGAAACGTATGCTGTCATTAGTTGTTTGAGTGTTGGGTTTAAAAATGACCATTTTTCGTTGTGTTGTTAAAATAAATGCATGTGATGGTCCAGTTCAATAAAATTAAAATATTAACACACATTGCATGACGTTAACATTCGTTAGAACCACAACGTATTAGGACTGCGTGTATATTTCTTCTGCAGATTAGACCATATAAAGTTGTCTGGGCATTGTCCTCGCAGAATTAACCCCGCTTGGCGCTGAACACATTGGAAAAGGTCACCTGTCCCAAAGAATACAAAGATACGCGCTTGTAAAAGAGATAAATAAGTCAACTCAATGCATTATGCGATCTTTACTTTTACTTTTGTGTACGGAAACCCTCATTAAAAGGTGAGAAATATTATACTTGGCCGAACTACATTAATAACGCACATTTTAAAATTATCCAATTAACTTTTTTGTTTTAATTACTGACCTCGTGTTTCTAATTTACTACACGGAAAATAAGCCAATCATTTTCCTTTCATATAGCTTGCAATATAATTTATTCTAGGCGATGTACTGCTGTACAAGGGAAAACTCAGACTGGCGCCACACTTCGAGCAAAAAAAGTCAGCTTTTATACAGAAATATATTTAACATATTATGCATACCATGGACATACAAAAGTAGGTCCGGAAAATGAAATCATATTTGGCGCATGAGGGTAGGGCTATTGGCAGTCCTAACATTGAAATGTTTAGAAATAGCGAAGTGATATGCAAAAGTCACAGGTATAAGGTCTTTCACAGATATGACTTGGTTTTAATGTGTCGCTGGAGGTCACCAGCGACACGTTCTAAGGCACCGCCTGTTGTGGGCGAAATCAGCGTGTATTGTCGGTACCTTTTTTCTTTATTTGAATTGCGTCCTAATGTTTACAAACCGAAACGCTACAAAGCCCAACAACGCAATTGGTCCAAATGCACCGGGAAAGTCTACAAAAGGCGATTGTGAGAATGGCAAAATTCTGGTAATCATATTGTACAACATATTTTAAATTTAATTTTGGATGTGCATCGTTCTATATGTATGTACGTACCGATATGTATATCATATGGCTATATTGTGAGCATTTTTATTTATAACATTTCAGGATGCGCCAAACGCGGTGCTTTATGTGAAGGCAAAACTCGGGGATCCAAAATTAGACGATCATCCAGATTTGGTGGAACTTCATAATTCTGTCGTTAAAGAATTCTACAAGCGATTTCACACCATTATTTTGGATTGTCCAGTGGAATATAATGGTTTGTTCAACAATGTACCAATTATAAACAAACTAATCGCTAATAACGTAAAAAACGTTGATCCCTATCATAACACAACGATCAAACTTTCTATAACAGATACCGATCTCAGTGAAGCCCTCGTACAAGCAGTGGCTAAGCTCAATGTTGATGCGAAACGCCTTGGACAGCCATTGCTAAAAGTCTGGCTGCGTTTGAAACTATTTGATGAGGCTACCGATAACAACACCCTTTGCACCAGTGCTGCAGAAATGTGGAATGAAAAATACCCGAATACTTTTGTAGGGCTAGTTGGAAACACCGAGCATTTGATTAGTGTGGTAGCCCTTGCAAAAAATTACAAAGTTGGAGGTCAAACGGCATGGAACTGGTACTCAAGAAAAATTCCAACTTTTCCGTCTCATGGTTTAAAATTTTTGCTCTTGCTGAACCCGACATATTGTTTAGTAATTTCTGACTTTGTTCCTGCCAATATTGTCAATAAATTTGACGACATTTTCTATTTCGACGAAGAGCAAGGTCAAGTTTTAATTACAGAGAAGAAGGTTCCAACCTTGCACGCTTCGGTAAAATACAGCAACTGTACAGAGCTCGTTAAAAAGCGGCTGAGAATAACAGCTCCTGTTCAGTTTGTGCTCGGAAGAGACGCTCTAGTGAGTGGACGTCTTTTTGGCCCATACTGCGTCCTTTATTCAGAGTAAAAGCTAAGAAGATGAATCACAAATTTTACTAAATAAAATTTACTGCAAATGTTTCGTAACATTCCTCTCTAGTGTAACTATTATTGGTCGAGATATGTTTTCAATTTCATATCATTTCAAGTGGATCAATTGGACAATTTGATTAAGACAGTAGCAGTGATTTAATAATAATAAAATACATAATATTCATCGTATTATATTGCTGGTACTCGTAAATGTGTGAAATGGAAGAACAAAAATTCAGAGTCGTTTACATAGCTATCCATTGTATTTTTATTGTACATGTATTTGTTTTATTCAATGAAAACATCAGTGTTGAAATTTCTTTCATTTCATGCACGCTTTCCCAAAATTTGTAAATATACACTAATTTAATTACAATAATATATCTGCTGCTCAAGCTGCTATTGAATGCATTGTCACTTATATAAATAAAATAGATAATAACATAAGAGATATGTGATCCAGGAAGGAAAAAATAAAATAAAGATATATACTGCTAAACTATTTTATCCTAATATCTATTAATTAAACTAATCCGACGTGAGTGCATGCTGAAATATTACAAATGGACATTATTTTATAGCTCAAATCTTTATAAAATTTCAGGAACATCTGAAACGAAATTAATGATAATCGTGCTTTCCCATTACAGTTCCACGTCATGTGGTTTCAACATTCTTCATGTGTGTATGTAGTGACGCACGAAATATTTCATCTTCATGTAGCAATACGTTACATAATCAGTTACTTCCATCAAGCTATTGTACACAACCCAATCGCAACTAGAGAACTACATGTGTTACCCAATTATATGTAAATATTGATAATCCAATGTAATACATTGACGTTTTTGCCCACACAATCCGCAACGATTTTTGAAGTGATTTTTTACACTATTCGTTCCAAGCTCTAAAAATCATAATATTGTCAACTCTAATAGGGAATCAAGCAATGGATCCGCATACATTTACAACCCTTGAGCTGTTAAACAATGTCTTAAAATTTATATTATTTATATTATTATAAACTGAACTGAATTATTTAAGGCCCTCCACAATACCACTTTTGTCATTTTTTTCTTTTGCGATCTTTTCGCATGTGCTGGGTTAGTAGAGCATTACGACGACATGATACTTTACATATTCTGTATCAATCCCTCCTCTCAGGACCTACATGGGTTAGGCGATGCCGTCGTAAGTCTGCTGCTGTTGTACATGTATAGTTGCACGTGCCACAAGAGTAGCAGTTTTCTTTCAAGTGGCGTTTCAAGTGAGCATTTTTTGTGTCATTTTCGGGAAATTCCTTTCCGCAAATTTCACATGTGTACGCTTTTTCTTCAATGTGCACTCGGATATGTCGGAACAAGTGATGTGGAGTAGTGTACTTTTTCCCACAAAATATGCATACGCAATTTCCTCCTAGGCCTACCGATTTGCATCTCGTACCTCCACCAAATGTATACAGTTTCCTGGTTTTGTGAGACTCCAATGCCTTTTTGGTTCGAAATCGCTTCCCACATTTTTTGCATTTGTATCTTTTCTTTTCGTGCACACGCTGATGCTGCTGCAGATGGCCCGGTTCATAGAAACTATAACTGCACTTGTCACAGGAGTAGCCTTTTTCCTGTGTATGAAATCGTCTTATGTGAACAAACTTGTCTGCAGATGTCTGAAATTCCTTGTCGCATATTTCGCAATTGTGAGGAAATTCCTTAATATGGGAGCGGATATGTCTGGCGAGCATCCAGTTAGTGCCAAATCCTTTTTCACAAAATACACAAATATGAACGTTGCCAATAATGTGTTTCTTCATGTGTCTATTCAAATAGTATGAATGGCGAAATTTCAGTGGACATTCCGGACAGGGAAAATCATTTTTTCGGGTGTGTATTGATTCATGTCTCTTCAAGTCACCTTTTGTCCTACACAATTTTTCACACACATTACATTGAAAGGGTTTGATGTTTGTGTGGCGAAAAACATGACCCTTCAGCTGGGTTCGATCACGAAACTTCTTATTGCACAAATGGCAACCAAATATTTTCCCAGCATTTTTAGAGTGTACTTTCGTATGGGTACTCAAAGTTCCTTTGCTTTTATACGATTTATTGCACAGTTTACATAGGTAGGGCAATTCACAAATATGTGTTAGAAGATGGGTATAAAACTCTCTGTTGTATTTAAAACCATTTTCACAAAATACGCACACATGATAAGTAATTTTATTTTGTTGAGCTCGCTCATCTGGTCGAACTGATGATGACTTAACTTCCTTCTGGATGAGTTGGCAAGTATTCATTTTGGATGGTTTGAAGTCAATAAATAAATTTGTAAACTATGTTAATCTTCCACTCCTATCCGTGAATATCTTCCGGATATTCCAACAAATTTGAGAACAATTTACAGTAAAAGGAAAAAAAGGAATCAACAGCAACTAGTTTAGAGGAATGTCAGAGCAGTGAAATGCGGTGTGATGTATGGCAACAAATAGTGGATAAAACATGTGATGTTTTCTTGAGTTTGTCGTCCTACGTTCTCTCATCTTTCACATCACCACTTTTACTTATTAATACATACTATGGTAAGAAAAAAATGTGAGTAGGAGAGCTCACGCAGGCAGGTATCAGTGTTGGATGTTTGCACTGACCAGTCAGCCAAACCTGTTTTTTATACTGCACTTGTGAAATCCTCTGTGCTGGAATTACATCGCGACAACTTTATGCTGTCCTTTCCGTGCATTTCAATTCGAGTATGATGTGATCATGGTTAACAAATTGGTTCCATGTATTTTTATGCGGTCACTTTATTTTATCTTTATAACTTGCGCTACGAATGCTGACGAGATCTGTTCTATCTCATCGTGCATTTCATTTCACCCTGTCCACTGTACGGACTTGTTTATATCCTTTTCTTTTATAAATTGACAACTTTTAGCCAAACTATGCACAATTTAGCAATCAATCAGTCATCCAAAGCTGAATATTTTAATTCACGAAAGAAATATTTTGTTTATTATGGAAAGACGTTCTTGTGGTTTTATTAACATTTCTGTCTTTTATTCATGACAATAATTCGCTTACATTATTATAGGATTTGTAACATCTGGTTGTTAGGTAGAAAGTTTGGATGATTATTAACCGATGTATAAATAAAATCACGAATTCACGATTATCTGCAACTCAATGTTCATGTCCACATCCCAATACCAAACGACAAAGTGGCAATAATAGATGAATGCAATTAAGCAAATGATTGGAAATAAAATTCACATGCTAGACCCTTCTCCTTTGAATGTCGCATCATGCGAACGTATACAGCTCCGTAAATGTTTTTCAGCATAAATCACATGAGTAATCATTTTCTTGAACGTTCAGTCCACCTAGACGCTTGTTCAGGTGCTAACGGTAATATCAAGCAAGCATTATAATTCATAGCGTTTGTTTATTGAAGGCACACACTTGTTCGTACATCTTAATGAAGAATACATTTATTTACGGGTTGTTAAGACTAAGCGAATCTCGGTAATGCAAAAGTATATATTGCGCATTTGCAGCAGCAAACACGTAATTGTTATCTTTCTATTTTGGAGTTGAACAAAACATTATGAAATACCAATTTCAAGTTTGATTATTTCCCCGTAATTAGTAGAACCAATTTTTCATAATCAACAAGAACCTCGAAGCTAACTACTACGAAATTCAAGTCATTATTAAAATCTAAGTAGCAACAATACTTGCGCTGTTTGTGCCGCAGTTTAAGCACCAACATTATTGTAATTTTTATCAGCCAATGCTCATCCATCGCGTGACAATTATACATGTTTTACTTTTGTCTTATTTCTGCTTTTCATATTGAACGTGTGTTAATACTTTACCCTTTAAAATTATTACCACGTAAAAATCTTGGGGTACCCTGGGGTGTGAATGTAAGTATATTTGATTCAAGCTAAATTGCAATGGACATTTACAATTAATAACATATGTATACCCAATAACAATTAAATTGACACAATTCAAAGTATGAGATATTACGTACGCATCACCATTTATTTCCAATATTGGTTTTACCATTAGCAAACAAGTATTAATTTTAGCACGCATTCATTCACAAGTCCTAAAGAACCAGAATGGACAAAAGTATGTGTCTGCTGCATTTACAATAAATACCACTACCAGTCATTTTATTGCTACAACGTGACAGGGTATAATTGGGCGACCAGAGCCGAAATGCGTGGCTAGCCAAATATATGTCTTATAAATGTATTTGCCAGGAATCCAAACGCATTTCAACATAGCATTTTGTTATGTGTACCTTATAGGAAGACCGTCAAAATCGAATTCATGGCGGCGATCGAAGTACTGATGTCAAAATTCCTATCTGAACTAGGTACCAACGAATATGGGGAACGTAATATTGTCAGCAGAAGGTAAGAATGTGTATATAGTGCACACCTTGTGGCGGACTACGATGGAACGGAAATAAACAGGAATGCACTGCATACGCATTTAGGCACCATACTCTCTTTGTGTGAGGTACACAAGATCCGTGACGCCACTTTTTCCGTGACGCCAGAATGATTCATCTGTTCTATATCTTCATTTTTTGTTTTGAGGTGAGCTTTCTGCTCCGCACGTACTCAAAATTGGGCTGAATGAGTACCTAATTGTCACGTACTTTTCACACATACTTTCACACTGGCCGTGTATTTCATTACTCGCTTCAGCTACGGGTAAACCTAATAGTTTATTGTAAATTGTCAGTGAATGTTTTCAGTTGTACTGTTAGCTCTTATCTTTGCGTGGTTTTGTTTTTTCTTAGACCCTACTTGTCAAAATTGATTAGTCCCATTGCTGATTGCCAGTTTATATTGAATACAAATTAGTGAACTAATTGCAAAGCATTATCGTCAGTTTTTGGTGGCTACAAAAGCAAAGTGTGTTTAACGTGTGATATTTGTGATGCTAGTAAACTCCAACCGTGTTGGACAGTAAATCTTATTTGAAGTTATTTGCTGCAGATACACTTAGAATTATTCAAACGTTGATTAAATTAATACGAGACAAACTGGTCACACAGAAATTCAATACTGAAACCATTTATTTTAAATTATATAACAAAACATTTACAGTAGTAGTTTTGGTATTCGTGTTTTATGCACGCAATTGTATAAACATGTCAACGCAGGCTTCCGTAGAGAAGGTGTTCAGCAACGCATTGGTAAGTCATATATACAGATACGTTCTATACTGATGCATTTTCTAAGTATCAAAGCATGTTTTATTATTGCGTACGTTTCAGCTGCTGGAGAAGATTTTTGGTTATGCTCTGTATGCGAAAGGGTTGGGCGAAATAGACGTCACGACATGCCGTATGGTGAGCAGGTCATGGTTAAGGACAATTTCAGAATTGTTTCGTAAATGGAAAAAGCCTCTCGTGAAACTTGAATCATTCTACAACTACTCCTGTGCCGGCATTATTCAGTCGCAGGAACCTCATCTGTTATTAACTGGTTATATGGATGTGTTTAATAGACCAAATATAGTTGATAATACGCTTCTTCCAACAAGCCTTACATTAGACGACGATTTCTTCAGAAATGAAAATTATAATGTGCTGAAATCATTTCTAAGCAAATGCGGGGACGGCTTGATCGAGATGACAGTGACATTACCAATTGATGTCGGTTCCTTGCCGGTAACATTTCCGAACTTGTATTTTCCAATTCTACGCAGTTTTGTAATCAATTTTACAACCCCTTGTTTGGGGATGGACGATGAGGCAGTCATGCCTGGAAGTGAGAACAACGCCACATATTTCTTACAATCCATTTTGAATGGATGCTAGGATCTCAGGCGACTGAAACTGAGTAGTGATTCCGGCAAAGCTCTCATTCCGAGCGGATTTAAATATTTGTGTTTGCCGTCTACCATAAGGGAGATACACTATTCAACTAGTGCGGATATCCACAACTACGATATGTTGCTACAAAATGATCTTCCAAACCTCGAAAAAGTACACTTAGACTATCCATTTGGCGCGGTTATTGACAACTTATTGAGCAAGTTTGGCGGAACCCTTAAATCATTTTGCTGCAGTAACTACAATCCCATTGGTTATGAAATTCGTAACGTCGTTACGCCCGTTATGGTGAAACTCAAAACTTTGGAAGTTGACACGTCGTTCTTTGTCTACAATTATTGTAACAGGAGGATATCATGTCATGTTTCTTTCATGGATGAAGCAGACATCCCCATTTTCAACGGTTCGGACACTATCTGCAAGATTGAGTCCTCACTATGGTAGTAATGATGACAGGAGTGATCCGATCAATTCCAACAATTTTAATAAGGAAATGATTAAACAAATCCACAAGATATTTCCGAATCTTCAAAACTTAGCGGTATCATTTGTCGGATCAGGATTCTCTGGGATCCGATACATTTTCTGCAACATGACTCAGTTGCAAGTGTTGGATATTCAAGTGCAAAATTTTAATGTATCACATAGCTCAATTCCATACACTTCAACACTACTTGGCATACCGGAGGACTTGGCTCGGGCGCTGATTGAAAGTCCGAATTTAAGCAAATACTTGGAAAAATCGGTCGATGACTATAAATATAATTCTATTAGAAACCTCGCAGGTTAGACATGACATGCACTCAACTATACTCATTCCTATTTTAGTGATTTTATACTTAATATTCCTAATCCTATTTTTTTACAGAACTGCGCTCATTCTAATTTGATTTTTGTGACGTACGTGGGTTGTCATCAGACGCTCTGTTTGCATTTGGTTTCCTCAAAATGCCAAAGCTGCAGTATTTGTCCTCCAGAAAAATTGACGTAAGTGGCCTATTTTTTATATATACGTTTATCTTCTTTATGAAAGACTTGATTTATATCTCTTGATAAATAAATAAATAAATACTATGTTTATAGTCGAACCGGTTAAGCTCATTTAAGTGCTTATCTACCACCGGGGACTCTTCTCACAGAGAAGGGACACTCTGCAAGGATCCTGGTAGTCGATAATTCGAAGTTCCCTTTGATAGTCGTACTCCCCAGGATACCTTTCCCCGTACAGGCTGCAAGCAGCACACACCGAGCCGAGAAGGATTTTGGGGTGCCGGCACCGGGATTCGATCCCGAGACCAGTGGCCGTAAGTCAGGTTTGCTGCTCACTGCACCACCTTGCCCCCTTATATCTCTTGATACAATTATTCGATATTTTCTGTAGCCGCCAACCGAACTTCGCCTAATGTGGAGGAACGGTGGTCGCGGTGGTGTTTTTGGAAGTTTTCAGACGGCCCGAAAAAGTACTGGAGGACTACCTCCCAGCAGCATTTATGCAAATAATGGGTCTTAAAATATAAATTCTATAAATTTACTTTTTACATGTGCTAAATAAAAACTCTGATACACAATCCACCTGCCTTCTTTTTCAAATAATACATTGTCATTGACGTTAATATTTTCTTGTACATACCATGCTGTTGGTTATCTCACCCATTAATGCATATGTATTTTACTAGTTTATTGAGGAAAATATATGTACTTCTCTGGCTATAGCTATATGTACCAATAAAGTTTCTTGCTTATTATGAATTAGTATATATATATATTTATTTATTTATATTTATATATATCAATTAACTTAGTTAGGTCTTCACATTATCTGTAATCACTGTAATTTGTAAATGAGATTGCATGTGTTAACATACCTGCATACGCGTGTTAATTATCCAGATACGGTGTCAGTGGCCAGTGGCAACACATTCCGATAATGGGCCTTCTCGCGAATGTGACACTGCATCTTTGATTCATAAAATTGCAAATTATAGTTTGGTATGAATGTCAGTATGAACATAGAAATCTGTTGAAGGTGACGAACGTCCATATATGTTACTACTATGTCGTTGTATTTGATGCACCCTTTCGTAAACGTTGCTTACAAACCTACAGTTGCAATAGTCATTACTATGCGTTCTTACGTAAATCTCATGCATATCCTAAACGGAATATGATGATCGACAATGTGTTCTAAAGCATAGCGTATTGGGAATAATTGAATGGAAACAGGTATAATAAAGGACCAGTGCAGTGTTGGTTACCTCATCGGAATATTTTAACGGGTACGAAATAATTCTCAGAGACTGGCTATCCTATATGCATACTCAAATTTCTAAATTACTCACTTAATATATACCATGTTGTTTGTACAAGTGCGCATTGTATACTTGCAGAATTATTTCACGCAGGAAATACCGAAGACTCAGGTCCTGAGTATCGATTTTACTATTGTTATCTTCACGATCGTCGTCTAGATGGTAACTGTGCATACATCTGGCATTAAATAATGACTCAGGTTTTATTGAGCATGGAAACTCTCTCGTCACACGAATGATTCTAGCATTTTGGGTACTAGAACATAACCTTAATATTATTATTTTAAGCACATATTTGTGTACTGATAATTAGGTATAAGCACTCACTCAACTACGAGACGAGTTTCTTGCAGAAATTGCATACATGTATGTATCTATACATATATTGCGTGAGTAATAAATTCCTTACTCAACTCAAGGCCGATGAGAAACTATCTACACACCAACCTATATCTTCACCTTGCTAATATAATGGGCATACAGACTGGTATGCACGCGGTGTACGCTACGGGGCCTAGAATTTTGTGTACCTATATTTTTAATACATACTAGGAGCTCTTCGTTTGCTTCTATCGTGCATTAGTGTGTCGTATATGATGTGTGGCATATCAAGTTAGTCACTTGTTACTGAAAAGTATTCACAAAAAGCATCAATTCATGCATCCATTGATTATACCGTATTGATATATCGTCAATCAATCGTTCAGTCATACGGCGTCTTTTATAATTTTCTCCACAAATATTATATCTGTGTTTTAGAGCAAACCAAACTGACAATCCCAGGTGCCAACCCATTTCATTATAAATTACGTGTTGTTGAACGTCAACTTTATAATTATATTTAAACCAACTTTGCATTGAATAATGAATGAAAGTTGTTTGATTTTCATTGTATAAATTATAAAATAATTACAATATTCTTACGAGTAAATAAAGTATTACCAAAAACATAATCTGCAAAAATAAGCGCATGAAACACAAGAAATGGAGACACACGAGTGCAGTATTTGTGAGCGTTCCCTCACATCCAAATCACTGTTGAAGCGTCATATTACTCAAGTTCATGGTGAGCCACAACATAAGTGTCAAATATGTGGTCACCGGTATACAAGCAAATCTATTTTGGAGACCCACATTCGACGTCACCTTGGGGAACACCATTTCCTTTGTGAAACTTGCACAAAGTCATATCCCACCAAAAATGAATTAAACGTTCATATAAAAAAACACCTCGGAAGCGTTGCTAAGACATGCAAGTGTTCTTTGTGTCCACAAGGATTTTACGATCCTTACCGCTTAAACCGACATTTGCAATCACACGAGTGGAAACGCCCAAAATCTGCTAAAAGTACCAGGAGACGCGTACAGCTTCACTTGGGAAGATCACACCCGGTTACGCCGAATCTCAGTAAACATTATTCCGAAACTGGAAGCAAAGAATGTTCACAGTGTAAGAGATCATTTGCAACACACAAGACACTTCGTACTCATGTGCGTAATTTTCATCCCCCTGATGGTTCGAGAAAACGAGAATTTCATTGCTTGTTTTGCGAAAAGTCATTCAACAGCAGAGGTAATTTATCAATACATATTTGTTCACATACCGGAGAACGACCGCACTGGTGCTGCGTTTGCAAATCAGATTTCACTCAGATAAATGCATTGAAATGGCACATGTGCAGGCGTCATCATGTCAGTATCGGATTGAGTATCTCAAAACGCGATAATACAATGAGTCCTGAAGTTCACAACGGAAACAGTAACAACACCGCAACTTTAATCGTGCATTCAGTGGATTCACAAGCGACTCAAAATATAGAATCATCGGAAAATATATGCGAGCTAGAATGTTCCGTCTCAACATGTAAAGTCAGCCCTCCAATTGTTTCCAGCACCATGTCCTCAAATGCGGTCAGTACAATTTGCATGGATCCTGTCCAACCGGCCTTCACAAAGGAGGAATTTATGACAATTCCCTGCATCTATGTCCCAATTAGAGAAGCTGTCAAGGTATTTCGACTTACTAGGAGCGTACCGAACGATCAAGACCTCAAAGGAAAAGCTGTTGAAGTTTTCGTTGGGTATGTATACATTATGATTATTTTACAAATATTTGCGACCGAAGTTTAAATGTAAATATACTACGTAATTTATCTTCCATAATTTGTCTTTAGTAAATTTACGGAGCTACCAAACGATGACAACTATCGCCAGATGTATTACGATGATCCTGATGCCGCCATGGAATTGTTGCAATGCATCTTAATGCGCCCGGAATAACATGGAATAAAATTGGCACTTTAGTACAATTTTGTGAAATTACAACGCCATTGCACTAGCCCTTGCTTCCAATAAGTTACATTGCATATATTTTTACTTGTGTTCTTTTGTATTTGTTTAATATATTTGTATTCAGTTTCAATTTGATAGTTTTTGTTAACGTCATGGTAAATAATTAAATAGCTAAATTAATAAAAATGATAACGTTTTAATATTTACTGAATCCCTAATATTGATAAAAGTGTGTCAACTACGCCGGTTAGTACCACCACTGTGTCTACAACCTTCTCTAAAATCCGGTTGCAAAATATTGTTTAAAAGAGTGGCAGATTATTTAGTGCCCGACCTCAACAACTATCGCATTATCTTGCAGAGATGAGCGTTTCTTCGATAACGTCTATTATTGTGACAATTATCATTTGTGGACTTTATTTGTATTTGAACTAATTAGCCATAAGAAATAATTTTTGGTGCATATGAAAGTAATTATTATTTGGACAAACCAATAATTTCTCATCAACCAAAAATGTTCACTAAGACAGAAAATATTTTTTTAATGGAATATCGTATGAAAAATTAACACGAACTCCATGAAATATTATGGTCGAAAAATGCATTCCAATTAAATACACAGTTGATTATTGGAATCAATTTGCATTTCGAAAAGACTTTTTCAGCATATAGTTGTAAAATTTTTGACATGTACGTCGCTTCATTACATTACTTCGTACTATCATATAAAATGGCTAGAAGGCTAAATCTTCTTGTATACATTAGTTGTGTGAAAGATTTCGGTTCTGATTATTTAACGACCCGCCAGGCAATACGCAATATACATATTAAAATTTCACAACAACCATGTTTAGTGAGCGCACGTAGCTAAGCCATAGAGTTGACAAGTTAGCAATGAATCGATGTGATCCATTATCGATGCTTCCGGTCCAAAAACAGAAACATTAGAGCAATGTATGTTGCGTTAAGGTGACGGAAATTGAAACTGGGATCCTACGTATATACTAAATATCGGCCGAAGAGGCCCACGTCACATTCCAAAAAATTTTTGGATACAGAATAATTGTATTGCCAGCTACGTAGTTTTGGAGAAGGAGAGGTTGATAGTGATACCAATATGAAATACATATTTATACATATTTTACCAGGTGCATATAACGACAGCTTTTGTTACACCTTCTACAAAATCACTTTCCCAATTCGCTGAAATATGTATACTCAACATTCGGCTTTGCGTGATGATTTGATTTTACATGGAGGAACATCAAAAATACGTAGTGCTGAAACTCTAGTATCCCAATATTTGCGTTCGGATGTATTCAAAATCATATTTATTATTTATTTTCGATACTTTAATAGTTGTTTAGAAATTTTACACGAAGCAATTCGTGGTGGAATTGCAATTGTTCTATTGATTCAGGGATTACTGGCAGTGTATTTTCTGTAACATTAAGGCGGCGGCATTTCTCCTTGATTATTTAAATTAGTATTTATAGCATTTAGTGAAACGTAACATCAGTGTGTTCTTACAATTGCAGCAAGCATGTTTCTATTTTTTGAAATTTGTGCAGCTTTGTGTACAGGATTGAACGCAATCGAAAATCATTTCAAGGATGAGCAAGTAGTTACATGGTACACAAAAGTAAAAGACATGCAGAAAATGGAAGTGGTAATATCTAATGATGAGACGGTAATACGTAGTCAAAGGTTGATTTGGAGAAATGCCTTCAGCTACGAGTGGACGTATCCCGTTGTAAGCAACTTGAATCAAATTCTGCAACCATTTCAAGAAACTCATTCGCTCATCATTGTTAATAATTTTCGCGGAGTAAACATAAATTCGGCCGAAGACATGACTCCCATTCAGCCGTATGTTCTGAGGAGCCTTGAGCCATTTCGACTATCGTGCGACAATTGCTTTTATTCCACATCTCCTGGACAAATATTTCCAGTACTGAAATGGATGCCACGAGAAATGGAAAGCTTCAGTAGGGTGCACGGTCAGGGAAACAGGACAAACGAGAGAACACCACATTGTAAGCTGTCAAGATTCAAAAGTGAAGACCATCTTTTCTCACTATGTCGACCGCTAACTCCAATGGATAAGTTCGTTTCATTCATAAAGCCGTGGAACGTTATCGTTCAAGTCAATTTACATGCTCCCTGGTATGCATTGGATAACATACATCCGATATATCCGTGGAGCCTCACAGAACCTCCTACTTCATTGGCTGTACACATATTCGTTGAGACCATACTCAAGCACGGCAGATATTACCAGCAAATTGTAAACTGGATTAAAAAGGGACTGCCGAATCGTCACGGAAAGGATATCTTTATCACTGCTGTACTGCCAGAATCGGAAAATCCTGTGCAACGGACAGTTCCTACCGAGCCAACTGCAGGTGTGATCTACATGTGCATTCTCAAGTTCAACTATTCCTATTTCGCACATCCGTACAAGAACGGAATACTGATGCCAGCACCAACTTGGAGCAAAATGATGAAATTTGAGTGGATACCAAAACTTGCATTTTTTACTGAAGAACACTGGTTTTGGGGGAAACATCACCAAACGATAATGGACCAGTATATACCAGATATATTGCATCACTGTCAAGATGAGGTGGCCGGTAGCAGGCACTTGGCCATTTCCGACGGGAAGGACAATCTGGAACACCTGGTGATGGCCTTCACACATTTGGTTACAACGGCGATGCGAAACTACAGTTATACAATCCCCGGAAAAGGGACGTGCATGAATGGAAAATTCGAAGCAACTGTCATCAACAATCCGACAATTAATCCACAAATGTATCTGAATACATACTTTGGAAACACATCGCTCACCAAATATCTGTTCACGTTTACCAATAAACTGCAAACACTAAGGTTCGTTAGTTGTGGGGAACATTACACAATGAGCCATTTTCCGTTTGAAGAGTTTGTCAACGTGTTCGATAAATACGTTTGGGTGGCAATTTGTACCACTGTATTCCTAGCAGCTCTATGCTTCACTGGCTTACTTAAGGCTTGGGACAACTTATCCGTGGATGTACGTAAACTTTCTGCTTCTGGAATTCCCAGCTTGATTTCGATATTTAAAATATTGGTAGAACAAGGAGATCCGTTTCCTGGCAATTATTTGTCGCACATCAGGCTACGATTCGTGGCGGCAGGACTCTTGCTGTCCGGTATTGTAATCAGCAACGCATACAAGAATACCAACGTCTACAACATGGTTCAACCAAGGAAGCACGTTCCCTACGGAAGACTCGAGGAAATTTACGACAACAATTTTACTATTTCGGTACGACGAATTCCGAACTTTGGGTTTCTGGCCCAGATGAATAGAGTACCGTTTCCCAGGTTTAGCAAGTTTTACGATTACCGCGACCGCCACCAAATCCATATAAAAATTGATGATAGGTATCAAACACTGATTGCTTCTGAATTGTATATACTGAAAATGCAGGCCTTCAAATCGTATGGAATGTCATATGACTTTTAGAAGACACCGGATGCTGTAGCACTTTCCGGTTTGATGCGAAAGACCAGCTTGCAACCATCTCTTCCTTCCATTGCCATAAACGCAATCAAAAGTCTTGCATTCTTGTTCAACGCAAAATTATTTAGGATGCCTGTCCCAAAAATATTTGAACATTCTCTTACTAAGTTAGTATTGGAGCGACAGGAACTGCAGCTTAAAAGAGATTTAGAGAAATGCAACAAATCTGCACTTATCGCACCAGCGTACGTCTGCTATAATATAGCTGCTGATGTTGGGAGAAGGACTGGTCTACCGGAGGATATTGGGAACGAAACGTATGGGACATTCAATTATGGAGTAAAGGTGGGAGGTGCAATTGCTCCACCGTTTGTAGCGGAGAGGTTCAAAGCTATTTGGGCATCGGGGATTATGGGCTGGTGGCTGCATTTTCTTGGACGGAATACTGCACCGGATGTTGAAGTTCATCTTGAGAGACCGACCATGAAGGGTAACATTGTTGTCATTTTTACAATACTTGCAGCCGGACATGTTTTCGCGATGTCTTGTTGGATTGTAGAAATGCGCTCGGTCATTTGTAGAAAGATGAAGGTCCTGGGAAATTTTATGATCCATTTGTGCTTGACCTTCACTTTCTACGTCACAAGTTGCTGCCTCCAACAAAATGTACCATTCTATTTTTAGCCGTACTTTGTAGTGGTAAAACGTTACGGTACGAACAACAGTATCTACAGGTTTGCACACTTTTGAAGGCATTAAATACAGATGCGGTTTTTTGGTTTACGTCTTTTTATCTCGGCTACTCAAAAAAGACAAATCACTAATCACGTAAAGTAAGCTCATATTACATGACTTTTCTGTATAGTCCTACAAAGAAGGAATCACTGGAGTCACGTATCAATGATTCAATGTTCTGTTGATTCCTCCAGGATATTTTTATATCAAGTCCAAGTGAGTGAAAACAGGTAATAATAATACATGACATTAAACTTACAAAGCAATGTTTATTCCAGTATTACTATTTTAATCAATTCTATCATTAAACTCCAAAGTAATAACATGGTAAGAATTCAAGGTAGCTAATTTAGTGTATTATTTTTGAAAACTCATTCTAAATGTGTCATATAAATTGGAATTGGTACATTCATCTATATTTTGGGATATACTTGCTAAATGTAATATACATACACTTACAGCAACAGATAAAGTGTAGGTACACTGGAAAATTTCTAGTAGCATGTGTTAATGAATAAGCGAAGTTTTCGTAAAATAAACATCTAAACACAAAATTGGCACATGAATGCCCTATTACCTACAAAACTGCCTTGCCTGGTCGTGATGAAATGGATAATTTTTCATTTTTCACATATCATAACAAAACGCTTAAAAATTATGACGTTGACGGATTCTCAGTCATATATACAAATCAGTAGTATTTCCTACTTTCATTATACAATATATACGAATTTGCCACATGTGATCATATCGCGTTTTTAAATACGTAGTCTGTCGTGGTTATTACTCGTCAATTCGTGCCAGAATTATTCTTATATGCTTCATATTGGTTTTATACTTCATCAGAGTTTGTGAGTGAGGACTCGAGTGAACCAACTCCAAATGACGTCCTCGTTCACACTTGTTTGAAAACTCTTTAGAGCAAATTTTGCAAATGAAGGGTCTCTCTCCGCAGTGCTGGCGAAAATGTTGATAAAGGTGCCGTCCACCTATCCACTTGTGGCAAAATATACATTGGCGTCGTCGGCGTCCAACATCTGAGTAAAAACATTAAATTTCGGTTAATACAAATAAATAAATTGATGTAAGAATTAAAAAGAAATGTTGGGCTCACTTTGATGAGATTTCAAATGTGACTTCAAATCCCTTTTACTCACGAAAGATACATGGCATGTGTCACACTTTTCCCATTTCTCACCAGTGTGCAACAACGTATGGTGACGGAGGGAATAACTGGTGGTGAATACCTTATCGCACAGGGTACAAGTGTAAAGATGTTTGGCGGTGTGGGTCTTCTTGTGTCTTGACAGGGCGCTACTGTATACGAAGCGTTTCCTACAAATGTCACATTCGTATCTTCTTTTGTTTTGATGGATATATTTGTGCAAGGTTAGAACTCTGTTTGTCTTGAACGATTTCGGACATATATCACATTTGAAGGGTCTGATGTCGGTGTGAACGGATTTATGAGACACAAGGTTGGATGAGGCGTTAAAGGATTTACCGCAAATATTACATTTAAACGGTTTTTCGGCGGAATGCGTAACTTGGTGCACCTTTAGACTGTCTGGTCGGTAAAATGTCTTTTTACAGGTATCACATTTATAACGATGTATATTGGAATGAACTCGTTCGTGATTCCGAAGCTGACCTTTTGTAACGAATGACTTTTTACAAGTAACACATTGGAACGCTTTGATGCCAGTATGTATATTTTGGTGGGTCTTCAATGAACTTCTTTGAGAAAAACATTTCTGGCACTGGCTACATTGAAACGGTTTTGACCCTGTATGAACCCTGATGTGAGTTTTTAGATCCACTCCTCTTTTGAATCGCTTGTCACATTCACTGCACTGGAATGGTGGGACCTTCAGATGTGTCCTCAGGTGAACCGTTAAGGAACTGCAATCCATATATGATTTCGGGCACTTATCACATTGGAAAGGTCGCTCATTCAAATGACTCCGAATGTGGTACTTCAAGTGGGAATGGGATGAAAGCACTTTTCCGCAAATGTTGCATGTAAATCCCTTTCCAACCATTTTTATGCCCTGTGGGTGTATTTTAACAAAACAAATAACTATTTAGGAATGAGAACATAATATCAAAACTTTATGTTTAAAGTCATTTATGACTAACAGAATGATGGGATTTGAGACGTTACAGCTTCCAGATGACTGAAGAGGCAGACTGAATCGTCAGTGATGTCGAGACTTTAGGAAATAATAAGTCTAGTCAAATTGGACGTCAGTAAGCATATCGGTAGGAATAATAAAACAAGGAATTACAACAATTACAATTACTACTTGGTAGA
Organism: Sinella curviseta; assembly: GCA_004115045.4. Classification (NCBI taxonomy): domain Eukaryota; kingdom Metazoa; phylum Arthropoda; class Collembola; order Entomobryomorpha; family Entomobryidae; genus Sinella; species Sinella curviseta. The sequence continues at coordinate 25,626,738 of CM023200.3, read as the reverse complement.
TGCTTGCTCCTTTTTTAAAGTTAGGAAATGAATTCGGGAAGTTATTTAATACATCTACTCTGAGCTCTGTAAAGTACACTTAATTATTAATAGTGTAAATGTGGGCTCACAAGGTTTTTAAGTGGATGGTCAACAATTTTACGGCAGTGTGAATTTGCTTTTTGGCTTCTGTATGTTTTTTGTCCGCAGTCACAAAAACAGTATTTACAGAAAATTATATGAAATCCGTAACCATTTGGAATAAATCTGGTTTCGAGTAGTGAGAATATATATTGCACGTGCACAGAAAAAACGTTAATGAATATAAGATAAAACCGTGTAAATGATTTTAGATAGGATCTAACATACACGTGTTTGAAAACAGCACAATTATGTACATCTAGGAATAATAACTTTCGGAACAAATCATATTCCTAACGCACACGAGGATTGTAAACGATACTAACAATTATGATATTTAACTTCTTCACACGTTGTAAACAGAAAACATGTGACTGCAAGTTTGCTTAATACTTGTCGGCACATTTCACACTGGACTGTTCTGCTGCATGCTGATCACTGTTCATTCGTGACTCAAAAACTCAACTTGTTGCTGCAAGTTGTGGTGGCCAGATCAGTGGAAGGAATGCTCTTATTACGGTATACACATTCACACTTTTACACAATCACTGGTGTTGTGCTTTACATCTAGTTCTATCATGTTTGGTTATGCCTACCCTTGGCGGATGTCCAAGAAAAAAATATAACCTGAGGATGTCCGTTTGGTCACACTAACTCCAACTCTTCTGGATCACTGCTTAGATCCTGAAGCTAATATTAACAAACAGGATATGCATGAATGGAAATATATACAATTTCTCCGGCAGCCTCTCTGTGCTTCACACACGCGATGAACACAAATCTAATTTGAGGATTTTGAACCACTTTTATGAATACGTAGGTGGCTTTGTAGATTAGATGAACTGGTAAATCTTCGAGGGCATAACTTGCACGCGTAAGGTCGTTCACCGATATGGCTTAGAATGTGTATTTGGAGATCTACAGATTTGGTGTATTTTTTTTCGCAGAAAATACAAGAGAATCGCCTCCTATCCTCAATATCCATAGAATGAATTCTCAAATGAGCTCGAAGGTCACCCGGTCTTACAAATGATTTTGAGCAGAGCGAGCATTGATGCTTTCTTTCCTTTACATGAACGAACCGATGACCATATAGAGACATACGGGTGGAAAATCTCTTTCCGCACTTGTCGCAAGAGAATGATGCTTTTTCAGCGGAATGAATGTAACGCATGAGCTGGCGGAGACTTTCACCCACCCGATACGCTTTGGAGCATAAACTGCATTCATAAGGCCCTTCTCCTGTATGTACCCGTAGCTGCCCTTCAAAATGGGTCTTCCGTGCAAATTTCGTGTCACAAAAAATGCATTTCAGCGGCCTATCTTCTGTGTCGTGTATCACGAAAATGTGACTTGTTCGGTTTTGTTTACTAGTAAACAATTTCGAACATTTTGGACACTTGAACCGCTTTAAACGCTTATGTGTCTCAAGATGTGCTTTGGCATTAGGTTTCGAAACAAACCTTTTTGGACAAATAGGACATCCGTGAACCCTTTCTCCAATGTGTAATCTAGTATGATTTTGCAAATTCTGTCGAGTGGGAAATGTTTTTGCACAAAAAACACATTTTAGGAGATTATGTGCCACGCTGTTGTGGCGCTCATATTCCTCTTTGCTCGAGAGCACCTCGTCACAGTATGAACATGCGTATTTTTCGGGTACAGTAATATTTTCCTCTTCCTCAATATGCCTTCGTAAATAAAAGTTCAGACCTGATTTACCCTTGAACTCTGCGCCACAAAATATGCACGATCACCTGGTTTGTTTAAGGTGAACACTCAACATATGCCGCGTGCGGTGATTAATGTAATTGAACACTTTTTGGCAAATGTCACAAGCATATTTACTAGGATTGGCGTGGCGCTTCATGTGCTTGTCCAAAGCTGTCTTGTTTCTGAAGGCGGAATTACAAGGGTCACATCGGTATTTTGCGGGCGGTTTGCATTTGCTACCTTTCATGTGTATCTTCAAGTTATAACTTGTGGTCAAAATTCTTTTGTACAATTTACATTTGTATTTTGGTTCTAATTTCTTTCCGGGCGAATTTGTGACGCCATCCATTTTGGCAGCTGATAGCAAATCAACAGCACACACTAACTTTTCTTCCAGGAATTATTTTCAATTGGAGAACTTACTATTTAAGGAACGAAACTCCACTTGAATCACAACATGAGTATCAGAAACACTGAATAAAACTGTCAACAATATTAAAACTACACTTCATTCTTTAAAATAAAATGTATTTTGATCTCGCATTCAACTGCCGGCATTCTAGCATCTGACTGGAAATGAAGCAAACACTGCGAGCGAGAATCTGACTGTGGCTTATTTCAATTTCAGTATTCACAGTATGAATGTGTCGCTTCGCTTCGCTTGCGTTTGCCTTCGTATTGAATTCGATAAATCTGCTTCACACGTATTTTGTGTATGAAGCAACAGAATATGTTGAAGGAAATAAACAAGAATCTTAACCTTTTTCCTTTGCTTCATAGGGATATGCAATGCTCCCTGCAGTGGTGGGCCGAACACAACAAGCATTCACAGAGTTTCAAGGTTAATATTTGCCTGAGGGTAAAATGTTCGTTGCTTCGTTGCCTTTGTCAACTTGCACTGGATGTGTTACGGATTAACACGATGCGGCTTGTTGCTTGAGTCAATGTGGGGTCAGTGAACAGAAGGGTGGAATCGTGCACAGGAGAGGGGAATGCGTGAGAATGAGAAACAAGTTTCAACGGAAAGTATGAGAATATTTCCCAATATAAATATATCGGCAACAGAAAAGGTGGTGTGTGTGAAAAAGGTGATCGGATTTCTGTGATATTGTCTCTTGTGATGAGTGATGAGTGTGATGAGGAGAGCATTACCGTAGACACGGAAATCCAGAAAGACAGTCAGTCTGGAATAACGTTGGTCCAACTTGCATTAACAATATCCAATCATCATATTGTTCAACATTGCTTCCTCGTGTTTGTATGGTAGGCTACGCTGCTTCAGGCGCAGTACTGGAAACTATAAAAAATATTTACTGAAAGAAAAATGATCTACTCCTTGTGGAAAGACAGTGTCTGTCTTGAGAAAAATTACGACTCTCACTGAATGATGATGATGACCATTGAGATCACATCGAAATGATGCTTCAAATACGCAAGCACTCAGTCATTTAATTTCAATGATTTAAATCATTATTTGAACGAATTGATGACAACAATTATTATGCACAGTAGTGGACATACGACCGCGTAGTACCATTTGGCATTAATTGGTGTCATCCTAAACTTTTAATCCTTACAGCAGCAGCAACAACAACAGGTAACCACGGCATCCAAATGAAACAAGCACAATGTGAATATTGGTGAAAACTCACGATTTGCATTTTTAAGCCATTTCAAAATGTGCTACGTTATATTAGCATATATCGTTCGTTTTCACCGCAGCAACACTAAACACATACTCTGATAAGATGGTAACAACTACAATATAACGGTTGATTATGAGCACTAAATTTCGCTTGAAACACAACGGTCTACATGAGTACTTTATATAATACAATCATAATGTGCACCCTTATAAAATCAAATTATTTATCTTATTTAGTTTAGAACTAAAATTACACTCCACTCAAAATCTTCGAACTTCTACGGCAGTTCCAAAATAATTTATGCATTCATCCCTTCTTGCACACAAATTTTGTCTTCATTGTCCTAAATGCATTCAAATTCATTGCTGCGTACCTTGTGAATGTTTCGCATGTGCAGCTTCATATTTCGTCGTAAATTAAATGCTTTAAAACAAATGTTACAATGGTAAGGTTCAAATGACGAATGGTGTACGCGTACGTGTTCCCGTACACCACCTGAGCTGGCATACCTCTTCTTACATACATTGCAAGCGAAGGCTTTTTCGCCAGTGTGTACAGACATGTGTCGTTGCAGTGCTGCTCTATGTGCAAACAGTCTAGAACACATTGGACATCTGAATGCCTTCAATCCCGTATGAGTTTTTTCGTGAGACTGAACTGATGCCTTTCGGGAAAACGTTTTGACACAAAATTTACACTGATAGGGTTTTTCTCCTGTATGTGTGGATATGTGCTGCTCCAGGTACTGCGGTAGGACAAACTGTTTCGAACACATTAAACATGTTATGTGTTTCCTCTTAACCTTGTCATGCAAAAGTCTCATGTGTCGGTTTAAAGATGACACAAGTGAAAACTTTCGATGACATATTTCGCATTTGAATGCACGTTCTCCTGTATGAGTGGTGAGATGATATTCTAAGGACGATTTACAAGAGACCTTTTTGTCGCATATATTGCAGCGGTAGCGCTGAACGTCACTATGTATCTTCAAATGATACGAGAGTGCAGATTTTCGCAAGAAGGCCTTGCTGCAAAGGGAACACTTGTGATTTTTGTATCCGTCATGTATCTTCTGATGTTGATAAGCTTCACCTTTGGAGACAAATGTTTTGCTGCAAATAGGGCAAGTGTGTATCTTTTCGCCTATATGACGAAGAAGATGATCATTCAGTGGGTTACTTCTAAAAAATACTGAGTTGCAAAATAAACAGTGGAACCGTTTTTCCTTGCCATGAACACGTTGAGCATGCTGCATTATGTATTATGTAGGTTTGATCTGTAAGTACTTGGTTTGTGGTAAATATCACACTTATAGTTTTGATGTTTTATTTCAACTGACATCTTCACCCACATAGGAACTGCTGTGGAACCAATTTTTTGAAAACAAATAGTAGCACGGTTTTTACTCTGAATGCAAAATTCGATGACTGCCACGATTCAGCACAGCGAGATGGTTTTTAATCCTTTTCAAACACTACATTGAAAAGTTTTCAAGTCAGTTATTTTCCTCCCTTTCTGAACTAAATTCGAATCCATATATACTTCAATTATAACGTATACAGAAACATGATGCTGCTGAATATAATTATGTTTAACGTCGGAATCGGCTAACAACTGAAGTTGAGACAACTTTCTTCACAACGTTATTTAACTAATTCGGACAAAATTACTGATGATCCACAAAAACAACGCTCATCCATTCAAACCATTATTCATACTAGCACAGCGGGAAGCACAAACTAACATATGGACCTATAGTAAATTTATTTGGGCCATGCCGGAGGATAAAGAGTAACATATTTGGGGACGGCTATCTCCTCACGTTTGAAACAATGGACGTTGGTTATGTTCGTTAACTGATATAATGCAGTTAAGTATTTACTGTGTAGCACACCTGGTTATGGTCCTGCACGACCATCAACATTCCACCACGCGGATGTTATACTTACAGTGTCGTTAATCTTTCTGGCTAAGCAAAAAAGGTCCAGCAATTTTTAATGAAGGGTCAACAGGTTTCCTTGCTTGCGTACATGAATGCATTGATTTCATATAGTCACTGTTTTACTTTACCGGATCAGCAATGATGTACACTCTAAGCATTATAATCCATTGTTTTTTATGTATTACATGTCTAGCAGTATACCCCTATACAATACCTATTATATCAGAAATATTCACGCTTCACCTAACCGGTATATTCCCGTTTTCCGACTAGATAATGATTAAGTTGATACCAATGTATGTCAATAGGTACTCATGTTGCGATTCCAAGCACCGATTCTCTCAATGTTATGCAGGTATAAAATCTTCTCGAGCGCATTTGAATGCGAGAACCGTTAATATCCTTCACTGTTATAGGGCTTAACCTTCACAAATGTTATCCAATATGCCATTGATTTGAGGTATTGGTTAGGTGCACAATAATGTGCACATTATTTCCAAATATCCATATCTTGCCTGTACTGTGGAACATCATCCTGTCGCACCATTCCAAGAAAAGATTATTTTCCGCTCAATTATTCCCCATATTCAATGCTATACGGTAGGTCCTGAATACATGAAAAGCGTCGTTTTGTATTTTAGACCCTTTTAGTACCAAGGTAGCTACACTGCTTCTAATAAGAAACACGTTAATAGTAAATCCACTTCAATATTTGATTTCAGTGAAACATATTTCATACGCTAAGCTGGTTGCAAGTATTGAAATGTTAAAGATATAAACATCCTTTAGTAGTTATCAAGAAACACCACATACCCGCCTTACTTACCTCCATAGAACTGCAGGCTGTTATTGAGGCTGCAGGCTAATATCTACATGTGTCCAAGCTCTGAATATATTGAGACACATTTTCCTCGCCTGAACAATTGTATGTACTACGATACAATTGCATCGCCAACACGGTAGCAAAATCTGACGGTTACATGAATTTACACAAAGTAGGATAAAATCAGTAACCGTATGTGTGTGTTGGTCACGGTACATATATCGTATAAACTGTAATCCCTACAAGATCACTCTTTACAGCCCATTGGGCCATATTCTCGAGACAAACCTCATCAAATACAAAAGCAGGTTAGGTACATTGTAGCAGTGTTCAACAGGTTCTCTAGTAACCCTCCTTTTATGCAAGCAGGTGGCCTTAATTTTTTGCATGTTACTTGTAACTGGAATCACACAATACAACAACCTTGGTGTGGCGGTCTGGATTGTGTTCTGAGTATTCTATCGTCGACTGGCTCGATATGTCAGGACTATTATTCTTATTCGAGGTAATGCAAACAACATTCGGTGCATTATTGCGTAAATACCTAGATAGTGTGTGATGTATTGTTCCAAACACAAGTAGAATGGTCTCCATACACTTGCGAAAACATTTGTTCTTGATATTACACATTCAATTTTAAGTAATCCTGTGGCCCGTATTGATCGTTGTCATTGAAACAAACATATGAAACATAAATCACCAAATTGTTTTGTGTAACAACATAACTCGCTTCATCTTGTAAATTTTCGAAGATCGAACAATATTTTAGACGGCGTTTAAATACACTTACATAAGCTTGAAATTAACCAAAACATATTATAATAGGTTATGTTATCACTTTTCAAATATGTTATAGTGTTCGCTTATAAAACATATCATACTATTTACCAAATACATTCAATGGCAATCACTGCAACGAAAAATAGTTATGTTTTATTCAACCATCGAAGTCGTGGTGTAGTAGCACCAGCACACGGTCCAACCAACCAATGTATTTAATAGTGCACGTAAAATATTTTCCTTTTGGTGCCATTTGCTCTAAACTGATAAAACGGAAAGGAACCAAAATATTTTATCCACTATTGCGATAGCAGTTTCCTAAAACAGGAGGCTGAATTGTGCTCTGTGGTTGCTGCAGCAGTTGCTTATATTTTCTATAAATCGTTTAAACAAAGTAGTTTTAATGGTGTACCACTAATGCAATGCTAACGTATGGCCGTACTTGCATTAATTGGTGCAAAGCCGAATAACGGCCAGCAATCAGACACAATATGTATCATGCATTGTGCATGTATGTATAGGTGGATATTAGCATACATACATTTTTTTACCAATCGAATCGCCATAACTTTCGTATTGTTTGAATCTGTGAGTACCTCTCGGTTTGGTGTGAGTTCTTTCTTAACAGCATGAAAATCGCACTGCTTCTGGCGACCAGATCTGATATTGTTCTGTACGGATTGGAATATAGACTTTTATGGTGTACTTGTTTTCAGTTTTGTATACTGCATAGTGCGCAGTATTTACTGAAATCATTGTGCAAGTAAAAAACAACAATTGTAAGGGAACAGGTATTTCAGACGTATACCAACAAGCACAATTAAACAAACCAGTAATACAGTAAATTTCTCACGATTTTAGGTATACTTGTTTGTGCGATGAACTACTGTTTGTTAATGGGAAATCGCTCATATTACGAGGGTTTCATTGGTATGATACCGTAAATTAAACATAAATGCCCTTGCCTAGTTGTTATTGCAAAGAGTAGACGGGACACATCATGTTTTGACTAGGGATATATATTTGTTGCTCCGACGCATATTATTGTCAGCATTGCCATAATGACCCTCTTCAGTGGAGCACACCAACATGCATAATAAATGCAGATTATTTGTTGGCATTGGTTTCAAACATTGCTAGCTGGAACTGTTAAAATGCAACAGTATACTGCAGTGTCAGAGGTGGAACAGGGGTGCATGGTTTAGAATCTGTTTAGTGTGTGTTTAAAGTGTGTATAAAATGTTGAAAAATTACAACAAAAGGTAAGGGGCTACAAGATTTCCTAGCCACATTTGTTATTCATTTCAACGCTACATGAATTACTGAAGTAGTTAAACCATTGCCCAAGCCACGTCGCCATTACGCTATACGGTAACAAAATAATCCTGCAGTTTTCAAACAGGTGGATACACTAGTTATATCTGTTTGTGATTTTACTGTAAGCATTAAGATACATCAAACGGAATGCAGCTCACATTCATGACAGAGAGTGCCCCACCATCGGTGTTGCATATATTGTTGCCCCGATATATTACTCCATCTGCAAAACAACTTACTTCGAATAAGCTTACACATGTAAACAAATTTTGTTGACAAAGTTATTAATATCATTCTGCTTACAAAAGTCGTCCATATGTGAAAATAGCTAGTATATAGCATAAGCTCTCCCGTACTTTATAAACATTACAGTATCAACTTTTCTTCTCCCTCACAAAATCTTTTCCTATCCGTTCTAGGTCACGTTCGACGTCGAAATTTCGGGCAGCAGAATGTACCTCCAGTCAGCAGGACCGTGTATGGATAATACATTTAACATTTCTAATAATCGGATGATGAACTCTGATTCCGGAAACCATCAAACGTGCGTTTTGAAAATATGTGAACTTACACTCATTTATGATCTATATTGATATACTATTATCAGTTGTAGATTCTGAGTGATTGCGTGTCTTCACGAATCGATTGATCATGCAGATTGTTTTGTTTTGACTTGCAGATTGTGCACGTGAGATATCGATTCTACTGTAACAGGTTATGCGCAACAAGCATGCCATATGAATAAGTAGCTATCCGATGCTAAGCGTCAAATTTGACCTTGGCAACAATACCAGACTATCGGGTACTACAGAGTTCTTCGGAGGCAATGTACTCTGCATATTCGATCAATCAAAATTGTTTTTGAATAATATATCCATGTCGTCGTGATGACAGACAATCGTGGTTGATGTATATTCTCTGCGCCAAATCTGGTTTCAGATCGCGTGAACTACAGTCAAACTCCTCAATTTCATGCAAATTGCGTCAAAATGGAAAAACTGTTTATGTGTAAAATTTGTCCTCGACGTTACGATTTAAAGCGATATCTGACTGCTCACATAAAATCAGTCCACAATCAAATAAAAAACTACGGCGCTTTGTCCGGCAGCATTCGTTGATACATTCGCACTCGCGGTGCATGTGCGTAGACATACCGGCGAAAAATTGTACCGGTGCAACTTGTGCAGCAGCATTAGCTTCTGCACGAAATCGGAGTTGACGCGACATACCCAACAAAAGCATTCCATGGAAAAACCTTTCCAGTGTAACATTTGCGATAAACGATTCAGTATTAAATGTGGGCTAATTAATCACGCACGGACTCATTCGGACAACCGACGGTACACGTGTAACATCTGCTTGAAAAGTTTCAAAACATCTGGCGCCCTTGCTGCACATATGACAGTTCATACTGGAGAACGGTCACATAAGTGCGATAAATGCGCCAGCACATTTGCTACCAATTCCAACCTGTGGCATCATAAGAAACACATACATGGTAGCGAAACAATGAAGGCGTATGACTGCCCGATGTGCACACACAAAACAAGCAAGAAATCGTCTCTCGAGGTACACATTCGTACACACACAGGCGAGAAACCGTATCAGTGTTTAAATTGTGGAAGTAGCTTTGCTAGAAGCGGTACTCTAAATCGTCACAAAAATGTTCATTTGCGTCGCAAGCCATTCAAATGTGAAATTTGTGACGCTAAGTTTGCGTTTCGTAGCAGTATGCTTGATCACTTAATCTTACACACCGGAGAAAAGGCGTTCCGATGCGACCTGTGTGATAAAAGGTTCGGTTCACGGCGGAATTTAAAGTATCACGAACTATCACAACATTCAGGTGTAAAGACTTCAATTCCATGCACTGTCTGTGGAAAACCATTTAGCCATGCGAGTAGCATGATACGTCACAAAAAATCGGCGCGCGGAGACGAGCAACTATAGCCGAATCTAAATACAAAGCCTTTAATTAAAAATATAGCTTCACAAGCAGTTGTGGAACCATATTAAACATATTCTAAAATACATATGGGACTCAAATAACTTTGATATTTGAAAGCAAATTCATGGTGTAGATGCCGAATGTCTTTATTGCCATATATTTTTTACTGCTAGCAAATATAGTTTAAAGCCCAGGTAATGGTGTATTGTAATGCATTGCAAAAGTCTCTTCTTATAAATTATTTTGAATGTACATATGGTCCGAAACATGACGTAGAGAAATGTATTTTTCAGTTTGGTGCCCTATTTGTGGAATAATTTAACTAATGATAATTTAATTATTTAACTAACTATTACAAGAGTAAATATCTATGAGCTGGTTTATCAAAAAACTAAAGAAAGTTATTTTAGGGAGATGTAGTTAAACCTGTATTTCAGTTTGGGCGTATCTCTTGTCGGAAATTGGTGGTTGGAAATATATACTTTTATTAGGCTAAATGTGATAAGTTTTTTAGACAACGTAATAATATTTTGCATAGTTAGGCTACATTGTATGATATATTGGATGAGTTGTGTTAATTTTAAATAATCGAATTAAATTACTTTTCCTTTATGTACTATTACAGGAAGCCCCAGTTGATTTAAAAGAATATTCATTTTTAATATAGTTCATCATTTCAAATTGTTTCCGAAAATCCTACATTTTGAGCACTGACAGATTCTGGACGGAAATTCTAGGAATCCAAACGAGAGAAAGTTGCGTACATATCTCACCAGTTTTTATCCGAACATGGAGGCAGCCTTAATCAAGTTTTCTGCTAGGAATTGAATTTCTGGAATGACATGTTTAAAAATAGTTTGCATAATTCAAACAATGGCATTGAACAAGCTGAAGCCGCGATTGCCTAAAATTCAAGGTGATGTATTTAAAATACAACTAACATTCACAAGGGTAAATGGTAGTAGTGATGCTCGTTTGCTCATGACTCATATTTCCATATGCCGTATATACTATCTAACCATAAATATAACAGATATTATCACGGTCCGGAAATTGTTTATTAAATAAGATGGCTGGAGATAAAAAATCAGTGTTACAAAAGCTGCCGCAGGGGGAAATGTCGACCATGATCTATATTATCAGTGCTGACTTACTAGGTAAGCAGTTAGACGTGCTAAGCGATTCATGCAATGTCAAAACTACAAACAACTTGCGATTTGCATTGCTATGCGACACAGTCAACAATTCACCACCAGCAGCAAACAAAGTATCAACTCAAGTATATTAAATGTCCAAAAATACTCAACGAAATTTAAGCAAGTCGTTCAATATTATGCATTGTTTGTTTATATCGACAAGGCAAACGAAAGGCCACCCAGATTCTTGACTTTTTTATGTAAAGAAACAATGGATGATTGCACTGTCCACTCTTTCTGTCGATTCTACTTGGTAACTGGAATGAATATGTAGCATCTACCATTCATTCATAAATTTATTCACGCAAGTCATAAAATTAGCTAATAATCGCTAATTGAAAGACAAATTAAAGTGTACGCAGAAACACTATAGAAGTGAATGGCCACGGGTTGTTTGTTTGTTTTAAAAGGTTTTTGTTTAACTTTACATAATGGGTCATTTGGTATCATGTATCTCTTTGCTTAACTTATTGCTAATTTTACATTTGCGTTAAGAACCAGTTTGCCCTATTTTGAAAACTATTCTGTCATTAATATTCATTTTCATCATACGACGCTCTGGTGCACACGTATAATGTTAGCATTTTGCATTACGAAAAATAGGATGAGTGCATCGACTTCGATGAGGAAATGTCGAGACCTGTGTACATTTCGTCAAATTGGAAATTAGCGGTTAGATATAAAAGCGAGTAACGGTTTTGTAATGGAGTATTAGAAAGGTGGCGTCGTTTGAGTTGATAGTTCCCATTTGGTCACAGCGGAGAAATCCAGACGAACGGGCATATTTTTATATTTGCTACAGGATGGAGCAAACCATCAAAATGTTTGGGGCTTGGGTAAGTTGAAGAAGTAGTGATTTTTGTTCGGATGCTTTTGGTGGAACAAAAGTTCACAAATTAATTTTGCTCGTTTGCTTGAACATAAGGTTGTCGTGATTTTGATCTGCACGGTGACTGGAAAGGCTGAAATTCCTTCATATGCAGCTCCTCCAACTGGCGGCGGATGCACCTCAGGTGGATACGGCTCTCCTCCAGCCAGTTCGTACGGCTCTCCTCCAGCCAGTTCGTACGGCTCTCCTCCAGCCAGTTCGTACGGCTCTCCTCCAGTCAGTTCGTACGGCTCTCCTCCAGCCAGTTGGTACGGCTCTCCTCCAGCCAGTTCGTACGGCTCTCCTCCAGCCAGTTCGTACGGCTCTCCTCCAGCAAATTCCTACGGATCTCCTCCAGCCCCACCTCCAAGTCAATATGGGTCACCGGAACCGTCGTATTACGCACCGCCAGCCCAACCGGCATCAAATATTTATGATAATCCTGCAGCTCTGCCGTCAAATGACTATGCAGCGCCTGCGGCACCTCCATCAAATAGTTACTCTGCGCCCACAGACTCGTACGGAACACCCCCTAAATTTAGCAGTGGGCCGTACCAATAACACATCATATAAAATCCATAAGTATTTTTGTATTCTTTGTATCCATTATCTCACATTTTTAAAACGTCATACTTGAAAAAAATAAACATTTTATGTTGTAGTAGTCATTGAAGACGACTCATGCATTCCTTGTGTGCCTATCTACTAATTTGTATATTTTAGGTTTGAATCATGTCTATTTGAGCCGGTTCTTTGGTAATAAGTTTTGAATCCATTTTTAATTGTTTGTAACTTGCGGTGTATGCAACTATCCATTTGAGGTTAAGATGTACTCTATTTCTTCCATTGTTATGTAAAAGATTATGCCTATTGTGTATAAGGAAATCATTTTTGTGGCTTTCATCACTAGCGAGAATTTCCAGTGAACCGAAGTAAGACGAGTTACCCAATAACTGAAGTCAGACGTATTGAATGACTAGGCACGTACTTATTTTTAAAGCTGCTCAACAGCATTTATTTTAAATACATTTATAATTAAATATAAATAAACAAATATTCTTCTTCCTCTAACTAAAATTCAATCCCGAACGTAAATTTTGCACTACACAACATTTTATAAATATTCAGAGTACCAAATTGAAATACGATAATAATTGTAAATGTAACTAAATTAATAGATATGTATAGGATGCATTTCAGGACTCATTGCCCAAAATGCATTATATAATGTTGATCAGTTTCCGTGAACTCTCTTCACGTGCTTTGACAAGTAACTCCTTACCTTGAAGGTCTTGTCACAAAGTTTACATCCAAGTAGATTCACCACTGCCGCATGCTTGCCAACCTCATGTTCGTTCAGACTGGATTTACATTTAAATCTCCGCTGGCAAGTTTTGCATTGAAAAGGTTGTTCGCCTGTATGGGTTGACATGTGATCTAGCAAATACTCCTTGCGCCCAAACGCTTTAGTGCAAATTTCACATTTGAATGGGGTTACTCCGCTGTGAATTTTCTCATGCCTCCTTAAAGAGGAATCAACGGAAAATGAGCTCAAACATGTTTCACATCTAAACAGTTTTTCTCGGGTATGCACCCTTAGATGGTTCTCAAGATCCACAGTTCTGAATATCTTTTGGTAACAAATGATACACTCTAAATGTTCTCTAATTTGCTTTCCGTGCACACCATTTTGATGATGCCATAAAGTTGATGCAGTACGGAACAGTTTCAAACAAACTGAACATTTAAAAGGTCGCTCATTTGTATGTGTTGGCATGTGTCTTGCAAGAGCTGAGGGCAGTTTGAATGATTTGTTGCATAAATTGCACTTGTGAGACCGCTCCTTAGAATGTGTCTTCATGTGAGGTCTTAGATATCTTGCACAAGCAAACCGCTTTTGACAAACGAGACATTGGACATCATTGTTGCTGTCGTGTATTTTTTTGTGACCCAGATAATTACTCTGGCTACGAAAGCTTTTACTACATGCAGTGCATTTGTACAATTTTTCTCCCGTATGTGTTCGTAGATGGGTTTCCAGAAGATTCTTGTCCCTGAATTTCTTGCTACACAATAGACAAGTATCTTTTCTAATTTGTAGGTGAACATAGTTAATGTGATAAGTAAGACCAAATTTTGACTTAAATGATTTGGAGCATTCCTTACAATTCCAAATGGTTTGGCCTTCCATGATTAAAATTTAATGGACGGATAAAGGAATCAAATAATCGGTAGTTAGTTATACTGCCTAACACATTCAATCTTTGTTGCCACTACAGACACTAAGAAGTTTACTTGATTGTCAACAGTTCTGCGATAATTATTGTACCTAACGACGACGTGAAATTGAAACAATCAACAAGTAAAAATTATTTGAGCTCGTCTACAAACCACTGCTTCGCTCTTGTAATGCATTGGACGTAGTCCAAAAGTGAAAACAATAATATCTTGCTTGGATACGAATGACGTGCTGTATTAATCAAAATGAATACATGATGCTTCATACTAGACAGCTAAAGTTATGTAGTAATGGTTATGTCAATACGCTAGCTAGAATGCGTTAACGATGCTGCTAGGTTAAGTGAGTTGATAAGTTTAAAAATGTTAGAAGCGACATAACTTCCAGTTTTCTACAATCCAGAGAAGTATAGAAAATTAGTGACGCCATCTGTAATACTTCCTCTACATAGGTTTTGTGAATATGCAATTGGTTGATCTTATCGGAACTATACAATTCTGATAAAGTATCGTGTCACACATCATGCTGCTTAAATAACTGTCTGCTTACATTTCCGTGAATTTGTTTCGCGAATGCCGATTATGCATGCTCATCTACATAACTGGGTTGTCTTATAGCCAAATAATGTACTGGAAATACCATAAATTGAACCCTTTTTTGAGGAAGTTTCGAAATATCACAAATTGTATGTGTACGCGGTATTAAGTATCCATTTGACAATATCGTGATATTATCTGACTTGTTACCATATGATTATGTTGCAGTAATTCCGAAGCAAATGAGCTCTTATGAAATGTAGTTTTCGATTCGAGTACTATATGCAATGCAACTTGTAGAACCTGAATCATACATAGAAGAAAGTAACCAGAAGCTTTTAATTTTATTAGGAAACTAAGATTGCAAATATGTAATTTATTTTTCAGCTCCAGTCCGAGTCAGATGTATTTGCGGTATTATAATTTTGAATTCAGAATAGTACATATTCGTGGAAAAGTTGTTTTTAATACAATTTCAGAAGGCAAATAAAAAGGCAGCGCTGAATGATATTTATAAAGCCAAATTGTTGTTCCCAACTTTAATGTTACCAAAGTTTTATCATGAATATTTTGTCTCGTTTACAATTCAGTAAGTTGATTTTCTTGGAAGTAATAACTAGTTTTGAAATGACTGATAATCATAAAATATTTCCAAGATATTCGTTTACAACATGAAGAAATTCAACTACCCAACGATCTACACAGAATACAAATTTGTGAAGATTTGACTAAGCGGCTTGTCCTGCAACAACCAAATGTATAATTTGGCGGACCTTCAAGGATTTTGTGGAAACACAGCCGGAACATAGCTGAGTATGTGAGGCTTCCATATATCTGACGCCACTAGACTGCAACTTATGGACGCTGACAAGTGTATTTGCTGGAAATATACATCGCAATATTTTCATACCAAAGTCGGACTATCATTGGCTTAAGCACCAATATGTACGCCAAAGATACACGTCTGGAATTGCAGACACCAACTAAATCTAGATATGTCGGATAGTTTCTTGCGATTGGGGTGCATTGTACATACAATCAACCTTTAGGAGCAGACTTATTCAACCTGATTGACGAAATTCAGAAGCATTCAGAAGCGTCCTGTACAAGGCAATACGAGAGTGGTGTTTTTCCTGTATTTGATATGCACGACTATCTCGGTAGGAGAATTTTGCTGTGAATTCAAATCCTGAATTCAAAGATTTGTGATTAGACTCTTGATGGTTATTTTATTTATGACGGAAAATCATTTATCCTCCTTACTATTCCAAAATTATTTCACGTTTGTTAGCTTTATAATCTTTGTTCTCGACGACACAAGTAGAAGTTTCAATTGAAGAAGTAGATGCCGTCGTATCGCAAAAGCATTTATTGCCACCAATAATGCAAAAAATGCGGCTCCAGGCATAAGAAATACACCAGCACAACTCTCGAAATCTATTGGTCTTGGTGCTGAAAAGCCATCCAGTCGTCTGATGCTCAATTGTTCGGGGCCCCCGTTTTCCTTAATCAGCCGATGCTGATTTACGGAAACGTAAACGTCGTAAACTTTCAAATGAATCCCAGCCTCCAACCATCTGCGATACTGAATATTGAATTGTTCGCTGAACAAACCCCAGAAACGCAGCGATACAGGTGGCCACGTTAGCACATTTGCGGTTACATCTCGGTTGCGGTTACGAATGTGTATCTCGAGAGACGATTTCTTGCTTGTTTTGTGTGTGCACATCGGGCAGTCATACGCCTTCATTGTTTCGCTACCATGTATGTGTTTCTTATGATGCCACAGGTTGGAATTGGTAGCAAATGTGCTGGCGCATTTATCGCACTTATGTGACCGTTCTCCAGTATGAACTGTCATATGTGCAGCAAGGGCGCCAGATGTTTTGAAACTTTTCAAGCAGATGTTACACGTGTACCGTCGGTTGTCCGAATGAGTCCGTGCGTGATTAATTAGCCCACATTTAATACTGAATCGTTTATCGCAAATGTTACACTGGAAAGGTTTTTCCATGGAATGCTTTTGTTGGGTATGTCGCGTCAACTCCGATTTCGTGCAGAAGCTAATGCTGCTGCACAAGTTGCACCGGTACAATTTTTCGCCGGTATGTCTACGCACATGCACCGCGAGTGCGAATGTATCAACGAATGCTGCCGGACAAAGCGCCGTAGTTTTTTATTTGATTGTGGACTGATTTTATGTGAGCAGTCAGATATCGCTTTAAATCGTAACGTCGAGGACAAATTTTACACATAAACAGTTTTTCCATTTTGACGCAATTTGCATGAAATTGAGGAGTTTGACTGTAGTTCACGCGATCTGAAACCAGATTTGGCGCAGAGAATATACATCAACCACGATTGTCTGTCATCACGACGACATGGATATATTATTCAAAAACAATTTTGATTGATCGAATATGCAGAGTACATTGCCTCCGAAGAACTCTGTAGTACCCGATAGTCTGGTATTGTTGCCAAGGTCAAATTTGACGCTTAGCATCGGATAGCTACTTATTCATATGGCATGCTTGTTGCGCATAACCTGTTACAGTAGAATCGATATCTCACGTGCACAATCTGCAAGTCAAAACAAAACAATCTGCATGATCAATCGATTCGTGAAGACACGCAATCACTCAGAATCTACAACTGATAATAGTATATCAATATAGATCATAAATGAGTGTAAGTTCACATATTTTCAAAACGCACGTTTGATGGTTTCCGGAATCAGAGTTCATCATCCGATTATTAGAAATGTTAAATGTATTATCCATACACGGTCCTGCTGACTGGAGGTACATTCTGCTGCCCGAAATTTCGACGTCGAACGTGACCTAGAACGGATAGGAAAAGATTTTGTGAGGGAGAAGAAAAGTTGATACTGTAATGTTTATAAAGTACGGGAGAGCTTATGCTATATACTAGCTATTTTCACATATGGACGACTTTTGTAAGCAGAATGATATTAATAACTTTGTCAACAAAATTTGTTTACATGTGTAAGCTTATTCGAAGTAAGTTGTTTTGCAGATGGAGTAATATATCGGGGCAACAATATATGCAACACCGATGGTGGGGCACTCTCTGTCATGAATGTGAGCTGCATTCCGTTTGATGTATCTTAATGCTTACAGTAAAATCACAAACAGATATAACTAGTGTATCCACCTGTTTGAAAACTGCAGGATTATTTTGTTACCGTATAGCGTAATGGCGACGTGGCTTGGGCAATGGTTTAACTACTTCAGTAATTCATGTAGCGTTGAAATGAATAACAAATGTGGCTAGGAAATCTTGTAGCCCCTTACCTTTTTGTTGTAATTTTTCAACATTTTATACACACTTTAAACACACACTAAACAGATTCTAAACCATGCACCCCTGTTCCACCTCTGACACTGCAGTATACTGTTGCATTTTAACAGTTCCAGCTAGCAATGTTTGAAACCAATGCCAACAAATAATCTGCATTTATTATGCATGTTGGTGTGCTCCACTGAAGAGGGTCATTATGGCAATGCTGACAATAATATGCGTCGGAGCAACAAATATATATCCCTAGTCAAAACATGATGTGTCCCGTCTACTCTTTGCAATAACAACTAGGCAAGGGCATTTATGTTTAATTTACGGTATCATACCAATGAAACCCTCGTAATATGAGCGATTTCCCATTAACAAACAGTAGTTCATCGCACAAACAAGTATACCTAAAATCGTGAGAAATTTACTGTATTACTGGTTTGTTTAATTGTGCTTGTTGGTATACGTCTGAAATACCTGTTCCCTTACAATTGTTGTTTTTTACTTGCACAATGATTTCAGTAAATACTGCGCACTATGCAGTATACAAAACTGAAAACAAGTACACCATAAAAGTCTATATTCCAATCCGTACAGAACAATATCAGATCTGGTCGCCAGAAGCAGTGCGATTTTCATGCTGTTAAGAAAGAACTCACACCAAACCGAGAGGTACTCACAGATTCAAACAATACGAAAGTTATGGCGATTCGATTGGTAAAAAAATGTATGTATGCTAATATCCACCTATACATACATGCACAATGCATGATACATATTGTGTCTGATTGCTGGCCGTTATTCGGCTTTGCACCAATTAATGCAAGTACGGCCATACGTTAGCATTGCATTAGTGGTACACCATTAAAACTACTTTGTTTAAACGATTTATAGAAAATATAAGCAACTGCTGCAGCAACCACAGAGCACAATTCAGCCTCCTGTTTTAGGAAACTGCTATCGCAATAGTGGATAAAATATTTTGGTTCCTTTCCGTTTTATCAGTTTAGAGCAAATGGCACCAAAAGGAAAATATTTTACGTGCACTATTAAATACATTGGTTGGTTGGACCGTGTGCTGGTGCTACTACACCACGACTTCGATGGTTGAATAAAACATAACTATTTTTCGTTGCAGTGATTGCCATTGAATGTATTTGGTAAATAGTATGATATGTTTTATAAGCGAACACTATAACATATTTGAAAAGTGATAACATAACCTATTATAATATGTTTTGGTTAATTTCAAGCTTATGTAAGTGTATTTAAACGCCGTCTAAAATATTGTTCGATCTTCGAAAATTTACAAGATGAAGCGAGTTATGTTGTTACACAAAACAATTTGGTGATTTATGTTTCATATGTTTGTTTCAATGACAACGATCAATACGGGCCACAGGATTACCTAAAATTGAATGTGTAATATCAAGAACAAATGTTTTCGCAAGTGTATGGAGACCATTCTACTTGTGTTTGGAACAATACATCACACACTATCTAGGTATTTACGCAATAATGCACCGAATGTTGTTTGCATTACCTCGAATAAGAACTAGTAAGGTGTAACCTTTAATACATAACTACCGGAAGAGTGATAAATGCAAAAAAAGCAAATTTGGATACATATGTGACAATTATACTTCGTTCCGGGAGCTCAAATTGATAATCCCCATCGATTTACGGCATAAAAAAATTTGACGACTGGGGACCCCATACCTTCGACGGCCCACCCCACCGCCAGGTCACCGATATGACCCATGGTGCCGTGGCAAAAAATGTTCGCCTTGAACCCCTCTATCCATTCGCACAATAAAAAGTTTTGACTGCTTTGTCACCCCCACCACCCAAAAGACGTCGACCCCCCTACTTCCGGTCAATGATGACGTGCATGGCTGAAATTCAATAGGGAACGTCCCCATGGGCCAAGGTATCTGTATGCAAAATTTGAGCCAAATCGGTCAACGTGGAGGGAAGCTAGAGTGTTGACGGACAGACAGACGGACAGACGGACAGACGGACAGACAGACAAACAGACAAACAGATCAATCGCTATAACTACCTTTTCAAGCAGTTCATGCTTCCGGTAGTTAATAATAGTCCTGACATATCGAGCCAGTCGACGATAGAATACTCAGAACACAATCCAGACCGCCACACCAAGGTTGTTGTATTGCGTGATTCCAGTTACAAGTAAAATGCAAAAAATTAAGATATACGTCCAGTGGTATTTATTTGCGGCGACGGTGGCAGGTAACAAAATATACGCATTTTCAAAGTACCGGATGTTGAGGAACCATGCCGCCCGAGTCTCAAACTCCTCTGAAAAAATAATCTGATTCCTTGGAACGGAGATGTTAATAATATCAAAGAGAAGCTGTAATATTAGCTGGTGTGGGTGTGTGCATCGGGACATCGCGCTATATAAATGATCTGGTTGATTAGACTTCACAAAATAACACCAGACCCTAGCACTTGCCGCGTATCCGCTTGGAAGTACATATTCCCCATACCCTTTTGCATTTATATGTTGAGCAATGTTCCGTAAAGCTCCAATTACTACTCGCTTGGTCATGTACACGGTGTTATATGGACAAATGTAACAATGTATGCCTACTTGTACCCCACTTGTTTGTGAAACGACGAAAAACAAGATTTTTGCTTGAAACTTCTCTTCGCTGTTTGTCCTTAACAGATTGTGAGAAATTTCGCGGATCAGGGGATCACTTGTGTCCATTTCATTGACGTTCAGGAATACAATGCCAGAACTGCTCGATCCTAACTTTGAACCGTGTATCGCCTCAATTACTTCATTAATAATTGGCGGGACGAACAGAAGGGTTGCTTCACAATTTGTTCTCAACTTCTGGTCTGCAAACCTGAAATACTTTTGACGCAATTTTAAAGGGTTATCTGTATCCAATGTTTCGTCTTCCGTAAACGAAAAATCCAAATACGTCGTTTGGTAAACAATCCACGTGGTAACGTGCGGTAGATGCTCTACCTGACCTTCCGCTGACAATTCTACATATTTGAAGAACTGCTCAGTTGTGTTACCTGAGAAACCAATTGCAATGCTGCAATCAGAGTCGGTCAAAAACGGTAAGAGAAACGGCGACTGACAAAAGATTGGTCCACCAGAACAAACTATGAATAATATTAGTCTTGGGATTGCTTGAGGATTTTGAAGTGACATTTTTTACAATGTGAGTATACTAGAAGCCATTAAAAAGGCCGACCACTGAGACGAGAATTACATCATATGCATCAAATCAAATGTTGATCAAATGCAGAGTCACTTGACATTAAGGCAGTTCAAAATGTAAATCAGTTTTTCTAAAACTGACATCGATATTTGCTGATGGGAAACGATATTAGCGGTTAGGGAATGACGATGCTTCATAAAACGCATAAAAGTGACTAGCTGCTACGTTAAAAGCATCTCAACAGGTTACCTCGAATGGGATTGCAAAACGTATTGAAGCAATTGTGGCGTGATTGATGATTATTTCTTCAGTAATGATAGACCCGCTTATAAGGTAAATTCAACTGCCGCCATCTGTTGCACAATGTCCCATTGCTGGATGAATGCAGATGAATTTGTAAACTTCTGATGGCGAATCAAACGTTCCAATTTCGAACACAAAATGAGGGAACGGTCCACTATATGAAGTGCACAAAGGAGCGTGTCCATTTATCCCGTCTCCAACAAGAACAGATTTTCTCTCAATAAATCTGACGATATGTTTTACAATTATTCAAGAGGTTTCTTTAAATAATGTGAATTGTATTAATCGTGGGTGGATGGATTTGATAAATCTTGGTTCATTCTTATTTTCTCGAATAGTTGTCCATTAGTTGAACATGCGCCAACTGCACGTTCAAAAATCTAGCATAATACAAGCAAATTGTGTTGTACATTGAAAATAATGATGGACATGCTTAGTTGACTAAAAATCGACTTTATCTAATTAATCATTTAAATTTGCAATCGTACGTGAGTAAGTAAAAGCTCACCTGTTTTAGTTATAGCTAGTGTTGCGGGCTACAAAAATTAAAACTGAAGCGTGCTATGAAATGAATTTAAAGCTTCAGGTGTTAAAACGGTTGACACTCTCGTCAGTGAAAAATTCCAACCTTTGGGCTTCAGATTGAAGTAATAATGTGTTATTTGTGTAGTCGTAATATACCTGCAATTTGTACTAAAAGCAACATATATATCACTCACAAGTTAAGTCTCTAATCATTATTGGTGTACAGTCTGTTCATTTTGTAAGGAATAATTGTCTAAAACTCGATAATTTGTCTTGTTCCAACGATATTCACTTCACCTTTTCACCAAGTATGCCCATACAAATGCCGCAGCTACCTGCAATGTTCCATGTATCCATTCCAATGAATGCTAGTGATGTGACTTCATGAATAAGAAAGTTTGTTTTGAGGTGTCCAGAAACACTGAACATTTTCCGGAAATGCACGATTTTTCCCAAAAAACCTGAATTTATTAATCTTGGGAGAGTCACCTGGGGCACTCATTTAATATTGTTAAAAATATATCGTTCTTCTAACGTCTTTTAGATAATTTCCAGAAACGTTGTTTTGACGAATTTTCACGAATTTCACTAACAAGTAAGTGCCTTCGCATTGGATTACATACAATTCCCGACCTTACAGTAGCACTAAACTGCTTTACGTTAGCTTTAGAAAACCTTCTGCTTAGAATCATCTGTGGAAATACTAACCGCGTAGATGAATATGTACAGACGCAATCACAAATCACAAAAACGCAGTTTCTGCAATACCATATAAAAAGCACTTAGGTTACGAGCACTAGCGTAAAATATCGTGACTTCCTGTCACTTACATCTTCTTGTATATTTAAGGGAATATATTTGGGCATACAAATAGTTTCATAACTTTATTTCTCGATGCCTCTAATCGAAAAATATTGAAGTGCGGGTGACATAAAATTCTTCGTTTCGAATATTGTAATTGAAATCGACAACACTGAATATGTCGTCTGAATAGCACATCACATACGCAATGCTGACAAGAAACGTTCAATCGGCGATGTTCTATAATCACTGTTGACATCAGTATCTGGGTATTCACAAAAACACAATTTATTCTGAATACTTTAATACGTATATTTTCTAAACATATGTCAAGATCACCGACTTTGTGAAATTGTACTATAATGATTACATTCAAACAACAGTTACGCAGGTGCCGTCATAATTGCTTCCAAAGGCACCAGCTACAATTAACAATTAGCATGTCCATTGGACATACATCAATGACTTAAAATTTAATTTATGGGTTAAGGAAATACGCTAAAGGCTTTATCATCCCCAATTATGCAATATTGCATATAAATTAAACATACTCTTACGTAAAGCTACCGATACCCTTGTCACCATTTCCATTAGGAAAATCATCGACGTCACCCCCATACCAACAAGAAAAATTATGAATATCAGTTGAATATGCCCGTTCATTGATGTGCGCTCTAAGGTATTTCCGAACTGATTCCACGAGCCAATAGCCTTTTCATTGTAATACTTTGACCACCATACCCAAAGTCCAGACATTTCTATTCCTCTCATTCTAGTAACTACGTACGGAGGAATTCGTCCCTTCAGAGACAGTGACAAAGCCGTTTCAGCATACTTCTGAGTGGTTACCGAAACATATAGTTTTCCTTTTCTATGCAATAGCTTGACGTAGTGTCCGGATAAATGGGCCGGCACAACTATCGCAGATCTGCTACAATTTTGCAAATGGTCATTTAATAATGTGTCCTCTTTATCCGTATAGCTTCTTATAATAACACCAGTAAAATTCGAAATATCGTTCCCAAGGTGTCCAGTTATGTCCGCGTTGATTCCATTGGCCGTTTCCATTATGTGGTCCCTTGCACCAAAGTGAATATCGCTATGATTGTAAAGCAATCGAAATAAATGTGCTGTTTTCTCAAACTCAGTCGACAATCGTGTTGTTTTGTACTTGGTTGACTGCTGAGCCAGCATTGGAACCCTTAATGCATACACCGCATCGAAAATTGTAATGCGAAAATCAATGTCAGCCGTGCATCCCGATATGAAATGGCGGACGTGGTAAAACTCGGTGCTACACCAAGTCCTTCGAATATCGACATATGATGATCTGGTGTAAATGACAAACTTGTCACGTATAAGTTGCTCAATGGTGTCGTACGAGAGAAGCTTCCTCGGAGCAACCATCTGGACGATGTTTGTATTTTTGTAGCCGGTGGAGACGACAATTGCGGCATACAAGAATATTACCAGTGTTATTCGCAGTCTGCCCATATTCATTATAATGTCAGGAAATGGATTGCCTTGTTCCAGTAACGCCTTCAGACAATACATTAACCAGTTGACAATGCCGAATTGACTGCTTATCAAGCCGCTCAACTCAACTGATATCCAGTTAGCCGAGAGTGATACGACAACAACAGTTGCAAGTAGGCATATCCAGGTTGACTTGTCATATACTCTTAATAGCTGATGGAATGCCATTTCTTCCTTCTTCATTTCCCCACAGCTGACAACCCGTAATCCGTTTGAAATTCCAGAAGCCATCGCTGGAGAGTTTATTGGAACGGGTGAGTACGAAGCCTTTGTGTCTAAATAAATACCTTCTTCGATCACTGCATTTTTATGGTCGGTTATGTGAGAGTATTTTACGTTGCATTTTAAATTATCCGAAATTTGGATACTAGCGTTTCCCATGATTGAGATGATAAGATGTGCAAAGGCTAGCAACTGTTTCTCTGTGGCATTGATGGGAAAGTCAAATGGATGGCTGCTTGGGACCATGCAACTGCAGACAAATGACAATGGATCGTTGTATCTCATCCAGCCACTTCCTTGTTTAAGGAACCACGGGTATTCGATATCAGGGTTAGGGAAATTCAATTTTGATAGATTTGAGATTGATGCAAGCTGTGGTACTGTAATGGTACTCAGCTGATTCGATTTGTCCTCAAATGTTTCGTTATTCTTCATTCCAAAACTAGCAGTGACAAGCTGCATTTTGTGAATTGTGACGTGTGTAGAATGAAAACTTTTCTTAAGATGTTTAGTTCGCAGCAAAATAATTATCTCATTTGAAATCCAGTTCCAGCGTTGAACATAGTTTCCATTCATCCACACGTATATCCAAATGCTTATTTTCTGGACAGGAGCTACAACAATCCAGTGGATATGTGGAATCCTATTATATGTAAAGCCATCTCTTTCGTACCACCTGGCTTCAAACTGAAAAATCGGCAGAGTGTACGTGTAAAAATTTGGTATCTCTTGCTCTGGCGGATGCAGTGTTATATGAACCAAACAATTCCAAGGTCTTGTGTGAAGTACGTATTTCGTGTGGTTCAAACGTAGACAGAATGTGGTTTCATACACATTACGTGTGGACGGTAGTGTGTCTTCCAGATAAATGTTTGGACCTGGACATCTAATGGCTGCTCCGTTAGCCAAAATTTGGCTCATTGGCATACCTTTTGCGATCCAAACCTGATACCTTTGTAGGAAATTCAGAAAGGGTGTAAAGTTGTACTTTGCCACAATTGGTTGTCGTATTAGTAAGGGATACTGACTGAACAGAAGATCTGTATTTTCATAATTGTCGAGCGACAAGTGACAGTTCCTATTTCCAAGCGGAGCTAGTAGTTCCTCCAAGTTAGTCAACACTTTTGATTCATATTGGACGTCGTTTACTATCTGCAAGTGCAAATTTTTCTCGATTTTTGGTTCCGGTCTTAATCCTTTTGGTATTGTGGCGCTAAACGCTGTCCAAGACAAGCAAGTATTGCCCAAAAGTAGGAAGTAAAAAATAAAAACGACATGGGAACGGGTGGTAAGTTGTAAGAATTTGAACATCTCTTTGCGTGCTACCTCATCGGAAAGCATTTATATTTCTAGATTGGAATCTTTTTAACACCAATGATTTTCCAAAGTTTTACAAATGAGCAATGGTAACAATTTATACAGATTTAGATGAATTTGAACCGGTATTAAATTCACAAACAGCGGGGCCGAGGATGCTGGTTTTTAATTAAATATATACAACACTTATACATATTTTAATTGTGTTCGGTTATTTGCAGTATCGGTGCTATAATGAACTTAAGGTAAGTGCTCTCTTTTTCACACCAAGTAACTACTCTACCTACGTAATGGTTTGTGACTAACTCATAATACAAATTGATTACTCTTTAATGTACATGATTACTTTGAAATCAAATTAAATATTTTTTGGCATGCTTACACTCAAACCGAGTTGACACAGCTGCCTCGTCGATAATAAATTCGAAGTAATTCAGCCAAGATAATGGTAAACACTAATTATGGTTGCTGCTTCATTATCGCATTTGTCGACGTTAATGCGTGTAAATAAGAAAGCGGTCGACACAACGGGTTATCTTGTATAGGGAATATTGACGAAGCCGTAATGCGTACATAACATTAATTTCGTCATGCTTACTGAGAACACACATTCTAAAACTAGCTTTAGAACTTCGAATTACGTCCGTCACATATTCCGTCGAGGGAGCATGTTTGGTTGCTATACGTCAGCGTAACAAAATACACGGGTTGGCTTTTAGTCTACATTTACAAAAAATATGGAACATATTAAGTTGTATTATATTGAAAGAACATTTAACATTTTTATGCATTGTTTTATAAATTTGCATTTTTGAAGCGCATACCGTAGTTTCACCAATGAACGAAAACATGTTTGCAATCATGCGAAAGAATTTGACGTATTTGCAACGCAAAAGGTTAAATCGTTGGGATCTAGTCTTGGATTGGATTGTACATTGCTGCACCCAACTGGAATTTGATACCCCTTTTTATGCTGCGTGTTTCAAATTCCTTTGCATAAAATGCTTCACAACGAAAATCGTTCAATTTTCTTAAAGGATGTCAATTTAAGTACGGTGTCCGTAAAATCGGCCAACCCCGCAGAATTATGATGTGCGTTTCAGATAAAGCGACGTAGGGGGAATGCAGGTGCAAAATATTTAATACGTTCCTCTGCCGTTATTTCATGTTACAAAGTTTGGCTCTATCTGTATTTCCTGTGAGAAACATGTACTTAGCTAACTAAAATCCTAATTCATTTTGCATTTTCTCCGGCTTTTCATGTTAGAAAGTCGTTTCGTCCCATTCTATTTGAGGCCATGCCTCATCCTGTTGATATGTATGATTGGATATAATCGACTGAGTAAAGCATCGTCGGTACAGGTTCAATTCGGGATCATAATAAAAAAGGTTTATAACTCCATTCATATGGGCATTGAGGCATCACCACTCATAATGCCCCGATATTTCCAGTCGAGTTCAAACCAACCGCATGACACCAGGTCTGCCAGCAACGGACAGCCGAATGTTCCAGATCAAGAGAATGCTGCACAAGTAGATGAAAAGCGAGCTTGATCACTCTCGCATCACACTCTATATCCAATAATCATTCTCTCGTCTTCTTCTCATTTTTGCTTGAAAGCTCCTTCAGAGCAATCGTTCCTTCTGTCTTACCACCACTTGTATTCAGAATAAAAACAGTTAATTATAATATTGACAGCTCTCGTACTATTTCGAACATTATTTACATCATCATCAACTGATGATATCACATGGCGCAGTCGACAGTTGGTAGTTTATTGTATTTTTACCAATTAAACCGTAGGTGAAAAAAAAGTTAATCCGTGTGCAGTGCCGGCAAACAACGTCAACATGTCGGGCAACGACGTGGATCCCAGCTCAAACCCCACCAACGGTGAGATCCTTCGTGCGTCATCTGACGTTGTTCAGGCTCTGGCAGCACAATCTTCAAATTTGGTCACAACACGACCAGAGACATTACCAACAGCGGCACCGTCAGCAATCCGATGCCTTCAACTCCCCAAGTTAGCAGCACCTGACGAGCTAACTTTCCCAGCTTTCATTGACTGGAAACAGCGATGGCAGGTGTTGCTGCCAAATTATTCAAATAGTAGTTTAATTTTGTTTCGAGTATTGATTTGTTAAAATTGTTCAATACTATATTTAAATCTTGGAGTTTTTCTTTCACTGCTTTCTTTTCTCCATGAAATGTAAATCTATTTCCGGTAAGAAAGCAGGATTTTTGTTATTTGCTTAATTTTTCCGTCTTCATGAAATTTCGTGAAGAAGTTCGAGTTAATTTCTTTTGTATCATATTCTTAAAATCTATTTTTAGAACAATTGTAACTTTTAACCGGAAGTTAGAAATATTAAGTTGACATTCCTCCCGGAAGTCGTGGTAGTATAAATAGCGGGAGGAAACTCTAGTAATCATCTTATTCGGTCTTGGACAGCCAGTCCTAACAGATCTTTTCTTTTGGCAGTCAGCCTCAAGAAATCAGTTATACGGTCATCTCTGGTAACAGTTTTGACCAAGAGTTAACTTGTGCCGTCACCTGCAAGTTATCTATTAATAAAGTTCTAAGTATCAAAGTATATTGTCGTTTTAACTTTGGTATTTATTTATTGGGGATTGCATTACTTTGTCTACAGTAAAGCATATTCCATCATTCATCTTTTTGTTGCCCAGTTTTTTGATAACGTCCTATTTACACGGACTTAACTGAGCTACGAAGGGGGCAACAAAGTGGTCCTTCGAGAATTTCCCTGACGCTCCGTGGGAATACAGTCAATTGAAGGCCATAGTCTTTCCATTTCCTAGGCGTTCCGCGGAAATTCCCGGTCAGTCAGGAAGGAGGACGATAAGAGGGTCTTCAAACAAGAAGGAGAAGGTCAAGATCAGTTGGATCAAGACGAAGAGAAGGAAGACGAAGTCCGTCGTAGCAGCCGCCCGAATCTAGGGATTCCTCCAAACCTGTTCGGGGAATGGTTTCATGGAACTCCAGCTACCTCAAGCCAGCAACAACCAGGAAGTAGCGCAACACAACCCTCACCACTGGAACTGTGGAGAATTTCTCAACCTAAGTTTCACAGTACGTCAATTTGGTCGCCGGGAGGAGCGGGAGTCACCTCACAAGTCAAAGCTAAGGAAGAGGAAGACAAACAATCCGTTGCCTCCCATGCGACGTCTGTGTCTGATATTCTGGAGCAGATGCAGGCGAATGACAAGGAGATGGACGATGTGAGAAAATTGGAGGAGTTTGTGCTACAAAAGGCGGAGAATCTTTCTCTGCAAAATTCGTTGCTGCGCAAGCAGTTGAAGAAGGAGCAGGAGAGAGAAGAAAGGCGAAAAACGGAGGATTGCGGCAGTTACACCTCTGGGAGCGACCGCTATGACGAGACGACGAGGTCGTGGGTTCCGAAAATAGGAGCTTCTGTTACGCTTGGGGGTTTGAAGCCGACGCCAAAACCCAGAACAAAAATATGGAAGGCGCCGTTAAAGGAGCCAGTAGATCCTCATGTTCCTGAAACTCCGAAGAGGAAGGAGCAGAGGAAGGAAGTTGCTCAGTTCACATCACCGCCTACGCCAAAACCAAGGAGGGTGAATTTTGAAGAGCGACGTGCACCAGGGGGAAGACCGCCACAAGCGTTACCTATGGCGGAAGCACCGACTGGGATGGATGCACTCGCCAACGCCATCGTCCAGGCCCTCCAGAGCCAGAACCAACAAACAGAGAGATTTGTTGCAAGACAGAGTTCAGCAAGTACTCTGCCTACTTTCACCGGAAATCCACTCGATTGGCCGTTGTTTGCCCACCATTTTTGGCAATCAACGGAGGATTGCGGTTTCTCGCCATCGCAAAATATGGCGAGATTAGAAAAGGCACTGAAGGGAGAGGCGCGGCGGACGGTTCGGTCACTCATGATCGTACCGACCAACACGGAGGCGGTTATGGAAAGGCTGGAGCAACGGTTTGGGAGAGCAGAATATGTCATTGGTTCTCTCATTGACATTGCCAAGAAGACTCCGACACCGAAAGAGAGCAAGCTGTCATCATTTCTGGACTTCTCAAATGCCATCCAGAATTTGGTGACAACGGTGGAGACACTTATCGGTTCCTGCTTATCGGGAAAATCCGCAGCTGCTAACGGAGCTGGTTGACAAATTGCCAGACTCTTTCAAGATTCAGTGGGGAATGCACAGGATAAGGCTTGGCACCACTGGTGCAAGTTTATTGGACTTCGCAGAATGGGTTTCGGAGATCGCTGAAGCAGCTAGCGTGGTAACGGTCCCGAAATTATCCTGGAAGGATAAGAAGGAAGAGAGCAGCTTTGCGGCGGAGGAGGTTAAGTCCCAGTCATCCTCACCACCGGCGACAAAACCATGTCCCTCATGTAAAAAAGAGGATCACGGGTTACCGGCATGTGAGAGCTTTAAGCAAATGGAGCTAAAAGCCAAGTGGGACTTTGTGAAGAAAAACAACGTGTGCTTCAGGTGCCTCCGGCCTGGACATTCCATCAGGAACTGCAAGTCGAAGTCCAGCTGCCGTGTGGATGGATGTGACAGACGCCACCACACATTGCTCCATGGGTCACCGCCAGCCAGTGATAGCCCTGAGAGGTCCGAACAAAAAGACGAAAAGGGCAAGAAAATGGAGGAGATAAACGCAACGATGGATTCGTTTTGTGGAGCCACGTTGCTGCGGATTGTGGTCGTAACGCCATTTGGACCTGCCGGAAAACTTACGGTGAACGCGCTGCTAGATGAAGGTTCAACCGTTACCCTTATCTCCTCCAAGGTGGCGGAGGAACTTGGAATAACTGGAGAAGTGGATCCGCTCCGTATTAAATGGACGGACGGCAGAACGCAGGAAGATAAGTCTTCCAAAAAGGTGGAGTGTTGGATTGGACCAGTGGACGAGAAGCAAAGGTACAAACTGAAGAGGGTACGTACCGTGAAGAATCTTTCTCTCCCGGCTCAGAGAACGGACCTGAGGGAAATTGTGAAGCAATATCCTCATCTCCAGAAGACAAAGCTAAAGGTTCTTCCTGGAGAGCGTCCATTGATTCTTCTTGGCCAACCACACATCCACCTGACGGTAGCAAGGGAGGTGATTGAAAAGGATGAAGAATCGCCTATCATCACCAACACCAAACTTGGTTGGGTCCTGCACGGGCCTGCACGGGGGGAAGCAGCAGAAGACTCATCTTTTCTGTGTCATCACGAAACTGACGATGACATACTGCACAATCTGGTCAAGGAATCCTTCGCTCTTGAGAGCATTGGTATCAAGTCAAGCGTGTCCACTCGATCAAAAGAGGACATTGCCGCAGAGGAAAAGATGAAGCTGCTTACCCGAAGAATTCCAGATGGAAGCCGCTGGGAGACTGGACTTTTGTGGAGGATGGACAACCCGCAACTTCCGTACAGCCGAGATGTCGCTCACCGTCGCCTCTTGAGCATAGAGAGGAAGCTGCGCAAAAAATCGCTAATTGCGCAGCAATACAGAGACAAGATTGGCCATTACCTGGAAAGGGGATACGCAAGAAAGCTGACTCGGGAGGAACTGGAAGTACCAAGTAAAGTCGAATGGTACCTTCCTCATTTTGACACTCAACATCCAAACAAACCGGGGAAGATCCGGATAGTTTTTGATGCAGCCAGCCGAGCCAAAGGAGTCAGTCTCAACGACTACCTGCTGACTGGTCCAGATCTGTTGGTGTCCCTTCCAGGCATTTTGGTCAAGCTACGGCAGCGGAAGATTGCGGTTGGTGGTGACATTGGGAAGATGTTCCACCAAATACAAATACGAAAAGAAGATTGTCCAGCCCAGCGCTTCCTCTGGAGAGAAAAGGATGATGAAGAGCCTTCAACCTATCAGTTGGAGGTAATGATGTTCGGGGCAGTATGCTCCCCATACTGTGCCCAATTTGTGAAGAACCTCAACGCCATGGAGTTCCAGGAAGACCACCCGCAAGCAGTAAAAGCCATCATCCACCATCACTACATGGATGATTGGCTCCAGTCTTTTGATACTGAGGATGAAGCAATAGCCTTGACCAGAGAAGTAACGGAAGTACACAGACGTGGCGGCTTCCAAATTGGAAAATGGACAAGCAACTCCAAATCCTTGTTGAAGTTCCTTGGAGTGAACACAGAGGCTTCATCCACAAAAGACTTGGCGGAGTGGTCGGAGGTTCCAACGGAGAGGGCGCTTGGACTCCACTGGATTCCTGGAGAAGATATGTTTACTTTTAGAGTAAACCTGGAGCGTGCTGGAATTGGGGTTGCCACAGGAGAAGTAATTCCCACCAAGAGAATGGTCCTACGTTTTGTTATGCTGGTGTGGGACCCATTGGGATTCCTTGGTCATTTCCTGGTCAAGGCCAGGATATTGCTGCAGGACCTGTGGAAAACTAAAATTGGGTGGGACGATCAAATCACTTCCAATCAATTCAAAAAGTGGAAGTCCTGGGTCTCTGATCTACCAAAACTGGCTGAGGTAAGGATCAGAAGATGCTATTCCAGCACTGCGAGCTCCAGTAAAGACGTCACGCTTCACATTTTTGCCGACAGCAGTGAAGCCGCCAGCTGCTCCGTGGCGTACATTCGTGTTGTGAGACCAGACGACAGGGTGGAGGTCTCGCATGTGATGTCCAAAACACGTGTGGCTCCAGTCAAGCCATGCTCAGTACCAAGGCTGGAGCTCACCGCGGCTCTGATGGCTTCAAGATTGGGAAAGTTCCTGTTATCAGAGCTGGATATAAAAATACATGGCGTATTTTTCTGGACGGACTCCATGACGGTGCTGCGGTGGATACGTTCTGAAGCCCGGAAGTTCCAGCAGTTTGTGGCGGTACGAGTGGGTGAAATCCAAGAAAATACGGAGATTTCACAATGGAGATGGGTACCGTCCTCAGAGAATCCAGCCGATGAGGCGACAAGAGACGGAAAGGCAGACCTCAGGCAGGAGTCACGATGGTGGAATGGTCCAGATTTCCTCAAGTTGAAACCGGAGGAATTTCCAGTTGAACGAGTCCGAGAGAAAGATACGGAACTCGACGGGCTGCCTGACCTGAGGAAAGAATTTGTCGCTGTCACGGTGGAGGCTAAGGAATTTGGGCTTCCAGAAGTTAGAAGATTCTCCAAATACATAAAGCTGATACGAAGTACAGCTTATGTATTAACGTTCCTGGAGATCATGCTCAAGAAAGATTGTCCGAGGTTCCTGCAGACGAGAAGAGCGGAGCTGCTGCAATTCCGAAAAAGCCAGTGGGAGTCATTTCCACAGGAGATGCAGCAGTTAACTAATGGGGAGTCGGTGTACAGAAACAGCCGGCTTTTCCAGTTGTCTCCAGTACTGGATCATGATGGTGTGCTTAGGATGAAATCTCGTTTGTCATCCTCCAGTAAAGAAGGAATGTGTCTTCCAGTCATCCTTCATCCCAAAGCAGAACTGACAAAATTACTGCTGCGGTTTTATCATGAATGCCACCTTCATGCTGGAGAAGACTTGGTCAGAAACGAAGTACGCCAGCGTTTCTGGATTCCGCAATTACGAAGTGCAGTCAGGAAAGTGATTCGGGAGTGCACCGTCTGCAGGAAGAGGAAGGCTCAGCCACTGCCGCCAATGATGGGAGCCATTCCAGATTTCAAAATCCAGCCTCAGCCCCGGCCATTCTTCAATTGTGGAATGGACTATTTCGGCCCGATGGAAGTCACGGTTGGGAGAAGACGAGAGAAACGCTATGGGGTCCTGTTCACTTGCATGAACACAAGAGCGGTCCACCTGGAGGTAGCTGCCAGCTTGACAACTGACAGCTGCATAATGGCAATTAGAAGACTGATCGCTCGGAGAGGCCAACCGTCACAAGTCTTTAGTGACAATGGGACCAACCTGCGTGGGGCTGAGAAAGAGTTGAGAAAAGCGCTGGAGGAACTGGAGGCGGAGCGGATGACAGGCGAAATGGAAGCAAAAGGAATCCATTGGCACTTCATTCCCCCTACAACGCCACATATGGGGGGAAGCTGGGAGCGGCTGGTGAGGTCAGTCAAGAAAGCGCTCTCTGTCATCCTGAAGTGCAGAGCTCCAAAGGAAGAAGTCCTCCAGACGGCATTTGCAGAAGCGGAAGCTACTGTCAACAGCAGGCCGCTTGTCGATGTTCCAGTGGACCCGGAGTCTCCAGAGGCGCTGACGCCATTTCATTTCCTTATTGGAACCTCAAGTACGCAGTCGGTTCCAGGGGATTTTGATCCAACACGCATTCATTTGGACAAGCAGTGGAGGCAGACGCAAGCATTGGCAGATATGTTCTGGAGACGCTGGGTACGTGAGTACCTTCCCACTTTGCAGCGCAGGGCGAAGTGGCATAAGCAGCATCCATCTGTTGAAGCGGGGGATATCGTCATCGTTCTGGACGAGAGCCTGAAAAGGAATAGCTGGCCACTGGGACTTGTAACGCAGACATTTCCTGGAAAGGATGGCGTGTCCAGAGTTGCGGAAATCAAGACGAGTTCCGGAATTTATAGAAGACCCGTGGTCAAGTTGGCGAAGCTGGACATCAAGGCAGCAGACAGCAAGATTAAGGATTGACTATCATCAATCAGGGGGAAGAATGTTGCTGCCAAATTATTCAAATAGTAGTTTAATTTTGTTTCGAGTGTTGATTTGTTAAAATTGTTCAATACTATATTTAAATCTTGGAGTTTTTCTTTCACTGCTTTCTTTTCTCCATGAAATGTAAATCTATTTCCGGTAAGAAAGCAGGATTTTTGTTATTTGCTTAATTTTTCCGTCTTCATGAAATTTCGTGAAGAAGTTCGAGTTAATTTCTTTTGTATCATATTCTTAAAATCTATTTTTAGAACAATTGTAACTTTTAACCGGAAGTTAGAAATATTAAGTTGACATTCCTCCCGGAAGTCGTGGTAGTATAAATAGCGGGAGGAAACTCTAGTAATCATCTTATTCGGTCTTGGACAGCCAGTCCTAACATATCTTTTCTTTTGGCAGTCAGCCTCAAGAAATCAGTTATACGGTCATCTCTGGTAACAGTTTTGACCAAGAGTTAACTTGTGCCGTCACCTGCAAGTTATCTATTAATAAAGTTCTAAGTATCAAAGTATATTGTCGTTTTAACTTTGGTATTTATTTATTGGGGATTGCATTACTTTGTCTACAGTAAAGCATATTCCATCATTCATCTTTTTGTTGCCCAGTTTTTTGATAACGTCCTATTTACACGGACTTAACTGAGCTACGAAGGGGGCAACAGCAGGACTATGCCAATTCCAGCCAGTTGTCCTCTCACCCGTTATCCACATAGCATGGGGTCCTGCGCTCCGCTCTACACCAGGATTGGACCATGCTTTGGAGTTCTGGACGACTCCCAATAACTGAGGAGCCCACAACATCAGTCGCCGTCGAGGCACTCGGAGCATACCTCCGACAAAAGCGGAATCCGATCTTGGACCGCCAAGCATTTCACCGTCGTGATCAGCAAATAGGGGAATCCGTGGACCGCTACTACGCAGCCCTTAAGATACTCGACGACGCCGGAGCACATCAAACAGCATTTGAGTGCTCAAAGTGCGACACCACCGTGCACTGTGTAGTGTGCCCCACCTGCGACAGCGCCTTATCTGTCGCAAAATACCAGCAAGAAATCCGCATCCGCGATAGACTCATCTGCGGACTTCTCAACAAAGAGATTCAGCGAAAAGTCCTCATGGAACAATTCTCTGCAGACCTCACTCTCGACCGGGTTTTAGGTATCTGTGTTGCCATGGAGACATCCACTTCATTCGGGGAGTCACTCGCAGCCCCCACATCAACATACGAAGCCAACGCAACATCCGGCTACAAAAAACTGCAACACCAGAGAAAGGACCAACACCTGCGCGTAGGTCAGGAGCAGCACCAGCGGGCGAGAAACGACTCACTGACAGCCAAACGCAGGCGGTTTAATCCCTCAGACCCATGTCAAGGATGCGGCGCGCAGCCACCTAATCAACGATCAACAGCATGCCCAGCGTGGGGGAAGAAATGTAACAAGTGTGGCATCGAAGGGCATTTTAGCAGCGTCTGCCGAAAAGGCAAGCAAGTCAACTCCGTTGAACCCACGCCGGAAGGAACCACAACCTCAGCAACAGAGTTCACCACCAACACAGTGATCGTAGGGAGCATTCAGAAGCTGCTTCCCATCGAAACCTCAATTGGCAAATCAAAATGTTATATTTCATGGCTGGCCGACTCGGGATCAGACGCCGACCTGATTCCTGAACATAATTTCGCATCATTACCGCCGCACTGTCACCTCAAATTATAAACTGCGTGGGAGCCAACGGAATCGGACTTGGCCCCGTGGGCTCATTCAAAGGAACTCTCCACTTCAACGGTTACTCGTGGGAAACAACAATCGGTGTTTGTCGTAACCTAAATGCTCCACTTCTAAGTAAACAAGGATGCGTCGCCCTGGGTCTTCTCCCAAAGGGCTGGCCACATTGCATGACTACCGGCGCGCGTAGAGAAGTTACTGAGCCTCGCGCGCGAGCATGGGCTATCCATCCTGGAAACCTGATAATCCATCATCCAGCAGTCAATGAAAACACAGACGCCACCAGAGCCTCCATCATCCACAAATACGCTGACGCCTTCAACGATGAAGTCCTCAGACCAATGCAAGGACCGTCGATGACTATCGAACTCCTAGATGGAGCCACACCCTGCAAACGGTACCGCGCTTACAACGTACCCTTCCACTGGAAAGATGCTGTGAAAGCTCAGCTGGAGGCGATGGAGACGAAAGGAGTAATCGAGAAGGTTCCCATCGGAGAACCCATCGACTGGTGTCACCCGATGGTCGTCGTCCCCAAGAAAGGATCATCAGAGCCTCGCATAACCGTGGACCTCACCGGCCTTAACAAATACGTCCGACGACCTGCTTACCCTGTTCGGGTCCCACGCGAAGTCATCGCTACCATTCCGCCGGGGATGAAATATTTTACCACCCTGGACGCCCGCCATGGTTACTGGCAAGTTCCCCTTGACGCCGACAGCCGTAAACTGACGACGTTCATCACACCATGGGGTTGCTACCGCTACTGCCGCAACGTGATGGGGCTTATCTCAGCGGGAGATGAGCACAACCGTCGGGGTGATGAAGCGCTTCATGGAATTGGAAATGTGGCAAAAATCGTTGAGGACATTTTGATTTACGACTCCGACATAAACGAGCACACCGGTCGGGTCGAGCAGGTCATATCCCGCTGTCAGCAGCACGGTATCACACTAAATGCGAAGAAATTTCATTTCGCCGAGGCAGAAGCAGATTGGTGCGGATTCCACATCAGCGCAGCAGGCTACACCCCAGCACCACATCTCTACTCAGCACTGACAAATTTTCCTACGCCCACCAACAAGACTGATGTACGCTCCTTCAACGGTCTTGTGCAGCAATTTGAAGCGTTCTCCCATCGCATCACGGAGCTGTGTTCTCCCATCCGCTCACTCCTGTCCTTAAAGGCGGCTTTCGTGTGGGAGGAACCCCATCAACGGGCGTTCCGCGAGGTCGTTCAGGAACTCTGTAGCGCTCGTGTCCTCGCCCAGTTCCAGCCTCATAAACCACTCCGACTGGAAACCGACGCAGCGCAATCACGGGGGTTAGGATACTGTTTATATTAACAACAAAAGGATAGTTCATGGAGACCACTCCAGGTTGGTTCAAGATATGTGACCCCAGCAGAGTCTCGTTACAGCGCAACAGAGATCGAGATGCTAGCTGTGGTATGGGCCACGAAGAAATGCAGGTTATTCCTATTGGTGCGCCCTTCGAACTAGTGGTCGACCACCGTCCACTAATTCCCATATTAAACTCCAAGACTCTCGACGAAATTGAGAACTACCGCCTTATTCGGTTCAAGGAGAAGCTGGCTACTCACCGAATAACTGCCATATGGCGAGAGGGGGCAAAACACACAGTCGCTGACGTGTTTTCTCGCTACCCAGCAGGAGACCCAACTGAAGAGGACCTGCAAACGGACCCTGATGATGACCTTGAAGTGATTATTGCTGCGGTAACCCGTGACCCCAGTGATGGCACGGTGATTCTATCAGATCCTATTCTTCAGTCCTTACGCGAAACAGCACAGCAAGATAGCGAGTACAGACGTCTTCGGGAAGCCATAGTCCGCAAGGTTACCTCTAAGGAGAAGCTAGACGAGGATCTCCACCCCTACTGGAAGGTTCTGCCGCGCCTTACATTTCAAGATGAACTCATCATGTTGGGGAGTCGCCTGTTAATCCCAGCAATACTTCGACCGGCCATCCTCAAGATCCTCCACGCGTCTCCCCAGGGCCAGGACCGCACACTCCGCCGTGCGCGGCAATCCGTTTTTTGGCCAAGTATCACCAATGACGTTAGGAACATCGTAATCTCTTGCAGAGAGTGCGCCAGTTATCTGCCGTCGCTACAAAAGGAGCCCTTGGCAGTAGAACCGCCACCAACGTACCCATTTCAGCAAGTGGGAGTTGATATCTTCTCGCACGCCGGATACGAGTATTTGGTCACGGTAGACCGTTATTCAGGATGGCCAACAGTTGCCAAGTGCGGAGGGTCTACCGACTCTAACACCATCATCCGCTATTTACGGCTATGGATGACTGACCTAGGGATCCCGGAAAAGCTAATCAGCGATAACGGACCCCAGTTCTCTTCCCAAGAGTTTCGGAACTGGATTTCACGATGGAACATCATGCACAGCACGTCGTCCCCGCACTTCCCACAGTCCAACGGGCTAGCCGAATCCTGCGTCAAGGCCATCAAGTACCTCCTCGCCAAATCAACTTCCAATGGAGACATTAGCACGGAAGCCTTCCAAGATGGACTCATGGAGCTCCGCAATACCCCACGCGCGGATGGGAGGAGCCCCGCGCAGCTACTCTTTGGGTTCCCGACTAGGACCAAATTACCATTGCACCGCAGCCGGTTCGCCGAGCAGCCAGTAGCAACGACCAAGCCGAGTCCCTGAGGGAGAAAGCCAAACAGCTTTATGATGCAGATGCAAGGCCCTTGCAGGTCCTGAAAATTGGAGACGTCGTCCTGATCCAGAACCACCAAACAAAAAGGTGGAGCCTCCTCGGCGAGATCATGGAAATTCACCCAAGGCGTCGTAGCTACTTACTTCGTATTGAGTCTGGCCGAGTCCTGCGACGTAACCGACGGTTCCTACGTCCCTTCACTCCCATACGGAAGGAGGTCACGCCGTTCCCGGAGACCCGTGCACCAGCCCCGTTGCCCCGCCGTTCGAGTCGCCAGCGTAGACCACCGGTTCGGTTCTCTAACGTCGCTGGATTGGTCC
Organism: Sinella curviseta; assembly: GCA_004115045.4. NCBI lineage: Eukaryota > Metazoa > Arthropoda > Collembola > Entomobryomorpha > Entomobryidae > Sinella > Sinella curviseta. The sequence continues at coordinate 25,587,031 of CM023200.3, read as the reverse complement.
CGAGTCCCAATCTCCAGGTAGGGCATGAGGCATCACCTCTCATAATGCCCCGATATTTCCAGTCGAGTTCAAACCAACCGCATGACACCAGGTCTGCCAGCAACGGACAGCCGAATGTTCCAGATCAAGAGAATGCTGCACAAGTAGATGAAAAGCGAGCTTGATCACTCTCGCATCACACTCTATATCCAATAATCATTCTCTCGTCTTCTTCTCATTCTTGCTTGAAAGCTCCTTCAGAGCAATCGTTCCTTCTGTCTTACCACCACTTGTATTCAGAATAAAAACAGTTAATTATAATATTGACAGCTCTCGTACTATTTCGAACATTATTTACATCATCATCAACTGATGATATCACAGGCATCATGTAGTGTAATGAATTACTTAGTATATAATACACAAATATCTCTGACGATGCTTCACAGAGAGCCATCCTTCTTTTCCAGACTTAAGAAATGATGAATGGCGTGTTGTATGGTTTCTGTAGTTTACATTCAATTATTCGCTACATTTATACAGTTCGCATCGTGTTGTTAGCATGAAAGTGCGTGTGCTATTTTGAAATCCCAAATGGACAATTATGCATTTGCAACGAATGTAATATAGCTATCGAAGAATTTCGGTAATTAGAAAGTATATCGTTAGTAAATGAATAGATAATATAGTTCGTGAACTGTCGTCTTTCGATTACATTTTGACAAACTTTATTTTTAGCATATACAAAGATACTGATAACTGTGAATAAATATTGCATCCCTATAGCGAACTGATTTTGATGAGTTCAATAAAGTACGATGCCCAAATATAACGTATATATTGATACGTAAGGTAGAAATAGCAATTTAATATACATGAATTATATAAGCATGCTTATTTATTGTGTACTTACTGATCCTAGCACAAACGATTTTACATTAAAGTGAGAGGAATAATAACTATGCATGCATTATGAGTACCTGATCATGACTGTAATGTACAATTTTCCTTGTACACTTTGGAAAGTAGTCTTTGACAGCAAGGTACAAAGACAGGTTGCGCTAAACCTTCTTGCGGAAATAAAAAATGCTTTCAATTAACCAGCGGTCAAGTACAGCGAACCAACACTATGTTGCGACTTATTGTTAAGCAGTATATTCCAACAATGGTGGCTTAAGTGAAATGATCAAATTGTTAAATTATGCGACGTGATACAATTGGTAATGTATGCCCTGCTTTACATTGCATTACATGGTCAGCACTCAGTAACAACGATTTCAGGAAGGTGGAAATATTTTACTCTCGTATGTGTACTCGAATATGTTTGTACAATGTTTCGGTGCTCACAAATATTCGCGTTCCCACAAAACAGACAAAAGTAAGCAGTCGCATTTGCATGCGATTCAAATGACTTGTCACAGTCTTATCCGGAGTAATCCTTATTGATTTGGTGACCGGTCTCAACGTGAGTCCTCAGTGACGACCAAGATTTGAATCTCCTTGAACATTCTTTGCATTTATAGACCTCCTCTCCAGTGTGAACGATCATGTGCGACTGTAATTGCCGACTTCTAGTAAACGATTTCGCACAGATTTGACAAGTGTGCTTCTTGATTCCGGCGTGTGTCTTCAGGTGAATGTTGAGTGAGTTTGCATGGGCAAACGCATTTCCACATATATTACAACAGTATGGCTTCTCGCCAGTATGAGTGTGCGTATGCTCCTCCAGTTCTTTTGAACCGATGAAACGGTTCAAACAGATGAAGCATTCATAGGGTCGCAGTCTCTGCTCATGTACGTGCTTGACATGCTTTTTCAAATTTTCTTCAAGTGAAAATCTCATTTTACAACGAATACATTGAAAGAGGTTTTCTCCGGTGTGAATACGCATATGACCCTGAAGGTGATGTACTCGTTTAAAGCCCTTCTGACAGATAGCGCAGTTGTGAGGACGTACATCCGGATGAGTGTGAAGTTTCATATGTCGAGCTATAGAACGTCTACAAGCAAACTTCTTGTTGCATACCGTACACGAATGAACCTTTGCCATCCCTCCATAATGCTGCTTCTGATGATTCGTCAAATAATCCCGTCTAGAAAACTGCTTGTTACAAATTGTACAATGATATGCCTTTTCACCTGTATGCCTTCGCATATGGTTTTCCAGGGCTTGTTTCGAGCACATTCTTTGATTGCACAATGAACATTGGTGATTTCGTTCCATTTTGTGGACGGTTCTAATGTGTCCATTGAGGAGTCGGCGCTGGCCAAATCCTTTCTCACAAACCCCACAGTTGAGCAACGGTCTGTTTGCATGAATAATTTTATGCTGCCTTAGATGTCTTGGCAGATAGAATCCTTTTTTGCACACCGAACAGATATGGGATCTGGATTTTGATGATCCGTGTGTCATTACTCTGTGTTCCATCAAAGTTCTTTCCTCGGAATACCACTTGTTGCACTTGTTGCAGTGAAAGGGTCGTTCGCCGGTATGAGCACGCAGATGCATTTCAAGTTTTGATTTTGCATTTTTTCTTGCTCCACAAAACACGCAAGAGAAATCTGTTCTTGACGGCATTTTACTTCAAAATGAATAGCGCTTTAACTCTTGAGCACGAAGAAATTGATTTTGACAATGTCTTGAGCTGCACTATAGACTTTGAGTTTGCTGATTTTTGCTTGTTACAACAACGTGCTTCGAATTAAAATTCGTTCTGAACAATATGTTGACTGAACTGAAGTAAGTTAATTCTTTACACAGTTAGTTGTCCAGAAATAAATACAAAACAACTAACGTAAATGTAATGCATTTGTATGGCAAGAAACACGATTTTTTTGAAACGAACATGAAGGGACATTTTTTACAACCCTTTGCATCTGCATAAAGTTTGTGATGGGGGACAAAATTCAAAATGCAAACGACTTTCAATCAACACAATATTTTGAAAACTAGATTATATTTTCAATGGTGTGTTTCTCCTGCACCTTGATTTAAGGCACATATATCTCCATGTTGGCATTCACAGATTATGTATAACCGGTTACGTATTTAACCCATGAAGAACCTTCACAAATGAAAAGCTTTCAGCAATAAAGGCTCCACGATTGCTATCATGTACGTACACCGTAGACATGCATGGTTCTCATTTTGTAAAATGTAATATTTTGAAGATGACGGTTTATGTGTAAGAACTAGTATGATAATACCTGCATTTGTTTAAGCATGTTCCGCTTTCATTTGAGTAAGATTTTAGGTACCGTTTCGCTGCATATTGCTGGTTTGTGAGATGGCACTTACTGCAAACGGTCTTGTCCTGAACCGCCTATATGAACATGTATCATTGTGCAAATAGATTCCTACGAAATTCTTGAGTACACATTGGGCCTACGTTACAAACCTTCTCTTGGATTTTAAGTTTGCAGACGCAAAATAATATCAGGACACCAATATTATAGGCGATTCTGCTAAAACAAGACATATCATGTATCATCATTTTGGATGTGCATGCTACAATTGTGAATGTCGTGGCCCGGAGACAACCTGTTTGTACCAGCCATATCCTACTGCTAATAATTTTAAAATAAAATCTCATATCTGCGTTATCATTGGACCATTGCCTTACCCGAAACAATAAACTTCTTTGGAGAATGATTCATTTACTTGGTTGTATGTATATTGATCACTAGTGAACACCGTAAAATGGTCATAACGATTATGGGAAGAAACCAATAAATCTAAGCAATTTCAGTACTCCTCAATATATATAACCGATGCACTGTAAAACTAGTGATTAAATCGCGATTAACCACGAAGTTTTAGATTAAGCGTCCATAACCACGAGAATCACTAATAGTATAATTAAATCATCAAGGCAGTAAATCTCAATATATTTTATTCACATTATGATTGGATGTTTAATAGCATCATGCATTTAACAATTATATGATGTGTGTATAACATAATAGTTATCTTCTTGCATAAACTACTATAAACACATTTATCATACAAGAAAATAATGCACGGTTTTTATTGTTGACACAATTCCTACAGGTAAGATAATGCATGTCATATGTATCTTAGCAATATTGTATACTTTCCTAAATTATATAATATTTTTTATATTCAATAATTCACTACTACTATGCCAAGCTACTAACTATTGTAACGCTAATTAATCATTAACACCCAACCAGTGACTAATCAAGTTGTGAATGCGAGGCTTCCTAATAGCATATCCTTAATGACTGGTGTCATACTTAGATTATGACAGCGGCCGCGAAATAATAAATCAAACAATTAGTTTGCAAATTAACGTTTGTGTCTTATATTATTTCGACACTCTACTCTGATTCGGTGTACCACCAAGTATACCGCGAAAACTTTAGCAAATAGTAAATTAGAATTTCCCATATTCCTGCAACCGACGCGATTGCCAATAGCCCAAGTGCGTAATGAAGCAGTGTCCAATAAAACTCACCCGGAATCATTTCAAATAAGGATAGAATATGTTGCATGCGCTCCGACACGGATCCCATTTCCCGATTGCGCAATCTTGTGTCGTACTTCATCGGATGGCCGGTGCGATTCGCATTTACACTGTCAACTCGATTAGCCAGTCCTGCAACAGAATAGTTCAGCTTGTAGGTCGCAACAGACTCGTCCCACTTACCGATGTGTCCAGACTCATACAGACTGGACAGTATATTCGATAATCCTGGAGCTAGAAACTTATTTATGTGCCAGTGGCTATAGCTTTTGGCGTACGGAACAATATGTAATGCTGACACCCAGAAATTGGTATACATTTGTAAGACCCTTTTAAAGAGATCAACATTTGCATGGAATTCGATAAACGCAAACGAATATGCTCGTTTCATGTCAAACAACACTTTGTTGTACTTTGGTGTATTTACACCAACTAAAGATTCCATCAATTGACCTATTTCGTTTACCTTATATCCTGTCTCCAGAATTACTCCACTCACCTTCTGCAAATATTTGATGTCTTCTCTAACTTGATCAAATTTGGAGTGATTGCCATTGAGCTTGGAGAATGTTGTAAGCAATACCGTATCGTCAACTATCTCAGCAACGCTTGTTGGGACTTGATCATTGAAGTCGTTACACAAGTAGGAGAATATGGAGCCCCGATACAACTGAGAGAGGAACATTGTATAGAGAACCCACATGTATAGAATATACTCTCCGATATTGTGCTTTATGTTTCCTGACACCATAATTGACTGATCTATTCCCGCAGCAAGAAATTTGAAGGAATTTAGAAACAAGAACGCAAGACTACTCAGTGTCAAATTTCCTTCCGGAAGTTGGGACCATTGAAATATTAAAAATACGACTAGATTCAACAAAATCAAATGAAGCCATATAATCCAAGAGAATGGTTTTAGAAATACTGCGCTCTTGTCAAGGGACGTTGCATTGATTACAACAAAGAAGGTGACATCTCGTTGATAAATTGCGTGCGGCAATATATTGCGTCTTGGATTTCGTTCCCCATCTGCTACCAATTTGTATATGCCATCCGTCCTTGAAATCCTTTTTGAGGACACAAATGTCCAATTTCTAAGATCGCTCATTATTCTCAATACACATGAATCAGCAGATAAAATGCTTTCTCTGAAGGGCGAGCAAAGTGCGGAACTGAGGATTCCCAGCTTCGCACTTCCAACATTTGAAGAGAAGGAGAAGCTACAAAGTTCATCCTCCACTGCACTCCAGTACCACCGTAATAATTCTGTCATATTTCCGAAATGCTCTGTGGATTCCGGTCCAGTATAGGAGTAATGGGTGCCCCAGCGCCAAATAATTATAGCATGGACTATAGCCAGATCATTGATTCGGAATGTTGGAGCAGAAGGAGAATCTTTATGAATACGCAATTCCAAGTCACTGTTGCTCCAACCTTTATAGTGCAACGATGAGGTGAAGATCAGAAGGACTGTAGATTCTGTGTGAAAATTATCCGGAATGTGGATACCAGGTGTAGCGGACGTCACTAAGCAGCGAATGAACTTTCTAGTGTAGAGGTTGGACCCTAATGTAAATGCCGTGTTATTGTGTCTTTCCGCTGATTCCTTTAAGGATCGATTAATAATAATCGGCGTCATATAGGTACAAGCTACATATTCCACAAGAGACTGAATCGTAATGTTGTTTCTAGTTATCCGTTCAACGTCTCCGAAGTGTGCTTCAAATATGCATCCTCTGCAAATATGTAGCAGATTGGATACTTGGGTTGATATTAGTAAGCTTGGTGAAGGAGGCAGATGCAATATTTGCATTGATAATGCCTGTTGGATAAATGCGAAACAAATACCGAACAAATACATTATCCAGAAACTATTACATAATCTAAGAAATCAAAACGAAACCACCGAACCAGAATGCCGCGGTTTGGCACTGATGGACGTGGATTTAGATATCCGTCTGTATGTTAGTTATTATATGTTTCTGGAGGAGTTTGATGAAATTCAATTAGACGACATACCAATATGACAAAACTAATGGCAGCATACAGTAGAGCTAAGGCAGTGTTAATGTTCGTATGCTTAATGTCCATTTTGAGACTCAAAAAGTTAAAGTATATTTCGATTCATTTCGAATTGACATGACGATGTGTTGTTGTGGGGGCTGAAATTGTTGACTATCGAACGCCACACTTTATGACGCACTGTCGGATCGACACCGTCAATCTTCAGGACCCTGATTTCTATTCTTACGTTCAACGGTGGTTCAGAACAGCGTTCTCCTAACAGCTTCACGCTCAACAAGATCTCGTGCTTTAATGCTTAATAAACACTTATCTTGACAGACACGATTTACTGATAAGACGAACAACGAAACTTTATTACTCATTAGCTACGAACAATAAATTTATCAGTGATTTTAACAGTTTTTTGAATACTTAATTATTTCTAACAGAAGGTTAACTTTATTTTCTTCTGACTCTAGAAAAAATTGTGTCTATCACTCTCGGCGTACAAACTCATACTAACTATTTTTTCTTCTTTTTTCTTCTAAGTTCTACCATACAATAATACAGAATGACTTACTTGCTAAACTTACAGCTAAACTTACAACAGAACAGGAATGAACTCGATCTCACAAATGAACGGCGAGCAGTTCGCACTCTCACTGCACGACGACATAAACGTTTACAATTACACATACATACTTATACTAAACCAACACGCAGTCGGTGCAAAACGTAACCTAAACGAAATACATTAAACAAAGACACTACTGAAACGATGCAAAAATGCCACTTGAAAGGATACAATAATGCCTAGCTGAAAAGGTGTAATAATGCCTAGCTGAAAAGGTGTAATAATGCCTAGCTGAAAAGGTGTAATAATGCCAAGTTAAAACACTAAAATAATGACAAGTTGAAATACTACAAAAATGACAACACCATATCTTATGCCCATACTCCATACACCTCGACATTCCGACCCCCAAAATCAGGGTATTTCCTGATTTTCCTTGAGTATCCAAGTATCCTCTTTCATCTTGCATTGGGTTGTGGCTCTCTGGAAGCCATCGCGAACTTGATCTCCTTCTGGTGGTGTCTGTTTGCTCTGCTGCACCGGTACGCCTGGAACTTGCTTCTGCCTTTCTCGTAGTCCGGGTTCTCTTAATAGCCAATTTGTTTTGGCTGCTTTCTTTGGCTTTCTCTCGACATTACAAGAGACTCCAGTGTCTTCGTTTCCATTCCATGGCTGCGGACCTTCCGGTTTGTCACGTGTCTCACACACCTGGACATTTTCCGCAGTTGCTGCTTCTTCTTCCTTATCCTTGATCTTGTCAGGAGGCCGCAGCAGTAACTTGGCTTGATCCGTGGCTGCAGTAATCTCTTCCATTTTCAAAGGAACTAGATCTGAGTCGCTTGGTACTGATTCTCGCTGCTCTTGAACATCATTGTAGCTGTCCACGGCGGCGTCTTCATTCACTAGTTTATCCAGACTTGTCGGAGACTTTGGCACCTCCTCAGTTTCTTCCACCGTAATCGCATTGACTCTTGCGACCCCTTTCTTGGTTCCGTTGAGCTTTCCGGCGAGTACCCATCCTAAAGCTGTTCTCTTGACCATTGGTTCATCTTCTCGCCCACGCAGAATTTCTACGTGAGCTGTCGCGTACGGGTTGTCCTCTCCAATGAGTACTTTTGGAACCACACCGTTGAAGGTTTCCAGCTTTGCTCGCCGCAAGTGCCTCCAATTATTCTTTGCTGCTTCTGCGTCTTGACTGTAGGGGGAGAGACCAAGAGTTTCCATTGTCATCGCACCAGTAATGCTATGGAACTTAGCATTCCTGTAGTTTCCAGCCACTTGGAAACTGACTTGCTGACAATCAACGGTTGTCACATTTCCTCCGATGCCACGGCACTTGCGTTTCTTCGGTTTTCCGTTGATGCCAAGTTCTTCCGCGAGACTGGCTTCCACCATGGTTGTATCTGCACCACTATCCAACAAGGCATAAGTTTTCTTCGTCCCATTGGGTCCTCTGATTCGAATCTTGACAACAGATAGTGGCTTGGATTTCTTCACTTGGACTGTTCCAACGTTGGCACTCTTCTTACGCCTGCTGCTGGAACGGCTGTTTCCATCACTATCTGAGGAAGAGTCATCACTGCTGGGTGGAAACTTATACTGTTTCCTTTCTTTGCGATCCTCACGATCCTTTTTCTCGTTCTTCTCTTTGTCTTTCCACGGCTTGCCATCAATGTGAAGGAGCCTATGGTGTGTCTTGGTACAGCCGTCCCTTCCACAAACTTCGTCCGATGGGCAGTCCTTCTTCAGATGACCAGGCTGCAAACACCGGAAGCACAATCCTTTGTCATGCACTATCTGCACTTTATCAACAATGTCCTCCCTCTTAAACTTGAAGCACTTTGTGATGTCGTGGTTTCTTTTTCCGCAGCAGGCACAGCGTGGCTTCCGGAAGTCATCTCCATCTTCAGAGGAATTAGAGTGCACATTTGCCGACCCCCGTGTGCCCTTGCCTTTCTTCCCATCAGATTCTTCTTTCAGCTGAGGCGTTACTAACGGAATGATAATTTCCATTCTGGCATCCACCCACCTTCCGAAAACAGCAAGATCTTCTTGGACACCAGCCTGCGTGCATATCCAAGCCCTCCATTCAAAGGCAAGTTGTGCGGGTAACTTCCTCACCAAATTGTGTAGCAAGGTCATGTCATTCAAATAGCGTTCTTCTCCCATTGAGCGCACTGTTTCCACCAAGTGCTGGACCACGGTTGCAAAAGCGACAAAGGTTTCTGGTTTCCCTACGTCTGGTGACTTGCAATCACTTGCCTTTTCGATGAGTGCCCTTATGATAAGATCCTTGCGGCCAAAACGCTGTTCCAAAATCTTCAGGATTCTCTGAATGTTTTCAGGTTCATTCAGAAGACCAATCACGGCTTCCTTGGCGCTTCCTTTCAAAGCTCTTCTAAGTCGGATGGCGTTCTGTGATGAGTTTATTCTTCCTCTAGGCGTCGTTCTCATAAACTCGTTGTAGAAGATTGGCCAGTCTTCTGCTTTCCCGTTGAAAATCGGCAGATCCTTTGGCTCCCAATCCTTTCCCGATTTAAATGCTGCCTTCAGCGCATTGGTCAAGTCTTGGACCGTGTTTTCCGTCGACTCAGGAGAATCCTCCTCTTCTTCGAATCTATCATTCCGACGCGGGGTGTGTGATCGCTGACGACGTCCAGTTTCCCTTGTAGCTTCACGTACTGGAACATGGCGTTGACTGCTGGACTGCGGATGCAGATCCATCTCCGGTTCCCTCTGATAGGGATTAGCAACAAGCAAGTCATCCTGAAAGCCAACCCGAGGGCGCTGGAGCACTGATAATTTCTGACTGTCTGCTGCTGTTTGCGGTTCATTGGCAAACGAATCTTGTTTCGGCAACGCGGATGGTGGCCGCTGGAGCCAGTCATTCACTTTTGTAGTAACGTCTTCATCTAGGGCGTCTTGGTAATCCAATTCCTGCTCCTCTTCCAATTCCAAAAGCGCTTCTTTCTTCTGTAGTTCTGTTTTCTTTGTGAGACGATCCCGTTTAGTCTCAAAATCGCGGACGCATCTTTTTAGCTTGGTACTTAGACAGTCTATTTCGTCATCATATTTAGCTTTCTCTGAGGGCTCCGTGGCTCGTGACTGCATCTTCCGTAGGTCCTCAATGTTGTCTTCCAGCTCTTCACGTGAGCTTTGGTGTTTTCCTTCCAGGTCAAACAGTTCTTTTTCAGCTTCAAGCTCTACTTTCTTTATGGTGCTAACCGAATGACCGCTGGATGACGACTTTGCACTGTTGGCTTTCTTCTTAGGAGGAACGAATGACGCAATACTTGGATTTGACTGACTACTTCCCTTGAAGCGTTGTGATGTGAGGAACTGGAGCTTCTCCTGAAGTTTTGATAACTTCTCCCGGCACTGACGGTGGAACAACTTGCAGTTGTTGTACTCCGGCTTGGCGTTGTTCCACTCTTCAATCTCCTCCTCCGTCATATCGTCCTGGTTCTTCCCCTCGTACTTGGCAGCAATTGGCTCGACTCTCTTGAACTTTTCTTCGGTAAAATCCATCTGGTATTTGGTGACAGCTATCTCCCCTATGACCTCGTCAATCTCTTCTTGAAGACTCCTGTGTCTTGTTGACCCTGGCCCTGGTGGTGGAGACATCTCGCCCTGCCGCCTCAACTGACTGGATCCTCCTGGTTGCTGCTCTGACCTTGTCGCTCCTGCTGCTGGGGTAGCTAACTCGCCCTGCTTCCCCAATCCGATGTACGCCAACTTCAGTGGAGGTACAGATGGCCTCTTGCCTTGATCCGCCATTGTTGATAAGTTGGTGTAATGCTCCGACTCCGTTGAATCCCGGGTTTCGGCACCAAATGTTGTTGTGGGGGCTGAAATTGTTGACTATCGAACGCCACACTTTATGACGCACTGTCGGATCGACACCGTCAATCTTCAGGACCCTGATTTCTATTCTTACGTTCAACGGTGGTTCAGAACAGCGTTCTCCTAACAGCTTCACGCTCAACAAGATCTCGTGCTTTAATGCTTAATAAACACTTATCTTGACAGACACGATTTACTGATAAGACGAACAACGAAACTTTATTACTCATTAGCTACGAACAATAAATTTATCAGTGATTTTAACAGTTTTTTGAATACTTAATTATTTCTAACAGAAGGTTAACTTTATTTTCTTCTGACTCTAGAAAAAATTGTGTCTATCACTCTCGGCGTACAAACTCATACTAACTATTTTTTCTTCTTTTTTCTTCTAAGTTCTACCATACAATAATACAGAATGACTTACTTGCTAAACTTACAGCTAAACTTACAACAGAACAGGAATGAACTCGATCTCACAAATGAACGGCGAGCAGTTCGCACTCTCACTGCACGACGACATAAACGTTTACAATTACACATACATACTTATACTAAACCAACACGCAGTCGGTGCAAAACGTAACCTAAACGAAATACATTAAACAAAGACACTACTGAAACGATGCAAAAATGCCACTTGAAAGGATACAATAATGCCTAGCTGAAAAGGTGTAATAATGCCTAGCTGAAAAGGTGTAATAATGCCTAGCTGAAAAGGTGTAATAATGCCAAGTTAAAACACTAAAATAATGACAAGTTGAAATACTACAAAAATGACAACACCATATCTTATGCCCATACTCCATACACCTCGACACGATGACAGCTTAAAATTTAGTTTTCATTCTGAATGATCATTCGCATACCAGTTTCACTCATTAATGAGTCGATTTGAATATCTGAAACACGTCATAAGTGTCATATTTTTTGAAACATCAATTTTTTTACATTGATGAATACGTTAAGCATACGTTCTACGGACAAGAAAGTTACGAAGCGCTAACAACTTCAAAAAGGAAGAGATTGACTGTCACTTTAACATTGCGGTCGCAGTTTATGTAATTTTACAGTAAATGATAACCGGCCATCAGCATGCTTGCAAATCATTAATTGAGATTACGAGAGAAATGGCTATTTACGTCAGCTTCAGCTAACTTCAAAATATGTTTCATACAATTTACCACTTGTTTCTGGTATTTATTAAAATTCAACGTGTCGTACTTACTTACGGAATATGTGCACAGCCCAATGATTGGTTTATAGAGTTTATCTAATGCCAAACTGTGGTCGTATGAACTAAATTTCACCCGATTTGTTTGTTCTGTGATACTTTCTTAAACGGGAGGGAAACCATGCACCATGACACCGAATTCATACATGTACTAAATGTCAATGGAATGAGTTTACTGGTAGAATGGTTAGTGGGTAACAATGTTTATAATTCTCAGCTGTAGGCTTCGTAATGTGAGCATAAAATTCTACCATTTCAACTTCGTTGTACTGCCCACTGTAAAAATTAATGATATGGTTATACTTTTAAAAATCTATGTAGTCTTATTTTATATTTTATGCTACGCACATTGAAACATACCAAGAGCAGCAATCACTTTTGAATATGTGTGTTAAAATATATCCATTTAAAATCAAATAACAAGAACATAATTATATAATGCGTTAAAATTCCTAATTTATTCGTTGAATTCCTATAAAAATTGGTTGTATGTAAATGTCACATGTAGGCAGCTTTTTTACATGTCATTCTGTATACTTAATTCAGGTATTGAGCACGTGTATGTGCTAAACATATTAACTCTACAAAATAGTACCTAACGTGAAATTAAATACTTAACTCTAAACAAAATTACTTATAACTTAGCATGTCTTTTGCAGGGACACAATTATGCGGCAAACTGAATATCAAAACAAATAATATTTAATTTTGTACTTGTATAAAAGGGGGGTTGAATTGATAAAAGAATAGAAGATATTTTCTAATTTTTTGTTGGAGTAATGAACATGGAACATCGTTCTCAGTTCGTTGTTTCGAAATCTATTCCGCAAACGTAATTTTTGAGTACAGTAGTAAATGGTTTTGGAAAGACGCATAAACTTTGAACATTGAACATAGTAAATTAAATGAAACAATGAGATGGCCATATTATGTAAATATTGCAAAACATTTTCCTGCTGTTGCGAAAGAGAAGGGCTAAAGCTAACTGTAGTTATGCAGTTGCAAGTGCTTTAACTTTTGATCCCTCATTATAAACAACTTTGGTATTTGAACATTTAGCACAAAAACGATATTTACAAATGATAAATTAATAAATAGTTTTATGGGTAGCAAAACTCAACGTCATTTGTCTTGAAATTGTAATTGCATCGTATAAAATTGAAAACCTCGTAGTACTAACACATACGTATATCATATTCGTTGAACTTACATGTGGTAAAGGCTATGGTGAAAGTTACAATTTAAAAAAATCGGATAGGTTGCTTGATGGTTCAAATATGGTCGGTAGATATTCTTTCACAACCACGTAATTCCGCTCAGTCCCTTACAGCTTACTTCTATGCTGGCTTCTTTTATGCTGCAGCAAATACTCAAAAACATTGAAGGCACTTGGAGCACGGATTTTTTTTGGGTAGATGAGGAATGTTGTATCTCTGTGTGGATTTTTAATGAAGCCTGTTGAACAAATCGTCGCCGATAGATTGCACACTTGGAATGTTTTCTCTCCGATATGCCTTTCCAATTGCTGCTTGCAATCGAAAACGCTTGGACACATGTTATGTATTGTTGCCACGGTGAAGCCTTTCGTGTGCCACTAGGGTAGAATATGAATGAAATGTCATTTGGCACATTTGGCACTCGTAAGGACGTTCTCCGATTTGTCTACGTATGTGCTCCTCAAGATAACGCTTAGCAGCGAGTACCTTGGAGCATATGAAGCAGTTGAAAATTGTGTGGTTGTGCTTGTCATGCACAAAGTTGAAATGTCGTCGGAGGGTGACTGCTCTTTGGAAACTTTTGCTGCAATTGGAGCATTTATAGGGACGTTCAATCGTATGCGTCCTAATGTGAAGTTCAAGGTCCGCTCGTGTCTTGAATCCCTTTGAACAAATGGGGCATTTATAGGGACGTATATCGCTGTGAGCTTTTAGGTGATTCCTCAAGTAATCACTTGTCGCAAATTTCTTGTCACATATCCGGCAAGAGTATTCCTTCTCAGCTGCGTGGATTTGAACGTGTTTCCTTAAGTAACGGCTGGTATTGAAGGTCTTCCCGCAAGTGATGCATATACACGGTCTCTCATCCGTATGTCTTCGAATGTGGTCCTCTAGGTCATTGAAGAATGTAAACTGTTTGTTACACATTATACATTCGTGCTTCCGCAACTTTTGGTGTACAACATTAATGTGAATCTTGAGGTTGCTTCCACTATACGATTTCTTGCAAATTGGACACGAAACAGTGATTGCCTTTCTCGGTTGCTTGTGCCTGCGGATATGAGCTAGAAGCGATGACGCATTTTTGTAAGTGCCTCCACACGTCGCACATGTAAGGGGTTTTACGACTGCATGTGTCCTTTTATGTGCACACAATTCTGAGCTTGTTTTGAAATATTTGCCGCAGATGAGGCATCGATGCGGGTGCTCACCTGTATGTATTCTAACATGGTTTACTAGTCCACCACTGGAGAAAAACTTAGCTGGACAGAGCGAACACTTGTAATTTTTTTCCTGATTGTGAACTGATCTAATGTGCACTTGTAGTCCATCGTGTGTGGAAAAGGACTTATTGCAAATCTGACAAGCATGCGCACCGATATCTGTATGTGCTTGCTTTAAGTGTCGCTGCAAGTGGCTGAATGTGTAGTAATTTTTAACACACCAAGAACACGAGTGCTTCTTTTCCCTTGGTTGATGATGGTTTCGGATATGCTGGATAAGATTGGCTGATGCACAAAACGGTTTTTCACAACACTTGCAGTCGTAAATTCTCTCGTCTATATGGCGGCGAATATGAATCTCGAGAACGCACTTTTTCGACTGTTGCGCACCACAAAACACACATGAATACGATTTGCGATTGTGAGCCATGTTATTTTCCAGAGCCCTGTGTGACCAATGGGTTCAGTTTGAATAAATTATTTATTCACATTGATACATTTGGCAGATCGTGCAGAGATGGGAGTTCCACACGAACAAGTTTCACATTAAATGATGGAATGGGTAAAAAATGTTAACAATCACTTATTATTAGGTATGTGTTTATTATGTTTATGATAATTACAGGTTGCGGCCACAGAAGTGTACTTCCAGCGGAATCGAGAAAGTTTGACATAGCCTTACACAAGTTTATGTTAATAAATTTACTCAAGAAGAACATAAATGGTTACAAGGATGCGTCCACCACAATATAATTCCACCAATGTTGAAACAAATGTTGCTCTGCTCAATCGACTATGCCGTTCGAGGTAGTGTTTATACTGAGACAATGCCACATTTTGTCCTTACAGCTCCAACGTACACAAAAGCACTCAAGAAGGTTAAAGATAGCTCATATACACACGTAGCCTCAATCCGACGCCATATATATTCCTAATGTAGCTAATGAACTGTGGGTATCTGTAAGATATGCTACTATGCAATCTTAGTGTGAAATGATGTGAGTGGTGATGAGAAGACGGAGAGCTAGTTTTAGCTTTAAGTTTATTGAACGGAGAGTGAACAAGGAATGACAAGAGTCACTGAAGGTGACTTGTAAGAAAGCTGGTGTGAGTACGGTGAAGCCGTACTCAAACAATATACATAATTGTTTTATTAGGCGACTACCCAATTATGATAATTTGGGTAGCCGCATGTAAATATGTTAATATTCTACAGTATCCATCAAGAAATCTGGTAACGTAACCCATGCATGCAACCCAAGCTTCGACCTAAGTACATACATATTTATTCTTCCAGCGCACAAAGCTGCTGTGTTTGTGCATCATCTATTGTGTTTGC
The DNA here is from genome assembly GCA_004115045.4 of Sinella curviseta. Classification (NCBI taxonomy): domain Eukaryota; kingdom Metazoa; phylum Arthropoda; class Collembola; order Entomobryomorpha; family Entomobryidae; genus Sinella; species Sinella curviseta. Next base: position 25,571,128 of record CM023200.3, on the reverse strand, counting down.
TTATTCGACACAGTACCACGCAGTTGTCCTTATTAGACATATTATTTCAGAAAGTATCCAACCATTAAACGTGATACATGTTGACTATGCTCCCTTGCTTGCTTTGTCGATATTAATGACAAGTACCAAGACAGGCCACTTAATCATGAATGCAGTCCTACGACGCAGCTACTTAAAATATCGGTATTTCATCCGAAGCCTAACATAAATCTTAAAACTATTTTAAATAAACAATGCCAGAAGTAGATTCATGGGATTCGTGATCGGAAGACTGACTTTTATCATGAACTGAAATGTGGTTTTCGTTGCAGCAGGAGCTGCCTTATCGCCTGTGGCGGGTTTAAATTTTGTCCCGGCTGGAATCAATAACATTTATGACTGGACGCCCAATCGTCCAGCACAAAGTTGCAGAATACTAGATGATGTGTTCGGAAATCGAGCACTGCAAACCGTCTTTTATGAATGTATTCCAGAAGTACGCCTGTTTTGAATTTGTGAGTCTTCAGCAGCAACGTCTTCCAGCTGACCATTCCTTTGGAACTGCTTGACTTTGGGATAAGCAATGGAATTAATTTGGTTCTTCTGCAGCTGCAGTTCCCCTTATTCAAAATATATTTGCTGCCGTACAGCGATTGCAAATATTTTTTTTAAATATGTGAGGTAGCAATGGACAGTCGAAAACGCTTTCTTTAATTGCTTATTTTCGGATAAATATATGTTCATTATGCACAGTACGATTTCCCTGGCAGCACCAACAAAAACAAGTCGACAAGATGACTTGCACGCAAAACTGCAAATTAATTACATGGAGCATTTTTCAATTCGGTACGCGTCTAATACAATGCAGTAAATCACGCGACATATCAAGTAAAAGGTTCAGCAGGCACCTGCAAAGCTTATTTTGCAAACGATAAAATGCTTTGTAAGCCATATTTGTAACTATTCAGTAAATGTTAGGGTAGTTTGTAGATTGAAATCAGACTTAGTGTCCCAATATCTAGTTTATACTTTAATAGCATGCAATAACGATACTGTAATTTCAATAAAAAGGAAGCATTTATCGTCACGTCCACCAGCACATGAAGCCGGCGTTCAATGTTCGTTAACCGTATTCGTTTAATTCATAAATTACGTCGTACACTGCATATGAATCGTATAAACACAGATTTTGTTATTCCAGCGTCGTCGTAAATTAGCACAGAGTTAACAACAAAAACCCCAACAAAAATTTGTTTCTATGATTTTTATTGATGTACGTTACATATGCCTTCAAAACTGCATATGTATTCGTAGTCAAAATTGTAAAATATTCAAACTCTGCAAAATACACGAATAACAATAGTTTGCACTTTTTAAAGTTGTTTTATAAATTATGTATACATGGATATTCTACAGTCATACTCGGTTTACATTATGTATAAGTACATCAGCTTAACGCTAATTCGCCTTAATAATACATGAAAGTACTTATTTGCGTTTGACACAGTTACTATCGAAAACTTTGGAGGCTATAAATATGTAATGTTGTAAACGCGGCACCACCAGTAACACAATCTTTCGGTAAATAAATATATCATTGAATCACATTTTACATTAAATAAAATTTAAAATTAGATAATAATATTTCAACTGAACAAAGAATAATAATTAATATTCTTAATAATTAATATTTTACACCTAATATTCGACACTAAGGAATGAGGATATATAGTGTGAAACTACTGTAACCACAATTATGCTTGGAAATGTGCTGGTCCAGTTGGCCCTTCTTGCTTATATCTATAACTCTAAGTCCATTGGCTTTGTGAGTCAAAACAAATGTTTTAACGATGCAACGTTTTAATTGTGTTTACTTAAAATCAAAATGAGTACATTTACTTCACTGCTGAGAATTCCCATTTGTAATTAATCAACGGCATTGCTAAGAGAATGGTATAACTCATTGAGTAAGATTTGAGTAATCTTCAAAAGCGGTCTCATTTACATGCCACCATATATGATTGAAGAAGTTTTTCTCAGCCCGGTATCCTTTATTTCTGACACACAAGAAAATGCGAAATCGTTTCGTGTTGTGATGGTTCTCTATGTGTGTTGAAAGATGTCCCTTTGTTTTGAATGATATGCCAGAGAAGGAAGATCAATTCCTATTACCAGGTCTGCTATTGTGTAACTCCATGTGACATTTTAGGTTTCGAGCAGTTCGGAATCGCCGGAGACAAACTGCACACTCATATTGCATTTCGCCCGTATGTGTGGTCTAATGTAATTCCAATTCCTAGACATCTTTGAACTTCATTGGACACAACTCACTGTTGTGATGCTTACCTTCAGAGTGAAGTTTTATGTGAGCTCTGTGAGCGGAGTTTTGCGAAAAGCTTTTTAGACATATGTAACATTCGTATGGCCGCTCCATTGTGTGTACATTCATATGAATTTCCAACTGCGCATTCGACGCGAATCGCTTGCGGCACATTACACAGTTAGCTGGTTTAGTTTCTTCCGTATCTTGAGTGTGAATGCTATTAATGTGACTTCGCAGACCGCTTCTTCTTGGAAATGTTGCATTGCAAATTTCGCATTTGTATGGTCGTTCTCTCGTGTGAACCCGCAAGTGAGAAGCAAGATCGCATTTGACCTTAAATTGTTTACCACAAATGTTGCAATTGTTTTCACCGTTGTGAGGACCATGTCGCATTAAATGTACCTTAAGTGATCCAGAGAATTTAAATTTTTTACCGCAAACCAAACAACCGTGATTCCTTTCATCAAGATGACTTTTGCGGTGAACATCCAGCATATACTTTATGTTGCATCGGTAGTTGCATATGGTACAAACAAAAGCCATTTCACCTAAATGACGCTCCAAATGTCTCGTAAGGTCACCCTTATAAAAATATTGTTTGTCGCACAAAGAACAGGAGTGGCATTTTTCTTGACTGTGAACGTTTCGTGTGTGCTGATTTAGCGTACGATTTGTTTTAAAAGATTTAGGACAACTCTGGCACTTGAATCTCGGAATGGAAGAGTGGACTGTCTTCCTGTGTGTGTACAAAGTGATCGAAGTGAAGAAACATTTGCCACAAGTTGTACACGTGAAGGATCTTGACCTATTCAGGGAGTGCGTTGCCTGGTGCAATTGCAGTTTTTGCTTCGTATAGTGACATTGTTTGCACTCATTGCAGAAATATTGTCTTTCGTTAATGTGGGATCGCACATGGTGATCAAGATTCCATTTGCTTACTTGTCGTCTTCCACAAAACAAGCACGAAAACGTATTGGATGGAGGCCTCGGCATTTTCTAGTTTGAGTCGAACTTAACTAACAAAACACAATATCCCGAATGTTTATCAAATGGACATACTCATTTTGCAGGCTTGTGTAATCACGGATTAGAATCACCAATCCTCAAACCGGGATTGGTGATTAAGTTAATCACTTAATCACCAATCCCACTTTATATTTTTTGTACTTAATCACAATCACTAATCCCAGAACCAGCACCATATAATCACTGGTTATTCACTGCAGTCCTACCTCCATGTAATTGCTTTCATATTATCTGTAGTATATGTAGGTATGTAACCTGAGGCACTGTGGTAGTGGGGCGTGCATATAGTACCTAACGCTGGTAATGGGGGTCTACGAGGACCGTGACATCTAATGTTAAAGGGTACCCCGATTAACATTACATAGGGCGTGACAAGGGGGGGAGGGGGTTACCGAAAAATCGGTTTTTAGCGTTACATACTATATGCACGCCCCCTAGATACGTAAAAAGGTCATTACCACACAGCCCACATATAGTAAATTGTATTTGTTTGTTACTACATTACATTGCCAAATTAAATAATCTATTAGTAAACTTAATCACTAATCCTAATCCAACTTGCATTTTTTGAAGCATTTAATCACCTAATCACCAGTGATTGGGATTGACATTAATCACTAATCACCAATCACTATTTAAAAAATATTCTTCATTTAATCACAATCACTAATCACCTGACAAAAATGGGGTGATTACACAAGCCTGTCATTTTGATTGACTAAACGATTGCTTTGTCGATGAATTAATAACGGCTTGCTGACGCTACTGAAAAGTGTGCGTCCTACTGCGAATTATTTTTGAGAAATAAAGCAATCGTCGAGAGTGGACTACTAATAAGTCCAGGTGATGAGATGTAAATGAAATGTAAACTGTAATTTTGAAACACAATGTACATTCGGCTATATAACTTAAACTGTGCACTCAAAGGCGCCTCTTTTGCAGCAAACTATATTCGGTTGCATGGCACGTATCGCAGCTTTTACAGTCACGTATTCGTATACGTGATATTATAATTAGCGCATGTTTACAACAATGTAACCCATGTGTCGGCAGACGAACTTAGGTACACGAACTTACGAAATGCCTTCAAATATTGATACAAAGCAGTGCACGGTACACTAGGCGAAGCCAAATGAATGGAACGGGTATCTGCAGTTTTAGCTTATTTCAATGCCGTTTTATTTTTTAGCAGTGTCCTTTCATAGCTATGTTAATGCATATGAGCAGTATGCATTTAAAATATCAATGAGTTATTAGAATGCAGCTTGACAATTTAAATGCCAGAAGATGTAAAGCATAGGTTCACTCATTCTTCGAACACCACTTTTGTAAAATTCCAAATAATATTGTGAAGTTATATTTGAACTATCATTCGGTTTAACGCATTGTTGGCAAATACAAAAAGAATCGTTTTTAACGCTGAAAAATCATTGTGCTTGGTGATTGTCTGTGTAATTTACTGTTATTTAACTAACTTTACAAATCTTTATCTTTACATTTAACATAATAAAATGGATAGACCATTAGAGAAAAGGCCAGTAGTGTACATTTGTCGTGTCGTATCGAGATTGAATGATTGAATAAAAGTTTAAAAATATTGGAAGCCAATATCCTCACAACGCCCACATTTATAGGCAAGTTTTAATTTTTTATCAATTACAGAACATGTAAGAGACGTCAAGGTGCAATATTCGGATTGCGTATTGATATTTTAGCCATTTGTTGGATTATGTATATTTTTGGATGATGCAGAGCTGATGGGCGTTTCCCAGCAGTTCCTCCTTGGATTGTGGTATATGCTGTGGCTCTGCTGACATGGTAAAAATAGAATACATTGCGGATGTGTAAAAGTTCCTCAACACGACAGTTCCTTACATCCAGCTCAGTCCTTCCACGGCCTCGGGTCCGCATCGCCTTGCTCGAGATTATCCAAAAGCTCCAACCACAAGTTCGCCTTTCAGCTCCAAACGTCCCAATGTAAAGAAGAACCCATTCCACAGCGGCCGTACCTGCCAGCATTGCCCAAGTGAATCCTGTAAACGGGGTCAGCATAAGGTCAACGACGTCCGTTTTCGTCACTCCCGCAGCCACCCCTGTGTTTTCGTTGGCGCCTAAAACAACTGAAAACCGCAAGCCATCAAACTGCGTAACGAATGTTTGATGGCTTGCGAATGGTTTGTAATTATTTCGTTCGTTATAATCATGGAGATTTGTACTATCGGCCATGAAAATCGGTAGATGTAACAACGAGTGGCTGCAACTGATATTTTCGAAACGGGTGAACATTTCTTTCACCGTTTCATCCAACCGTAACCAAGAAATGAATGTGCCCTATTTGGAATCCTTGTCCGTATTTGGGAAGGAGCCAAAGTTATTAAGCCTCGTCCCTCGTTCATTCTTGAAGTGAATGTGATGGAGAATTTGTTCCCTTCGTGTTGTGGCAGACCCAAGAATGGCTATGCTAGATGCGATGTAAAACTTTCCTGGAAACATATAAAGTGTGTCCCATTAATTGCGCCACCTTTTTCAATGCAACACTACTTTACATGGGGTTAGTCTGTGGACATGACACTTGTATCACAAATAGCCCCGGTTGCACCCTTTCTATTCATGCATCGATCATAGGATTCCGTTGAGATTGGCCAGAGCAATGGCCGGAAAACAAAAACATGTCCTAATGTCATTATTCTGGTATTAAAATCATGCTCATGTTTTAAAGGCCCCTCATGTCAAGGTCACTGGGTAAAAACTATATTTCACTCGTGTTGGGTGCAGAATTTCATGGCGATCATTTTGTTGTATGCATATGTGTACCAGGATAGCGTTCACCTTGATTTCAGGGGGTTCCAAAAATGTCATGATTTCATAGCCTTTCTTGTGTCATGAGACGCTAACTTGTGCACCTTCCTTCGTAGCAGCGCTGTTTATGTAATGCTTTGTGGGCCACCGTGGCATATTGGTTTAATTGGCTAATATTGCAGCAAACTTACTTGCTATAGGTAAGTGGATAAGGTGACCGTTGCAAAATATTGTTTTGACAAATGTTTGGTTTTACCCCTTTTACGAACAATAATTGCATTAGGCATCCCTGCATGATAACATCAGTAACATTTTCTTAAAACCTGTTCCCAACTCAATCAAAATTTATCCGACTTTTCAGCTAAATTCATTTTTGTTTCACTTTGGTACGTTTTTGGCCGGCAGGCACGATAAAACATGCAGAGAAATAATTATATTTTATGGTATGAACAATAGATTCGAAGATTGTTTTACTTGTACAGCGATAACTTCGATTAGTCAGATCGTAGGACAATGGTTTTAGGTTCGATCGAAAGAGAAAATCCAGGACTATATATGGTATAAAGCTCATGGTCATTGACAAACTTCACAGGAAGTAAAGTATTATTCAAAAAGGTGTCCCAATTAATGGGACGCCCTTTACCTCCAGAAGAAGGGTTGGAGGATTGAGAGCAATGCCGATTTTTCGCAGGTGAAGCATCCGGTTAACAAATTTATACGAGGACCATCTCCGTATTCGTCCCCGAAGAAGACAATAAATATCTTGGAGGCTGACATGAGCCATGGTGTTTGAGTGAAATATGTATATTCTTGCTCTGATGTTCTAATAAATGCAAGAACGAACTCCGGAGTTACAAAATGCTCACGAGTGCCATTTATTTTACTGGATAACGACATCCATGAAGGGGAAAATATAGTTGCAATTATGCTCGAATACTTAGGTTTACTGGAATGAAAGAATGGTTGGCGATAATCCGCAGTATTGACCAGTATATCTTCTGGTAACTGTGGCCTGGTTGATACGTGCACCTTGCAGTGGATGCCCAATCTGATCGCACGAAATATGTTGAAGTGATAAAAGCTTCTCGCAATTTTTGCTGCGTTGCTGGTAGAACTATGTAGGTTGGGGCAAAATACGGCAGGCGCCAAGATCATGCCAAGGTCGGTGGTTGTGGCACTGTCGTTTAGGTATTCTTATCGCACAGAATGAATAGTGCACGATGGATTACAGAATAGTTCAAATACTTGACTGATGGCATGATGTGCGTCAACGGGCTTTGATTTGAGAGGACTGTGACCAAAAATAGCTGGTATCACAAAATTTATAGTGTATAAGGACGAAATAGTAGCCACTGTATTCATAGTTTATTAATAGTGATCACACCAGTCGCCCCTTTATATTGAATCCTGAAGCTCTATGATTAACTATTTTTATTGAAACGTGGTGACTTAATGCCACTTATTTCAAATATTACTGTTAAATAAGCATGTGATACAATACCTTGTCGGTTTGAATTAAGGAGCACATTTGTCTTCTCTGTGGCTTTGAAATAGAATTGTTATGACGAGACGAGTGCAACAAACTACGTAGCAATGCGACCAAAAGTAGGTCACGGTCATCATTACTACACCTGCATAATATTAATTACAAGACATAATCAAATTCGTGAAAACTAATGCTAGGTAAATACGTTTCACCGGTCCTGGGTTAAAGTACTGTGAACGATAAGTTGTGTACAAACTACTCGTCTGCGTAACTATAAAGCCGTGTGAATGTTGAGTCGCTGAGGGTATTATGAGTATTAAGCATTTCAGGTAAATTGATATGTTTGGATATCATCACTCGACGAAAAACAGTTAGCATCAATCGTTGTTTTTTAATTTGTCTGAAATTATTTGTTACAAAAACGAACCTAATGTGCAAACATATAACAGCTGTAACGTATTTACTAGTCGCATTGTATAATATATAACGCATATGTTGTGGATATGACAGGTTCGATATAGTGACTGGAAGATCGAAATATTGCATAAGCATTCTCCAGAACGCAAATCTTCCATTGTTCGTCCCATATTTTGGTGCCGTGGTAAGTAGGCGATTCTGTTCGTCCTCCAGGGGCATGAAGTGTTTCCTGTTAAGTACCTGCGTTAGGCTAACTAAATCAAACCATGTATAATGACTGTCGCGTGGCACTACGCATGATATAAAAATTGAGCAGACCATCAGGTGGTACAACACTCGAATGTGGACAAGCGCTTTTCTTAAAGCACGTGTGGAAAATCATTTATATCCTGGAAAGTAAAAACATATCTTTCCAGACATATGATATCGACGAGGAAGCAGTGAACACATTCCAGCTAAAAGTTTCATTGTTAGCTTACTCGATATTCAAAAAATGCAAGTATCGTCTACATTTTCGATACTGAGTTTGTCGTCAACGAATTCAAATATATGTAATGTGCATCCTATTCTTAACGCTTCGTTGTCGAATTCGGCAACAACTTTCCCAGTAGTATAATATTTCAGATGTGCATGCATGTGACTTTATTTTCTGTGTTCATTCTTATTATGATAAGTATTATAGTACCAGACATGGGAAAAACAAATGAACATACAAATTGGTGTAAATCAGAACTCGATGATTTTTGAATGTGTATGGCGTACAAAAAAAATAATATTTCGACCGTCTTTTTGCTACGTACTGAAAACAAATTTATTTATAAAAGTATGTGAACTCATGGTTTGTGAGTAATCTGTGCAAAATATCTTAAAATATTGTATCTACATTTCAGATTGCAAAATAGGACTGGGTTGGTGTTATCCTTTCATGTATTTCCTGCAACATTTATCATCGGATTGATTGTCCGGAATAACGATTAAACTACAGAAGCGTCATTCAAAATTGATTGCGCAATTTAAAAAAGATTTTATCGAGATTCATCATAATGTTACGGAGTGTGGGCCCACGCAAATAATTTGTAACGTCTAACTTGTAATAAATTAATGATTAATTTTGCGTGTTACAAATATCCCAAATTTTACAATTACTTGTAATTTTGTGATGTAATATGTCGACAGCAACTTGGTTCTTCTTAAGTCGTAAGTGCTTTCACGATGCAGCACAAATTAGTGAATTTACGAAACACAGCAGATAAGCTAAAATATTATTTGCCTGTTTGAGGGGTGGCTTCCATTGTCACCTCTACTGCTTATACTAATTGCAAATTAATAGTAACCACAATTCTGCATCAACAACAATTCAGAATGAGAAAGCACCACTGTATTTGAAATATATGTACAAATAATATAATACATCGTTATTTAACCTAATTGTACAAATTAATTTTTCATGTTCAAGGATCACAGAACTATAATGTGTTCAAAATTGCGAAATAAGCTGTAACATCATGGACACACTATGAAACGCTTAAGCATTCCCATTGCATGCAATAATGTATATGATTCGGAGCTGCTTTATATCTAGTAGCTAGGAACCCCGATGGAGGCATTTTGTTTGAAACTTTGTTGACGCGCGATGATATGGACTCTAACTTAATCATCAGCTGTGCATTCGATTGACGGGAATGATTACGTTAACCGAAGATCTGAATAACTTTCCACAATGTTAACAGGTAAACGGCTCACATTTATGTTCTCGATATTCGTGGGATTTCAATCCCTCCTGGCTTTTGTATCTCACATCACATACCTTGCATTAAAATGCATTTTCCCCCGTATGTGTCCGCAAGTGTTTCTGAAGGTCAGCACTTGTCACAAATGGCCTCTCACAGAGTACGCATTTAAAGAGTTTGATGCCAGAATGACGGCGTCTTTTGTGTGCGTTGCAATTACGGCGTGAGTAGAAGTTCCTTCCACAGACTTCGCATTAACACTGGACTTCGCGAGTATGAGTACGAATGTGTTCTTCAAGGCTAGATTTTGAGGTAAATACAACCGAACACATGACACATGTATACCGGACGCTGCAGTGGGACCTCTTTATATGTGCTTGTAAATATTCTTTAAGTATGAACGTCTTGTGACAAGTTATGCATTTAAATGAACGTTCATCTGTATGCGTCAATATGTGCCGGCGAAGACTCGTCGCTGTTGTATACGCCCTTTCACACTTATCACATTGGTGTGATCGTATGCTGGCATGTCTTTCAAAATGTCTATCGCGGTATTGCTTTACGGCAAAGGTTTTCCTACAAATGCTGCACGCGTACTTTTGTTCAGTCGAATGAGTCTTCATATGAACCCACAAAATTGAACTAGTTGAGAAACGTTTACTGCAGACGTTACAGATATATGCCTTCTCCCCGGTGTGACTCCTTAAGTGAGTATTGAGCCGATCCTTGGTACTGCAAGTTTTACTGCACAGTGGACATTTGTACTTCGTCACATTGTGAACACGCGTAACATGGCGTTTTAAGTGATATGTGGAACGGAAAGTTTTGTCACAGATAATGCAGCGAACATGGCTCCCCTCAGTATGTACATGATTTAAATGCTTCTTTAGGTCTCCATGTGCGTAAAATCCCTTTTGGCAAGTGGAACAGATATGTGATCTAGGCCGATATTCTGCGTGTGTGGCTTGATGCCTTTGAAGGGTCACATTTGTTGGAAAGGTTGCAATGCATGTTTTACATGAGAATGGTTTCTCCTTGATGTGGGAGACTATGTGCTTGCGGAGATTGCTTTTGTCTGACTTCTGTGCGCTACAGAAAACACATAAATATTTCACGGCACTCATGGTAGTGACGAGCACGTGGCGATGTAGCAATGTCGACACCGGAAACTAAGCGAATAAAACGTTAAAAGTTCACAATTAATTTTAAACGATCTAACCACATAGTTTCTAGTGTGGCCGTAATTGTGCCACTTTATAATTGCGAGGTAGCGCTACATAAACCGTGGACTTCATTGGCTGTAACGTTTAGTTGAAATGTACAAGTTGAATGTTATTGCACACCCATCGGGAGTGACATAACAAGCAAGACCGTCTTCGGGAAGCACACACTGACGTCTAAAGAGTACGTAAAGCCGTTTTGAATTCACGCAAGGAGTCAAGAAAAAAGGAAAATTTTGGTACACGCTAAGAATGCTTCGAAAAAGTAGTGCATGTATTGGTATACTGTCATAGAACCTTAAAACATAACCTGCGTTTGTACTTGGTATAGGTACGTTTTTGTGCTTTACATTTCAATGAATATAATCCTCGAAGCAAGTCCACTTAGGTACTATATCGACACATAGCGAGCTGTGTGCTCATTAGTTACAACTCACGTATAACTTTCAAAATGATGACAACCCAGCTATATGCAGTACTATCTGTACGAAACTCTTCTAAACGAAAGTTCATGCTATTTTAAATTGTTGTACCGACGCGTCAAAACCATTATATTTTTGGCCTGTGAAAAAATAATGTGGTGTTTCTATTAATTTTAACTATTTGCGAAAGGTTTTTGAAGACAAAGGAATCCATAAGCACTTGCAGTAATGCAATGTAAAAGCTCAGCGGTTCACATAATAGTGCACATGATATTGCTAGAAAAATACATTGGACTGTTGTAGTATATGAATCTACCCCACAACATGTGAACATGTTTACCTAGTTCCAGCATATATCAACCTGCACGTACACATTTTTCAAGTACACCAATATTGCACCCTCTCACGTTTACGATTTCTACAAATTAAGTAATAACTCAGCTGTATCTTAGTTGAAATTGACAGTTGATGAAGATAACATCGTTAAGTAACTTCAACATGAACCGTCATTTTTGATTAAACATAATATGTTTGCACATTATTTTTGGATAACATAATGACGGCCTATACTTTAAATTCTTATGGACAATTTTTTGGAAAAAAAAAGGTTTCATAAACTTGTGTACGATAGATCTTGGAATGTTGTATTGACATGATATTAGTCGTTTCCACTAAAACTCAAAATAACTTCTTTTACTTGGGTGTTTTGTGAAGTTATTGTAGTTGCAAAATTTCATATAGAACAGTCACGTAAATTGTAGTAAATCGAATACAAATACATATTGGTGATACCTCCCCACAACCAAGTATGAGGCTTTGCAATTGGCAACCAGGGATCAGTTGCGTGTGCAGTAAATACAATTGAGTGAGACGAGTAATACGCAAATACAGGACGATGGTTACCGGCTATACATCCAAAGGACGCTTTTAGAAGAACAAGACTTACTCAAATATCCATGAATATTTGACATAAAAGTCATTTTGGATATGTGGCCCGGCTACGCAGTGTATATACGCCCTCTAATGATACATGAATATCGTGGATACACCTATACGATCTGGTCATTCGAAACAATGCGATAACAAGGAATAATATGGCAACAGTTCTAGCATAAAATATATAAATATAACTTTGAATGCCAAATAATGAATACATACCCGGCACGAAATAAGAAAGGAGTATGTCATATTTGGTCACCGAAAACCAAATGTTCATGAAACCTAAATAAATATTTAAATGTCAGGATTCGAAAATAGTGGGACACTCAATGCATTTATGACTGTAACAGTTTGCGGCCTAGAAAAACAAGAGGTCTAACAAATCTGGAGGCCCACCTAATTTTTGGGCTCTCCTAATTTCCAGGCCTACCAAATTCCCATTCCTAAAACTTACCTTAAAGGCAGGTCTTACCATTTGGCTAGCATTTCTAATTGGACAAGATGAACTTTTGGGAAGGCTGAAATTGTTTTTGGTAGAGCTCTAACAAAAATTTATTTCTTTTATCAATTTGCCCTCCATTTGGCAATCACAATTTCAGCATGGAAATATACTATCTGGATACATATTTGGGATATCTAATTCTAGAATATATTGAACCAAATTGAAGTAGTCACAAATGTAGGCGTGAAGCCATTGAATGTCCAAGCGGCTACATAGTGCTATTAATTAACATATGGAGATCTTTTGTACATGATCGTTTCACGATATTACATGATATTGTAAAGTCGCACATGTAATTTTATTCAACTGGTGGAATATAGTCACCATTAAATTGGTAAATATATCATATTGCTAAGTTATTCATCAGCCACAATCCCATCTACCTATACTGGGTTTTAAATAGTTAAAGTTAAATTAGTTTACCGGTAACTAATAGTGAACTTAATGAAAATAATTAAGTTACAGTATTGATTATGGAAACCTCCGCATTTCCCCACCAAAAATTTAAAATACAGTATATAACTATTGAGATATACAGTCGGAGTACAATAAAAGGTCATTTTTCGGGCAGTTTTGAAACTTGGCTAATGCTGCCCTGTTGAAGCTAATGATAACCCATGCAATTTTCTTATCTGAAAGCCCAACTCTCAAGGTACTATATGACGCGTTACTTTGTTCAAAAACATGTTACGCGCGCATCATAGAGCATTTTATTCGAGAGGCAACAGAAAATTAGAGGGGCAAAATAGAAGGTCATTTGCACAACAACGAGTTTGCACAACTAGCTATTCATTAATTCATAAAGTTGCTGACACGAAATGTTCAAATGTTGACAAATTGTTAATTTTCTCGTTAAAATCATCTAACAATTGTTTGAAATGGCTAAGGGAAAGCCCATTTGTTTCGAAAAACGCAATTTTGTTATCCGCTTGTTCCAGAAGGGTGTCAAGGTGTGTAAAATAGTGGAAAAAACAAATCTTAAAAGGTCAACAGTGTGCAATGTCATCAGAAGGTTCAAGAAGACTGGCACAGTTTCATTGGCCCTCAAACCTGGACGCCCAAGATGCACAACCGTTAGAACGGATCGGAAGATCATTAGTTTGGCCCTGCAAAACCGTCGAATGACTTTGAATGACCTTGGAAGGTCAGTCCGCCAGAGCTTGTTATCTACTAGGTCTGAGATAATAGATAAAGATAAAAGATAACTACTCAAAATTCTGTAGATGAAAGATACAGATGATAGATAACCATTTAATTTCCAACAGATAATAGATACAGATAATAGATGGCATTTAAAAACTCTTCAGATAAAAGATAAAGATAATAGATAACGTTTAATTTAAAAGATAAAAGATGACGACAAAAACTGGTAAAAATGAATATTATAACGATAATTTTTCTATATTTTGAATGCAATTTTGCATTAATAACTTAATGAAGCTCTAATTGCTACTATTTTGTCTACAAATTTAGCTATTTTGATTGAAAAGCCTACACTTTTTGACAAAATAGACAATTTATTTGAAAAATCTTATAACTTAATTTTGGCGAAGATAATAGATAAAGATAATAGATAGTCGTCAAAAATTTAACAGATAATATATATAGATAATATATATTTCTTGGAATTTTGGTAGATAAAAGATACAGATAAAGATAATTATCTTATCTGTATCTATTATCTTATCTTTATCTATTCCCAAATAGATAACAAGCTCTGCAGTCCGCGCGTCAACTGGTCAACAAATTTCAGCCAAAATTGTAAAGAGGAGACTCCATGACGCCAAAATCTACGGACGTGCCGCCCGCAAAAAGCCATGGCTTAGTGATAAGCACCGAAAAGCGAGATTGTTGTGGTGTCGCGAGCGCATTTCTTGGACCCCGTCGCAATGGAGCAACGTCCTCTGGTCAGATGAGTCCAAAGTCTGCCTTTTTGGAAGCAAAGGCACTCAGCGAGTATGGAGGAGGTCTGGAGAGTCTCTTAAACCGGAATGCCTGCAGTCTACAGTAAAGCATGGTGGAGGTAAGTCACGGCTCCTGAGTACGAGTAGGTCAGCTTCCAAGGGCATGTTCAATTTACTGTCATTCGGTCCTTATTTTTTAGGTTCGGTTATGGTTTGGGGATCTTTTGCTGCCAGCGGAGTCGGCATCATCCAGCACATCCCTACGACAATGACCAAGGAGGTATATGTTGATATACTGGAAAAAAACCTTAGGACATCTTCCAGAAAAGTGGGATTAAAAAGGACCTTCGTATTCCAACAGGACAATGATCCCAAACATACTGCCAAATTAACTCGCAAATGGTTCTCGGACAATCGCATTCGACTGATGGACTGGCCAGCTCAATCTCCAGATCTCAATCCGATTGAGAATCTTTGGTCGGAACTGGAACGGCGACTGAGAAGACGCCAGATCCCGCCCAGGAATACAACAGAATTGGTGTCTTTTCTGGAGGAAGAATGGAATGAAATTGGGGCGCAAACTACTCAAAAGCTAGTGGATTCCATGCCTAAGAGAGTTAAGGCTGTTGTTGAAGCGCGCGGGGGCCACATTCCATATTGAGTTTTGCAAAATTGTATTTTTAATCAAATGACCTTCTATTTTGTCGCTCTAATTTTCTGTTACGTCTCGAATAAAATGCTCTAAGATGTTTGAATTTATTTTTTTTAAACAAAGTAACGTGTCATATAGTACCTTGAGAGTTGGGCTTTCAGATAAGAAAATTGCATGGGTTATCGTTAGCTTCAACAGGGCAGCATTAGCCAAGTTTCAAAACTGCCCGAAAAATGACCTTTTATTGTACTCCGACTGTATATTACCTTGATCGTTTTTGTCTAACAAGGGAAGTATTAGAATGACCATATCGATATGGCCTTGTGAGATTTGCTCCACAGTGAATTATTGACCTTCGCGGAAAATTGTCCCGCTTCCTATATTTCAATTAACGTGGGAAAAATGATGTGAGGTAAATGCAAAATTTCATGAATAATGACAAAAATCCAATTTGTTATCAATATGCAGATTTTAGAAACCATGTATGTCGATGTCGTTGAAATTTGAAAATAGTCAAATTTTCAAAAAGTTGCAAAGAGAATTGCATTATTTCTTGCTCCACAAAACACGCAAGAGAAATCTGTTTTTGAGGGAATTTTACTTGAACATGAATAGCGCTTTAAATTTTTGCACGATGAAATTGAGTTTGACAATGTCTTGAGCTGCACTATAGACTTTGAGTTTGCTGATTTTTTCTTGTTACAACAACGTGCTTCAACTCTTTTCAATTTAAAATTCGTGCTGAGCAATATTTTGAATGAACTGAAATAAGTCAATTCTTTGCACAGTTAGTTGTTCCGAAATAAATGCAAAACAGTCAACGTAAATGTATGCAACCTATACCTACCAAGAAATAGTGTCCTTGTGAAACGAACATCTACAGGGATTTTTAAAACCATTTACACATGTATAGAATTTGTGATCGGGGAGAAAATGTAAACGACTCTCAATCAAAGCAGTTTTTTTTAAAACCAGGTAATATTATCAATGATGTGTTACCAACATGTTTGAATGGTTTGATTTTCCTGCACCATGCGTTAAGGTATTCACATCACCCTGTTGGCGTTCATAGATGATTTATAACCGGCTATTTATTTAACCCATGAAGAACCTTCAAAAATGAAAAGCTTTTCAGCAATAAAAGGCTCAACGATTGATATGAGGTTCGCACGCAGTTGACATGTATGATTTTCATTTTGTAAAATGTAAAAGTTACAAATGAGGGTTTTTGTGTAAGAACTAATACGATAATACCTGCATTTGTCTAAGCATGGTCCGCTTTTATGCCAGTACAATTTTAGGCGCCGCTACGCTGCATATTGCTGTGTTGTGACTGGATGCGTTATACGATAGGTTTACTGACACCTCACAATCAATGATGCTAGTAGTAAATTCTTAGCTCTGTACGCACGTACATCCTTCTCTAAGCACTTCAACTTGTCCTGAACCGGTTATTATTAACATGTAGTATAGTGCATATAGATTCCCACGAAATTCTGGGGTACACACAGGGCCTACGTGACAAACTTTGTCTTGGATTTTAAGTTTGTAGACACAAAATAATATCAAGACATCAACACTATATGTGATTCTGCTAAAACAAGACGCATCATGTATCAGCATTTGAAAGTGGGTGCTACAATTGTAAATATCGTGGTCCGTATACTACCTGTTAGCACCAGGCAAATCCCACTGGTAGTAATTTTAAATTAAAATCTCATATCTGCGTAATGAATAATTGGATTATTGCTTTACCTGAAAAAATAAACGTCTCTGAAGAATGATTTATGTAATTGGTTGCACATTGATCCCTAGTGAACATCGTAAAGGGGTAATTATGATCATGAGACGAAAGAAATAAATGTAAACAATTTCAATATGCCTTAACATATATAACCGAAGCATTACAAACCTACTGATAGAATCCCGATTAACTACGAAGTTTCGATGAAGCGTCCCTAACCATTAATAATTTCGTGTAACCACCAGGGCAATAAATCTCCGTATATTGTATTCGCATTAGTATTGGATGTTTAATAGCATAATGTCTTTAACAATTACATGATGTGTGCATGGCATAATAGTTATCTTCTGCCATAAACTACTATAAACACATTTGCATACCACAAAACGATGTACGGTTTTTATTGTTAACTTTAGATTTATGGTGCTTAAATATCATGCCGTTTCAAGTCATTAACTCAAATGTAAACTCCAACTGTATATCCCAATAAAAACAAAGCAAATGAGGTGCATATTCTAGCATGTTAAATTTATACATTTTCATGAAATACCGATACCATATTTACCAAGAGTAAACTAAAATGCCGAAAAATATATTAAAGTGCATGACATCAATCAGAAATACATATATAGTAACTCAAGTAAATACATAAGACTTTAAGGCAGGTCAAAACTGGTTGAAGAATAGTTGAACAGACACAATAGTATGCCCAATGATATGTGTTGCACTGGCTTATAATACACTTGAATACGGCTTATGGTCTTAGGGCTTTACGACCCTTTGATATATTTGTGTTTAGGATACATTACAAATGCACACTATACAATTTTTCACGGTTTTGTGGTATGTAATAATAGTCTACCTTTCCGTAGTTGCTCACGGAATATTTCGGCAACCCTTGGTTGGGTTTATCGAGTTTATTTTAAGTAAAGCTTTCGCTGTAGCGAGTGATCACATGAACTCAATTTCACAAGTTTTGTATGTTTTCTGATAATTTGGTAATCGGCACGAAAAGTATGTACCACGAAACCGAATGAATTGACGAACTCACAATCCCAATGGAATGAATTAACTGATGGATAGAAATATGAACAGAAGTCAAACAAATAAACGTCTGGTAGAATTTTCAGTGACGAACAAGGTTCGTACGTGCAGGCCCGTAGCTCTGGAACGTAAGAATGAATGTGAACTACTTTATTTTCCTTGAATTGTGCACTGTAAGAATTAATAATTTAAAAATATGGCTTTGTAGATACTTGTAAAAAAATATGCTACGATGACTGAAAAATAACAAGAGCAGCATTCACTCTACATCGAAAATTGTATTTAAGTGTATCCTTTTAAAAACAAATAACATGAATAATATTATTGAATGCGTTAACTTAACTAGTTTGTATTGAATGTATACATAAATTGGTTATATATGTCACATGCACATGCATATACCCGGCATTTGTCATATGTCATTCTATATATTTACTGCATTTATAGATCATACATGTATATGCATGAGCACGAACAAAAACGTTTATCTTAATTCTAAATCACGTTCTCGGTTCAATGAAAAGTTGTTTATGGCGTTGATTCCACAAGTCCATTTTTTGTTCGAGTACAATAGTGAATGGTTTCGGAAAGAAGCAATAGCTTTCAACAATTTACAAAGTTAATTACATAAATGAATCAAATTATCATAATGCGTGTTTATTCCAAACTATTTTCCTGGTGTATAATATGGTAAAATCAAATGAGAACTTTAGTAATGCAGTTGCTAATGCTTCAACGTTTGATGCCTGTACAAACAACTGCGATATTTGAACGACATGTTGCAAACAGGGCAGACTTGCTTTCTGGGAATTGTCGAGTGAAGCGCGGACTCGTGGTATGTCCACGAGTTCATCGATTTGAAACTTTTCCCGAATTTTTTACATTGATACGGCTTTTCCCCGGTGTGCGAACGGATGTGCAATTCCAATGTGGTTTTGTGATTAAATGACCGTTGACAAACTTCACACTTGAAGGATTTCACTTCGCCATGAATTTTAGTATGTCGCTTTAGTACGACAGCGCTGCTGAAGGAAGCCCCGCAAGATTTGCAGTCAAATGGCTTTTCTTTAATGTGTATGCGAACGTGATCCTCCGTGTACGAAATCGAAGAGAATTTATATCCACACATGATACATGAGAGCAAATCTCCGTTGATGTTGTGGTGGAAGTTTTTGGCGTGGGCGCGAAGTGTTGTCGCGTCGCTAAACAATTTCTTGCAAACAACACAATTATTTTCGCCGCCATGGCTTGCCAAATGACTTGTGAGATGGTCCTTCCTTTTGAAGGTTAGCTCACAAATATTGCATTTGTGGGGTCGATCGGGCTCGTGAGTTTTCAAGTGAACAGTTAATGTGTGTTTAAGGCTAAAATATTTTCCACATATATCGCAGCCAAACTCTCGAACCTTCAAATGGGAGAGCTGATGTCGTCTAACTTCAGAACCGGTAGTAAAGCATTTGTTGCATGTAGGGCACTTGAATTCTTTTTCGTTGTTGTGCAGCCGTATATGTCCGTCTAGTTTACTTCTACAGAAGAACGCTCGGCTACAAACGTTACACTTGTAATTTTTTTCCTTTTGGTGTACAGATTTCATATGCATTGTGAGAGAATTCTTGGAGCTGAAGCAACGTTTACAGATTTCACAACTTAATAACTTTGCGGTTCGGTGGACTGCCCGGAAATGATCCTTTTGATGATTTAAAGAAAAAAATGTTTTTGGGCACGAAATGCATTTAATCACTTTCAATCCGCTGTGAGTGGCTTCATGTAGGCGAAGATTTCTCTGACTGGAATAGTGTATGCCGCACTTGTTGCAAGAGAACGGCTTCTCATCAATGTGGGAACGTATATGAAACTCCAGGTCCGACTTTGTCGTCTTCACTGAACCGCAGAAAATGCAAACGATCTGGCTGTTAGTCCCGGGCATTTTCGTTGACGTAATTGAGTTGATGAGGAATCTCGGATTATATATATTCGATTTTAACCGCAGGTCCTGTTCTGAGGACAAACCTTCGCCAACGCTAGTGTTTTGAACTTTGGCTTTCTTCTAATGTATCTCCGAGTTCAACAGATTAAATTGCTGCCTTCTAGTGAAAGTTCGTTGCCTGCTTGAAATTATACATATTAAATAAATGGAACCAAATGACTTGTGTGATGATCGCCGCACAGGATGAGAAAGATTCTGAAAACTTTGAATATAAAAATTAATTTGACTGAAACGTCGCATATGGCTTTCTTGACCAAGACCATATGAGCTCATGTGGTTCAGTAATTCCGAGATCATACACATGTTGGAATATGCGGCAAGGAAGCATATTCAAGCCGCTGTCACATTCGATGAATAAAGCAGGACGGCTTGAAATATATTAAAATATGTACGCATGTGTAAACAGCAACTGCAAAGGCTTTGTGTACTTAAGGTACGCTTGTTGGAAAAGACGTATGTAGTATTTGGAGATGAGTATGCGCACATTTAATTGTGGAGTTTATTTTATATTACTTTGGGACATGTATACCTCGTACAGTTTAAAATGTGTATGTAAATGGTTCGTGGAAATTATCCAGCCGCCCACAAAATAATGTGCCCCCACCTGTTTATATACATGTATTATAAAAAGATGCTTCACGTTTCTGCAGGGATAAGGAATTGTATATATCATTTCAAGTATAACTATAATTTGCGCAGAAGTATTTATACAAGCTTGGGGTTTATGAAGAACAACACACAAGTTTGAAGATAGTAGTAAAGTAAGACTACATGCGGTGCAAGTTTTTTATAGTAGTTGTGAACATGTTTTGAAAGTGAATGAGTGTTTTTGTAACTTTGTGGAACAAACAAAATAATGTACTATGGAGATTCAGGAATACTTGTTTATATCTTCAACCACTACCATATATCCATGTATGCCTGTTTAACCCTTTTGTCAGCAATGAAAATCAACCCCACCGGGACACCCAGTGTCCCTTGTATGCAAACGTATTGTATTAGGCTGTATATAGGAACAAACACATTTTCATCTTAAGTGTACCTGTATTCATTCACAAACACGAGACAGGAAAAGCAACGTACGCACATAATTCATCGCTGCACTTTTTACACGCTACACTGCATTCACTTTGCATACATGCTATCTTGAGCTATGCACCTTAGTACCTGACCGGAATTATTCGGAACGATATTGAAAATACTTAGTACCGGCATATAATATTTATCGAATATACGTTCATTGTCGCAAACCAGTGACCCAGAAATAAGTGTTCTGATGTTTGGCTTAAAATACTGTGTTGCATGAATTCGTAAAACTCTTGTTTTGCTTTGATGGCATGCATCTGCTGGACCACTTTGCAGTTAAAGATGCATGGTTATCTCTCACCTGCATTTGTTGTTGTTTTCCATCGTTTGTTTGGCCAACCTCTCATCTTTTACGAGGTACCTGTTTTCACATAAATGTACCTCCAAGGAATGCTGCTGATGCACATTTTACACAACTACTCATGTTGCTATATCTGCGAGAAATGTATTCTGAACATTGTGTCCAATACATCTATACTTGATATCCCTGTAGCAATTACAAACACATAAACTTGGACAGTCAGCCTAATAGAGAACCAGAAAATCTGCCTTAAATATTAAATGCATAATAATCAAACATAGCTGCAATACTAAATACGTTAGTTTCAATCATGTTTAATTATGGCTATTATGACATGGTCACGTAACCTATTTAATACTTACGTGATTTTTTCCAACTTTCATAATGCACGTAGCGTTTATTATGCAGATCGTCAATTGCTCGTTGCCGATTACGTTAGTTTTAGACAAAACCGATGGACAGATCAATTATACGTTAGCCGCCAGTCGCTAGTATTGAACAGGACGTATTAGTGTTGGTATTAGTGTCCAAAATATTATCTAGATTCAATCAGATCAGATCTGAAGCCATTGTGATAAGATCTGATATCAGAATTTTAATTTATTATCAGATCAGAAACCAATTGCATGTATCAGAAAAAATTCTGATATGCGTTTTTTTCTATCTTTTCCGTCTCCAGTCTTACCGTTTCATTTCTGGTGCATGATTTAAACACAAATATCAATAAAAACAGCTTGCTGTGCTTTGTTTTCGCTTTGCTGTACTCAATATTTATAAAAATATGTAATCTAGTATTGTGATTTTGCCGATAGGATTCAATGGAAAACACAATTTTGAATTAAAAAATGTAATTTGGTGCATCAGAAACGGAAACCAATTCAGCATACACTAAATATAATGATATTACAACCTTCATACATAATATTTTATACATAATCATCCACACTTTATATATATAGTGTGAAATTACTCTAACTAAAATTAGGCTTGGAGATGTGACGATCCAGTTGATCAGTTTTGCGTATATCCATAACTCGCTGTCCATTGGCTTGTGTGAGTCAAATCAAATGTGACAACGAAGTACGGTTTTAATTGTATTTACTTACAATCAAAATGAGTTCATTTATAGCAATGCCGAGAATTCCCATTTGGGTTCAATCAACGGCATTGCTAAGAGTAGGAAAGAACCCATTTGATTAATCTTGGAATGAGGTCTCATGGATATGCCACCGTATATGATTTAAGAAGTTTTTCTTCAGTCAGGTATCCTTTATTTCTTACGCAAAGAGATACATTGAAATCGTTTCGTCTTGTGATGGCTGTGTCTAAGACGAATCCCTTGAATTAATCTTTTAGATGGTTTCTATTGGAAACTGAATTGGGTTGAAATTAATTTAAAAAATGGAATTCACTGTTGTTTTATTCAATGTAAGCCTCTCAGTTGCATTATTGTTTTTATACCATACCTTACTGTATTAAATTCAAAGCTCCGTTGATGTCTCTTTGTACAGTACGTAAATTAAATACATGAATATAATATGGATGCGGTATAGAAACTTGCAAGCCACTATAGATTATTTAAAATAAATGTTTAATATATGTGTCATTATGAATCTCTGCATATGCCAGACTTGAATTGTACATCCACGGGTGACGGGTTCTGTGCGTCAATATTTCAAGAATTATTTTTTGAAGGTAGTGAAAAAGTAATCATGCTGCTCGTAAATTCATTTAATTTGCTCAAATATTTGATTTTTTCGTAATTTTCGAATTTCCTGCGAACACGATGCAAAATCCACTGAAGCTTTACTTAGAAATGTTGTTGCAGGTGATTTTACAATTGCTAAGTAAATTGCTACCAAGTAGAGCCGAAATGTTGTTTGAAATTTATTATCATACATCTCCCTCAAAACACATGCACTTGTGTATTTTTTTAAATTCAAAAGTATGCACATGCATTGCATACAATTTTTAATCGAGATTTAGAGATGTGAGTATTGGACGATATGGATTGGATATGTAGGATTTTAGATAATTTAAAGGGGCAGCTGGATGTGTCATTATTATACAATACACGTTGTCTCCGAAACATAAATGGCTTCCACATCTTCCGTAGAATCATTTAAAGTTTAGTTTGTCAAGTGACAAGAAGTAGATGCCAAAGACTACATCATATATACGGTCATTGTTGCATATTAAGGCAAATTGTGGTGCCATGTTTGGTAGGCTAAACCTCAATGCGTATGTTAAGTTACGTTATATGACCAACGAGACGACTACCAGTGAATACTGGGAAATCACTATATATTCTGACTTATATTAACCATTGTGGTTGCGGCCACGATTATTGTAT
The DNA here is from genome assembly GCA_004115045.4 of Sinella curviseta. Taxonomy (NCBI): domain Eukaryota; kingdom Metazoa; phylum Arthropoda; class Collembola; order Entomobryomorpha; family Entomobryidae; genus Sinella; species Sinella curviseta. The sequence goes on along the minus strand of CM023200.3, from coordinate 25,547,214 downwards.
AAACCTTTCTCCCTATTAAAAAAACATCCACATTCGAACTTGTTACGAGCAACAAGTGGTACAACGTGTGTCAAACATTTTGGCTCTACTTGATAGCCATTTAGTTATAGTATTAACTCTATTGTAATCTGACATATCACCTGTAAGATATTTTTGAAATTAAAATTTTGTGCACTTCCAATGAATTTGGACGGAAATTATGACATTTAAAATTGCTCGGAAATTCGAGATTTAAAAACAATTACAAGCTACTTATTTAATCTACTATGTGGAGTAAGTATTTGTCGTTTCTAAATAGATTATTGGAGATCGTGTAATATGCAAATATATGTATATGTAATGGTACATCACGGCGATGAGGAAGTGGAATGCATTGATTTTTTGCTGATGTACGTCAAACTGACACACGTGCATGACACACGAATTTATTCTACGATGTAGAATAAATTCTTGGCGTTTTTTTAAACAATGTATTTGAGATCGTATGATACCAGAATATATATGGCTTGGTATACATCGGCGATGCGGAAGAGAAATGCGTTCCATCTTTGCCCTTGACTACAACTACTTTAGTTAATATAGTGGATTGTACTGTAATGGATTTATGTTAACATGCATTATACAGTGAAAATACGTAGACGCGGAAAGTTAAGAAAATATTTTAGTTATTTTTTTGGAAAAATGAATTGGGTTTTAATATCTTGACAATCGAATTTTCTGCTCTTTATTCCATCTAACTTCCTTAATTGATTTTTTGGAGATGTACGTCAAACTGATACACGTGCAGCGGTATTAAATATTAAGCTGCTGTTTTTAGTTGTAATGCGGAATTTAAATTCATATATTTTATTAGGCCTGAGATAGCCGCTCTCCAGCTTGGTTAAAATATGTTTCATATTTGCCATTATTAATGCATGGATATCTCTGACGTTCTGCTGATTGTACTGACTGGAGCAGTCCATCACGCGTTCATTATTGGCAATGAGAAATGCAATGCAAGATACATTTAGTTTGACATTTAAAACTTTGATATACGAAGCATAGATAACTGTGCTGCAACCAGGAAGTAGTGGCTCCTATACTTTTTTCACGGGCACAGAAAGAGGTCTCGTTCTATTCACTTTGTCAAAACATTAGCTGAATCAACTATCACCTGATCTGCGAAATATTGTCTAATTTTTAAAAGTAGAAAACATGGAGCCGTTAGTGTTGACTGATAAAGTCTACAACACAATCACCGGAGTAATGGGTGACTTTGTTGTGTATTCGTGGTCAAGCAATATCTACTGGAACAAACGGAGCGCAAAATTTGAATCTTTTCCAGGTTACCGCGGCATTACCAACGTTGTGGGCTACATATCTGGGTGCGTATTATTGATTAGCTTCGGTGTATTCGTGTATGCAAAGTCAGACGCGGCGACTATTCCCGACGTCGCAGTTGAAGGGCGGGATGACTACAACAACCGAATATTAGTAGTCATGGCAGCAGTAGTGGAACTTGCCGGCATCGCCACCGTAATGACGGCTGCATCTCTTCAATTCCAAATGAAAGACGAAATTATTCATTCGTTCAACAAAATATTTGAGCTGAATAATCTCTTGAAACAAAAATTCCAGATGGCTTATCCGGAACGCGGTGAACTGAAAACGGAGCGACTGTTTGAAGCCGTTTGCTACTTCCCTTTCGTATTGGCAGTACTCTGTGCAGTGTCCTTGTTCCATCCAGCCGATCCCGTTCGCAACGTGATTCAAGATATTTTGGAGATCTACGTTGGCTTCAACGTACACACTGCCTTGGTGGTCCTCTGCGACGCATGGGGTGTACTTATAATATGCACCAGTGGCTCATTGTTTTGTACGCTCTGCATGCTCATTGGATTTCTTCCACAGGTTTGGCTCGACGCGGCCATGCCCGATGATTTCATTGCGACGAAGCAAGACGGAAAATATTTCTACAGATTTCATACGAGCGGATTGGGATTCGTTTCTGAGGACACGATTATTTCATTGTATCGAAACTTTCAGGTTGCCGTAGGAATACCGAATACCGTGTTCACGTGCAACAGATTTGCGGTGCATTCGACGGGATTGATGGTCATATTTGTCACGTCTGCATTCTCTGTCATTAAATTCAATAGTATGCTTCTTGACGGATCCCTCATGGGATTTTCACTGTTGGCAATGATTGTGTGCTTGGCCGTTTTGGCCGTGTCGATTTATTATTCAGAATGCGTGTATTTGGACGTTGTGGAAGGTCAATGGGAGGGATTCAGGGAACGACTAATGCAGTTGACATCGCCGAGATCGGTGGCGTACAAGACGGCAAAGTCATTTACATCAATAACTCCAAGGTTTGGGGCTGTATACTTCAATGTGAACAAAAGCACATTCTTTGAATGGTGTGACGAATCTGTTAATAACCTTGCAAGCTTACTCTTATCTTTCTAATTTAGGTTAGCGCACTCACTTACATCAACATCAATAGTGTAACGTTGTATATAAGTAAATTAGTGTTAAATGTTGCCACAATGTCATTTATTTGTAACAGGTAATTAATTATATTTATAACGGTAAGTGGGTAAGTCGAATCTTTCAAGGTATATATTTTAGAATACAAAACAAAGTTACATTTGCATTGACTAATATAATATTATATTCTGAAGTAAATCACGTTACAAGTTATGTTTGGTGACTCCAATGTAAAACATATTTAGTCGTTACAAAATAAACAAAATACTAAATTCGTTTGTACGTATTGATTTCTTTGAACTGAACAAATTATTTCCCCAGGGGTTTTCCGTCATCGCATATATAACCTAATCATAAAAATATTGACATAGATCCAATATAAAAATTGCATCTACTGCACAAATGCGAGTTTTTGTTTTAATACGGCTTTGTAAAAGTTTCATCTCTAATTATGCAGCAAACACTTGCATTTCTAAATATATAATTGAAGTTGATATATGGTTCTTAATAATATTGATGGGCATAGTAATGTTTTAATTTATTGTATATATTTAATAATTTCATTGTCATTACTCATTGATTTCAACTTTGTTTGTACTCATAGCTATTTTGAGTGGTCTCCTGCATTATCAATGCCAAATGAATTCAATTGAACCGTGTTATGTTAATATTGTATTACCTGCAGAGCGTCATTGACATTTAAACACATTTACACGGAGCACCTTTATATTGATTGACACTATTATAATATTTATCTCTCCGATTTTGGTCATACTTTTATCCGAAATATGTCCTTCTGAAACCACAAAGTGTAAAGTCTCAGCCGTCTCCAACCTTTGTATACGAGAGTAGCATAGATGTGTTTCTGCATATGTTAGATTCCATCTATGGATAATGTTTTGTCCGATTCCAAATGTTAAATGCAAACCTTAATTTCTGTTTAAAGGTAGCAGGGCATTGGAGTAAAAATTAGTGGCGTAACACGCCAGTTTATACATAGAGCAGCACCAATTTCAAGGGAGTAGCAAAGCTACCTACGCAGATAACTTTGTTAAATAAATCATTAGCAGTAGGCATTGCTACAAAGCATAATAATGGACAACGTAAAGTAGAACACCAATGCCAACATGTGTGTGTGTTGAATGTGGGATCAAAAGTACTCCTTGCAATACGCGTGCCTGGCAATGTACTTTCGAATACAGATACTGTAATTATTTTAAAACCTATTGTATCTATCATTACGAAAACAAGCACTAAATTTCCGCACTTTCTTCCAAGATACAGAATTGGTATACAATACCAAAGGGCTGAATCTTTACTTACATAAAGCAGCATAGGGATTCTAGCACAAGTTAAGCAAAGTGCAAGTGTAAATGTTTTGAAATATATCCCTTTGTTTTGTAGGATATGCCACAGAAGGAACAACATTACGTATTGATGGATCAGATATGATGTAACTCCGTGTGCAATTCAAGGCATCGCAAAGTTCGGAATCGACGGGAACAAACTCCACAGCCATAACTCATTTCTCCCGTATTCGTAGTCAAATGTAATTCAAATTCGTACACACCATTGAACTTCAGTGGACACAACTAACACTTGTGACGCTTTATATCAGCTTGGAGCTTGATATGAGCTCAGAGAACATAATTTTGCGAAAAACTTTTTATACATATATTACATTCGTATGGCCGTTCCATTGTGTGTAAAGTCATATGTCTTTCCAACTGCGCATTCGAACGGAATCGCTTGAGGCACATTACACAATTAACTGGTTTAATTTGTTCCCAACATGGGGTGTAAATGTTATTATTGTGACGCCGCATACCGCAGCTTCTTGAAAATGTTGCATGGGAAATGTCGCAGTTGTATGGTCGTTCACTCGTGTGTACCAGCATGTGAGAAGCAAGATCGCATTTGACCTTAAATTGTTTACTACAAATGTTGCAATTGTATTCGCCGTAATGACCATCATGTCGCATCAAATGTACTTTTAGTGTTCCTGATGTTTTATTTTTTACCGCAAACCGAGCAATCGTGATTCCTTTCAAGATGACTTTTACGATGCGCATCCAGCATATATTTGCATTGCATCGGTAGTTGCATATCGTACAAACATAAAACTTTTCACCTAAGTGCCACTGCAGATGTCTAGTAAGGTCTCCATTGTACAAGTAGTTTTTGTCGCACAACGAACAAGAGTACCTATTTTCTTTGCTGTGAATGTTTATATAGAGGCATAGAGGCATATATAGGCGCTAAATTCAAATAATCCGTTTAAAACCGTTAAAATCCGTTTCCGGCCATTGGCCATAAAATCCATTAAAAACCCTTTTAAACCACGATCATGCATTTTTAGTTAAAAACCGCGGTTCTAGCCATCTCGGTACCTAATTCAAGCATATCAACGTGCACGTAAACATTTCACCAGTACACAAATATTGCACCTGATCACGTTTACGATTTCTATAAATCCTATAAATAACTCAGCTATATCTGAAATAAAACTGGCATTTGATGGAGATAACAAGGTTAAATAACTTTAACATGAACCATCTTTTTTGATTAAATATAACAAGTCTGCACATTATTTTGGATAACATAGTGATGGCCTATACTTTAAATTCCTATGGAAAATGTAACGAAAAAATGTTTCCGAAACTTGTAAAGCTACGATCGATATTGGAACGATCTTTTGGCATGAAATTAATCGATTCCAATGAAATCCAAAGTAAATTCTTTTACTTGAGTGTTTCGTGAAATTATTGTTGTTGCAAAATTCCATCTAGAACAATAACGTAAATTGAAATAAATCGAATTCATGGAACATATGCACCATTGCATCATTCCAACAAGGATAATTTCAACTCGAAGTGCGCGTAAACATGCAGGCAACTTACGGCAGTTAGTATATCAGACCACAGCTAACGCCCTTGCTGGGAATACGTTAGCAGTATGGTTTGTTTCCGTATTTATGCCCATTCACAAATTTCCCAGGAGGGTAATTATTTATCTTTGCGAGTTATCTTCATGCACACACTTGGTAAAAAAGAGCTCCACACCCATGACAGAGGCATTTTCCAACAACATGGTTCACATCTTGTTGAATGTTGTGACGCAGTTCAGTATGGATAAGTATGGTATCAGGTAACTGTATTCCCGGAAGGATTTTGCAATGCTCAAATAGTAGTTTGCAGTCTTGTATTTTTCGCTGTGTATAATGACACTATGAAGACATGTCATTCGTCGTGTTTGCGTGTCCGCTACAATCTACTAAGTTAATGTAACCATGGCTGATGCAGTTCCCTTTATAATTATGTCATCATTCCAGTAGTGAGCGGTGACCAGTGTTGAAGTAATTCAGTAAAATAATTTGGCAATTATGAAACGGTACCAAAACTCTCAAACTAAAACATTTTCCATACAGCTAAGAACCTTATTGGTGCTACGAAAATGCCAAAATTAAAAAAAATTGTCAATAATCTGCGTACTGCGTATAGTGCTTTCCGTGACTTGTGCTAATTTTAATGCAACAAATGAGACTATTATGGTAGACACATAAAGTTTTTTTTTTAAAATATTCATTCAGCATAAACACGACAACATTATCCAATACTATGTGATTGATCTCAGGAGATGATGACCCAATAACTGAATATAAACAAGTGGATACACCCGTACAGTCCGATATTCGCTGTGGAAGAGAACGACTAGAGTCCTATGTTTACAATGAGGAATCAGGTTTGAATAACTATTATTCTACCAACCCATGGACAAAACGTTTTATAATCCGCGTAATTCAAAACATGTTTTAAATTATGACAGAGTTACAGGAACTATACAAGCATCCATTTGGATGGCTGCATACGTGGGGGTTGAAGCTAGAGAATGGATCGGTGTACTGGGTGATTTGCGCTGAGCCTGACAAGTATACTTTCATTCCGGAATTCGGATACAGACTAGGAAAAGGGTGTGCTGATGGGCATTTGGAGGTATGCGATGGGTGCTGTTACTCAGAGAATGGGAGCGTCGTCGAGGGGTAAGTTACAATTAAGAGTGTAAGCGTCACAATCCTTAAAATTGCGGAGATAAGTACCACTCTAAAATTAAACTGTAGGCAACGATTTCGGTATTGCGGACATGGTAAAAGTCCTCCAACCATATCCTCCGCTGGAATCACAACGATAAACTATAAAACTGATGATCTAAAACTGTGGCCATATTTTGAAATCCGGTACCAGATTCTCGACTACTATCCAGGTACACTAGCATTGCATGGTCATGCCGTTATCTGAAAGGTGTTGTAGAATGTGAGCCATCTATTCTGGTAGAATGCGGAGGAATGTACACAAACCAAAACGGAATTTTTTCCAGTCCCGGCTATCCAATCCTTCGTCCAGATGGGTTTAACTGTCGGTGGGAAATATTGGTGCCATTCGAGTAAAGAGGTCACTTTACAGTGCTGCATTTTGCAACAGGACGCCTTGTTAATTGTGGCGAATATTTGGAGATGACGTGAGAAATTCCGATGAAATTTAAGCTGCATTGCATTTAATTGTTTGGCATAATTTATTATCCAAATGTAAAAATACTCCGTGCAGAAACGGAGTTTCCTTGGAGTATCCTGAAACGAAAAAATGCACTGCCGCCAGTCCACCGCCGACTACATTCAAATCCAACACAAATTCAGCAATATTTAAATTCCTCTCCAGTTCACAATTAAGATTCAAAATATCGTGGGAGGCCAAAGCGTCATGTAAGTAATTACAATTCTTAATATGTAATAGCAGTAAATTATTGCTATTATTATTACAATAAAGCATCATTGTTATTATTCCGAATGATAAGGTAGAGTTTGACGACATTTTTTTACACAGCTTGTAATGAAACAATCAATGCATCATCAGGAATTATAACCTCCCCAAATTATACTAATGAATGGCAACCGGGAATTTTTTGTTGGTGGCAAATAAACGTCAATCATGGACACGTGATACAATTCACCATGCTAAGCTACGAAGGCGCGGTTTATGGTTCTGATTCATGTAAAACGTCTTTCCTTAAGGTGAGCTACAAAAAAATGTTTAACGCTCGTACTTGCAGGAATGGTACTTGAAATGCGTCGAAAGTTTTCTTTTCCGCATTACTTGCAGATTTCGGACATTGAAAATGCAACTGATAGTCCTGTGGGAAGCTGGTGCTCCATAGTGGAATTTCCACGGCCAGTTGAAACGTTAACGAACAACGCCATAGTCAGACTTAAAATATCGTCAAATTATCTTGTCAGGATTGGAATTCTTCTGCGTTTTCATGCAGGTATATACATTCCACGAATAAATAATGCGGAATATAAGATCTCTAACGCGATAATGTTTTCATCCCTTACAGTCTGCATAAACGTATTGAAAGGATCTAATGGAATTATCGAGAGTCCTAACTATCCCAATCAGAACCCGAAAGACAGAAAATGTTCTTGGATTATTAATGCCGTCCGAAATGCGGAAGTCGTTCTAAATTTTACGCATTTTGACATCATTTCGGGTTTTTGGTCACGGGATATTGTCGAGGTATGTATCTATCTAACAAAATCGAAACAAATAGTGTATGATGTTCATAAATTTTATCAAATTTATTCTTAAGGTTTACACAATGGATGAACCGGAAAGTAGAACAAGAAAATCTGTTCAAAAATTCAGGGAGACTCCACTCCTGCCATACGTACTGCGACTGCATGGCACATCGGTGGAGATAACATTTGACACCGACAACTGTTTCCACTACGTGAAGCAAGGCTTTAGAGTTGAGTGGACAGTAAGAGGTACCCAAATATAATGTTGTAAGCTGAATAATCCTACATTCCTTCATTAACTCATGTAATGACAAAATTATGCTTTAATATATGTCAATATGCATTGAGAAAAAAACATGGTGGTGCCATTTTTATGTGCATCACTTATTGTATACATATACATAATATATACATGGTCTTTGCCTGTTGTTCAGGATGTCTGGAAGTAATGCGAGAGAGCGACGGAGTCATTCAGGGCCCGAATTATCCCCAAAACTATACACAAAATGTTCATTGTAAATGGAAAATTGTGACCGGCTTTAAAACCAGAGTTGTCCTGATAATACACCGTTGGGATATAGAGAAATCAAACAACTGTGAGTTTGATGGATTAATGGTATGTACATTACTACCTTCAAAATGTCCGATCGAACTGAACTACAGCACACAAAACTTGTTTCATTGACATAAATCAAATTAAGACGCACCTAGGCCTCATGCAGACAAACGTGAAAAAATTTGCGTGATATACCACAACAGGAGGAATGCATATGTCCATTGGCACATATATTCTAGTCGAAATATATCAAGTTTATTGCATGTAATGTCTTTCTGGCAATACCATCATCTATGCCCCTGAATACTGCAGAATGTCTACATCAGTCAATTATTTGATGAGTCATTCCTTCCTTCAATTTCTAATGTTGTTGTGTGGAATTTAACTAGTCCGAATCCAAAGCCGTTGTCACTGTATCTAGAAATAGCCTGAAAAATTTCTTAAGTCTTGTCTTATAGTTTAGTCTGTTGATTGATCTGATTGTTTCTGTGTATTAGATTTCATTCCAAATTTGCAATTGTTGTCGCCCCCAATACAGCTAAATTCTAATTAATCCTTATGTATATTCTGGCATTGATGACGAGCATCACCTCGTAACTCATTTATGTGGGCGGAGGAACTTTCCAATTGTACTCGCGACGAACATCAATACAATGTTCATTGAATTTTATAGTGATGACTCCGTGGTATACTCTGGTTTCAGTGCAGCCTATGAAGCGGTTTTCACTGAAACTGACAGCCACTGCGGTGGGGAATTCACAGGTCCATCGGGATACATTACGTCTCCTAATTTTCCAAAAAATTACCATAGCTTTGACAATTGCACTTGGGTCATAACCGTTGACCCAAATTGTATTGCCGCTATTCTATGATGCCATAACGGTATTGCTCTAACAATTGCAATTTGCTAGAGAAAATATACCGGGCAACATGGTCAATTTGAGTTTGCCGATTCCTTAAATTTCAGGTTTATGATGGTGATACTAATTCTAATTTATCACTGGCCAGAATTTGTAATCCTAGTGGGTACATACTCGGTAACGGGGGCATTTCCTTGAACTCCACTGGATACACAATGACGGTTAAGTTTGAAAGCGATAGTAGGTTTTCAGGAACCTGGTTCAGGGCAATGTATTTGCAGGTGCGATAAACATATTAATTTAAGATATACGATTAAATTAATGTAGCTTTTGAAACAACATTTTGTATGCGTAATATGCTATCCAAAAACAGATTTGTGGGGCCGTTCTGAGAAACCATACCGGAACCATTCGGAATCCCGATTTTATGGCCATAATGAATGGAGCTGCGAATTGCAGTTGGACAATTCAAGCTACTGATCCGGAAGAACGCATTGTTTTAATATTCACGACAGTTGTGTGGTCAGTGACAGATCCGCATTGCTCTAAACACCACATCCAGGTTATTGATGGTAGTAAATCTGAGAGAGTGAAAGCGTGTCTATTCTATACGGTGGATGTTGTAATCATGTGCCACCACCGTTGGTGAGCACCGAAAGTTTTATGACGTTGGACATTATGAACGCAGAAGAGTTGGAATTCGAAGCGTTTTACTTTGTCATCCGCAAAGGTCTTCCCTTGAATTGTTTAAATAAATTAAAACACATTTCGAGTATTTAATGGACCAATAAATACATTTTGGTTCCATAGAATGCCTAAATGTGGTGTTACCCGGCGAAAATATCATTTCAATGTCAACCGGAGAAAATGGTTCCGCTGGAATTTCATGCAGTGCAAAACTGACTACATTTAATAATCATCAAGTACACTCCGTATTCCAACCATATCAATTTACTATGCATGGAAAACTATGCGATACAAGCTTTGTTCAGATTTACAACCAACATCTGTCGGAGTCGACCATGCGACATCACTGCCGCGAGGAAATACCAGTTCCATTTGACATGGATGCGTATTGGCTGGTGGAGCGCCGAAATATATCCTAATTTAGCTTACCATGAAAACGTGAGCTCATCCAATTGGAATAACGAAGGTTCAGGACATGTTGAAATAAACTATGCGAATTCCAAAATGTGGTCAAGCAAGTTGATTGTATTAGCAATTACGTTATTGCGCGTCATATGCTATTAAGGTGTTTACAGAAATTGAGGTGTTTGTTATGTCGTGGAAATGTTTCGTACTGAAGAAACCTTGATAGTGCTTTTAAGTATGTCCGTTTTTAAGTTGAAGCAAAACATATTTCGAATATGCCATGAAGCTATTAGTAATTTACATGCTTATTCTGAGAAACATCATTTAATTATATTACTAAATGAATTTTATTAAATTTTTAATAACTGGGATGCACAATTGATAGTAGGCTGCTTTGGTACTGTGTGAACGTTAATTCAATTCAACTTTGTAGCAGAGGCTATTAACATCTGAGATTTATCCGCACGTGAAGTTGATGTAAATGTTATTTGAATATGAGGAACCATGCCCTGGTAGGTTTAACTGCACGTTGCAACACGGTATTTTTATCGAGGTTAGAGAAGCACTTCGAAATATTAGGCGGTAAGAACACTAATACGTTTGGTGCAAAATTATACAGTAGTGTACAATTGTTAGTTAATAATTACATAATATATAGTTATTGGATACCGTTTCAAAATTATACTTTTACTTATATTAAAACTCTGTTTATGTATGTTCACAATTTTCAATAAAATGTACTCAGCTTTTATGTCAATATTCACAAAAGTTACTGCCTATTGAATAGCATGTTACCTAATACCCAACTGTGACTATTGCACATACCAAATTGACACTAAATACAATCTTCAGCTTTTGTTTGAGTTTCTGTGGAACGTAGCAACTTATTTTGCAATGTATGTTTGCTACCATGTATGATCAACTCAAAATTTATATGTGAAACAATGAATATTGCGTAAATATATTCAGGCAGTTAATTTTTACAATATCCAAATACAAAGTGTGTCATGAAGTTATGCATGCAAACTTTTTCTCATTTAGATGTGTAAAGCTTAAACTTTAGTTTTTGTTTTGAATAGTGACATTGTTGGCACTTATTACAGAAATAAGGTTTTTCGTTAAGGTGAGATCGTACATGGCTATTAAGATGCCATTTGCTTACTTGTGGTTTTCCGCAAAACAAGCAAGAAACCTTATCGGATGGAAGCGTCGGCATTTTATAGTTTGAGTAGACCTTAACTAACACAACGCAATATCCCGAATGTTTATCAAATGGACATCGTCATACTGATTGACTAAGCGATTGATTTCCCGATGAAATGGTACTAGTCTGCTGACGCTACTGACAAGTGTGCGCCCAACTGGAAATTATTTTTGAGAAATAAAACATCCGTCGACAGTGGGCTACTAATATAAATATATAAATATAGGTGATGAGATATAAATGAAATGTATATTGTAATTTTGAAACACATAGTATACATTCGGCTATATAACTTATGTTATATTCTGTGTCACAAATAATATTCTGTTGCATGGCACGTATCGCAACTTGTACAGTCACGTACTCGTAAACAAGATATAATAATTAGCGAATGTTTACAACAGCGTACCTCATGGGTTGCTAGAATAACCTTGGTACACCATAGAATACATTCAAATATTTAGGCAAAGTAGTGCACGATACACTAGGCAAAGCCAAATGAATGGAAATGGTATCTGGTGGAGTAATGTATTTCAGCGATGGTACATTATAATTACACAGACCCTACAAATATGTAATTGGCCTGCTTGTCCTTCATATTTTTAAATCAACATGCACATAGGTATGTAGTGTTTAAGAAGGGCACTTAAATTATGTATGCAGTTAAATGTTTGTGGTTTGGATTGAACAATTCGTGCTACTTGAAATGTTTCCTAATTGTTGAGTATATTAACATACATAGTTTCGTTTTGATAACTGCCAAGAATTAGGTAATGTTTTGCAACACTGGTTGTTTGAAATAACTGAGTGCAGCTATTGATTTGCGAAGATATACCTGTATATGTGTTACAATGTATTCACTGGCGTTGAATATTTCTAATATATTGACTTGTGAAGTAGAAATTTTCTCAATGCAGGTTTGCGATGAATTTTCATGTACAATAGTGATGCTTATCGCTGGGACGATGGTGCTATGAATTGTACTTATGGGTTAAGCTCAACAGTTAAGATACAAGCAACGGATTACATGCAATTGCATTGGTAATCAAACTCATAACGATTACGAGTGCCTGCATATAGCCTACCACACAAAATCAATTTTCCAAAACTAGATAAACACAGCACCATGGCCATATCATTACCAGCATATTTCATTCGAAAAATCGATATCAATTTTCAGGGCGAGTGGGGTTTATAATTTCTTTTTTTAATAAATCGCCATACAGTAGCAAAAGGTTGCGACACAAAATGTAATGATGTATTCATAACATATGAATGTATAGACATGGATATGCTTCCACTGAGATTGAATGCCGTCCTGAAGCAGTTCAAAGCGGTCAAAAAATTGTAACATAATTTGCAATACGTGATTATGAACTCCCTATCCCGGAATTTAAAACAAGCATTTTATATGTTTCAGTGGCGGACAGACAGACAAAATTCACAACTTTGTTACAACAACACGTCCTCATTTCATTGAAATTGTAATTGCTTCCTGGTCACCGACTACGTGGCAGTAACTCTGAACACGACACTTGTGTACACTCTACTGATTGTTAGCTCATAACATTTCTGATGGTTATAATTATTTGATGGCTTTAATTAATTAACAATTTTTTCAAAAAAGTTGACTTCATACCTTATGGATATGCTAACATCATCGATTAATGATGTTGTAATATCAGCTAAGACTGCTTTTACTAAGTTTATTTCAACGTCGACTACTTATTTAGTTCTTGTGAAATAGATTGCGTGAGGTGCATTGACGATAACACTTGGTCACACGTAATAATAAAGACATGCATATATTTAACAAATATTTTCCAGAAAATAATATCGACCAATATATTGTACGACGCACTTCCACAATCCAGCATCCAATAGAAACAGCAAGACCACCGCCAAGGATTGTAAAAATAACGATAATATTGCCCTTCATTGTTGGTCGCTCAAGTGGAACCTCAACTTCCGGTGCAGTATTCCGGCCAAGAAAGTACAGCCACCAATCCATAATCCCGGAAGATGCAATCGCCTTAAACCTATCCTTTACAAATGGTGGTGAGATTGCTCCTCCAACTCTGACTCCGTAATGGAAGGTCCCATATTTTTCATTTCCAATATCCAACGGAAGATGTGTTTGTCTTCGAATATCAGCAGCCATATTGTAGCAAACGTACTCCGGTGCAACAAGTGCAGACTTATTGCACTTTCGTAACTCTTCTTTAAGCACACGTTGTTGCCTCTCCCATATCAACTGATTAAGCGACTCTTCAAACAATTTTGGTGCTGGCATGCTAACAAATTTGGATTTGTACAAAAACGCAACGCTTCGGATTGCATTGATGACGATATTGATAATCGAAGGGTGTAGACTGGTTTTGCGCATCAATCGTACAATTGGCCTTGCCTCTGGAGTAGACCAAAAATGAACTTTAGATTCGCTCGACTCGTACGCCTGCCTTTCAAGTATATGCAACTCAGATCGCATTGGTGTTCGGTAGCCATTGTTAATATCTAGCCGAATTCGGTGGGGCTCCAAAAAATCATTCCTCCACACGGGAAAGGATAAGCTGGGTTTCTTACTGAGAAATGCAAAGTTTGGGACACCTCTAACTGAAATTGAGAAATTTCTATCCAAGATGTCATTGAGTTTACCATACGGGACGTGCCTTCTTGGTTGAACCATGTTGTAGACATTATTATTCTTGTACGCATTGCTGATTACTACTGCTGATAACAATAATCCGGTTGCGAGTACGCGTAACCTGATGCGTGTGAACGTATTGGTGGGAAATGGGTCTCCTTGCTCTACTAATATCTTCAGCACAGAAATTAAGTGGGTAACACTTGACGTTACGAAGGCGGAAAAACTTTGGCGCATATTGTCCAAACTAGGAAGCAAGCATGTGAAGAACAACACTAGTATTAAAATAGACGCACATATTGCTGACCAAACAAAATGGTCAAATACGTTGATGAATTCTTCGAACGGAAAGTGACTCATTATAACGTGTTCACCACAGCTAATGAAGCGCAATACCTGCAAGTGATTCGTGAACGTGAACAAAAATTTCGTGAGCGATAAGTTGCCAAAGTATACATCGAGATATATCTTTGGATGACTGGGTGGTGGGAGTTTCAACGAGATGGCGTCTATAAAGTTTCCGTTAACGCAAGTTCCCTTTCTCGGAATGGTAAAAGTGTAATTTCGCATTGCTGTAAATACGATATGTACGTAAGCCTGTAGTAAATGCTGTAGATTGTCCATTCCGTCCGGAACGGTGAGATGTCTACTATTTTTAATTCTGTCACTGCACTGATGCAACAAATCTGGTATTAAATGATCATAATCCCCCGTTGGCACATGTTTACCCCAAAACCAGTTCTCGTCGGTAAAATACGCAAGCATCACTATCTGCTTATGTGTCATCAATTCAGTCCAAACGGAGGTCGGTATTTGTATCCAGTTCTGTAGAGGGTGCGGTAACCCTGCGTTGTTGAATTTGAGAATGTGAAGATAACTAACGATCGCAATCATATCCCCAATGCCTCCGTTTGATAAAGTTTCATCCAAGTGTGCGGATATAAACACATCCCGACCATGAGCTCTTGGAGCGACACTCCCAATCAAGTGCATTATCTCGTGATAATAAGTCGCATGGTCTCTTATTCGGCCAAGAAATATGTGAACCCCAAAAGAGCTGGCAGGTTGTGCGAAAGTCCATGGATATTTTGGGTTTTGGTTATCCATTACGTACCAAGGTGGGTACAGGCTGAGCTGTACCAAAATGCCCCATGTCTTTGTAAACGCTGCGAAGCGGTGCATCCGAGCATGCGATCTATAGAATGATGACAGCAGTATTGCTCGAGGTTTGTTTCCCCAATTACTCGATGGCTTGGAATGATGCATTTCCTCTTTTGGAGGGCCTTCCTGGCTGTAAGAGATATTGAAGCTTTCCATTTCTCGTGGCATCCATCTGACTTCTGAGGGAAAGAATGCTGGTTTTGTGGACGAATAGCATTCATCACACTTTACCAAACAAGGTATCAGACTCCTCAAGATGTATGGCTGACGGAACGCTGTCGTACCGGTGGAGACAATGTTCACCCCGCGAAAGTTATTGATAACGAGAAGCATGTTGGTGTTGAGAAACGGTGCTAGTATTTCGTTCAGATTACTTACAACATGATACTCCCACTCCTCGGCGACACTACTCTTAGAAACCTGACTCATAACTCGCTTATTATCGCGGTACATCTCTTCGTGAATATTCCGCGTTGGTAGGTCTTTAATTTTTGTGTAAGAAACAATTACTGGAGGCTCGATTTTGCCGTGAACCACATTTAATGTGACAAAAAGAAAAAGGAACCAAACCATTTTTACGAGGAAAATATTTCCGGTCAGAAAATATAGATTGTCCGTATCAGTGCCGTGCCGGGACAGAATTCAAACGCCAAAAAATTCTAACATAGAAATAATGTATGTTGGCAGATCTCCTTACTTCGCTTCGGTAAAGAGTAGATACGAAGGTATGTCGAATATTTATTTGAGTCAACAGACAGAAGTATAGATCATTGATTTCTTATCACACCGATATTCGGCTAAACTCTTTCACAGTTTTTAGATTTTGGGACATTGTATATTTTGAAACTGTTCATATCAATCCATCAGCATATGAGATACTTGGTCGATACATTCAATGCTATACCTAGAATAATAAAAATTGATCGTGCCACATAAGATATATGATGGACATGTCTATCCAAATTCTTTACACGGCATTGTACATCTGAGAGAAACCAACTTATTAGTTGGAAAATCATCAGAAACTTAATTGCTTTTTGGGACGGGCTCATCACGAAACTTTATAACTAGGTTCTGATGACGCAGTGTTTGCATTATATATTTGATTGCTTTTTAATTCCGAGAGCCGAAGAATTTGTTAAATGATTCACGCGAAGCCTAACTCACACGACTGCCAGTGAATATTTTCATGTTATAAATTTACTAACGTATTGCCATTTTTGTAGATTTATTTTGCGTGCATGGCGAGAAAATACAGGTATATATTTCAAATAGGTTATCCGGCTGTTTTGCGAATGACCTGTCCAATACGGTGTAAATAGCTGGGTAACAAGTCCATATGCAATGCAGCACCCATGAATGTATTGTAAATTACTTTAGAAAATACATTCGTTACGGCAAAGTGCGCTTCAAGGTTTATATGAAATTAAAATGGAAAGCCTCCGGACAATTTCTTTTAGTCTAAATATGATTTTTTATTTTGGTTATGTTAATAGATAATGGAAAAGAAAATTTAGAAAACTTACGCCCAATATACTCAAAGCTGGTTACATTTACAAAGGGTGCACTTAAACAATTTGTACATTACTAAAACGTTTTCCTAATTATATATTACATTATTCGTATAATAGCTTTAATAATAACAACTATATGACACTAATTTGAACAGCATTGGCACAATCAATTGACAAGAAGTACAAAAGTATCTAAGTGGATAATTGCCAATGCCGAATTTAAGGTTATATTCATCTTGCACGTATGCATACATTATGTAGTGACTACATCCCCGATAGATTGAATACAAACGTATTTAACAAATGTAACTCGAATGTATAATCCATTTACTACAAAATTAAAAAGATGTGGACATTCGACTCCAATGCAATGGACAAATGATTAGTTACTTTAGTTACATTATTAGTCATGTTAAGTGGCAAAAGAGGTTTTGCCGGAACAGGTTGTTTAGTTAGGAAGAGTAACAAGTTGCCGTGGAAAACCTTCACAAAATTATCCTATGGTATGATAGTTGTGCGCCAAGTCCTTATTTTCACAACCGGTGGCAATCAATACAAATGTATTATATTTCCCCAATGCCTAAGTAATTTGTCGGTTGAAATTACTTACGGTCGCATCTTATTTCATATCAATTTATACGCTACAGCGATGGTGACCAACAGAGCTCACACATCATCTACCAGATTCAGCTACGCAGATTCAGAATAATTAGGAATATAATCAGTAATAGTAATTGATACAACGATAATACGTCATCCTGAGCACACAACATAAAGATGATATATGAGACAGAGATTGACACTGATGACAATGTAGTGCAGTGATAGCACGACCATCGGTTAATGGTTAGCGGGCGCGTAAGCTTGGGTTCGACTCCACCCATTGTCGCTACATTTTCAGTCTCTGATCTTATAGATCATAACTCTACCCTTCCGTCGCATTGTCTTGTATTAACATTTTCCATGACATATTGCTTTCCACTTTGAACACATTGGTGCCTCCGTATATAATATTCATTATTTATTTGCATAAGCTGTCACGTAGTACGGAGATAATAGTTTACGTAGGCTCTGCAACACGCCATTGTAGCAGAGAAGTGAGATTTATCTTTAACATAACAGCAAAATATCGCAGCACAATGTTTAGCTTAATGTAAGTAAACTTATTTTGTGAATTGTAGATGAAATTGTATTTACGATAAATAAATTATGCAAAACCTATATGCCACCAAATCGCTATGTCCGGGATAAATGTAGACTCACTTCAACCGCCTGTCTCGAGAGAATCCATTAAGCTGTTCATTACGTCCATGTGTTTAATGAAAGATACTTTTCTAAGAAACATAGAGCAAACTATTTATGGTTCTCTGATATCATAAAGGTAGGTATCCTAACGTCATTTCAACATATGCTCAACGAGTCTTTTTTCCACTTTGTTTCGGTACACCGTTATATATCATGCTCCTGAAATGAAAAAAATCAAAGAACTACATGGAGCCCTTTGCCATAC
Source organism: Sinella curviseta (assembly GCA_004115045.4). Classification (NCBI taxonomy): domain Eukaryota; kingdom Metazoa; phylum Arthropoda; class Collembola; order Entomobryomorpha; family Entomobryidae; genus Sinella; species Sinella curviseta. Next base: position 25,528,635 of record CM023200.3, on the reverse strand, counting down.
TTGTATGTCTTGAGTATTAGCATTAAATATTGGCAAAAAACAAAAGATATTACAAACTCACAACGACCAGTGGTAACTTGCGATTTTTGTCACTTTCGTCTCTAGGTATTTTTTGTAATCTCAATGCTATACTATCATTATTATATGCTTACAAGGGAAGTACTTTCGCTTAAGTCCTCCGAATTGGCTGAAAATTTGGATTTCTATGAAATCGGCGACGCTTAAAACCATGGAAAAGTCTGTTTCTGCTAAATGTCAAATCTGAGGCAGCTACAAGCAAATACATCAACAAACACCAGGTCTTGGTAGTATTGTGTCCCACTATGCAAGTATACGATGACTCTCCAGAAAGCTGTTGAAATCAAAACACGCCAATTTTAGACGGAAAAGTGTGTTATTACCAATTACATAATGTTCGCAAAAGCTAAGCCATTGTAACATGTGCCAAATCCGTCACCATGTGTCATGGGGGCTACAAGATGAGTGTGCTGTTGTAAATAAATGAATACTTTTTTCAGGAAGCGTTGCATGCATTTTGTCAATACCACACCTATGCATTCGGGCTATACCACTGTAATGCCTTCGGGATATACAGGTGTAATACAAACGTAATGTTAATATTAGGCATTGCAATTCGTAAAATTTAACTTCTAAACTGTCATCACTTACACTTACACAGCCGCAACCCCTTACTCATCTGTGACCACTTACTCATCTGTGACCCCTTACTCATCTGTAACCCCTTACTCATCTGTGACCCCTTACTCATCTGTGACCCCTTACTCATCTGTGACCGCTTACTCATCTGTGACCCCTTACTCATCTGCGACCCGTTACTAAACTGTGACCACTTACTCATCTGTGATCCCTTACTCATCTGTGACCCCTTACTCATATGTGACACTTACTCATCTGTGACCACTTACTAATCTGTGACCCCTTACTCATCTGTGACCCCTTACTTATTGTTGTTTGGGGGTTATTGTTGTGTAGTGGTTATTGTTGTGTAGGGGTTATTGTTGTGTAGGGGTTATTGTTGTGTAGGGGTTATTGTTGTGTAGGGGTTATTGTTGTGTAGGGGTTATTGTTGTGTAGGGGTTATTGTTGTGTAGGGGTTATTGTTGTCTAGGGGTTATTGTTGTGTAGGGGTTATTGTTGTGTAGGGGTTATTGTTGTGTAGGAGTTATTGTTGTGTGGGGGTTATTGTTGTGTGGGGGTTATTGTTGTGTGGGGTTTTTTGTTGTCTAAGGGTTATTACGTGTGTATTACACCTGTATAGCCCGATTGCATAGGTGTGGTATTGACAAAATGCATGCAACGCTTCCTGAAAAAAGTATTCATTTATTTACAACAGCAAACTCATCTTGTAGCCCCCATGACACATGGTGACGGATTTGGCACATGTTACAATGGCTTAGCTTTTGCGAACATTATGTAATTGGTAATAACACACTTTTCCGTCTACAATTGGCGTGTTTTGATTTCAACAGCTTTCTGGAGAGTCATCGTATACTTGCATATTGGGACACAATACTACCAAGACCTGGTGTTTGTTGATGTATTTGCTTGTAGCTGCCTCAGATTTGACATTTAGCAGAAACAGACTTTTCCATGGTTTTAAGCGTCGCCGATTTCATAGAAATCCAAATTTTCAGCCAACTCGGAGGACTTAAGCGAAAGTACTTCCCTTGTTAGTTTGTATTAGGAGATGATCACCGGGAAAAACTAAAATGACATTTCTATCAACAACTTATCTTTTCAATTAGTATAAATTCGTATTTATGTTGTTCATGGGTCTACATTATTCCCGGACATAGCTTATGATAGAATACTGCAACACTTCCTGTCCATATAACATGATTCATATTATATGAGCATTCCTGTGCGATGTCCAATTTTACCTTCGTCTACATAGTATAATAGTTTATAGCTTCAATTATTTGTTGAGTAGGCATTATTCATCCTTGTGGTAATTCTACATGAATATCCGCAGGTTCACTAGATATTAGAAATGCTATTATCATACAGCAGCATCAATATTACGTGTTCATTTAAACACGCAAAACAATGACTGCCCCAAAATAATATTTTTGAAATCTACGCTTGTAGTCAAACGTAATGTCAAGTGCTAGGTAATTTTTATGGAATTGTTCTTCACTCATGCATAAAAATAGAAGCACAAGCAATGTCATTTTGGTCCAACGAATATTTCACAGATGGGTACAATATTTGTTCAATGCAGGTGCATACGTCATCGTTGGGAACGTAGATGCATTTGCACCCATCAACGATGTGATAAGACTCCTATCTGTATATTGCATTCTATGCCAAAACCACTTGCTAGTGATCTGCATCATCGACGATACATTAGTATAACATTTTTCCCCACGGTAAATACAACACGCCTACATAAGCTATAAATCATTGACAGAGTTTCCAATGTGAAGGTCCCTACTGAAATCGATAATGAAATTAACAAAAGAGAAAAAATTAAAAATACGTTTCCGCTCATCGATGCACTCTTCGGCTGCACAACTTCGTCATCACCCAGTACATTATCGTTCTCTTGGACAATGTTGGGCAATCACTTGACAATCCCCGATTCTGTGAAATGTTACATGCGTCTCAAAACGTGCAAGGGACCATATCCTCGAATGCTGTATTGAATTTCCATGCCACCAAAAATTTCTGTTTCCACTGAAACGTAGCTCACATTTCGTGACCCTGAGCTCTTGGAGCGACACTCCCAATCAAGTGCTTTACCTTGTGCTAATAGGTTGTATGGTTTCTTATTCGGTCAACAAATATATGAATGCCAAAAGAGCTGGCAGGTTGCGCAAAAGTCCACGGATATATTGGTTTTTTATTATCCATGACATACCAAGGTGGGTAATGGTTGAACTCAATCACAATGTTCCATGTCTTTGCAAACGCTGTGAAGCGATGAAATGTCGCCAGCGATCTGTAGAAAGACGACATCAATATTGCTTTCCGTTTGTTTTCCCAATAATGTGATAGCTTGAAGTGATGCGTTTCCGCATTTGTTGTGCTTTCCTGGCTGTAAGAGATATTGAAGCTGTCCATTTCTCGTGGTATCCACCTGAGTACTGAAGGGAAGAATGGCGGTTTTATGGACGAATAGCAGTTGGCGCACTTTACGTAACAGGGTACCAGGCCCTTCAAGATGTATGGTTGAGGGGGCGCCTTAGTACCAGTGCAGTGGAAACAATGTTCACCCCGCGAAAGTTATTGATAACGAGAAGCATGTGGGTGTTGAGAAATGGTGCTAGTATTTTGTTCAGATTACTTACAACAGGATACGACTCCGCGGCGCCACTTCTTTTGGAAACTGATACCAGTCCCTTCACTCGCTTATTATCACTATACATATATGCTTGAATATTCAGGCTTGGCAGGTCTTCCGTTTTTGTGTAGGAAACGATCACTGGAGCTTGACTCTTGCCGTCAACCAAATTCAATGCGGCGCACAGAACAAACAACGAAAACATTTTTATGAGGAAAATAGTCGTTACCGTAGTATATAGCTCACAACTTTCAGTGCCGTTTTGACAATTCTATTGAGACACACTCGGAATGGAGAAAATTGTCGCCTGCAAGTAATATCAGCTGCCAGTTCTCTTAACGTCGCTTCAGTAAAGCGTACATTTTAAGGAATGCCAAATTCAGTTTGCACGGCCTTCTACAATAAACTAAGCTTGGATGTATTTGACTACAAAGGTATTCAAGAGCAGCGTTTACTTTGTTGAAGGATTCAAACACATCATAAACATGACTTCCGGTTATCATGGCAGCGGCGTTAATGTAGATTCCAATGGGAACGGGTACCAGTTTGTACATGGCATCTTCAAAGCGGAACTTTGATGTGTTGAAGATAATAAACAGCCCAAATCCAATGAAGAAAACCGTTGACAACAATGTGACCGTATACAAGGACCGACATTTTTGTTGGAATCTGCCGTCATTGGAAGACTGGCGCTTTTTGCGATCCGACTGGATAACCGGAGTAGGCGTAAACTAACATAGCTTGTACGTAAATGTGACACACTCTTCAGTGTGGACATTCGTGACGCAAGATGATAAAAATAGGTTTCTTTTATTAGCAAATATATATTAATTGCGTTTAGGAGGAGGAAGTCTTCAATTGGCAGTCTAGTTGCTAATACATAAGTTACGACACCGTGCAACGTGTTTTTGAATATATAAGAAAAATGCTTTCTTAAAAATCCGCTGAATGCTTCATGACAAGCGACGTAGGACATAGCAATGACGTCGAAAAGCTACGTCAAAGCAACGAGTGCAAATTCTAAACATTTCATTGCTCGCTATATTATATGCACAAGCACGAAACTATACGTCGAATTGCGGAATAAATTAGCTACCAAATAATACCCTTCCTTTTTTCGGTGCGTGGCGCTTTCTCTAGTTGAAGTATTCACTTGGCATGGTTTTGTAGCGTCCGATGCTGGATACTTAATTTACTTTGACCGGTAATGTGCTGAAATGTGCATGAAGTGTCTCTGAAGCCAAAGATATCAGATGAGACTGGCTCCATATAAGTAGCAAATAACTAAAGAATATAACAATTAGAATCCAGATACGTAACTGGTAGCAATCGTGAAATAAATTATGTATCGATCGTATCACCGATGGAACGATGCACTTTAGATGATTTTCACTTACGTGTCACCTTATGCTACTTCGATAATATTATTATTGTTTCCATTTTTTCCACAGCTACCAATTTGGGTACATTGTGAAGTTATATATTCCTAAATAATTCGAATATTTTTAATAAACGGATGAGCAGGTCTGTCTTAAGCAAACCGACGAACCATTACGTTTAGTTCTTGAGCATTAATTTGTAATTTGATATAAATCATGTTGAGTATTTTTGAACGTCGACATGAATTTTAGCATGATCCAATACAAAACGATATAAGAAATGCATAGATGTTCCTAGTACTCAGCAATCCATCATGAAATCAACTACTATATTTATCAGTGTCGTTTTGAACCTTTGCGAGTGTGGGCAAAATGTGTCATGCCGCAGCTGTATAGAATTGTCGAAACCTGCTCTCGGTTGGTTTGCTTCGATAAATTTCGAGGAAATTCCCGATTTCGTAATAACGTCGCAGTCCTAAAGGGTCTCCTGATATATAACTGCCGTGACTTGTTCCAGCAATTCGAGTGCTGAAACTGAAGCAATTGGCTTAGCTCAAAGGGAATGTATGTATCTTAAATGTAAAATGACATAAAACTCAACATCAGCAGAGAAAGTGGTATATGTGTACACCTCACTCGATGACGGGTTTTAAGTGTTCTCGCATGAAATCCCGAGGCTTAATTGCATGCAAAACATATCCAATCTTTCAATCACAATGTAGCTACTAGTCTGGAAGTGACTGTGCCGGATCGATATGTCCCTCTTGAGATCAGAATGTCACGTAGCCCTTGTCGCACATTTTACACGGAAATGGCTTGCAGCTGCCATGTATCCGCCTTTCGCGAATACTTAAATTGGATTTGTAACGGAATGTTTCCTCACAAATTGTGCACTTGAAATGTCTCTCCCCTGTGTGTGACGTAATGTGGATCCTTAATTGGCCAGCACTACGAAACGCCTTGTGACACAAGGGACACTGGTGATCCTTGACATTGGTGTGAGTTTTTCGATGAGTGTATAAGTGAGTGCTTGTGAGGAACGACTTATCGCAAGTGTCGCACGGGAATGGACGTTCGCCAAGATGGGATTTATATTGATGGTAAAGTTCCTTTGTTCCGGATTCCCTGTATATCTTCCCACAAAATATACATGTTCCTCCCATTTTTACTGAACCTGTAATAGTAGGAAACACGCAGTTAGTTCGGTGGGTAAAATAGTTCATGATGCACTCACAGAGATGAATAATACCTTTTAGGTTTCAGCGATGGGTAATGGGAGCATAATATATTTGTTATGCTGCTTTAACCACCTATTTAATTAACTCAAGTGCGTGTACCTCCAAAATCGAAAAATACTACGATGTTATAGGATGGCGAACACAGAAACCCTAACGATTACTGTAGCCTACTATGGTACTTGGGTGAGTTAATATTCAATGAACAAATTGTTGACTGGTACTAAAATAGATTGGAGCGAGGTCCTTAAACAAATCCAAATTAATTGATTGGTAGGTGAAACGTATTGTCACAAGGAATGGTCCTGAATACTTTGGAATCAGAACCTAACTTTTACAGAAAATGTTCCTAATTACATTATGATAAGTAAATTGTGAATCAACCGCCATATGATGCATCCCATTTCAGCACCATTACTGGTTGATTTTTACAAGGAAAATATCTAAGTGTAAAATCATGTACCTAAACTCCCCACCAGCTTCTCATAAAAATTACAAGCGTTATATGCGTTCCTGCTTTAATGAAAAACGATAACGTGCATTACTTATGTACTCAGTGTGCATACATATCCACAACGAATGGTGACACTATAGGAATGCATATTGAGGTAGCATATATGTGGGCAAAACCACGTAACCAAATGGCTACTTTCTGACTTGTGAGAAAATGCTTCTTTCACCAAATTCACGAAAATTGCTCGAAACTGGCCAAAAGCACTCTATTTTATATATCAGTGCTGGCACACAATCAAAGGAAAGAATTTCTGGTCCCTATATGTTAAAATACATGAAACCAACAAGAAAGTCAGTTACTGAAATTCAAGTGAAATGAAAAGAACTTTTTAAAAATGTCCAAACCGGTTTGGCCATTGGTTGCAAAATGAATGACTGGGTAAATATATAAAAGTGATAGCTTCGCCGTGATATGAAATAATGGCATACTAAATCAATTTGCTGCACTGACTTATGATGTCTTAGGATATATTTTTAGATGAAATATATTTTTAGATGAAATATATTTTTAGATGAAATATATTTTTAGATGAAATATATTTTTAGATGAAATATATTTTTAGATGAAATATATTTTTAGATGAAATATATTTTTAGATGAAATATATTTTTAGATGAAATATATTTTTAGATGAAATATATTTTTAGATGAAATATATTTATAGGTGCTATTAAGCATTATTAAACGCAATGCAGCTGCACGTCCATAGTCGTCGTATATAAATAAACCAGAAATTTTCTAAGAAATACGTATGCAGGGCATTGTCTCATAACAACTCGCCTTCATATAATAGGCACGCAAGATTATGGAAGTATCTGTAAGCTCCTAGTACCCCTCATCTGCTTTGTTTTTCGGTTTTCGTCAGTCATTATTCCTCTTGAACTAATACATTGATATTGTACGACAGTCTCTAAGTTTGTTTTACATAATATGGAGTATTTCTGATTGAACAGTTTTCCGTGAACATATTTATGCACAATATTTATGTATCATGACATTCGTCATTTTTGACTAACCATCTACACTGGATAAATGAAGGGCTTGCTCGTTGGAAGGTATTGTCCCGACTGTGCAACACAATACATATACAGATCGCCGATAATATCAATTCATGTTTGGTAGCCTTCTTCAACAAGTTCATCCCTAAGCTTTAACATTCTGTTGGTTAGAATTCAACCTATATATATATATATATATATATATATATATATATATGTCATATACCTGAAATTAATGCAATCTGAAACGCTTCTACTATTCAATTTGTATAATTATGTATAATTGTACAATTTGGAGCATATATGAATATTTTACTTCATAAAGCTAGCATTTTACAACAATAACTGTATAATTTTCTGTATAGCCATACGAATCGAAGTGACCAATTTCTTTGCATGGGAACCCAATATCCGGCAATGAAGGAATAATGTCAACTTTTCAGGATTGTATTAGAACCCGACACATATTTACAACAATAACATGTGGATCATTTGATCCCACTAAACTAATAAATTAATGACTTAAATGTTTTCAGGTACGCAAAAATGTAGGTTACGTAGTAACCGCGTAACGAACATTGCAAAAATTAAGGTGACAATATAAGTACTCCAAAGTTTTCTCATCACCAATGCATTACAATGTAGTGCTCTCATTATATATTTGTTCAATCTGGAACTTTGCCACGGAATGACTACGGGTTTGCCTTGGGGGTGTCTATATAATTTTGGAGATAAATAGACAAGAAACTAAGAAAACGGGATTTTTTTCGTGACAATGTCGTAAAAAAATTATTGAATTAAATCGGTCCCCGATTGATTAAAAAATATGTTCTGGAATATGAAAATAAATCTTTTTAGGAGACAATCAGAATGAGGCATCTTCTCACTCAGGTAGCCATGTTGGAAATAATATACATAATGGGAAGACTATTTTAACGAAACAATTAAAATGGGAAAGGGAACTAATGCGATGGCTTTAAATTTAGTTGGTTTTTGGTCGCCAATAATACAATGAGAGAAAGAGAGAGAAGCTATCATTTGTAAATGCATTTCTGTACATTGAAGCTGGGTTTACAAATAATCTGGAAATTCTAGATTTATAGAATAATTTAATTTTTTTAAATACTGAAACAAATATGAGTTTATTGAAATCGTATTGCTGGCAAATAAATACATGCATTATTTAGTGCACATTAGTAATAACGAATTCTTATTTTCCAGCGAATGTGCCACTTTCCGACTGAAAAGCAGTTGACAGATTGCATTTACTTTCCACGGCTTCTCATCTTCCCATTTTACCGGAAAACTATTAAACTGCCATTGATTGCATTTTTATTTTTTAAGTAATTTCAACTTCGTAAGCAATTATTGCTATGATGACTACTATGCTGGGAAGAGAACCAATCCAGAACTCATGTGTATTGCAATTTCAGGTTAGTTATCACATAATGATTTATCCAATCGAAATATTATTGATTACCGATTAATAACTCAGCGACTCGCTTTGTCATGGAATTATTACACCTCTGAAGTACATATGGACGCTTCATGAAAGGAAATTATGGTCCTGATACTAGGAACCTATTTGTGAAATGACAGTTCCGCAATTTCACAGGCGTAAAAATTTCAATCTACGACTCAATAATACTTTCTCGAGAAGAGAGCACTTTACACACAACACGCTCTGTTTAATTTCGTAAAAAATGGAGTTTCAAATATCATAATTTTTTCAGTGATTAAGGAGGTAAATGTATACGAATTAAAATCACTGATGGTAAATCTGATCACTACATTTGTAGCCTATGTGAATAAATGTCGTTTTGTATTAAATCTTTTTTGACCAAATCAACTCTCGCAACCGTATTAGTTAGTAAATGGTCGTTGAAATATTATTGAAGTAACAATGTTCCAGTGAACAGTAGAATTCCACGTTTTAAGTAAACAAATATTTTAAATAACGTTGGCAAGATGTATCTTAAGGTTCGAATACCGAACTACCAATTTTGAACAGAAACACAGTGGACCAGTTCCTACTACTTCATTTACATCCTTAGATTTAGGCGGAATAAAGGTAAGCTATTTATTGGAACATAAACATTTAAAATCATATGTTGAATTTTCCTTCTTAGATCAATAAATTTCTTCCTGGTGTTCAATAAAATATATTTAAATGCCAGTGAACTGCAAAGTGAACTTTCGAGTATAAACACGGTTGCCGATAAGCCCTGAAGTGCCATCCAAACAAAAAATATCACGACGATATTGCCAGTCATATTCAAGGCGGTGGGCTGTTCCCTTATGTTTTCCTTTTCGGCCTCATATTCATTAATACTTTGCTCGACTTCCTTGAACATATTTCGTTGCTGCCAGTTTTGCCATACGGCTGGCAAGCCAGACTGTAGCAATGACAGCAGACGTTTTGAAAATATTTCGGCTGACACTGGCATCAAAAATATTTCACATTGCAAACGTAATGGAGCAACGGGATTTTTACTGATGTGTAAAGTTTTAAAATTCTTGCTACCCTTGAGATTTGAGTACATAGTGGCAACCTCATCGTGCCTACCCAAAAACGAGTCCCCCTCGCAATGTCGCAATTTATTGGTTATGTATTGTGGTGTAATCTCGAGATAATCTTCAATTGTCACTGGTCTATGTAGACCGCGCAATATGTCATGATTGTAATAATTAGCAAAACTTCCAAAGTACAGTTCAATGTGATTGTAAACGTCGACAGCACTAGGGATCATTCCGTACTTTTGCTTGATCCACGAGCACATGTTCCCACTAGAGCGGTTTTTCAATTGATCATCAAGCTGTTCTTGACATGCATTGTAGAATTGCTTGTGAGGAAACGAGTATACGGAAATATTATTCAGTGTAAGCTCGCCAAGTGTATCCAGCGGTTCTGGGCGAAGGCGGCTTACCAGTCGCATTATATTATCTCCTCTGTACTCATTCGAAATGAGAATTCCTACCAAAACCCAAGGAAAGAGAAGAATTTTGCATTGTTTGAGAAAGCTTATTGGCAACCCGAGTAAAATGTTAATTAGAAATGTAATATGATCCCACAACAAATGCTTTCGAAAGCTGAAAAACCGCCTTAGAAGTATCACAGTTGAAGAAACAGCAAGGAACATAAATTTCCATGTAGTTTTGTCAAATGATGAAACCAACCCATACAACGAAAATCGCTGCTCCCGAAGAATAAACGTACATGATAAAAAGTGGAGCGGAAATGGTGAGTCCACATTAATCATTGTTATGTTATTTACTGTATAGACGACAATAATTCTTGGTGATACTTCAGAGTATACACCTACGTAATATTCACTTATGATGGAATAATATTGCATGAGAGAAGCGAATATTTTTCCAGCAAGCGCGTCTGCTGCTTTTACCACATGAAAAAAACTTGCAATATTTTCCACCGTCCGTTTGGTTTTATTCCAAATGTCCAGCATTGAACTGCTAGTGTAAAATAATAGCTTATCCATGTCCATAGTACCAACGGTTTGAAAGGATTTAATTGCACAGTTGTATACATCTGTTTGATATTGGAGTTCTTTCGACTCGTAGCAATATTTTAAGTATTTGTACATCTCGGCGGTGCGCCTTTGAAACGTCGTTAAATACATAGATTTAACTACAAACTTGAATTTTGTAGAGTACTTTATTTCTAATAGCAATGTTACCGGCGGAATTCCGACAGGGCTGTTGATTGACCGCTGGGTCATTGTGTACAATATATCACTCCACCTTGGAGTATTTTCTCCACGTTTGTGACCTTTAATGTGAACAAAGAACCAATAATATTTTGCTAAGCCAACTTTCCTGTATTTACCGTTACGGTACACGCTCCTGTCAAACACTGTATCAAGAATAAATGATGGCAAAGTGTACGATCTACCACCAAAAACTTTCCAGTTTGCACATTGCTTTGGATCAAAGTATACTTGGACAACACAATTCAGTTTTCTGTTTGGAGGTGCACCAAAGCGGAACCAAGAACCACTGATTATTTCAAATCCTCGCATATTATCACATTCAAAACAGCCATATTTTGCTACCTTGTACCTAAGCAATGATTGCATTACGGGAATATACTCCAGAGGCTGTAGGTCCTAAAACCCGTCTCGTGCAGCAATTCCTTTTCCAATTACATGACTTACCATGACGTGAATATAACATTTATGGAAACTAGAAAGAGGTACCTGTAGGTCCAGTTGGCCATCGACCTCCACATACACCCGAGACTCTACTGATATAGTGGTGAAAATTATGGTGAGTACTGATAACATTCCCATCATGTTCGATGTTGGCCGTTCTTGAATCTGCGTCCCACAATATGCTTCCAAAATACAATGGTAAGATTCAACTCTGTTACTTTTCAAATTTATTTTGATATATGGCAACCAGAAGGGTTCCATTAGTATTGTAAATCTGTTGCGCTGTGTGCCGTTCCTGTAAATCGATCTGTTCCAGTTTTCAATTTCTATATTGAAATATTTTCTATTACACGCAATCCCGAAACATGTCTTTGTATCCGTCGTGTCTAACTCTTCAGCCTGTTAACGCAAGTTCCCAACAAATACTATATTTAACCGCATGAAGTGCAAGATATTGGATTTCGCAGTGAATTTTGATGGGGTCCTATTACAAATCTACTAGACTAACGAATGGAAACATACTTGAATATATCGGGTGCATGACGATTAATATGGCACCTTTGGAATTAAAAGGAAAATCGATTCTCTTCCTAGTCAGAATTCGATCATGTTGAACTAACGACAACTGGTAAATTAAAAAAGCTCTTTGGTAAAGAATTATAATTGTTCCCGACTTGATTAGTTTTGGAATTACCAACTTAGTTGTAAAATCGTGTCATACTATTAGGGAATTGAATGTATTATCAAGGCATAATGTAGCAAATTTTGCATGGCATACTTTACAATGTTATGTTAGCATTTTACAACAATTACTTAGATATTACTGCTATCACCAATGAGTTGGATTCATAACTTTGTTAGCATGTAAACACAACATTTATGTATATGGGGATAGTGTCAAAATTTTCGTACTCGTGTTAAAACTCTAGGCTTTTTTGATACAATGATCTCTAGGATATTTGTTCCCCTTATACCATTGAGCATTTGCAGCGTAAAAGTATGTTAGTCCCGGTAACATTTTCAGAATCGTGAGATAAATATATTTGCAACTCGCCGCACAACAAACTGATTTGAAAAGTAGTTTCAATATGATAAACTACGTATGCATCAACTTACATTTCGTGCGGTATTTTCCGTGGGGGGAAGTGTTTGAAATATCCTGTCTACAGTTTTGGAAAAAAATCCTACTCGCAGCGAAATGGTTTGTATACAAGTCAGGATTTTTTTAAAGCCATCGTAGGGTCTAAATACACAGACGTGAGATTTTAACACACTCTGAAATTGCCGGTTTATAACCAACAAAATTAAATGCAGCCACATAACCCAAAAGAACGGTTTTTGAAATGCTGAGCTCTTGCCAAGTGAAGTTGCATTAATATAAACATAGAAGGCGACATCTCGTTGATGCACTGCGTGTGGCAACATATCCCGCCTTTATTTCGTTGCGCAGTTGTTACCAATTTATGTATCCCGTCCGTATTTGAAATCCTTTTTGAGTACACAATTTTCCCATTTTTAACAGCGCTGATTGTTTGTAACGCACGAATCAGCAGAGAAAATACTTTTTCTAAAGGGTAAACACGATACGAAAAGATTGATTCCCTGGTGTGATATTGCAACGCTAGAATTAAAGTAGAAGTGAGGGAGCTGTCTTCCTCACTCCAGTACCACCGTAAAAATTCTGATATATATGTGAAATTTTGTTTTGGTGTTGGCATATGATAGGAATAATCAATACCCCATTGCCAAATTATTATAGCTTGTACTATAGTCAAGTCATTGATTCGAAATGCTTGAGCTGATGGTGAATCTTTATGAACCCACAATTGTAAATCGTCGTTACTGCAAACATTATAATTTCTCGTTGAGCTGAAAATCAGAATGGCTGTAGATTCTGTGTGCAAGTTGTTAGGAATATGAATTCCAGGTGTAACGAACGTCACTAAGCAGCAAAGATTAGATCATAATGTAGATGATGTGTAATTTTGACCTTTCGCTGACTTTTTACAAGACCGGATAAGAATAATCGACACCCAATAGGTGGAAACTTCATAGTGCATAAGAAATTGAATTGTAATGATATTTCTAGTTATCCGCTCAATGTATCCAAAATGTGCTTCAAATATGCATTCTCTGCCAATATGATAACGAATGATTATATGATCTGAATTTCACAAGTTTTGTGATAATTTGTTAAACGGCACAAAAAGTGCGCACCATGAAACAGTATGAATTGATGTTCTCACAATGTCAATGGATTGAGTTTACTGATAGAGAGAAATATTTTTAAAAAAGCGAAACAAATAAAGATCTGGTAGAATTTCCGGTGGCTAACAACGTTCGTACGTGCCGGCCGTACCACGCGAGCGTAAGAATAAAATTGAACTATTACAACTTCCTTGAATTGTGCACTGTAAGAATAAATATTTTAAAGATATGGCTTTATATATATTTGTAAAGAAAACTTATGTAATTTAATGATTTATTTTATGCTACGCTCATTGAAGCATAACAAGGGCAGCATTCACGTTACAATGAAACTTGTATTTAAATGTATCATTATAAAAACAAATAGCATTAACAATATTATTGAATGCGTAAACTTAACTATTTTATGTATTGAATGCCTCCATATATTGTTTATAAAGGTCACATGTACATACATGTACGCAGCATTTGTGATATCGACTGTAACTGCAAAATGACTCAAGTGAAAAACGTGTCAGTGTCAATATGACACAAGTGCGAATCATGTAAAACTCAATGTGAATCAAGTAATATTTGGGGCAGATTGAGATTCCCACACTATCAGATGGAGAAGAGAATTAAATTCCGTTCAAGATGATACCCCACACACCTAATTGAAAACTCCTATAACTATAAAAAATATATTTTCATGCCAGCATGACGTCACAAAAATTAATTTAATCTAATGATTAATTAGCAAATATGTGAACCAATCGATCAATATTCTCACTGCTAATGAGCACTGAGTTACCAAGGTGCATAATTTGGTTAATTATTACATGGTTTAGGGAATATAAAGCGAATAATTAACGCCTAATTAAAAATCAAGTCTTTTTCCACATATTTCGCAGCCAAACTCTCGAACCTTCAAAAGGGAGAGCTGATGTCGTCCAACTTCATAACCGGTAGTAAAGCATTTGTTGCATGTAGGGCACCTGAACGGTTTTTCGGTGTTCTGTCGCCGTATATGTGCGCCTATAGGTATGTGCATTGCATACAATTTTTAACCGAGATTTAGAGACGTGAGTATTGGACGATATGGGTTGGATATGTATGATTGTAGATAATTTAAAGGGGCAGCTGGATGTGTCATTAATATAAAACATAATACACATTGTTTCAGAAAAATAAATGGCTTCCACATATTCCGTAGAATCATTTGAATTTTAATTGGTCAAGTGAAAAGAAGTAGATGCCAAAGACTACCTCATATATACGGTCATTGTTGCATCTTAAGGCAAATTGGGGTGCCATGTTTGGTAAGCTAAACCTCAATGCGTATGTTAAAGTTACGTTATATGACCAACGAGACAATTACCAATTAATACTGGGAAACCACTATATATTCTGACATATATTAACCAATTTGTTTGCGGCCACGATTACTGTATAAACGCTTCTCCGTATTAAAAAACATCCACATTCGAACGTGCTACGAGCAAGAAGTGGTACAACGTGTGTCAAACACTTTGGCTCTACTTGATAGCCATTTAGTTATGGTATTAACTCTATTGTAATCTTAAATATCACCTTACAATATATTTTTGAAGTGAAAATTTGGTGCATTTCCCATGAGTTTCGACGGAAATTATGACATTTGAAATTGCTCGGAAATTCGAGATTTTTCTGGTTAAATAAATTTACAAGCTACTTCTTTTTTATCTATTTTATCTACTATTTTATCTACTATGTGGAGTACGTATTTGTCGTTTCTAAATAGTTTATTGGAGATCGTATAATAGGCTAATATATATGTAATGGTATATAACGGCGATGAGGAAGTGGAATTGCTGATATACGTCAAACTGACACACGTGCATGACACACGAATTTATTCTACGATGTAGAATAAATTCTTGGCGTTTTTTTGAATAATTTATTTGAGATCGTATGATATCAGAATATATATGGCTTGGTATACATCGGCGATGCGGAAGAGAAATGCGTTCCATCTTTGCCCTTGACTACAACTACTTTAGTTAATATAGTGGATTGTACTGTAATGGATTTATGTTAACATGTATTATACAAGTAAAAATACGTAGAAGCGCAAATTCAAGAAAATTTTTTAGTTATTTTTTTTGGAAAAATGAAGTGGGTTTTAATATATTGACAATCGAATTTTCTGCTCTTTATTCCATCTAACTTCCTTAATTGATTTTTAAAAAGATGCACGTCAAACTGATACACGTGCAGCGGTATTAAATATTAAGCTGCTGTTTTCAGTTGTAATGCGGATTTTAAATTCGTATATTTTATTAGACCTGAGATAGCTCTCCAGCTTGGTTAAAATATGTTTCATATTTGCCATTATTAATGCATGAATATCTCTGACGTTCTGCTGATCGTTCTGACTAGGGCAGCCCATCACGCGTTCATTATTGGCAATGAAAAATGCAATGCAAAATACATTTAGTTTGACATATTTGAAACTTTGATATACGATGCATATATAAGTGTGCGGCAACCAGGAAGTAGTGGCTCCTATACTTTTTCCACGGGCACAGAAAGAGGTCTCGTTCTACTCACTTTGTCAGAACATACGTACATTAGCTTAATCAACTATCACCTGATCTGCGAAATGTTTTCTCATTTTTAAAAGTAGAAAACATGGAGCCGTTAGTGTTGACTGATAAAGTCTACAACACAATCACCGGAGTAATGGGTGACTTTGTTGTGTATTCGTGGTCAAGCAATATCTACTGGAACAAACGGAGCGCAAAATTTGAATCTTTTCCAGGTTACCGCGGCATTACCAACGTTGTGGGCTACATATCTGGGTGCGTATTATTGATTAGCTTCGGCGTATTCGTGTATGCAAAGTCAGACGCGGCGACTATTCCCGACGTCGCAGTTGAAGGGCGGGATGACTACAACAACCGAATATTAGTAGTCATGGCAGCAGTAGTGGAACTTGCTGGCATTGCCACCGTAATGACGGCTGCATCTCTTCAATTCCAAATGAAGGAAGAAATTATTCATTCATTCAACAAAATATTTGAGCTGAATAATCTGTTGAAACAAAAATTCCAGATGGCTTATCCGGAACGCGGCGCACTGAAAACGGAGCGACTGTTTGAAGCCGTTTGCTACTTCCCTTTCGTATTGGCAGTACTCTGTGCAGTGTCCTTGTTCCATCCAGCCGATCCCGTTCGTAACGTGATTCAAGATATTTTGGAGATCTACGTTGGCTTTAACGTGCACACTGCCTTGGTGGTCGTCTGCGACGCATGGGGTGTACTTATAGTATGCACCAGTGGCTCATTGTTTTGTACGCTCTGCATGCTCATTGGATTTCTTCCACAGGTTTGGCTCGACGCGGCCATGCCCGATGATTTCATTGCGACGAAGCAAGACGGAAAATATTTCTACAGATTTCATACGAGCGGATTGGGATTCGTTTCTGAGGACACGCTTATTTTATTGTATCGAAATTTTCAGGTTGCCGTAGGAATACCGAATACCGTGTTCACGTGCAACAGATTTGCGGTGCATTCGACGGGATTGATGGTCATATTTGTCACGTCCGCATTCTCTGTCATTAAATTCAATAGTGTGCTTCTTGACGGATCCCTCATGGGATTTTCACTGTTGGCAATGATTGTGTGCTTGGCCGTATTGGCGGTGTCGATTTATTATTCAGAATGCGTGTATCTGGATGTTGTGGAAGGTCAATGGGAGGGATTAAGGGAACGACTAATGCAGTTGACGTCACCGCGATCGGTGGCTTACAAAACGGCAAAGTCATTTACATCAATAACTCCAAAGTTTGGGGCTGTATACTTCAACGTGAACAAAAGCACATTTTTTGAATGGTGTGACGAATCTGTTAATAACCTTGCAAGCTTACTTTTATCTTACTAATTTAGGTTAGCGCACTCACTTACATCAACATCAATAGTGTAACGTTGTATATAAGTAAGTCAGTGTTAAATGATGTCACAATGTCATTTATTTGTAACGGTAATTATATTTATAATGATACGTAGGTAAGTCGAATCTTTCAAGGTATATGTTTTAGAATACAATACAAATTACATTTCCATTGACTAATATTGTCGGGAAACGGGCCCTGCCAGGTCAGGTTAATGATGCGTTGGGGATGCCGTATGCCCCGGTGCCACCTAAACTGACGCCCGCTCCACTAACCACATCACAGAAAGGATTCGGATCACAGGACCAGCGGCAATGACACAAGAACAATGACATGACACTCACAACAAGACAGTTAAATAAAATACTCATTTTATTACACTTACTAATTACAATTAAGGCCCACGGGCCAAACACAAATATACTTTTACTGCCACTGCTGCCGCAGCAGCGAGTGGCTTTTGATTCTGCACACGGCAAGACTTTGGAAGAGAGTGTATGGTTTGGTGGTGGCGGAGCTTGTTACTACATAGAATTTGGTGTGCTGGACCTCGTGTCCAGCACACATTCACATGTTAAATAAATGCGTTCCGCATGGTGCGTCCATGCCGTGCCCAATTCCAGCGACTCTGGCAATTGGGGGAACGTGAGACTCCCTTCACTCACCAAGACCGTTACATATTTTCGCGACAAATATAATATTACATATATTCTTAAGTAAATTACTTTGCAAGTTATGTTTGGTGACGGTGACTCCAATGCAAAACATATTTAGTCTTTAAAAATAAACAAAATGCTCAACTTGTGTGTACGTATTGACTTCTTTGAACTGTACAAATTATTTCCCCATGCGTTTTCCGTCCTCGCATATATGCAATCCAATCATACGTTTTTGTGCGCATGCCTGATAATTTCTCGATCCAAAGTACACTCATACAGCCTCCAATCATATATAAGAGCAGTAGAAATACTACGGAAACCTGATGTATCTTAATTGATTCGTAGGTGTGTCCTCGGTCGTCCCAAGTTAGCAAACCCCTTACTAGCATATTGAGCGCTGTACGCGTACACATTCCAGGTTTTGTTCAACTTAACCCACCGTCTACTGTATTTGATGCTATCGATTAGGTTTTAAAAAATGGAGAGATGCTCGAGCTTAGAGTACATCCCGCTATCTGTCAATGCAGCAATGAAATTCTGAAACTTACCATGCATGTAAAAGTTGCTTGTTACCTTCCAGTAGATCAGCGTGGATAGGAATTTCGGCTCATTAAAATTTTCGGTACCTTGTCTTGACTCAAATAGTCCGAGAAGTTTGGTGAAACGCAAGAATGCGTTACCTGAGAAGGGATGTGTGCTCAATGCGTTGGTCATTACCGCAAATCTGTCGCTGGACCGACAATCCCTTGGCTGCAGTTCCCAAATATTATGCGCTCGTATATATTCAAAATCGGTTTCCGAGTAGTTTGACAGACACTTGATGTTGTCCCCTTTCGATATGTTTGTCAACAGCGTCGAAATATGTGCATTCCTTCCGGTGAAGAACGTCAATCTGGACGTCAGCTGATGCCACAAGTTGTACACGGAATACGGCTTGGCGTTATTGTCGGACCTATTCAGCATTTGCCATATATTTCCAAGCCGCTTTGTAACCGATTCGTCTGCAATGATTGACGGAATATGTGCATGGGCGTTTCCCAGAAGCTCCTCCTTGGATTGTGGTATATGCTGTGGCCCCGGTGACATGGTAACAATAGAATACATTGCGGACGTGTAAAAGTTCCTCAACACGACGGTTCCTAACATCCAGCTTAATAGTATTCCCGAGTTTTTCCAGTCCCTCCACGTCATAAGGTCGGCATCGCCTTGCTCGAGCATGGTAGAAATTATGAAAAAGCTCCAACTACAAGTTCGCCTTTCTGCTCCAAACGTCACAATGTAAAGAAGAACCAATTCCATTACGGCCGTACCTGCCAGGATTGCCCAAGTCAATCCAGTAAACGGCGTCAGCATTAGGTCAACGACGTCTGTTTTGGTCACTCCCGCAGCAAGCCCTGTATTTTCGTTAGCACCCAGAACAACTGAAAACCGGAAGACATCAACCTGAGTACCAAATGATAGTGGATTGTAGTTAATTCGTTCATTGTAATCATGGAGATTTGTACTATCGGCCATGACAATTGGTAGATGTAACAACGAATGGCTGGAACTGATATTTTCAAAACGAGTGAACATTTCTTTCACAGTTCCGTCCAACCCCAGCCACGAAATGTATGTGCCCCATTTGAAATCATTCTCCGTGTTTGGGAAAGAGCCAAAGTTATTAAGCCTCGTTCCTCTTTCATTCTTGAAGTGAATGTGATGGAGAATTTGGTCCCTTGGTTTTGATGCGGACACTAGAATGGCAATCACAGATGCCGTTTAAAACTTTCCGGGAAACAGGTACCTCCAGTAGAATGGCTGAAGAGTGGAAAGTAATGCATATTTCTCGCAGGTGAAGCATCCAGTCCAGACATTCGTCTGAGTCATATCTTGGTTTTCGACCCCGGAGAAGACGACGATCAGCTTTGAAGCAGACATGAGCAATGGCACTTGAGTAAAATATTGATGGGATTCACCTGATATCGTTGATGATCTAATAAAAGCTAGTACGAACTCCGGAGTTACAAAACGCAAACGCGTGCCATTTACTTTACTGGATAGCGACATCCATGAAGGTGAAAATACATTTGCAGTTATACTGGAATATTTCTGTTGACTGGAATGAAAGAATGGTTGGCGATGCTCCACAGTATTGACCAGTATATCTTCTGGTAACTGTGGCCTGGTTGATACGTGCACCTTGAAGTGGATACCCAACCTGGTCGCACGAAATAAGTTGATATGATAAAAGCTTCTCGCAATTTTTGCTGCGTTGCTAGTAGAACTATGCAGGTTGGGACAAAATACGGCAGACGCCAAGATCGTGTCAAAGCCAGTGGTTGTGGTACTGTCATTTATATATTCTTCGCGTACATAGTGAATTGTACACGACGGATTACAAAATTGTTCAGTTACTTGACTGATGGCATACTGCCCACAGGTTTTGATGTCAGATGACTGTGATAGGAAGTATCTGGTATCATAAACGTTACAGCGCATAAGCACGAAATAGTTGACAACACTTTCATAGTATATTTATAGGGATCAAACCAATC
Source organism: Sinella curviseta (assembly GCA_004115045.4). Lineage (NCBI taxonomy): Eukaryota > Metazoa > Arthropoda > Collembola > Entomobryomorpha > Entomobryidae > Sinella > Sinella curviseta. The sequence goes on along the minus strand of CM023200.3, from coordinate 25,507,719 downwards.
ACCTCTATTGATTGAATCCTAAAGCTCAACGTTTACTATTTTTTTGGAAACGTGCTGAAATGATCTAACTTATTTCAAATACTGCTATAATTGCAATGTCTGATGTACTCTGTTGTCAAACTGAATTTGTGAGTAAATTGGGCGAATGTGTGGCTTTGAAATAATATTACGACGGGACGACTGCAAGAAAGTAGCTACACCGCAAAAAGTAGATCACGGACATCATCCTACCTATAGGATACCTCATTACTGCACGTGTAGAATTTTATTTAGGACTTGCATAAGCAAATTTATAGAAACTAAATGAATGCTTTATAAATAATTTGCCCTGGTCCTCGGTGTGAGTTCTGCTGACATTAAGTTATGTGCAAACTAATTGCCTGCATAACTATGGCCGTGTTCGTGCTCTGTAGCTGAGGTTATCGTGTATATTAAGCACTTTAGGTAAATTGAAACGTTTGGATATCATCAATCGACGAAAAACAGTATCAAGTGTTTTTTTTAATTTATCTGATATTATTAGTAGCGAGAACGAACATGTGCAAATATATAACGTCTGGAACGTAACTGTTTTTCTGATCGTATAATATATAACGCAGATGCTCTGAATATATGTACATGTTCAATGTAGTGTCTGGATGATGTTAAATTACATACGCATTTGCAATAACGTAAACGGTCTCCCATTGTTTCCGCCAATTAGGGCGCCGGCGGACATAGTTGATTCTGTTTGACATACAGATGGAAGAAATATTTCGGGGTGAGCACCTGCGCAGGACTAGTAAAATTAATCCAAGTATGAGGACTGTTCTAAAATAAGTACTGATATTACGCATGATACAAATTAGCTTAAAATAAGCAGGTACCACACACGAATGTTGACCAGCGCTTTTTTTGCACTCCGAGTAGAAAACCAATAAAAGTGAAAGCATATCTGTCATGATATATGAGATCGACGCGACAGCAGTGGGCACCATTCAAGGTAATAGGTTCATTTTCAACTTACCCTTAATTCAACAAACAATTCTAACATCGTACACATTTTCGATGCTGAGTTTGTTGACACCATATTCAAATATTTATATGCAACGTACATCCCATTTTCTAGGTCTCGTTGTCGAATTCGACAAAAACTGTGCCAAAGGTTCAAAGCATCAGGTAAACATGCACGGCAATTATAATTTTCTGAGTTCGTTAGTTCGGATCAACATTGTTTTGGCAGATATGGGAAAACCAAAATAAAGAACAAATTGAGGTAAAATATGTCTTGATGATTTTTAATCATGTACTTAATTGAATAAAGAATAAGATTTCTAAGACCTTTAAGACCCATAAGTTATGTACTAGTACTGAGTATTAATTTATTAATAAAAGAAACTAAACTTATAGTAGGTGAATGGCATATACAAATTATTTAAATCTTAATCTAAATTTTATATATGTAAAATTTTGACTCGGTTGTGTTATAAATAGCACAACATTATGGTATATTATCTTTCCGGTAGGATTTCTAATCGGACTGATATGCAATGGTATCGAATAAATTACAGATATGTATTGGTAAGTTACACAAGCTAAACAGGATTACACGCAATTCATTGCTTTATAATGGTATGTGGGCGTACAAAAATACTTATTTATGAATATTATTAGGCTATGTTACTGTTATTATGTAACACCGCTAATGATTATTTATCATATTTCACGGTGAAGTTTTTCCATACTAATAAAATTATATCAATGTCAAAATCGAGTCTTGAATAAATTAGTGATTTATTTCGTACAAAACAGAAATCCGGAATTGTACAGTTGCTTATATATTTGGTGCTGGATTATGCCAACAGCAACTGGGTTCATGTGTTCGTAATGCCTAAGTGTTTTCATCATATAACACAGAAAATAGCGCATTATGGCAGCAAAACATTAACCAACTAACTGATTATTGACCAGTTGGAGGTTACTTCCATTGTCGCGATGCTTACACCAACTACAAATCAATGTTAATTACACTGTTACATCGTCTAACAAAGAATAAGTGAAAACTTTACATTAAAAGAAATATATTTACATGGAATCATAATCAATATTCATTTAACACAATTGTACAAGTTCATTTTTAAGACATTAGGCACACTGAACTCGATCTACGATTTCTTCAAAATTGTGAGGTAAACTGTAAATAGATATTCACTTTAGAAAAGCATTAGCATTATTGTTGCATGCAGACATCTATTTGATTCGGAGCAGCTTTATAGTAGCTACGAGCGTCGATGGTGGCATTTTGTTTGAAAGATTGCTGACACAGCATGATATGGACTCTACCTCGATCATCAGCTGTGCATTCTCTTAACGTGACTACTTAAGTTAAGCGGTGATCTGAGTAACTTTCCGCAATGTGGACAGCTAAATGTCTGGCATTTATGCTCTCGATATTCGTGGGATTTTAATCCCTCCCTGCTTTTGTATCTCATATCGCAAACCTTACATTGGAATGTCTTTTCACCAGTATGTGTCCGTACGTGTCTCTGACAGTCAGAATTTGTTGCAAACGCCTTCTCACAGAGTTGACATTTGAAAGGTTTGATTCCGGAATGACGGCGTCGTTTGTGGACATTCAAGTCTCCGCTGGACGAGAAGGTTTTTTGACAGATTTCGCACTGGAACGGGGCCTCCCGAGTATGGATTCTGAGGTGTTGTACAAGACCATACTTGGATGTTAGTTCAACCGAGCACATAACACATGCGTATCGAACACCGCTATGAGACTGCTTCATATGTCTCTGCAATCCTTCTTTCAGCTTAAACGTATTCCGACAAACAGTGCATTTAAATGCACGTTCATCTGTATGTGCCAGGATGTGCCGGCGAAGTTGTGTCTTTGTTTTATACGACTTTCCACACGCATCACATTGGTGTGGTCGTATGCTTGAATGCCTTGCCACATGTAGATCGCGGTACTGCTTCATAGTAAACGTTTTCTCACAAATTCTGCACGCGTACTTTTCTTCTGTCGAATGAGACTTCATGTAGGTACGCAAAGTTGAATATGTTGAGAAACGTTTAGTGCAAAGTTGACAGCTGTATGCTTTCTCCCCTGTATGACTCCTTATGTGACTATTGAGCCAATCCCTTGTACTGCAAGATTTGCTGCACAATGGACATTTGTACTTCTTCACATTGTGAACACATTTCACATGTTGTTTTAAATGAATTGTGGTACGGAACGCTTTGTCACAACTAATGCAACTAACGGGGCTCCCCTGACTATGAGCACGATTTAAATGTTGTTTTAGTTCAACGTACGTGTAAAATCCTTTTTGGCAAATGGAACAGGTATGGCATCTAGGCCGATATTCTTGGTGAGTAATTTGATGCTTTTTAAGGTTCACATTTTTTTGGAAAGGATTCTTTGCACGTTTCGCATGAGAATGGCTTTTCCTTAATGTGGGAGATTAAGTGATTTTCGAGATCCTTTGATTTCTGTGCGTTACAGAAAACACATATATATTTCATGGAACCCATGGTAATGATGAGAACGCAGCGCTGTCACAAATGTAGGCACTTGAAACGGAATTAATGCAATAAAACGTTAAACGTTCAACCTTAATTCTAAATGATCTAACTATATAGTATCTAGTGTGATCGTACTAGTGATATTTTTTGTAATTGTGTGACAGCGCAATATAAACCTTGTACCTCTTTTACTCTATCGTTTATTGCTAACTCATCGGGAGCGACACTACAAAAAATACCGTCAGTGGGAAGCACACACTGACGTCTGAACGGTAAATGACGCCTTGTTCAATTAACCAACGCATTCGAGAAAAACGCCAAACTTTGGTGCACGCTACTAATGCTTCGAACAAGTAGTGCATGCATTTGTACACTGTCGTAGGTCCTTAACTCCTAGCCGGTATTCATTCCAGAAATGAGTACGTTCTGGTTCTCTACATTTCAGTGAATATAATCCATGAGACAAGCCCAAAAGGTACTATATCATTATATGGCGAGCTGTATGCTCCTTAGTTACAAATAACGCATAGCTTCCAAATGTTTGACAACACAGCTATATGCAGCATTATCTCTACGAACCTGGCTTACAAGATAGTTGATGCTATTTTACATTGTTGTACCCGCGCCTCTGAATCATTATATGTTTTGCCTGAGGACCATAATATGTTATACTTTATTCGTTTTATACTATTTACCAAAGAGTTGCATACAAATGAATTCGTGTGTGCTTGAAGTAGTGCAATGTATTGGATCAGCGGTACACACAATCATGCATATGACATTGCAAGAAACATACATTGGACTGTTTTTGACTACGACTCTATTCCACAGCTTGTGAACATGTGTACCTAATTCAAGTATATATCATCTTGCAAGTATACATTATACAAGTACACCAATATTGCACCCGAGCTCGTTAAAAATTTCTGCAAATTAAGTAATAACATATAGATCTCAAATCAAGCTGACACTTGATGGAGATAACAACGTTTAGTAACTTGAAAATGAACAGTAATACTCGTTTAAATATAATATGCGTGTGCATTATATGTGGATATGTACATTATTATATTGATATACATAACATAACGTACTTTAAGTTTGTGTGCGAAATATAATGAAAAAGAATGCATAAACCTGTGAAGTTACGATCGATCTTGGAACGTGCTTTTGATATGCCATTAGTCGGTCCCACAAAAACCAAAAATAAATTATTGGACCATGGGGTCGTGTGAAGTTACTGTAGGTTTACAATTTCCCGTTGAACAATCACATACATCGTAATAAGTCGAATACAAATACAGTTTGGCGATACCTTCCCAAAAGCAAGTATGAGTCATGGCAAGTGACAAAAAAGGACCCGTTGCCCGTAAAGTGAATTCAATGGCGGGGAGCAGTACTACGCAAATACAGTACCACGACTGCAGGCTATACATCCAAAGGAAGCCTAAAGTACAACAAGAGGTTCACTAATATGTATGTTAATCCGGCATAAAAGTCATTTAGGAAATGTGGTGTGGCCACGCAATGTATTTATGTACTAACAATATACTACTGGGGAGCTTTTACAGTACGGGTACGAGCAGTAGTTTCCGGACTAAATACAGTTACTCAAATATATAGAGTTTGTGAAGCAATGCTTCGATATTTATATGTACATTGGTGACTCACCTATACATACGATGTGGTCAATGCGACAACAAGGAAAACTGTGGTCATATTTTGAGCATAAAATATACAAATAGAACGTTGAATTCTCCATACTAAATACGCACTTGGCACATAATAAAGAAGGTATGTATATCACATATTTGCTTACCGAAATCCCAAGGTTCGTAGAACCTCAGTTAAAATGTTGTATGTATCATCGTCTGTGACTCATTTTCGAACAATGTAACAGCTTACGTTATATGTAATAGCTTCGAAGTGTTCGGGCTGCCTTTCCTCTACCTACATGCACATGTGTACTACAATATTTTTCAATATTTGTAGTTAAACAAAAATTCCATTATGAAGTATACGTGACATTATCATAAGATACTTAGAGAACATTACATTTGCTCATCTAACAATTATAAGTATAACTAGTAAAAATAGCGCATTGTTTGAACGAGTTTTCATTTATTGGACATCGAATAAATATTTTGTAAGCACTCGCGTACATTCATGAACTCGCGGCAGCGCTAGATTTTTCTACTTTGATGATGAATACTTTGTATTCGTAATGACAGTTTCTTAACACTACGTGATCTTAACGTAAAGCATTATTATACACAGTCGAGACATGAAGCGTTGTAGCTTTCAGTCGTCCGCTGCTATAGTTTACTAAACATTCCAGTATCAACGCGATGCCGGAAATGCCAATCATGCATAGCAAAAGTAAGAATACGAAGATAACTTGTTTAGACTTCAGTAATATGTCAAAAGATCCTACGGCATTGTGTATGGTTAAAGTTCCGCTCAGCGATTGAATGCTGTATGTGAAAATGTTCCAGAAACTTGCAACGACTCCCGTTTTGTTTACGACAAATGTAAGGTTCGATTGACGTGCCAAATCTGTTGTGAACAATAGTCGAGAGTTTATCCCAGTTTCCGTAATTTGAGCTACGAAACCTTTAAACGGTGTGTAAATGTACTCATTACGTCCGACGCTGTAGTACTAATGACGTAAGGTACAAGGGCTCATTTTCATTTTCCAAAACTTGTCGCTTTGCAAACAATGCAATTAGATGCTTAAGGAATCGAAAATCACTACTGTGTTTGTCTATACCGAACACGTCTTGTATCACGACGAAACGCTCCAAGGTGGGACATGACTTAAGCTGTAATCTACTGGTGTGTGGTGCACCCACAGTGTCGCTTGTTTGATTACAGCAAACTGCAGTACCCCATAATACTTTTGAAACCAAGTCCGCTATTGGACATTGGTGTACGAACATAGGAATAAAGTTTAATTTACCAATCAGGCTGCCAGTGTTACGTTCGACATAACTGCATATGATTGTCCACGTGAGAGTCTCCAAATGCGGTACGCAATGCTTTCGTCCGCGAAGATCAACAGTCGATCTTTGTTTGTGTCATTCAACAGATGTGCAAATGTTGATGGTACATTTTGTGGACCAGGAGGCTGGGTTGCTAAAGAGGTGATTGTGGAAGTGTAAAAGTTCCTGAGTACCATGGTTCCTAATAGCCAGCTACAAATGATCCCTGAAGTCTCGAATTTTCCGGACCGCTGCAAAGCGTCATCCCCTTGTTCCTGTAGGACGCTCAGCATCCAAAATATCCAGCGGTGTCGCATATTGCCGACTGCATTTGTGATCTTCCATACAGTGAACGATACAATCAATAAAGTTGCTAGTAGAGCAGCCCATGAGGCACTTGTGAACGGTTGCGGCAGCATTCCAGCAGCGTCCGTGTTTGTCCTTCCAAATGATCCTGGGCCATAACTTTCATCTCTTGCCAGAACAACAGAGAAACGTAATCCATCAAATTGTATACCAAATGTGAGTGCTCCACGAGATATTTTGCTAAGGTCAGCGGAGCTGTAAGCAATGCTTACCAGAATGTCTGTGCTCGTATTTTCATTCATGGTAAACTTTTCCTTTATACACCTTTTCACATTTAAATCCTTTTGGGCCATTTCTATTTTAAATCCTTTGATAATATCATTGCAGGTGATATCTGGCTCATAATGGTCGAACATTTCAATTCCAAAATTATTTAGCTTTGTCGTCCTTGGTATACTTGCGAGCCAGATTTCAGACTCTGGTGGGCATAATTGGCTTATTGGAATCATCGTGGTAATTTTTGTGACCATAGATCTATAAGGTCTACCTCGTAAAATGTATGACCTTAGCAGGGATTTCTGACATGTGACGCAGCCAATTAGCCAGTGTGTATTTGGTATCAAGACAATCAACGCTGAACTCGCCATAACGCTCGGTAGCTGCGTGAAAAAGTTAGACGTTGACTGATATTCCGTATTGGTGGCCAATGATGCCAATACAAATTGAGGACCTAACAAGCTGTTCGGATTTGCAGAGTACTAGAAGCGTGGAAAAAGGAGATGAGTGAATTCGATGTTGTTTGGTAATTTTACAACGGCTTTAGTATCAAGTGGTTCTCTCAGAACCAGAACAACAGTAGTTGCAGAAAATCGTTTTGGTCCAAAAATTCGGAAATGGGCCGAGACCTGCAACATGTTTGTTGAGTTTGGTGACGTTGCATGGATTTGTACGAAGAAAGAGTTAATTTCCCATTGACCATAAAAATCAGTGTCTTTTTGGTGATTCCTTTGGTTCCCTTCAAATTTGGTTGAAAAATAAACGTCAATTGAGGTATTCGACAACATATGCAATATAAAAGCTAAGTCATGACCTGGCGACGGCCCAGTTAATTTACCAATCAATGGGGCAGCGCTTGTAGAGTGTAGCTCACTCGCTAATAGATGGGCTAGACAAAAAATTCGAAACAACGGGGACATTTCTGCTGTGAATTTCCTTGCCAGGTTAAAACATATTGCAAGTACGATTGATAATTTCATTAAGGAATTACAATTGATATTGGCCAGTGGCACGAAATGTATTAACCGAAAGGTTTCCGTACGCATAGATAAATTTAGAAAAATATAACACAAAACAAAATTCCTTGCGTACCTTGAATACCGACATGAAGTATATTTGATCGCTTCATATTGATAAACTGGTAAAATGCTTGTCTCGCATTGATTATTCCCCATTCGTTTACAGCATCAGAATATACTTTATTACTTTTTTGTGCTCATTGTTATCATTTATGAATGGCGATGTAAAAATACTTGAAGTAAGGATAACAACTTGAGCACATACAATGATTAAATTGTAAAGCATAAAGTTGCCTGTGTGATTTAGCTGTGTGCGTTCCTCTATACATGACTCACATATTAAAGACAAATGCATTAAAACTAGAGTATACTTCACTAGTAAACGGCAAACATGATGTGAAGTTAAAATATTTATCATCCAATATTGAGTGGTCCATTTTGTGTTCTGTATTAATTGAAAGTTGGTAAATAAAGGAATATAACGCAACAATGCTGAAAGCCCGACTTGAACATCGAGTACAATATTATGCTAGTACCAAGTAGTCCGTTGTTCAATCTAACTAAATATTACAATATCAAACGACGCGCCAGATGCGAAGCATAAATATCGACCTAAGAAAACATGTTTAAACTTGAGAAATATGTTGGAATTTTAGTTCCGTCGTAACAACGTCCTTCAGTCTCCAATTCGTAATTCAAATGGTTGTTATATGCATTGTGTGATATGCAAGGGATCACGATATATGTAGCTGTATTTCTGGGATTTCAAATCTACACTTGCCTGAAGTAGTATAATGATTTTCTCAGTGTCTTGTACCGATGCCACTCGTTATATTTTTCCAGAGATGAACTGTTTTTCTTCTATATAGTCACTGGCGTTTCGTAGGGCGCCGTAGAGTGTCGTCGCTGGAGAGCTTATTATATACATATGTGCATGAATAACAGATAGTGGGAGAGTGTTAAATACTGTTGACGAAATACAATTTTGATTTATTTGTGGATTAATACTAAATATATACATTTCAGCGGGAAATCAAGTAACAATGTTGTAATACATAATTATAATGCTGCAACGGTCATAATTTATGTACTCAAACCATTTCCAGTAATATCACAGCAGATTGTCTGAAAGAGAAGCGTACAAATCCAGTAAATTAATATTACTACATGCGAAAACAAACCTGTTAACCGCCATGGTAGAAACTGATCTGCCAATTTGCATAATCGTATGTAATTGCAATTTACTTACGCCTTAACAAATGTCGTCAAGTCCTCAATAGCAGTTTGCGTATATTGCAATTTTGACAGACGTAGCAAGGCGAGTGTGTTTTTGGTATGACCAAATGTGATCAAGTTCCTGTCACGCACTCGATTAGAGTACCAACAAGTAACAACTTGTTGGTAGCGTAAACTATTTCCTCAATTTGTTCCTTGTAGGCGGTGGCGTCAATTCTGCCAGTGTATATGTACTGTTCTATCACTTTCATTATTCCTTATACTATTTAGTGATATTGTAACCTACTCCATTGAAAATTTTCTAAAATTGACACAAATAGAATCCCAATATTAGAGGAGATCCCACAGTGAAAAAAATTTGCAAGATGGTTGCATTGTAAAAATATATATTTATTTCTTCTATACGACAACCAAAATAAATGGCATATGCTACTACATTAACAATAAGCTAATGACAACATTCATAACAGTAAAGTGTTTGAAATATTTTTGCTTATGTGCTGATCCTTAACAATTAAAATGATTACTACAGCAATATCATAAGATGATATTGTATAACTGTATCTGTTTTATCAAACACTCGAGTATATGTGTGTTCCCGTTAACCGTAACTGGAACGAATATGAGCATCACCCGACTCTGCTACATGCATTACATACCAAGCGTATAAATATTCTACGCCTCGTTGGGATGAAACTTTCTTTGGTGTTTGCAACGCCCTGCATATGCTTTATTTGCATACATTTGCAGGGTCGTTCCCCAGTGTGAACCCGCATATGATGCGTGAGGTAGGATGAACTGTTGAATGATTTTTGACACATGCTGCAGCAGAATGGACGCTCACGGGTGTGCGTATGCAAATGGGTTTCTAAAAGAGCTCGAGTCCTTAAAGCTTTGCGACACATTAAGCAGTCAAACGATTTCAAAGACGAATGTATCCGCTTATGTCCTCTTAAACAATCTATCGTTTTGAACGCTTTTGAGCAAATATTACATGCACAATTCTTTCCATTGGAGTGGATTGCGATGTGCCTTTTCAGATCATTGATGGTTGGGAAATCCTGACTACGCGTTTTGCACACGTATGTGTGTAACTATATGATTGTTTAATTTGGTTTCCGATGTTGTCATCCAACTGCAGAATATGCAATCTCAACCAGAGCCTGTAGAAAGCAACAAGCCTTATTTGAATTTAAATATTTTAGTTTTCAAACAGGAAATGAAAATCTTCAAACTCAATACATGCCTAAGTGACGCAGCACATGGAGTCTTAAGGTTAACGCGGTAGGGAATTGCTAACCACAGGTGGCACAATTGAAATATTTCTCACCCGTGTGAATATTCATATGCTTGATTAATGTCCCATTTGGCATCAGTTTCTTCTTGCATTGTGGACATTGAAAGCAATTGTTGTTTTCCACATGCTACCTCATATGGTTGCCGAGATAGCTCCAGAATGATTTGCACTACTCAAATGAAAATGAGGATAATCTCATCTGTACATAAATTATTTGATAAAAATAAGTAATTCACACTGGATAGACTTTCTGCGCGTGCATAATTGTGTGTTATGTTTAAATATTCCTTAATCAAGAATATTCAGTATGTACATTCTTTTCGGCTTTTTAAACATAGTGTCATGTATTTAATATATGTGATGATATGATTTTGACATTGACTGTATGCTAAATGTCAAATAGAATACAACAGCCAGTACGCAGCAGACCCGGTTTTCCGGTTGCAATTTATTTATAGCGCCCCTGCCAAGCCACGATTACATACTACACTATTTATTGGAATACGCAAGTAATCACAAATGAGTAGACATAAACATTATAGACAACTGCATTTCGAACAACGTCCAACTACTAGAAGAACCAGAGCAAAAGCCAATAAAACTATTAATAATGAGACAATAGTTAACAGTTGTAAAAATTGAAAGGAAAATCTGGCTGATATGCTTTAAATTCCGTATCGCGCACACATCATGGTTTGTATACACAGTTGTTTGATTTTATGTATTCTTTATGAATTGCTTTAATCGTAGAAATATGTTGCTACTTTTAATCGTTCTAACGATGACATTGAACACAAGTATAATTTTTTATCAACGATTGAATTTAGACTAATATTAACTAACATTTTTTCCATACTCATAAAATTAAGAAGGTATTCATGAATGCTGCTAAAAGAAATAAATGACATTTAGAAACTTAATTTATAGTCATCCCCCTCTGTGTCCCCAAAACATATCCTGTTCTCATCCCTTATGTAGAGTACATCTACAGATGCCCTGGAACTTCAACGATGTGTGCTTTGTTACTCTGAATTGCTTGCAGAAAGATCCGTGCGCACAAAACCTATCGTCTTTCTCGTTCAAATAATCTACCGCGGATCCCGAAAACGACCTTTCATCCCTTGACAGCTTACATGTTGCTCCCACCGATCCCCTACATTTCAACTTTGTCTCATCAAAGTATCGGAATTTCCAACACTGACAAATTTCCTCGATGCAACTTCAGGGGGCCAGTCGATCGCAACGCACTTCGGAACTGGCGTCTCGATCGGGATCGTATCCTGTAGAGTTACAAGGTTGCCCAAAAGCCGCCTCACACTGTCTCCCCACCACCACAAAACCTGCTTTGCATCCGCATTCACGCTCCCCTTCTGTTTCGGTGACGGAACTACATTCAGAATTTGGAACGCAGGGAACGCCAATTCGCTTGGTAATCGTCGCAAGGCCCCTCGGTGTACGTTAAGCACCGCTTTACTTTGCTGTCATAGTACTGGTGATCCTCCAGTTCACATATGCATCTTCCTTCCAAGCATACTTGACCTTTCTCTGTGTCACAAGGCAGTGTGGCGTTGCTATTGGATCAGTAGCCGACAAGGCAGTGAGTGCCTGTGGAATCGGGAGTAGCGGCATAATGAGCGCAAGTACATACTTTGTCCCTGCATCTTGCGGATAAAAATACACTCGCTTGTCCGGTTACAAGAAGAGCCCGTTGGTCTTCGACACTTCTTCGACTTTTCGTCATAGACCGTCTCGTTTCCAGAGCACTTGCAGCGCCCAGCATCACAAAATATATCCAGAGAAGGTATTTTTGTCAGACAGGATAATTCTAAGGAGCAAAGCTCATATCCAGGATTCCTCTTGCAGGTTCGGTTTTTGATCATGTGGAAGCTGTCAGTGCACAGATATTCGCTATTCAGAGTGCGCCTTCGTCCGGGAATCACGACGTACCCCCTCTGTTCCTTCACATCTCTACACATTGCATTGTTAACACAGTTGGAAGAAATAATTCCTTGGCACGGGGTCCCGACCAAGTACAAACATTTGCTTCTGGAGTCCTCATAATCGTGTTCAATTTTGAATTGACATGGTCCGTCCTCACAAACGAGATTGTTGGTCCCGTTGCATTCCTTGGTGGCGGTGCAGAGAGCTCCAAACTCACGTTTTGGTTTACAGGCGCCTTCCGGGTTGAGGAATGTGCTAGATTTGCACACGCACAATCTTAGATAAGTTGAGTTTCCGTTTTCATCAGTAGAGATGGCTTGTTCACAACGAACGTTACTGGCGCATTATATCGAGTTGTCGCAAAGGAAGCCAAAATTTGCCACGCAACGTCGTAGTGACATGTCGTTAAATCCTACTGTCGAGTTACAATCGCATTTGCCGTCCGATGAGCAGATAAGGCCATAGTTGCTTTCAAATTCCATGTTAGAGTTGCAGGACTGGTGATACAGGCGATTTGCTTCACAGGTGCCGCTGGCTGATGCAAAATAGCCCTCTTCACAAACGCACCTTTTATCTTGTGCTCCACATTTCGCGTTGGGAATGCAGAAATCTGTCATTTCATATCGTTGTGCAATTTCAACGGCAACTGACAAATCTGAATGCTCCCGAAACACTTTTCCCAACGTAAACGCGCAGGAATTTCGAACATGTTCAAATATTTGATCTTCGGGATACTGGCAGCCGCACGTGCCACTTTTGCAAGTTAGGAACGCGGTGGAGTCGCTTAAATTGTCGGATTCGCATTTATCCCAAGCTTTGTTGCAATTACATTGTCGGCAGAATTACAAATTATTAGTGCCACTAGGCTTACTATACCTAGAAACACTTTCATTTTGAAAGGCTATATCTTTTTGATTTTCTATAAGTGTCGTGAATTGGTACAGAGAAGACAGAAAAAGTAGACACTTTAGTTTATGCAAACTGAAGTCCATATGCTCTGTTTATTAAGCATCATACGTTTTGAAAAGCAAGATAAGCTTAAAGGGGAAAAATGATGTGTTCTGGGTGGCTTGACTTACACAAGGATAAGATATTTTAAGATATATTAATTGGATTTTAATATATTTTTGTTATGCAATGAGACGAAGATCAATTGTTGTCCATATCGTCAGATTGTGGAATACTTACCTAAGAGCAAGTAAATTGTGGATTGTCTGGAACTAGTACGTATGCCATGCGAATTATGAGACATAATATCTTACATAGTAACTAATGACGTCGCACATATAACCTATAGGTAAGTAATGCACTATGCAGTGACGATTAACATTGAAACGTATTTACATACATAAATGTTGACGATGTGAACACATCAGTATAAGTAATGAATAAAAAAATATTCGTGCAAACTTTTTGCAGAACCACTTGTGAATTGAATTATCTTTGATATAGGGATTAAAACGTAAACGATCTGTTCACATAGAGATTAACCGGGAATTCCTTTTGCCAGAAATGACTACTTCCAGAGATTATGTTACATACAACATACATACGTCACTATCCACTAATGAAATATAAGTAGTTGTCCAAAATAGAAGTTTGCTTTCTTCGTAATCCGTCGCGTAATCATACTAGTAGTAAGCCGTAGGAGAGATGGTAGACCATTAAGTTAACTGTTTTTTCCTTAATGAAATGGTAAAATGAGATCAGAATGAATGATTAATCAACATGATATATAATATGTAATTGCCTACCCATTGAAAGAATAGGCAGTAACAATAGCACTAGATCCCATTCACAGTTTGTATTATGCCATGATTATTAAGTTATCATTAAATTATTAAGTCGCGGAGCCATTTTATAAGATCAGTATGTCAGTCCGTCCGTCATCCGTCTGTGCGCGCTATATGTAACTCAAACACGGTTGGACTTTTTTACAATGCTTTCGGCAATCGATAGGTGCTCACCTGAATGATCTAGCCTGATTTTGAAATATGTAGATCAACGGTAACCGATAGAAACCGTTACGAGGTAATTTTTTTAAAATGGTAACACATGACATGGGACATATCATTCAACTCGTCTGCGACCATAACACATATCGACTGTGTAACTGGAATATGAATCAAGTGAAAAACGTGTCAGACTCAATATGGCACAAGTGAACATCATGCAAATCTCAATATGAATCAAGTGAATTTTTGGGCATATTGAGATTTCCACACTATCAGATGAATAAAATTACCTTCAATATGATACCCCACACACCCGATTGAAAATTCGTGCAATTATAAAAATGTATTTTCTTGACATTACGACGTCCCAAAAATTAATTTAAATTAATGATTAATTCGCAAATAGATGAATTAATAGTTCAATATTTTCACTGATAATCATGACTTTAGTACCAATATGCGTGATTTGGTTAATTTTCACATCATTTAAGGGATATTAGGCAAAAAATTAATACCTAATTCGAAATCGAGCATTTTATAAAAACCCAGTTTCCCAAAAGTATGCATTTTGCAAGTGATTCATATTGAGATTTACATGTTTGTCACTTGTGTCATATTGAGACTGACACCTTCTTCACTTGATTCATATTCCAGTTACACAGTCGATATGAGGCCATTTCGAGATTAACGGCTACTGTTTAACGGTTACAGCGATTTCAAATAATTTTACATTTTATGCTCTCCTGCTTAAGTGGTTTGGAATTTTGGACTTTTGTTTTCAGCAAACGACTTGTCATTACATGGGATTTACCTGACATGCTTACTAGCTCTAAGGGTCAACAGTTAGAAACCGTTACAAGGTTAACTGGTTTAAATGACAACAAGTGGCAAGTGTCATATCATGCGACTCCTCTAACAACATAATACACAGATCTACGGTCATTGTGAAGGTGACGGTTACGGTTTAAAGGTTGCAGATGTCAAATGGTCCTGTTTAAATGGTCTTGAATTTTGTACTTCAGCTTTTGAAAAACGGCTTCTCACCTGTACGATGAGTAGCCGCGTTTTATGTTTTATTATGAGTAAATGGGATGAAATTATTGAGTATCAAATGAGGTTAAAACTCTCTATTTTTGAGGGTAGAAAAAGATCGAACGAGAGAAAACCGAATGTTGTTTTTATTCAAGTGGTTAATGATTTTTATAAAGTGATTATAAGGAAGGATAGTTATAAGAACAAGAAAAGCAGAAATAAAGAACAAAGTATAAAAGTGGTTTTTTCCCTAGTGAACATAGATAAAGTAATAAAAGAACAAGAGTTTGATTCTATGTGCACACTAAACTAGTTTATATTACGTGCTAACTTATTTTTACTTATTAGCAATAATTCTCAAGGAATTAATTAATATTATCACTACGTATAGACTGACGTCAATCAGTACACACCATAAGCGTTTTATGTGAGAAGCTTGACAGCCACAACAGTCAACGGTAACCGTTAGAAACCCTTAAGATTTCTCAATTTGTAAAAGTCACTTAGGGCAAGTGACATATCATTCGACTCCTCTGAGTGTTCGCTATATAAATCCGAACACATTTTAATCGTAACTGTTACGGTATAACGACAATGTCTCATTATTTGTTTTTATATTCTAACTTGATAATGGATTGGAGTATATGCATTCTGTTTTTAACAAACGATTCCTTAAAGTGGTATTCAGTTAACTATTTTGAAAAATGCATGTTAAGAGTGACCATTCTCCGCCACTTTGCTACATGTTAGCTTGCGGGGTTTATTATTGGTATTATACCTACTTTCATTTATTGGTAGATATATTTGGTTACGTAGGTGTATCTGGTTTTTTTGTTTCAGCGCTGAGTTTTACTGACGTCAATATTTTTTTTCTGACGTTGCGTTGTGTCTGTCAGTCATTGTTTTTACTCTATTAAGGAAGTCGTAAACATGCGCTGTTGACATCAGTCATTAAGCTTTCAAGCATAGCGTTCTCATTCATGTTGTTGTAGTCATAATATGAAAATTATTTTTCAGTCGCCTCAGGTTTGTTATAGCTTACATGTGTACAAATTTCTTCTGGTAGGAAAGGGCAGGTTATAAATTTGGAACTGAAATTTCTGCTTAAAGAAATGACGAGTGACAGTAGTGTACATTTGGGACTTGAGTATTCCTTTCTCAAGTACTCGTCGTTGTCGACACTCCTCGTAATTTTTATCAGTTTAATATCCATTTCCGGTGGTACTAAAGAAGGGTCTTATGACTTTGTGATAGGTATGTATGAATTGTGTGTTTGACAGTGAATTGAGCTTACTTACATTTGAAATTAGTAAATAATTATTTATTTTTCTAAACAGTTGGCGCTGGAGGTGCTGGTTGTGTTGTTGCCCGTCGCTTATCTGAAAAATACCGCGTCCTACTTCTTGAAGCTGGAGGGGATCCACATCCGGAGCTGGATATTCCTGCAAAAACACCTTCTTTCTTCAACAATCCAGAGTACGTGAAACCCTACTCAACCGTCCCTCAAAGCAATGCTGGCTTGCTGAATGATGGGGTACCGTGATACAGCTGTCATAAAATAAAATAAATATCGTATGATTTTAGGCTTTACTGCATCATCAAATAATTGATATGTTTTCAAACTATGCAGAGATTTGTATATTTGGTGGGGGCGACCATGGGAGGTGGGACAGCAGTTAACGCACAGATCCACAACAGAGGGAATCCATACGATTACGATAACTGGGCCAACATTACCGGAGATCCAAGCTGGAACTATGCAAATATGTTGACCTATTTTAAAAATATGGAAGACTATGGTGGGAAATATCCGTCGGAAGTGCATCACGGCACTGGAGGACCAATCAGCATTTCCCAGCCGAAGTATGCTCCGGGCCTGGATACGTGGTTAGAAGGAGGCAAAGCTTTAGGTTATCCTGTGGCAGATCCTAATGGACCCCAAATCGTTGGTAAGTTCGCCTGGAATTGTATTCTATTCTTTTTAATGATTATCTAAATTATAATGTAAGTTGCGTTTTGGTTGTAGGCTTTGCACCCATTGAATTCAGTCGGAACCGTGGAAAACGAGTTAGCTCTTATCGAGGTTACATCCAACCAGTCCTTTCTTCCCGGCCAAATCTGAACGTCATCAAAAACGCAAAAGTTGACAAAGTTATACTTAAAGGGAATAGGGCAGTTGGCGTGCGATATATCTCTAAAGCTGGGAAGAAAACAGTTGTTCGCGCTGCAAAGGAAGTGATTTTAAGCGCTGGTGCTCTAGCTTCGCCTGTAATTCTTATGAAATCTGGAATTGGTCCAGAGGATATGCTCAAAGCTTCAAAGATAGAACCGGTGAAGCACCTTCCGGTGGGACTTAACCTCCAAGACCATGTGCTCTTGCCGCTTACCTTCAAACTGAAAAAAGATAAATGCGACGTGTTTATACCACAACGAGATCTGACTCCTGAGACCTGGAAGCTTTATAATGAATCTGGTGATGGACCTTATACCAGTTTTAATGGTGTTCATGGGCAAGCATTTCTGGTGTCGTCAGTCAGGTCACAGGAGAAGGCGCCCAATCCAGAGTGGCCTGACATCAATCTTCAACTTGCTCAAACCCCTGCCAGTTTTGACATTGATGGTTTGGCTGAAATGGGATTGAAAGATGGCGAAGATGCTGAAATAACAATATCCACATTTATTATGATGACCAGACCGAAAAGCCATGGAAGAGTAACGTTGAACACCAAAGATGTTGACGGCGATCCTTTAGTAGATTTCCAGTACCTAACTCATCCAGACGATGTGGAAGCGATGATTGACGGTGACATAAATATTTAATTGCACTTTAGTACATTGAACGAGTTTTTCTTTTTAATCGGTAATAACCATTTCTGTGTCCGCATATACAGCTGTAAAACAGGTTACAAGACTTCACGAAGAAACTACTCCGTACAAGGAACAAGGCGCTCGTTACTCCACAACGCCACTGCATTTTTGCAAGCATCTCAAGTTCCGCTCCGATGAATACTGGAGGTGCTACATTAGTTACATGACAGCACCCTCTGCTCATGGTGGTGGGACTTGTCGCATGGGGAAAGGAGCGGAAGATCCTGATGCCGTTGTGGACTCCAAGTTGAGAGTGATTGGAATTGAGAACTTGAGGGTGGTAGATACTTCTATCATGCCCACCGTAACCAATGCAAATACGCAAGCACCTGCACTTGTCATTGGAGAAAAGGGGGCTGATGAAGTTCTAAAATATTGGAAAGCTGCTGATACAAATACTCAGCATGAACCTTAGTGTAATTGGAGAAACTAAATAAAAGAATTTTTTAAATCGGGGTTATATTATTATGCTACATATAACGTGCTATATACAGGCATATTTCAATTTTTATTGATGAAACAAAATAATTAAGTGACCTATTGAGTGACCGTACCAGTCGACATACTAAATGAATATTTAAATGTCAGGATTCAAAAATAGTGGGACCCTCAATACATTTATGACTGTAGCGGTTTGCGGCCAAGAAAAACAACTGGTGTAAAAAATCTGGAAGCCCACCTAATTTTTGGGCTCTCCTAATTTCCAGGCCTACCAAATTTCCTGGCCTACAAAATTATCTGGCCAAATAAATTTCCTGGCCTACCAAATTTCATCCAACCAATCGACAATGAATTTTGTGAAATTGAATTTTCCGACAATGAATTATGCGACATTTAATTTTCCGACAATGAAATATACGAAATTTGTTTTTCCGACAATGAATTATGCGAAATTTAATTTTCCGACAATGAATTATGCGCAATTTAATTTTATGCGATAATGAATTATGCGAAATTGAACTTTCCGACAATGAATTATGCGCAATTTAATTTTCCGACAATGAATTATGCGAAATTTAATTTTCCGACAATGAATTATGCGAAATTTAATTTTCCGACAATGAGTTATGCGAAATTTAATTTTCCGACAATGAATTATGCGAAATTTAATTTTCCGACAATAAATTGTGCGAAATTTAATTTTCCGACAATGAATTATGCGAAATTTAATTTTCCGACAATGAATTATGCGAAATTTAATTTTCCCACAATGAATTATGCGAAATTTAATTTTCCGACAATGAATTATGCGAAATTTGTTTTTCCGACAATGAATTATGCGAAATTGAATTTTCCGACAATGAATTATGCGAAATTTAATTTTCCGACAATGAATTATGCGAAATTTGTTTTTCCGACAATGAATTATGCGAAATTTAATTTTCCGACAATGAATTATGCGAAATTTGTTTTTCCGACAATGAATTATGCGAAATTGAATTTTCCGACAATGAATTATGCGAAATTTAATTTTCCGACAATGAATTATGCGAAATTTGTTTTTCCGACAATGAATTATGCGAAATTGAATTTTCCGACAATGAATTATGCGAAATTTAATTTTCCGACAATGAATTATGCGAAATTGAATTTTCCGACAATGAATTATGCGAAATTTAATTTTCCGACAATAAATTGTGCGAAATTTAATTTTCCGACAATGAATTATGCGAAATTTAATTTTCCGACAATGAATTATGCGAAATTTAATTTTCCCACAATGAATTATGCGAAATTTAATTTTCCGACAATGAATTATGCGAAATTTGTTTTTCCGACAATGAATTATGCGAAATTGAATTTTCCGACAATGAATTATGCGAAATTTAATTTTCCGACAATGAATTATGCGAAATTGAATTTTCCGACAATGAATTATGCGAAATTTAATTTTCCGACAATGAATTATGCGAAATTTAATTTTCCGACAATGAATTATGCGAAATTTGTTTTTCCGACAATGAATTATGCGAAATTGAATTTTCCGACAATGAATTATGCGAAATTTAATTTTCCGACAATGAATTATGCGAAATTGAATTTTCCGACAATGAATTATGCGAAATTTAATTTTCCGACAATAAATTGTGCGAAATTTAATTTTCCGACAATGAATTATGCGAAATTTAATTTTCCGACAACGAATTTTGCGAAATTTAATTTTCCGACAATGAATTATGCGAAATTTAATTTTCCGACAACGAATTTTGCGAAATTTAATTTTCCGACAATGAATTATGCGAAATTTAATTTTCCGACAACGAATTTTGCGAAATTTAATTTTCCGACAATGAATTATGCGAAATTTAATTTTCCGACAATGAATTATGCGAAATTTAATTTTCCGACAATGAATTATGCGAAATTTAATTTTCCCACAATGAATTATGCGAAATTTAATTTTCCGACAATGAATTATGCGAAATTTAATTTTCCGACAATGAATTATGCGAAATTTGTTTTTCCGACAATGAATTATGCGAAATTTAATTTTCCGACAACGAATTTTGCGAAATTTAATTTTCCGACAATGAATTATGCGAAATTTAATTTTCCGACAACGAATTTTGCGAAATTTAATTTTCCGACAATGAATTATGCGAAATTTAATTTTCCGACAATGAATTATGCGAAATTTAATTTTCCGACAATGAATTATGCGAAATTTGTTTTTCCGACAATGAATTATGCGAAATTTAATTTTCCGACAATGAATTATGCGAAATTTGTTTTTCCGACAATGAATTATGCGAAATTTAATTTTCCGACAATGAATTATGCGAAATTGAATTTTCCGACAATGAATTATGCGAAATTTAATTTTCCGACAATGAATTATGCGAAATTTAATTTTCCGACAATGAATTATGCGAAATTTAATTTTCCGACAACGAATTTTGCGAAATTTAATTTTCCGACAATGAATTATGCGAAATTTAATTTTCCGACAATGAATTATGCGAAATTTAATTTTCCGACAACGAATTTTGCGAAATTTAATTTTCCGACAATGAATTATGCGAAATTTAATTTTCCGACAATGAATTATGCGAAATTTAATTTTCCGACAACGAATTTTGCGAAATTTAATTTTCCGACAATGAATTATGCGAAATTTAATTATCCGACAATGAATTATGCGAAATTTAATTTTCCGACAATGAATTATGCGAAATTTAATTTTCCGACAATGAATTATGCGAAATTTAATTTTCCGACAATGAATTATGCGAAATTTAATTTTCCGACAACGAATTTTGCGAAATTGAATTTTCCGACAATGAATTATGCGAAATTTAATTTTCCGACAATGAATTATGCGAAATTTAATTTTCCGACAATGAATTATGCGAAATTTAATTTTCCGACAACGAATTTTGCGAAATTGAATTTTCCGACAATGAATTATGCGAAATTTTATTTTCCGACAATGAATTATGCGAAATTTAATTTTCCGACAATGAATTATTCGAAATTTAATTTTCCGACAACGAATTTTGCGAAATTTAATTTTCCGACAACGAATTTTGCGAAATTGAATTTTCCGACAATGAATTATGCGAAATTTTATTTTCCGACAATGAATTATGCGAAATTTAATTTTCCGACAATGAATTATTCGAAATTTAATTTTCCGACAACGAATTTTGCGAAATTTAATTTTCCGACAATGAATTATGCGAAATTTAATTTTCCGACAATGAATTATGCGAAATTTAATTTTCCGACAATGAATTATGCGAAATTTAATTTTCCGACAACGAATTTTGCGAAATTGAATTTTCCGACAATGAATTATTCGAAATTTACTTTTCCGACAACGAATTTTGCGAAATTTAATTTTCCGACAACGAATTTTGCGAAATTTAATTTTCCGACAATGAATTATGCGAAATTTAATTTTCCGACAACGAATTTTGCGAAATTTAATTTTCCGACAATGAATTATGCGAAATTTGTTTTTCCGACAATGAATTATGCGAAATTGAATTTTCCGACAATGAATTATGCGAAATTTGTTTTTCCGACAATGAATTATGCGAAATTTAATTTTCCGACAACGAATTTTGCGAAATTTAATTTTCCGACAATGAATTATGCGAAATTTAATTTTCCGACAATGAATTATGCGAAATTTAATTTTCCGACAACGAATTTTGCGAAATTTAATTTTCCGACAATGAATTATGCGAAATTTAATTTTCCGACAATGAATTATGCGAAATTTAATTTTCCCACAATGAATTATGCGAAATTTAATTTTCCGACAATGAATTATGCGAAATTTAATTTTCCGACAATGAATTATGCGAAATTTGTTTTTCCGACAATGAATTATGCGAAATTGAATTTTCCGACAATGAATTATTCGAAATTTAATTTTCCGACAACGAATTTTGCGAAATTTAATTTTCCGACAATGAATTATGCGAAATTTAATTTTCCGACAACGAATTTTGCGAAATTTAATTTTCCGACAATGAATTATGCGAAATTTAATTTTCCGACAATGAATTATGCGAAATTTAATTTTCCGACAATGAATTATGCGAAATTTAATTTTCCGACAATGAATTATGCGAAATTTAATTTTCCGACAATGAATTATGCGAAATTTAATTTTCCGACAATGAATTATGCGAAATTTAATTTTCCGACAATGAATTATGCGAAATTTAGTTTTCCGACAATGAATTATGCGAAATTTAATTTTCCGACAATGAATTATGCGAAATTTAATTTTCCGACAATGAATTATGCGAAATTTAATTTTCCGACAATGAATTATGCGAAATTTGTTTTTCCGACAATGAATTATGCGAAATTTAATTTTCCGACAACGAATTTTGCGAAATTTAATTTTCCGACAATGAATTATGCGAAATTTAATTTTCCGACAACGAATTTTGCGAAATTTAATTTTCCGACAATGAATTATGCGAAATTTAATTTTCCGACAATGAATTATGCGAAATTTAATTTTCCGACAATGAATTATGCGAAATTTGTTTTTCCGACAATGAATTATGCGAAATTTAATTTTCCGACAATGAATTATGCGAAATTTGTTTTTCCGACAATGAATTATGCGAAATTTAATTTTCCGACAATGAATTATGCGAAATTGAATTTTCCGACAATGAATTATGCGAAATTTAATTTTCCGACAATGAATTATGCGAAATTTAATTTTCCGACAATGAATTATGCGAAATTTAATTTTCCGACAACGAATTTTGCGAAATTTAATTTTCCGACAATGAATTATGCGAAATTTAATTTTCCGACAATGAATTATGCGAAATTTAATTTTCCGACAACGAATTTTGCGAAATTTAATTTTCCGACAATGAATTATGCGAAATTTAATTTTCCGACAATGAATTATGCGAAATTTAATTTTCCGACAACGAATTTTGCGAAATTTAATTTTCCGACAATGAATTATGCGAAATTTAATTATCCGACAATGAATTATGCGAAATTTAATTTTCCGACAATGAATTATGCGAAATTTAATTTTCCGACAATGAATTATGCGAAATTTAATTTTCCGACAATGAATTATGCGAAATTTAATTTTCCGACAACGAATTTTGCGAAATTGAATTTTCCGACAATGAATTATGCGAAATTTAATTTTCCGACAATGAATTATGCGAAATTTAATTTTCCGACAATGAATTATGCGAAATTTAATTTTCCGACAACGAATTTTGCGAAATTGAATTTTCCGACAATGAATTATGCGAAATTTTATTTTCCGACAATGAATTATGCGAAATTTAATTTTCCGACAATGAATTATTCGAAATTTAATTTTCCGACAACGAATTTTGCGAAATTTAATTTTCCGACAACGAATTTTGCGAAATTGAATTTTCCGACAATGAATTATGCGAAATTTTATTTTCCGACAATGAATTATGCGAAATTTAATTTTCCGACAATGAATTATTCGAAATTTAATTTTCCGACAACGAATTTTGCGAAATTTAATTTTCCGACAATGAATTATGCGAAATTTAATTTTCCGACAATGAATTATGCGAAATTTAATTTTCCGACAATGAATTATGCGAAATTTAATTTTCCGACAACGAATTTTGCGAAATTGAATTTTCCGACAATGAATTATTCGAAATTTACTTTTCCGACAACGAATTTTGCGAAATTTAATTTTCCGACAACGAATTTTGCGAAATTTAATTTTCCGACAATGAATTATGCGAAATTTAATTTTCCGACAACGAATTTTGCGAAATTTAATTTTCCGACAATGAATTATGCGAAATTTGTTTTTCCGACAATGAATTATGCGAAATTGAATTTTCCGACAATGAATTATGCGAAATTTGTTTTTCCGACAATGAATTATGCGAAATTTAATTTTCCGACAACGAATTTTGCGAAATTTAATTTTCCGACAATGAATTATGCGAAATTTAATTTTCCGACAATGAATTATGCGAAATTTAATTTTCCGACAACGAATTTTGCGAAATTTAATTTTCCGACAATGAATTATGCGAAATTTAATTTTCCGACAATGAATTATGCGAAATTTAATTTTCCCACAATGAATTATGCGAAATTTAATTTTCCGACAATGAATTATGCGAAATTTAATTTTCCGACAATGAATTATGCGAAATTTGTTTTTCCGACAATGAATTATGCGAAATTGAATTTTCCGACAATGAATTATTCGAAATTTAATTTTCCGACAACGAATTTTGCGAAATTTAATTTTCCGACAATGAATTATGCGAAATTTAATTTTCCGACAACGAATTTTGCGAAATTTAATTTTCCGACAATGAATTATGCGAAATTTAATTTTCCGACAATGAATTATGCGAAATTTAATTTTCCGACAATGAATTATGCGAAATTTAATTTTCCGACAATGAATTATGCGAAATTTAATTTTCCGACAATGAATTATGCGAAATTTAATTTTCCGACAATGAATTATGCGAAATTTAATTTTCCGACAATGAATTATGCGAAATTTAGTTTTCCGACAATGAATTATGCGAAATTTAATTTTCCGACAATGAATTATGCGAAATTTAATTTTCCGACAATGAATTATGCGAAATTTAATTTTCCGACAACGAATTTTGCGAAATTTAATTTTCCGACAATGAATTATGCGAAATTTAATTTTCCGACAACGAATTTTGCGAAATTTAATTTTCCGACAATGAATTATGCGAAATTTAATTTTCCGACATTGAATTATGCGAAATTTAATTTTCCGACAATGAGTTATGCGAAATTTAATTTTCCGACAATGAATTATGCGAAATTTAATTTTCCGACAATAAATTGTGCGAAATTTAATTTTCCGACAATGAATTATGCGAAATTTAATTTTCCGACAATGAATTATGCGAAATTTAATTTTCCCACAATGAATTATGCGAAATTTAATTTTCCGACAATGAATTATGCGAAATTTGTTTTTCCGACAATGAATTATGCGAAATTGAATTTTCCGACAACGAATTTTGCGAAATTGAATTTTCCGACAATGAATTATGCGAAATTGAATTTTCCGACAATGAATTATGCGAAATTTGTTTTTCCGACAATGAATTATGCGAAATTGAATTTTCCGACAACGAATTTTGCGAAATTGAATTTTCCGACAATGAATTATGCGAAATTTAATTTTCCGACAATGAATTATGCGAAATTTGTTTTTCCGACAATGAATTATGCGAAATTGAATTTTCCGACAATGAATTATTCGAAATTTAATTTTCCGACAACGAATTTTGCGAAATTTAATTTTCCGACAATGAATTATGCGAAATTTAATTTTCCGACAACGAATTTTGCGAAATTTAATTTTCCGACAATGAATTATGCGAAATTTAATTTTCCGACAACGAATTTTGCGAAATTGAATTTTCCGACAATGAATTATGCGAAATTTAATTTTCCGACAATGAATTATGCGAAATTTAATTTTCCGACAATGAATTATGCGAAATTTAATTTTCCGACAATGAATTATGCGAAATTGAATTTTCCGACAACGAATTTTGCGAAATTTAATTTTCCGACAATGAATTATGCGAAATTTAATTTGCCGACAATGAATTATGCGAAATTTAATTTTCCGACAATGAATTATGCGAAATTTAATTTTCCGACAACGAATTTTGCGAAATTGAATTTTCCGACAATGAATTATGCGAAATTGAATTTTCCGACAACGAATTTTGCGAAATTTAATTTTCCGACAATGAATTATGCGAAATTTTATTTTCCGACAATGAATTATGCGAAATTTAATTTTCCGACAATGAATTATTCGAAATTTAATTTTCCGACAACGAATTTTGCGAAATTTAATTTTCCGACAATGAATTATGCGAAATTTAATTTTCCGACAACGAATTTTGCGAAATTTAATTTTCCGACAATGAATTATTCGAAATTTACTTTTCCGACAACGAATTTTGCGAAATTTAATTTTCCGACAATGAATTATGCGAAATTTAATTTTCCGACAACGAATTTTGCGAAATTGAATTTTCCGACAATGAATTATTCGAAATTTACTTTTCCGACAACGAATTTTGCGAAATTTAATTTTCCGACAATGAATTATGCGAAATTTAATTTTCCGACAACGAATTTTGCGAAATTTAATTTTCCGACAATGAATTATGCGAAATTTAATTTTCCGACAATGAATTATTCGAAATTTACTTTTCCGACAACGAATTTTGCGAAATTTAATTTTCCGACAATGAATTATGCGAAATTTAATTATCCGACAATGAATTATGCGAAATTTAATTTTCCGACAACGAATTATGCGAAATTTAATTTTCCGACAATGAATTATTCGAAATTTACTTTTCCGACAACGAATTTTGCGAAATTTAATTTTCCGACAATGAATTATGCGAAATTTAATTTTCCGACAACGAATTTTGCGAAATTGAATTTTCCGACAATGAATTATTCGAAATTTACTTTTCCGACAACGAATTTTGCGAAATTTAATTTTCCGACAATGAATTATGCGAAATTTAATTTTCCGACAACGAATTTTGCGAAATTTAATTTTCCGACAATGAATTATGCGAAATTTAATTTTCCGACAATGAATTATGCGAAATTTAATTTTCCGACAACGAATTTTGCGAAATTTAATTTTCCGACAATGAATTATGCGAAATTTAATTATCCGACAATGAATTATGCGAAATTTAATTTTCCGACAACGAATTATGCGAAATTGAATTTTCCGACAATGAATTATGCGAAATTTAATTTTCCGACAACGAATTTTGCGAAATTGAATTTTCCGACAACAAATTAAGCGAAATTTAATTTTATGCGATAATGAATGTATAGACATGGATATGTTTCCACTGACAAGGGAACGTTGTTAGGTGAATAGAGACTAGAGAGAAACGAAGATATACATCGGAATAAACATTTTCTGCTGCTTCCAACGGTTCCAACTTTATTCTGCAGAAGTAACATCTGCGGATTTTACAAGAACTTTTCTGTGCACACCTTCTGCTGAGTAAACATGGTTATTGGAATATACGAAGAGTTCAAGTTGATCTAAAATCTTGTATTTTATGTACAAAGCTAACCACCTTTAAGTTATCATGAATATCTAGTATAACTAGACCTAGCTATATTAGATTGTCAATAAAGGGTGCTGAAGTAGTAGACAAAAACAAAGCTGTGTGCATGTACATTTAGCTTCAAGTGAGTACATCATATTTACAGTTAGCATTTGGTGTCGTCACACGGTTTAGCTCACGTTGACCAATATATTCATGGAGTGTATTCCTTACCTACAACCAATAGAACTTACCTCAACCTTACTTCCGATCATGTGAGTGAATGACAAATGACAAGAACAACATACAACTGGGCATTATATAATTAAGTTCAATAGTGCGAACCCGAACTTGTGATACTAGGAACATATTGACAGTCGATATTAAAAGGATTATTGTGTGAAATAAACATATGTATTAACCTTATCGTGCATACGTCACTC
Organism: Sinella curviseta; assembly: GCA_004115045.4. NCBI lineage: Eukaryota > Metazoa > Arthropoda > Collembola > Entomobryomorpha > Entomobryidae > Sinella > Sinella curviseta. The sequence goes on along the minus strand of CM023200.3, from coordinate 25,479,247 downwards.
ACTGCGCGTTACATGAATTTAGATTTTGTTACATAAACGATCAAATTCATTTTCCATTAATATAAAGGCTGTTAGTGTATTACTAGACTCTCTCAAAATTATAATTTAAGTTGAGTTTAAACTCACCGTAAAATCCACACATTTCATTTCTGCAGGATAAAGTTGGTACCGTTTGAATCAGCAGAAAATGCTGATTCCGACGTATATTTTCGTTTCTCGCTAGGCTCTATTCACCTAAAAACGTTCCCTTGTGAGATTGAATGCCGTCCTGAAGCAGTTCAAAGCGGTCAAAAAATTGTAACAAAATTTGCAATACGTGATTATGAACTCCCTATCCCGGAATTTAAAAAAGCATTTTATATGTTTCAGTGGCGGACAGACAGACAAAATTCACAACTTTGTTACAACAACACGTCCTCATTTGAAATTGTAATTGCTTCCTGGTCACCGACTACGTGGCAGTAACTCTGAACACGACACTTGTGTACACTCTACTGATTGTTAGCTCATAACATTTCTGATGGTTATAATTATTTGATGGCTTGAATTAATTAACAAATTTTTCCAAAAAGTGGACTTCATACCTTATGGATATGCTAACATCATCGATTAATGATGTTGTAATATCAGCTAAGACTGCATCCCTCATTCTTGCTTTTTCTAAGTTTATTTCAACGTCGACTACTTATTTAGTTCTTGTGAAATAGATTGCGTGAGGTGCATTGACGATAACACTTAGTGACACGTAATAATAAAGACATGCATATATTTAACAAATATTTTCCAGAAAATAATATCGACCAATATATTGTACGACGCACTTCCATAATCCAGTATCCAATAGAAACAGCAAGACCACCGCCAAGAATTGTAAAAATAACGATAATATTGCCCTTCATTGTTGGTCGCTCAAGTGGAACCTCAACTTCCGGTGCAGTATTCCGGCCAAGAAAGTACAGCCACCAATCCATAATCCCGGAAGATGTAATCGCCTTAAACCTATCCTTTACAAATGGTGGTGAGATTGCTCCTCCAACTCTGACTCCGTAATGGAAGGTCCCATATTTTTCATTTCCAATATCCACCGGAAGGTGCATTTGTCTTCGAATATTAGCAGCCATATTGTAGCAAACGTACTCCGGAGCAATAAGTGCAGACTTGTTACACTTTCGTAACTCTTCTTTAAGCACACGTTCTTGCCTCTCCCATATCAACTGATTAAGCGACTCTTCAAACAATTTTGGTGCTGGCATGCTAACAAATTTGGATTTGTACAAAAACGCAACGCTTCGGATTGCATTGATGACGATATTAAGGATCGAAGGGTGCAGACTGGTTTTGCGCATCAATCGTACAATTGGCCTTGCCTCTGGAGTAGACCAAAAATGAACTTTAGATTCGCTCGACTCGTACGCCTGTCTTTCAAGTATATGCAACTCAGATCGCATTGGTGTTCGGTAGCCATTGTTAATATCTAGCCGAATTTGGTGGGGCTCCAAAAAATCATTCCTCCACACAGGAAAGGATAAGCTGGGTTTCTTACTGAGAAATGAAAAGTTTGGGACACCTCTAACTGAAATTGATAAATTTCGTTCCAAGATGTCATTGAGTTTATCATACGGGACGTGCCTTCTTGGTTGAACCATGTTGTATACATTGTTATTCTTGTACGCATTGCTGATTACTACTGCTGATAACAATAATCCGGTTGCAAGTACGCGTAACCTGATGCGTGTAAACGTATTGGTGGGAAATGGGTCTCCTTGCTCCACTAGTATCTTCAGCACAGAAATTAAGTGGGTAACACTTGACGTTACGAAGGCGGACAAACTTTGACGCATATTGTCCAAACTAGGAAGCAAGCATGTGAAGAACATCACTAGTATTAAAATAGACGCACCTATTGCTAACCAAACAAAATGGTCAAATACGTTGATGAATTCTTCGAACGGAAAGTGGCTCATTGCAACATGATCACCACAGCTAATAAAGCGCAATACCTGCAATTGATTCGTGAACGTAAACAAATATTTCGTGAGCGATAAGTTGCCAAAGTATACATCGAGGTATATCTTGGGATGACTGGGTGGTACGCGTTTTAACGATATGGCGTCTATAAAATTTCCGTTTACGCAAGTTCCCTTTCTCGGAATTGTGAAACTGTAATTTCGCATTGCTGTAAACACGATGTGTACGTAAGCCTGTAGTAAATGCTGTAGGTTGTCCATTCCGTCCGGAACGGTGAGATGTCTACTATTTTTAATTCTGTCACTGCACTGGTGCAGCAAATCTGGTATTAAATGATTATAATCCCCCGTTGGCACATGTTTACCCCAAAACCAGTTCTCGTCTGTGAAATACGCAAGCATCACTATCTGCTTATGTGTCATCAATTCAGTCCAAACGGAGGTCGGTATTTGTATCCAGTTCTGTAGAGGGTGCGGTAACCCTGCGTTGTTGAACTTCAGAATGTGAAGATAAATAACGAACGCAATCCCATCTTCAATGTGTCGCTTTGATGTAGTTTCACCCAATTGTGCGGTTATAAGCACATCCCGACCATGAGTTCTTGGAGCGACACTCCCAATCAAGTGGGTTATCTTGTGGTGATAGGTTGTATGGTTTCGCATTCGATCAACAAATATATGAATGCCAAACGAGCTGACAGGTTGCGCGAAAGTCCACGGATATATTGGTTTTTTGTTATCCATGGCATACCAAGGTGGGTAGAGGTTGAGCTGAATCACAATGCTCCATGTCTTTGTAAACGCTGCGAAACGATGCATTGGCGGCAGCGATCTAGAAAAAGACGACATGAATACTGCTCGTCGTTTGTTTTCCCAATCACGTGATAGCTTGAAATACTGAGCTTCCGCGTTTGAAGTGTTTCCCTGGCTGTAAGAGATATTGAAGCTTTCCATTTCTCGTGGCATCCATCTGAGTATTGAAGGGAAGAATACTGGTTTTGTGGACGAATAGCAGTGGAAACACTTTACGTAACAGGGCACCAGACTTCTCAAGATGTATGGTTGAGGGAGCGCCTTCGTTCCAGTGGAAACAATGTTCACCCCGCGAAAGTTATTGATAGCGAGAAGCATGTGGGTGTTGAGAAATGGTGCTAGTATTTCGTTCAGATTATTTACAACAGGATACGACCACTCCGCGGCGACACGTCTCTTAGAAAATGAAACCAGTCCCTTTACTCGCTTGTTATCACTGTACATATATGCTGGAATATTCTGAGTTGGCAGGTCTTCAGTTTTTGTGTAGGAAACAATCACTGGGGCTTCTATCTTGCCGTGAACCGGATTTAATGCGGCGCACAGAACAAATAACCAAAACATTTTTGTGAGAAAATATTCGTTACCTTAGAATATAGCTGACAAGTTTCAGTGCCGTTTTGACAATTCTATTGAGGCACACCCGGGGAGGAGAAAATTGTTGTCTGCAAGTAATATCTGCTGGCAATTCTCTTAACTTCACTTCAGTAAAGCGTACATATTAAGGAATGCTAAATTATGTTTGCTTCAGCAGGCGAAAGTAATGATTATTGATTTATTCAAATACTGATATTCAACCAATCTCTATCATATTGCCTAATACTTATTTTACAAACCGTTGATATAAACCCACCAGCATACCATATAGTTGGTCGAAGCATTAAATGATATACCAATGATGAGAACAACAGATTGTGCCCCATTAGATTTGTGATGGGCTCGTCCATACAAGTACTTCATACAGTATTATATATCTGAGAAACCAACTTAAAATTGTTAGTAGTAGAAAGCCATCAGAAACTTAATTGCTTTTTTGGAATCATAATAAAACTTTTTAATACGTTTCTGATAACGACGTTTTTCCATTATATATTTGATTGGCTTACAGTTCCAATAGCGGAAAAATTGGTAAATGATTCAAACGAAGTATTTCTCACGCGATTACCAGTGAATATCCCCCATGTTATAAATTTGCTAATTTGACGTCATCTTTGTGGTTTTATTTTGCGCGTACGGCGAGAAAGTACCGATATATATTTCAAATACGTTTTCTGGTTGCTCCACGAATAACTTGGACTAGACGTCTTATATGGGTTTGGAACCGTCTTATATGCCATTCTATATACTTAATTCAGGATTTGAGTAAGTGTATATGCTAACCATATTAATTTTACAAAATAGTACATAACGTGAATATATATACTTAACCCTAAGCACAATTACTTATAACGTAGCATGTACTGTGCAGTGATACAAGTATGCGGCAAAATGTGCATCAAAGCATATAATATTTAATATCGTACTTGTAAAAAATGGGTGTTGAGTTGATGGAAGAATATATGTTTGCTATTTGTTTGTTGGAGTAATGAACAAGAAACATTGTTCTCACTTCGTTGTTTCGAAATTAATTCCACAAACGTAATTTTTGAGTACAGCAGTACATGGTTTTGGAACGACGCATAAACTTTGAACATTGAGCATAGTGAATTAAATGAAACTATGAAATGGCCAAGAAGTATCAACTCAGCTGTGCGGTCGTGTTCTCCGTGTTGCTCTCGCTATATTGTCCATAACTAGGGTCAAAGTTTATTGTCAATTGTAGAATATCCACATATTCTAATCTAAAATATTCTAATATTTCTATTAGTTCTAATCAAGTTAATTCAGAAGTCTGTTCTTATCTCGATGTCTTTGTCGTCAGTCAGTCGCACAGTCAATTCTCAGTAATTCTGTAAACTGATAACTTATTACTTATGTACATCAAACATGTATGTATAATGTCACCTAAACTCTCTGTCCTCTTCCTGATTCTCATCAGACCAACTTTACTTCTTGCTCAGGCAACTTCTAATAAACCTTGTACTATCAATTGGCAAAGCACTCACTCGTAGCAAGCTCCACTCACTTTATTCCTTACACTACTCGGTCATCATACACTACATCAATCATAAATTTTATATCAAAGTGTTCAGTTTAGTGCCCTTTACAAAACGATGCAAAACTTGGCCATGACCAAATCAGTGATCGACATTAAACAGTGATTTCTTCAAGCGTCCAGTCATCCCACCACCATTGAACTCAGCATGGATTTCATTTACCAAAGCAGATAAGTGACTTATTTGCATAGTATATGTAGTCCCAGATTACTGGCCTCATTTGTTCCTGGTTATCCTGTGATACTGGCACATACTTCTCCTTGTTTGTTCTCAGCATAAGCTGCTACTATGGCTGGACGAGGTAGGAGGAATGGGAATACAAATGCAAATACTGGTGAAGCCCCAAAGAAGGAACCAACAATTGCAGACCTGTACAAGTTAATGGAGAGGAATCACACCGGAGGACAACACTACACAGCTAAATACCATTGCCAGCAGAATGAATCGCATGGAAAGCAGGCTAAACGATGTGGAGGAAAGAGTAACGGAGTTAGAAGACAAGATTGATACTCAACCAGCCAATGATTTTAAACAAACTGTGAAAGATCTCAAGGGACAACTAGCAGAGCAATAGCAAAGACTGATGAGGAGAGACAATGCAGTGCTTTTTGGAATACCAGAAAATGCTGATGGTGACGCCATCTATCATGAACTTATGTCTATTCTCATACCTGGATCAACGAGTGAAATTTTGTTTGAAAGAATTGGGAAAGGTGCGATAAACGAGAATGACGCTAAACCAAAGCCGATGCTAGTGAAAACGGGTAATCCCAATTTGAAGAAGAAGATGTTTGATAATCTCAGAATGCTCAAAGACATTGAAAAGTTTAAGCGAGTAAGCGTCCGACACGACTTCACAAAAGCTCAGAGAAATGACCCACAGCGGAAGGTATTGAGGCCAAAATCCAGGAATCCTACTTTTGCATCCCAACAAACAAGGAGTGAAGCAGCAGCGTCGTCATCGCCTAGTTCTCAACAATCCAGAATTCGCTCAAGAAGTGAATCTGATGAAGAGGAGTTGGAGGAGGGACAGAACAAACGTACCAAACAACATGACAGTGTTTCGGAAGAGAGCTCTGAGAAAATGGAGTGACATGCGGGCAAGAGTAGGTACAACCTTAAAATAGCTCATCAGAATATGCGATCTTTGAGAAACAAGTTTCAGCAATTTGTAAGTATATTAAATAGTGAAAATATTGATATAATGTGTGTTAGCGAGACGTGGCTCAGACCAGGGGATGTCATCCCACAAATAAACAATTTTAATGTGTTTAAAAATGATAGAAATGACAGAGGAGGCGGAGTTGCAATTTCTTGTAAGTCATCATATAAAGTGCACAAGATTGAGATAAATACGGAAGGGTGGACTAATCCGACTTCCCTTGCGATAGTGGCGTTATCAGTACAGATAGGATTTAATAAATCGTTTTTAATCGTCTGTGTTTATCGTACTCGTTACTTAAAAAATGACATAGTTAATTTGAACAATTTTTTGGAGACGATAAATGAGAATAAGAAAGACATTTTTATTGTCGGGGATTTCAATATTAATGTTGGGACTGAGTCTAACGCAAATATGGGCAATTTAATGAATAATTTTGACTTGACACAGATTGTTAGTGTTCCCAGGAGGGGAAATAGTCTAATTGATCTAGTGTTTATTAGACGTGAAGCTAGAAACAAAGTAAAGTGCACAATCGTTGACAAGCTGATATCAGATCATTCAATGCAATTAATCACGGTTAAAAATATCAAGCACAAAGATAACAAACATATTGTTTGTTACAGAGATTTTGCAGCAGCAAATTGGGAATTGATCTTTTCTAAATTTATAGAGTGCGAAAATGAACTGTGCAGTTTGGTGACAGTTGACGAAATATGTTCACAGTTTCTCAAGTTGGCAAACGAATGTTACCATGCTGAAATTCCTCTAGTCAAAAGAGTAATCAAGCCTTACAAATTCAAGTTCACCATTAGTGAGAAAACAAAGCGCTTTGTAAAAATTCGTAATTACCATGCCAAACAATTCCAGAAAACAGGAATAGAATGCCATAAGAAAATGGGGAAGTTGTTTAGAAGACACATTAGAAGTGCCAATAAATGTGACGGGAGGGCTGCAGCTCAAGTTGAAATTAAAAATGAAAACTTGTGGCCCGCTTTAAGAAAAATGGCACCTTTACAGTTTAAGAAAGCAGCAACCAGATTACAAGGTATTAGTCCGGACACGATCAACGACTATTTTTGTGAAATGGGAGTTGCCCCTGGAGAAATGGTACAGAACACAATGTGTATGCAATCAGTTAGTATTAAACCGGCGAATGATTCTCTTTTTCATGTGAACACAGTCAGTCAATCTGACCTTTACTTGGCGTGGATGGGATTGCGAAAGAAAATGTCAAAAAAGGAGGACACGACCGGTTTATCTAAATACTACTTGAATAGTTTATTAGGCTTACCTCAAGTTCAAACTGTAATTTTGAAATTAGCAAATATGTCTTGTAGCACAGGAGTAGTACCAACATGTATTAAAATAGCCCGTGTTGTTCCTATACCAAAGGAAGAGGGAGCAAAAGTTGCTTGTCATTTTCGACCTATTGTATTACCTTCTAATTTGTTGCTGCTATTGGAGAAGATATATTATGGCAAGTTAGTCAAATTTTTAGAAACTAACAGTATATTGTTAGAAAGGCAATTTGGTTGTAGAAAGGGTCATTCGACAGAACTTGCTATGATTGCTGTTACTGATCTTGCAAAAAGGTACATAGATAGCGGGTATTTTACCGTCTTAGTATCCCTTGACTTGCGCAAAGCATTTGACAGTGTACACAAGGAAAAATTATTGAAAAATTGTCACAAAGTATAATATTTCTGATTTTTGGCTACGTGAATATTTGTCAAATAGGAGGCAGTTTGTTGATTTAGATGGTGCTCATCCAACGTGCAGACAGGTTCTTGTCGGTACAGGCGCCGGAAGTATACTTGCCCCGGTTCTGTTTGCTTTGTTTATAAATGATCTTCCGGAAGTAGTAAAGAGTGGTCAGGTGTTCATGTTTGTAGACGACTCGAATATAATGTTCTGTGGGAAATATGGTGAGTTCAGTGTATTGCAAGAACAAATCAATAATGATATGAAAGAGGTGGTCAAATATTTTTCGGAGCAGTCATTGGTGCTAAATAGTGCCAAAACAAAAATGATCACTCTAAGTGCGGGTAGAAAATCGTCGTCATTGGATAAGTTCTCTTTTGAGATTGATAATTTTACTGTTCAAAATAGCACATTTCTTAAATGTCTAGGTATTAGTTTGGACAGAAAGTTGTCGTGGAGTTATCATATAAAAAATCTAAGTAAAATATGTTTTATCCGTATTCGGGCTTTGTACACAGTAAGAGACTTCCTTGAGCAAAATCAGTTAAAAATGCTGTGTCAGAGTTTTATGTATTCCGTTATTGAGTTTATGGTTTGTGTATATGGTGTTGCAAAAAATGAGTTGCTGGAACTTATTATAAAGGTTGTGCGTACTCTTGCTCGGTTAATCTTAAGGCGCAGAAAATATGACCCCGTATCGTTATCGATACTAGCTGACTTGGAGTGGCTATTTCCACTAGAACAGTGCCATTATAAGAGTGTTTGTGTAATGTATAAAATTAATTGTAATAATTCTGGAAACAATTATTTTGCAAACTATTTTATGAAACCTTTGTCTGAAAGAAGGTCTCGTGATTATGATTGTAAATTTTATCCAATAAAGGATATTGGAAAGAGTTGCTTCCAATATCGAAGTGTTGTGTTATGGAATCTGTTACCTACAGAGATAAAATCTTGTTTTAAGCTTAAAACGCAAGCTTGTTTTAAGAAAAAAGTCAATGATTTTCTACTTAGAAAGTGCAAAGAAAAATTGTGGAATTATTCTTGATTATTTGCTTACTGTTAGGGGTATAAAATTGTTAATTTGTGGTTAGAGATAAGAATCCATTTTAAAATGATGTAATATCTTGCTTTTGTGAGTTATCATTGTTTCTGTTTTGTTCTAAATTGACCGATTTAAATTGCAAGTAAATAAATAAATAAATAAATAACAATATTACGTAAATATTGCAAAACACTTTCCTGCTGTTGCGAAAGAGAAAGGAAAATGCTAACTGTAGTTATGAAGTTGCTAGTGCTTCAACTTTTGATACCTCTTTATAAACAACTTTGGTATTGGAACATTTAACACAAAAACGATGTTTACAAATGATAAATAGTATTATGGGTAGCAAACTCAACGTAATATGTTTTGAAATTACAATTGTAGCGTATAAAATTCAAAACCTCGTAGTACTAGCACATACGAATATCATCTTCGTTGAACTTACAAGTGGTAATGGCTATGGTGAAAGTTATAATTAAAAAAAATCGGATAGGTTGCTTGATGGTGCAAATATGGTCGGTAGATATTCATTGACAACCAAGTAAATCGCGGAGTCTGTTACAGCCTTCTTCGATGCTGGCTTCTTTTATGCCGCAGCAAATACTCAAATATTTTGAAGACGTTTCCGCACTCGGAAGAAGGAAATTTTTGGGAAGATGAGGAATGGTGCGCATCTGTGTGGATTGTTAATGAACGCTGTTGAACAAATCGTCGCAGATAGATTGGACACTTGGAATGTTTCTCGCCTATATGCCCTTCGAATGACTGCTTGCAACCAACAACGCGTGGACACATGTCTCATGTTATGTATTGTTGCCACGGTGAAACCTTTCGTGTGCCACTAGGGTGGAATATGAATGAAACGTCATTTGGCACATTCGGCACTCGTACGGACGTTCTCCAATATGTCTACGAATAAGTTCCTCAAGGCAACGCTTAGCAGCGAGCACCTTGGGGCACATGACGCAGTTGAACATTGTGTTGCTGTGCTTGTCATGCACAAGGTTGAAATGTCGTCGGCGTGTGACTGCCCTTTGGAAAGTTTTGCTGCAATTGGAGCATTTATAGGGACGCTCAATCGTATGCGTCCTTATATGATGCTCAAGGTCCACTCGTGTCTTAAATCCCTTTGGACATATGGTGCATTTATGCGGACGTTTCTCGCTGTGAGTTTTTATGTGAGTCCTCAAGTAATCACTTGTCGCAAATTTCTGTGGCAAATCTGGCATGGGTATCTCTTCTCAGCTGCGTGGATTTGAACGTGCTTCCTTAAGTAGCGGCTGGTATTGAAGGTCATCCCGCAAGTGACGCATAGGTACGGCCTCTCATCCGTATGTCTTCGAATGTGATCCTCTAGGTCACTGAAGAACGTGAACTGTTTGCTACACATTATACATTCGTGCTTCCGCAGCTTTTGGTGTACAACATTAATGTGAAGTTTGAGGTTGTGGCTTCCACTATACGATTTCTTGCAAATTGGACACGAAACAGTCATTGCCTTTTTCGGTTGCTTGTGTCTCCGAATATGCGCTAGAAGCGATGGCGCATTTTTGTAAGTGCCTCCACAAGTCGCACATGTAAGGGGTTTTACCATTGCATGTACCCTTATATGTCTACATAATTCTGAGCTCGTTTTGAAGCAATTGCCGCAGATGAGGCATCGATGCGGATGCTCACCTGTATGAATTCTAACATGGTTTACTAGTCCACCACTGGAGAAAAACTTAGCTGGACAGAGCGAACACTTGTGATTTCTTTCCTGATTGTGAACTGATCTAATGTGCACTTGTAGTCCATCTTGTGTGGATAAGGACTTATTACAAATCTGACAAACATGTGAACCAATCTTGGTGTGTGCCTTATGGAATGGAATCTTATGGAATGTCTGTCAAATATCAAGAATGTTCGAACCTTAGTATTCAGGTTCGAATTAGACGAGACATGTGTTAATCAAAATGAACTATCAAAAATAATTAGTGAACACGTAGGACTTTTATCCAAACTGCGCCACCTGGAAACACTTCACATCCTGCAAAGAAAGAAAAGAAGAGCATCTGGAGCTCTTTTTGAATCGCATTTGCAATACGGCGTCCATTAGAAAACTTGCGATTCCAACGCAATTGTGGAAAACTAATCACACGACCTTATTTCGAAACATCGAGGAACTATTCATTGATATGATGATGTTAGGGCGGTGTAAATATTCTCCTGAGGTACTTGGCGGTCTGACCAGCTTTAGGCAATTAAAGAAACTGCGAATAATGCCATCCGTCCTTGGTAAGCCACTTGTAATTAGCGAGCTATTAGCATGCATTGCTGATCTTCAAATCGAGGAACTAGAAATCATCAAGTGCTTCGATGGGATGGTACTCGATTCGACTACCCCCCATAGGATCAAGCGGCCCGTTGTTCAAAGTATCCAGTTGCTGAAAATATTTGATACTCCCGGTCTGACGTTTGATTTTCTACAATTTCTCCCTTCACTGATCCACTTGCAAATATCAATTTGTCTTGATGTAACGAAAACATACAAGGGGCAAATGTGTATACATTTTACATTAACGAACATATTACGTAGTTACATGTATTCCACGCGTGTACGAGGGGGCATAAATATTTGGACCGAGCTTCCTGCTCTTCGCTTATTGACGGTTCATGCATTTACTTTAAAACAGTTTGCAAGGGAGGAAGGAAATAAGTATATGTTCACCCGCTTGTGGCATTAGACAACTCAACACATATCCACAAATTCCTCTTAAGAATTATATGGGGAACTAAAACGTAACGGCCCCTAATTTCCACATCTTCCGATATATAGTGTCCCAATATATACAGTTCAAATGTAACGTGTGCTCAAACACATATACACGACCATCCCACCTCAAACGACACACAGCCACACATGTTGACAGGCAGTGGCATTGCTGCCGCCATTGTGCAACAACATTTTTGAATCCATCCCATCTATATTGGCGCACGAAGGCAGTGCATCCAGTGGGATCCACAAGATAAACCAATTACATTTGTATTTTGTATATTTTGTGAAGTGGGCTTATTGTGATCATATTAGATCACATATACAGGAAAAGTGTGAGAAATGCGTGATTTGCGGATAGAATTTTATAAAGTCTTCGAAGGAATTCGTACACATTGGAAGGAATCATACGCAAGAAGGGCCCTATTCCTGCGCAATATGCATTAAAGGGTTTCTAGAAGGATCCGTCCACAAGCGCGGGATGAAGGCCCTCAAGTAAATAACTCAATGGTTTTGACAGTTGGTAGCTTGTCCAAGAATAAAAATGTATATTTTTACTTCATCATTCATGCAATAGAGGCTAGCATGTCGTCCTGGGAAAATGGAACGTAATATAAATATAATCACTCAATACTTAGGTATATGGCATGTTCTCACCTTTCGATAGCTCAGAGAAAAACCGTTAGCGTCGTTAAACTCTGAGAACATAAAAGTATGAAGGACCAGATTCTCATTAGAGATAACTTCCGGAATCCCAATGTCAATTTCTTAACGGGAATAACGTCCGGGATGCAATTATGAGAAATAAAGCCCGAAAAAATGCCTAAGTTAATAGGAACTAGCGAGTACGACTTTATTAATCAAACAAGTGACTTGTAGTTGACGGCAGAAGCCACTTCTTAGTCTGAGATGTTTCCACTTCAGACCGTAAAACTGAAATGAGAATGAATCTTACAGAGTGAGCTCGCTATTTATACCTGTCTGACTTCCGGTGCGAATGTCGGAAAATTTAACATTCGATAAGAACAAAGAGATTCACCAAATTTCATGAAGAGATAAGAAATATTTAACTAATTAGTTACTTCCTTTTTCCCCGGAAGTAGACTTACATATTATGTACAAATAGGAAATTTTAACAATCATTGCTTTCTTGGAAAAGAAAATTAATTATCATATTATGGAGAAAAGAAAGCAACAAAGAAAAACTCCATATTTTAAGAAAATATTATAATACAAAGTTCGAAATATTCTTATCAAAATATTATACGCAAATGGGCAGAACATGGCAAATACTATGTTTGTGCAATTAATATTGCTTCATTAGTCCCATTTGTAATAAAAGCTCATATATACAGATACAATTTTGTTCTGCTAATCGTTCCTTATTTCAAAATGGTTTTGACAATATAATCCTGTAATATAATTTTTTGGAGGTACAACATCCATTAGTGGCAGCTTACGTTATTACCCGTCGTGCTTGGTAACATCTGGCAGGCAATTATTCAGATACTTGTGTTAATTGTAAGAAATTTTATGGTTACGGAAGTCATAAAGCATCGGAAATGACTATGCGCCCTAATTTGACGGTGATCTTCAACTATCGGCACATGTTAAAAAACGCCCAAATTTAAGATACTAAATTTGTATCATCTTTATTCTGGGTTGCAAGCTATTTTATTTTGTAATGAATTGCATTTGCTCAAAGCAGTGAACAGTCCGTATGCATTTATGTGTCCAGAATACAATGAATTCGTGTACTAATAAAAACTTACCGCTACTGTTTATTGCAAGGAAAACTAAATTTAGTCAACCCGTTTGATTTTGTATTTTACGCTTAATAAAGAAATATCAACAGTTGACAAACATTCCAGGTAAGATATGTTTGAGATTGACCCAAGATGATTATCAGTAGTTAACAGAAATCACTGGCAAAGATAAAACTACTGGGCGGGTATGCTTCGCAAAAATTCAAAGGGGGTCTCAAGTTGGATTGCAATACGGGACCCCGAATAATGCATCATACGGATGAACTTTTGCTCTTTTTCTTTCATATAATGTTCGAATGAGATTATAATAAAAATGCATTTGTTGGCATTGTTATCCCTTTCATACACCGTCATATTGCAAAACCACTTTAATGGGTATAATCTGGTCTGTTGCAAAATCTTTTTCGGCGCAATTTCAAAAGAGCACAAGTATTATATGGCATATGTGTGTCAACTCTGGTTTGGGTTCCAAGAATTCATTTTTATTTTTAATGATCTGCATTTGCGCAAAATAGTTGCCAGTCATGGTGTATCTGTGGGTCCAGAATACGATGAATAGGTTCATGAGGGGAGTAGTATTTGTATCCATAGAATAACGCCATTGACAAAGTGAAGCAGCTAACAGCTAACGAACTAAACACAAAATATTTTGAAGAGCACGGACAGACTAAAACCCAGTGTTCGTTCGTATTTCGTTGTTATTTTTTGAATCAGAACATGTTAACTCGATCGTGGGATATTTGGCGTTTTACGTTAAATTTGTGTCAGTTCATATGATATGGAAATGGCGCCATAATGCAAAATATTTGTCATTTTGAATTATTAATATTTATGAATGGCAAGCGCAGAATACAGGAACGCGTTATTCGTCGTTACAGCGGTTCAATTACGATTATGCGCATAGCTAAATTGATAAATGTTATTTGTGCGCTTAGGATATTACTATAAGTCCAGAATTAGATAAATACCTAATACATAATCATTGCACAAGTGTCTCCAAATGCAACGCCGCATGATGCTTCAGATTAAATCCTGAATCTGATTTTTGCAACATTTGACACAAGTTAAAAAATTTAGTATATAGTAATGTCGACCCCATAGCTAGTTATAAACACCATATTTCTACACAAAAAATATTTAAATAGTTTTTGGGAGATAAACATTACAATTGTTTTAATGATATTGATATATCCTCCTTATATTAGTCCTGCTTCATGTGCTACAGTAAAAAAAATTCAGTTTGTGCAAATTCTGCTGCTATTAAATTTATAGTATGTATACTTATTATTTTTTGAGGTTTACACCTAACCCATGTCAATGTAAGAGCACAATGTATTTATAATATGTTTAATAAACCACATTCTTTTATAATATTAGCACAAATTCTTCTATTGATTAAATTCAAATATATCTATTGACGGTAATCTAAGTTTGCAACTCATTTCATGGAAAACATTTCTTCAATATTGCCGGAGTATGAATAACACATATTATTTCGACTTGTTCGAAATTCCTGTGTTCAGTTGCACTTGCTATCATGGGGCAAAATCTTGCAACATGATATCACGTCACCAGTTAAAGCTCGCAGTCATGGAAAGCTTAGCATATTTTCTCTGGATGACCAAATGTTACCCTACCATAACACATAATTAACAACAAAAATCCCACAAAAATTTGTTTCAATGATTTTTATTGATGTATGCTACATATGCCTTTAAAACTGTACTGTATATTCTCAGTCAAATTTGTAAAATATTCAAACTCTGCAAAACACACGAATAACAATAGTTTGCACTTTTTAAAGTTGTTCTATAAAGTATGTATACATGGATATTTTACAGTCATACTAGGTATGCATTTTGTACATGAGCTTAACGTCTAATTCGCCTCAATAATACATGAAAGTACTTATTTGTGTTTGACACAGTTACTATCAAAAACTTGGGAGGCTATAAATATGTAATGTTGTAATCGCGGTAAAATCCAGTAACACAATCTTTCCGTAAATGAATATATAATTGAATCACATTTTACATTAAATAAATTTTAAAATGAGATACTAATATTTCAACTGAACAAAGAATACAAATTCGATAAAATATATTCATCATATACTTAATATAATAATATTATTTTCATAATAATTAATATTTTATACCTAATATTTTACACTTAAGAATTTAGACAAATATATAATGTGTGTGAAGAAAAAACCAAAAACCCAAAAACCAAAAATTTGTGAAGAAAAAACCAAAAACCAGAGCAGTACCGACAACACTTAGTTATACATAAGAATAGAAAACCACAACCCATTGCACTCACGATAAAGTGCTCAAATAAAAATAGACATATGTGTGTGAAGAAAAAACCAAAAAACCAAAAATTTGTGAAGAAAAAACCAAAAACCAGAGCAGTACTGACAACACTTATTTATGCATAAGAAATAAAGTGATCAAATAAAAATATATATAATAGGCATGGTACGAATTATTTCACAAA